>JADLZL010004394.1:0-600000 GCA_015844335.1 Chrysopogon serrulatus | reverse complement strand
GGTAGGTGGCAATTTAGATCCCAAAGGAACTAGCGAAAGACAAAGATAGCCATGTCCCTACAGACTTCATGATTCAGGGTGTTGGAAATGATGGACAAGTTCCTCTCATCCTTGGAAGACCGTTCGCAATATAACAAATGATATCATCTATGTGAGATCGGGCCACCAGGATGGAAGGAATCAACCTCAAACCAATAAGAAGGATGAACAAGGAGGATGAACCCGTCAAACTAACATCGAGTTCAATATCCTAACAAGTTTGACACAAGGAGGTATAATCATCCAGCCCTTCATCTCCATCATCAAACGAGTCACTCATCCAAGAAACCTAAAAAGGAGAAGTCTGGTTCGGCAGACTTAAAACCATCGAACCTTTGCCGAAAGGTAAGTCGGTAGTTATCCATATTTACATTCTTACATCATGAATTATTTTCTTTAGCATATTTACTTTTTCAGCACTATCATTACATCAAGAAAAAGAAAATAAATATACATTCATGTTGCATCCTAAAAAAACATGAAGCCCCATGTGAGTTTCCCTCGATACGTAAAAGCTCGTAGGGAGTTTTCACTGTGGTGGTATAAAAATAACAAAAATATCATGCATACATGTTTTTCCTTTCTGTATACAAAAATAGAAAATCCAAAAATATTAAATGAAGTATCATGCCGAAGTTTTGCAACTTCGCTACACTAGAAACACTTCGAAACCTCCACAATAACCAATCCTTGAAACGGCTAATCGCTAACCCTTTATCCTAATCCATTCCATGAATTTTGATGTTTTGTGAAAGTTTTCTGTAGGATGGCTTCAAGAGCTAGTCCACCCAGGCATTTTCATCACACTCCAGTTGAAGTACACCTTCCCAATACACAACCACTCACTGTGTGAAGGAACCAACTTCTTGATGGACGAGATGGAAGATCTCTAGCAACACCTGCTCTAAAGGCATGAGTACCTCTGTGAGGATTACTCAACTTCAACAACCACCCACGATAACAACCAACTTGGGAGAAGGGCATCCCCCGTGTATCCAGATAAAAAGAATCATCAAGAGCAGCTTGGGGAGACACACTGTCAACATCTACACATCACCTTCGTTGTCTTCTTTATCCAGGTAAGTATCTTATACCTTGCTCTATGTTGTCCTACTCTATGCTTATCTTAATAACAACATGAGTTAGTAAAAAGGATGCGCATGCTATAAAAGTTATATGAATAAAATGAGCTCTTGAGATGATCCTTAAAATGGCTTTGATGAATAGCTTGCTCTCAAGTACCTACTTTTCAGACTAAAGTTTTCCCAAGTTTTGGTTTAAACTGTTTTGACATGAAGATTTGCTTTGAGCCTAAAACTTGTGGGTTGCATATGCTTGAACTAAGTCAAGGTAATTGATTGTCATGATTGAGAGAGTTTGAGCTGCTATTTATCTTGTTCCAAGTGATACTAGAGTTCTGGAGATTTCTTTTAAAAAATACAAAACCTTACATGATGAGTTTCTATATGATAAAACTTATATTCCCACCAGAGCCAAACATGATGAGATAGGCTAGAAAAACTTTCACATATATGCTGCTTGTCTTGTATTGAGTTATGTCAACCTTTGTGACCCTTGTGAGAGATTTATCATACTTTTGAATCAAGATCCACTTACACTCCATCTACATATGCACTACTCTACACTGGAGTAGGCGCAACAACATGCCATTCCATCTATATCCATCAAAAAATGTTTTTCTCCTACACTAGGAGAAAACACAAAATATTTCTGTTAGGATAGCCACCCAATAGATGCTCCAAGTTTTTGTTGCTATCTCTCAAAAGTTTTGTTGCCAAAAGGAGTCATGAGCTATGCAAAAGTTATTTTGAAAAAAACAGAGAAAAGAAGAACAGAGTTTTAAAAAAATGGACACGTGTCCGAGATATGAAAACAATGGGTACTTAGATGCCTGCCTCCCTAAAAAAAGAGAGAAGAAAGAATAAGATAGCTCATACTCTCTGGCCAAGTTTTAAAATTTAAAAGAGAGATATATTTTCAAGGAGCAAAGTAGAATTAGGTTTCACCACTTCCACCAAATATCCACCATATCCATACACATGCACATCTTGATTTGATTGTATGACTCGTTTCTCCTTGGATCCATTGTTTGACTTTACAATATGTGCATTACAAGTATGCTCTTTCATGTTTTCTTCACACCTGTGAGCTCCACATAAGCCTTAGTTCTAGGAAGAAAAGAAAGATATAACATCATTATTGTCTTGGTGAGAATCCATAAATACCACATATACTGAGAGATTCGAGAGTGTCATACATAAGAAACTCTGAGTATTATTTGAAGTCCTTTAAAAACTCCAGAATGATAGTAGAGCGAAGAGCTTGAGACATAGTGTTTGGTTGGATCTTTCTGTTTTTCGATTGCTCAAGACCTAAGTAAGAGCTGATAAGCCCCATAGTCAAAGGTAATATGAATAAGTTTGAAAGTCAGCTCAGTAATTGCTTAAGCTTGGAGGGAAATTTTTGTCTGATTATAGGTATACTTTTGAGGAGTTACTTCAAGATTGCTACAATGCTCTAAGAATTAGAAATATCTATATCTGTTTCTAAGTTTAGCTTTGCTAAGGGACTAGCAAAGGTTAAGCTTGGGGGAGCTTGTTAATGGTCATTAATGTCAAATATAAACCATCAATTATCACATAACTTGACATGAAATGAACCACAAAAGTATAGGTATAGGGTTTTGATCTAACGAGTTTCATGAGTTTTGGTGAATCTATGTTTCTATAGAGGTATAACAAAAAAGAAGCAAACGAGGATCAATATGTTAGATTACAACCACCACAAATGATGGATTAGAATGCACCATTGCGACGAGCTCGTCAAGATGATCGAAATGGACATATCATTTGCTCTATTTGGAGTTCCGGACGAAAAGATATCGCATCTGCAAGCGGCACCTACAAAAGAACATTCTAGAAGACACCAGAAACCACCCTGTGGAAGATGGGGCCCACCTGTCACAGGGGAAGACCGGTCGGTCCCACCCCTGGACCGGTCGGTCTGCTACAGTGGCCAAATGGGCCCTGCTTCGACGGCCCAGTTCCTCCACCGCCTTAGGGTTTGAATCTCCACCATTGGTCAAGGTCGGTTTGATCCTACGGTTCCGATACATCGCCCAAGGCTATAAAAGCAGCCCAGACCCTAGGCGGAGGCAATCCCCTAAAACCCTAATTCATTATTCGTTGGGATCCATTCGAGAGGCGTCCCTTTGAGGATCATACTCTCATGGAGATCAACACACGAGGGAGATTAGGGCTAGACTCTTCAATGTAATAGATTAGCAACTTGAGAGCTAGGGTTAAGAGACTTCGTTCCGAATCTTGTCATGGAGCCTTGGAGGCCTAGTATATCTTTGTATCTTACCTTTGCAAGACATATGCTTTAATATATTTATCTTCTCTATTTACTTCTATGCCTTTCATGTATATGGTTAGTGTAGTTTTCATACCTTAGCATGGGATCTCCGCTCGCATCGAGTGCTCTAGTTATTACGTGTGACTAGAGTAGTAATCCATAGTATAGACATGGTGTCTAGCCTATAGGTTACCTGAGATTGCACTCAACCTCATGTATAGTTGTGGCAGCCCCAGGTGGTGATAGCCCTGATGGCCGACGTATTCCACCACGTTCAGGTTGATGTTTGTAGGACCGTAGTCAGAGCTTCCTAGCCCCATTCTCATCCTTGTCTGTGGCTAGTGTTCTGATGTCCCAAAGTTCTATTGTGTGTTTGTTATATCTACCCATGCATTAGTTACCTTCTAGTCTTGACTAGAATAGAACCAAAGTAATAGAAAAGTACATAGGAACCTTGAACTCTCCCGTTATCCTCTCATGTTAGCTTGACTATACTTATATTATGAAATTTCCCTGTGTGTGTGACATTATACATAACTCTTATCATATACCACCTACCCTCACTCTAGTCTAGTTGGTATACTAGTTAGTAGATACATGATGGTGAACTATCAATATCTTTAACCATTGTTTCCTAGTGGTAAAATATAAAAACTATACCTGGAATACTCCCGGTAAAATGCTACAATGGTATTCTGTGCGCTTGCGGAATCCTTCATATTTTAATTGTGCATAAGAAATACCAACATTCACCAGTTGAGTTTTGCTAACACAATGGTCAAACTTAGCTTTTGAATCTTGTCTTCTTTCTGTTCATAATCATAGCCAACTCTTTTGAATTCATGTTAACTTAAGCAATAGAGGCCTACACAAAAGCTTGTGCCATATTTTGCGACTTTTGGGGGTCGGCCGACCTTGCCCTATGTAACACCTCTGGTGTTTGGCCTACCAAATCACTTGCATTAATTGGCCATAAGCATCATCATCATCTCATATATGCATGTGCATGGCAAGTCTTTATCCATTTTGTATGCTTATGCATGTGTGATGATCACTTCATGCTTGCTATGCTTGATTGAGGGCATGTCATGACTTTCAAAGTGTCAATTGGGCTCTACAGTAGCTTAATCATGCTTAGGTCACTTAATAGAACAATGTTTGTATTAAACACTTTGCCTAATTAAGCTCCTAGGTGATGGTTGACCTTAAAAGGCCTTCAAAGCTGATTGCATTGACCTTTTCAAAAGTGCAAGCTAGAAGCTTTGCATGGCAGTGGGCCCTAAATAAAAGTTGTAGATAATTTAGTAAGGAACAAACTTTGTTTAAGGCTCAAACCATGAAAATGTGCACAAGTTGCTCAAAATTCGACATTTCTGTCGAAATCAGGGCTGGTTTGGTTGTCTGAAATTTTCGAAATCAGGGCTGGTTTGGTTGTCTGAAATTTTGCTAAGTCATATACCGAGTTCAGTTTGTTTCTAGGGTGTTTCTCGGCTCTGCAGTTTGCAAACCAAGCAGTTTCGGTTCTAGCTCATGTAAGAGAAGTTGTAGACCAACTGTTGGACTACACTTTTAGTAATACTGATTTTAGCTAATGGTGTACGGTTTGGGGAGATAATGGAGGGTTAAAGGGGCGGTTTCAGTCGACCGAATCGGCGCCATCTCCATTTGAATCGGCCGGCGGTGGCCGACCGATGCCAGCACCTGCCGCCACTTGGCGTCCGTGCGTCGCCGGTGACCCCACTGGTCGGGCCGCGGCTGCCAGCAAGCACAGCGACGCCCTCTACTTCCTCCTCCCTCGCTCAGTCTCTCCCTCCCGCTCGGTAGAAAGTGGAGAAGCGGAGAAGAAGGCGACGCAGTGCCGCCGCCCGTTCACCGCCGCTTTCCGCCGTAACCACCGCGCCACCACCGCCCAAAATCCACCCAGAGCACCACCACCATGCCCTCTATTACCTGTACTAGCCCGCGCCTCCATCCACCCACAGGTGAGGGCGCATTGCGCCGTTCTACCGCCGTCCGCCATGGCGGGGAGCTCCGCCGAGCACGAGCTCACCGCGGCCCGAGGCTTTCTTTGGACCCTCTCGCTCTCTCTTTCACCAGTTCCGTAGCCATCTAGGGGTGTAGATCGAGTCTCGGGTATTGGTTTTTGCCGATTAGGGCTTACGCACACCGGAGGCGGGCCGCCCGTGTGCTCGCCGCCGCCGTCGTGGCCATGCACAGCGGGCAAGCTTCTCTGGAGCTCACCGCCCGGCGAATCCCAAACCCCTAGCTTCGATTAGGACCTCGAAACCTTTCGCGGCGCTCGATTGGGCACGACATTGCGGGGGACGGTGGCATCACCGCCCGCGCCCACACCGCCCGTGCCGCCATTGCCCGGCGGCGAGCTAGCTCCCGTGCTTCCCCCTTGCAATAGCATAGGTCTATCGGTGCGTTAGGTTGTGGGAAGCACGGCGGTGGTGGCGGCCGCCGGGAAACCTCACCGCCCGGCGGGCTCTTCCGGTCAAAATTGGCCGTCGCCGCTGCTCTGTTCTGTCTCGATGACAGGTGGGACCGGTTGACCGCCGGGCCCCACGTGATGATGGCTGTAGATTTAGGTTTTCGTTTTATTTATTTGCAGAAAAATGCTTAGATCTTCAATAATTCATATCTTGAGCAATTGGAGTCCAAATAGAGTGATTCCAATTTTGTTAGGTTCCTGGAGATGTCTAGTTTTTATTAAAAATATGAAACATGGCATGTTCTACAGTAGGTTTTGCTTGGTATATTTATTTTGTTCTATGTCTTGGAAATTGGTTAATTGCATAACTAATTATTGGATGATGCTAAAAATGTGAAACCAGTGGGGTTAGCTTTGTTTTGACATGCTCTGTCTAGGAAAAATATTGTTTGGCATGTACCCCTGTTTTACATGGCAGTTTGCTAAATAAGTTGATTTTATGCCTTGTTTGGTAATATATTTATCATGTTTTCTACATACATTATTTTGGAGTGAAAGTTGGAGCAGTGTATATTGGTGCTATGATGATGCTAAGAAAAATTGTAAACCTGTTGTTTGATACTTTTCAAATGGATTTGTGAATTATCCATCTTTAAGCTTGTGTGGCTTGTTCTTTTGGTACAGGTAGTTATTCTTAGTAATTTAATGAGAAATTTGAACTGTGGTCTATGTGAGCTATGAGTAGTCCACTGTAATTTGTGTAGATTTTTCTGGGTAGTTTTACTATGTGCTCATTTGTGCCCTTAAATAATGAAATAAATTAAAAAGGGTGTTTAAATTGATGTTCTAGAGTGGTTTGTTAGGTCTTCTGTTAATCATTAGTCATGTTTTAACTTTTGGTCAGGTTGGGTGAGCTTGAATTTCAAGTTTAAACATGAGTAATTAATTAACTCTTCAATATAAGCTTTTCTGGACAGCTGGTGGTACTTTTACTTTTGCATATCTAAGATGGTGTTTTCTGGCTTTGTGGTCAATAGCAAAGTGGTAGATAATTTCATTATCTAGTTGCTGTTAAAATTTGAGAGCATTTGGTGGAGTATTTTAGGAGTTATGGTGTTATCTTGTGAGGTTCCAGAAAGGGGACATTCTCTGGAATTTCTGGACAGATCTGGGAAATCTGTTTGTTTGACCTTTTTTTTTTGTGAATCTGTCTATGATGTCTAAATAAGAGTTGTAGACAATTTCATAAGCTTTCCATAATGTCCTCATACATATAAATTGGATTTATAGAACTCCAGTTATGGTTGTCTCTTTCAGCTGCTCTGTGTAGGACAGAAACCCTGAATTGTGTTTGCTTTGAATACTTGCCCTTGTGTGCGTGTGATTTATATCTTGTAGATGCTTTGCTAATTTATACACGTGATTAGGTGCAGGTTGTATGTCATTAACTGATGATGAAAAGTTATATCTTGAATTGCTTGGTGAGTATTAATCTTGTTCCAGAGAAGAGATATGCACCTACTCAGTAAATTAAAGTGATTTGAATAGAGCTCACCACACTAGCTGGAGGGTTTAGTGTTGTTGCTGTTATTACTCTCTACTTGGTCATCCTTTGCATCCATTATGCTCATTATGCATTGCATTCAATAGGTTCACCGAAGGGGGTGACGCTCTTGGAGTTCGGGGACCTGCAGCAGGAGCACCAGGAGGAGGAGCAAGGAGGACCAGCCGGCGAAAGCAACTCCGTCGAAGAAGGAGAGCTAACTGAGTGCCCTAGTCACGAGCCGGCTACGTTTGTGAAAGGCAAGCCCCGGAGCATATTAAGCCTCCCATTGTTTATAAAATACACTTGAGTACTTTATGTTGTTTATTGCATTAAGTTTAGGAGTTGATTGAAGATGTTGTTGCATTTATCCTATCCTTGTCCAGTACACATATTACATTCTGAATCCTATGTTTTAGGTTAGGAGCGATGCAAATGCTTAGCCCTGCTTAGACCGGTAGAAGTCGGGTGATTTCCTGTCATCCGCGAGCTATAGGTGGTTACTCTTTAGTCACTCATGGCGTTATGTGTTATCATGGAAGCGAACCATGTGTTAAATTAAAAAGAAGACCGGGCAGGGGCGGTGGACCCTGTCCGAGTCGATTAAGGACCGGAGTCGTTGTTTCACTCTTGGTCATGTTGAACGCAGCCTAACACATAGTTGGCCCGGCCCTGTGTGCCAAGTGGCCGCGAAGCTCGTTAGTTCAACTCAAGACGGGAACGCGGGCGGCGGTTGGGCAATTCGCGGGAAGCGGCATACTAGACCAAGGGCAAGCATGTGTAACTGTCCTGGCATCGTCCTTGGGTTAGCATGGCTTGAACATCCTGGCTATCCGACTTTCCGGTCTTGCCGACGTGATAACCGGGCCCGGGCCTGAGTTGTATGAGGAGTAACCTAAGGCGACTCTGATCCAGTCTGCCTGGGTGTGTCTTTGGGAATACCCCCGAGCTCGGTTGAAATCGATTCGAATCGCCGTCTCTCCCGATAGTGAGAACTTGACCTTGCCGCGGCAGCGTAGATCTCATTAAAATAATTATGGTTCAAGTTGATGTTGATATTGTTGAAAGCTGTACTAATATGGATATGGTTATTAATGCTTGTTATAAATAAGTGTTTGTTTAGTACAGGGCACACTTAGATGAAAGGTAAATATAAATTAAGCTGCTGCTAGTCTGTTTAACTTGTTTAGTTAAATATCACTTACGCTTTTATGCAAATTGATGTCAAGCTAGCTCCACTTATATTTCAGCCTTGCATATTCCTTGGTGTCATCTTATTTCTGATTTATGACGGGTAAGTCTAGCTGAGTACATTCTCGTACTCAGGGTTTATTTCCCCCTTCTTGCAGATGATATTCTTTATACAGGCTTCTGCAAGGTATGTCTTCACCCTGCCGGGGATGAGGACTAGGTCTTGGGCAAAGATCATTTCCTTCATCTTATCATATGCTTTTGCTTGGGATGACTATGGATCTGGCATGTATCTGAACTAAGTGTGTATTCGAATGGTTTCAAAACTATGTTTCTTTTATTAATCGCAAAACCGGTATTCTATTAACTAAGTATTCCTATGTGATGCTACTTGCGAACCTTTTGTGAACTCTGATGTAATGGATGGTGAATTATGTTAAGTTGCGTTCGATCTTGGCTTGTATGTTTTGTTGGTTTGAAATCCTTTGAGATTTCCGGACTACCGGGATTATATGGGCTCAAGTGTGGAATTAGTCACTTCGGTGATTGTTTTATACTTGTGCTCTTATAATTTGGGCGGTTCTGTTACAGCTGGCATCAGAGCAAGATTTGACGTAATTCACCATTTGTCTATTTGAAAACAAAAGAATTTGTTTGCAAAAGAGAAATTTTTGGGTAAAACTCTAGGTTTATACTTAGGAGCTAAATCTGAAATTTAAATTTGTTATCATGCCAGTGTTCATCCCTTATGCCCTATTAAGGATTATTAGGTGGCTTATGTAAGTACTAACTTGGGGGTTTTTATTCTTGCACCGACGACCATGCCAAGGTAAGAAGTGTGATGACTGCAATACGCTGCCCTGTGGTCTAATGGTGGAGGCCGCCTTCATATATGAAATAGCCATATATGTTGTAGATTAAATTTTTGCAGCTACGCCCAAGGTAAGGGGAGTTGTGAGAGCATGACCGTCCAACCGGCGGTCTAGGGAAGTGTTAGATTGTCATATTGGATTAATTGTATGTCAAAACCATGCAATTATGAAGGTATTTAGTTGTGGGTAAACTGTCGGGTAGTTGTGATACCGAAGCAAATGTGTTGGGACGTATTTGTGGAAAGTATTTAGCTTTTACTGCTTTCCAAGGATTTTGTTGTTTGTGCAATTTATATATTGGGAACTGTGGGGCTGCAATGAATTCTTCTGCAGGTACACTAACAAATATAACGTGTAGACCGGCTAGTTACGTATATTGAGAGAACGTATGTATGCCACCGTCTAGAACGCTAGAAAAATAAATTTATTCTAGGTTATGAGGACGTTGGAACGTTTCATGTATCATGATTAAATACATTGCTTACTCACTAAATTTTTTTCCCTCCCTTAAAGTAATCGTTCAGTTATATAAAGTTTCTTACCCTTGTAATAAATATTGTTCCACAGATGGCCTCCTCTTCGTCAGCTCCTCCCCAGCGTGGCCACTTTCTGGAGCACTTTGGCACTCCCACCTTGTTGTGGAGGGTGTTGAAGTTAGCGGGGTACACCAAACCCCCTCGCTACTCCTAGACAGCTGTTGAGGGGCAAGGCTATGCTGTGACACTGAGGATCAAGGAGAGGCCAAGTATCCCTCGATTCACCCTATCACCATCACCATGGGTGGTCACACTCTGTGGGAGGCGCCTCAGATGCTGGCTTTTCACATGCTCAAGAAGATCCTGTCGAGATCACCCCGACCGGAGTTCGAGTGGGACCTATTGGGAACTTTCCCCGAGGAGTGCCCAACTTCCCGGGACTGGACCGGGAGCGGGATCCTACTCGGGCTCGTTTCGCATCGGGGATGAGCGTGCCGTAGCACTTGTGATGCAATGAGTGCTATGTTTGCCATCATGAAGCACTCGGCGGATCAGCGGCATGGTCTGCGGGGTCGTGTGAATGCAGCGCATGAGGAGATTATAAGGCTTCGCGCGTAGGAAGGGAAAGGCGCACCACGGTGACCACCACTTTTCGTGCTAGGCTGGAGGCACAGGCCGAGGCTCGTCGAGGTTCGCATCCACGGGCACCGGGCGGTGCGGGAGCGTGGCGCAGCCTATCCGTGAGTGCGATGCGGCCGCTCGGGGCGAGATGCGGAACTTGGAGCGTATCATGGGAGCTGTCAACCGCCGTGAGCGTCGCTTTCTGAATGAGATTGCGGAGCTCCGTCGCCCGAATGATGTTTTGGAGGGGTACAACAACGCTCTTCATGAGGAGATCCACATGAGGCAGAATGCGATGCATCCTCTTCTTCCTCCCGAGCCACAGCGGGGATCCGGGGTTATAGGCGAGGATGAGGATGAGGATGTGGAGATGGCGATAGATGATCCCGAGGAGCGTGTTCAGCCAGCCGCAAATCTGGCAGAGGAAGCAGGCGATGACTCGGGTCTCGATTCCGAGGATGATGCTTAGACTAGCTCCTAGTTCTAATTAGCCCCTTAGGGATGCTTTTGATGGATGAATGTAATTCACATGTTATATCTTTCCCCGAACATCCGTGATGTAATAGTAATTAGGCCATGACTTTATTTTAGACCTTCCTTTTGTTGACTTTGATGACTTGTTGCGAACAAGTGTTTCGCTCCCGGGGTGTGAGCTAATTATATCTATCGCACTTTGTGTTAAATTGATGCACAACTCACTATCATTGTGCTATTATGTTGTTGATGTTGTGGAATGGAAATGAGTTATTGTGCCCTGTTTTATTGTATGAATGTATTTCTCTCCAATGAATACAGTTCGGCATAATTTGATCATTGTCTATATTTCATCCAAACATCAACACTGATGCTCATTTGGATATGTGATGCAGATGCCGCGCCATAACACCCGTGCGGGTAGTGCTGGAGGGGGTACTGGTGCCGATCCACCACCGCCACCACCTCCTACTCCAGCTGAGCTAATGGCTATGTTGGCTGAAGGACAGCGGGCCTTGGCTGATGCTGTTCGAGAATTGGCCAACCGTGATGGCCGTTGTGGGCGTCGGGACCACGATCAGGAGCAGTATAGTGATTTCAAGGATTTCTTGGGCACTAACCCACCTGTTTTCAAGGAAGCTTCAGAGCCCCTGGAAGCTGATGAGTGGTGAATACCATGGAGCGAGAAGTTCCGTATCTTTGAACGTGCTGAGAACATGAAAGCTGAGTATGCTTCTCACCAGCTGCAGGGACCTGCAGGGATTTGGTGGACTCATCATCGTACCACCTACCCTGCTACTGTTCCTATCACTTGGGAGCGTTTCTAGGCTAACTTTCGTGGGCGCTACATTCCACCTGGTCTTATGGCAATCAAGCATACTGAGTTCATGAAATTAACTCAAGGCAACAAGAGTGTGACTGGGTATCTGCAAGATTTCAATAATTTGTCCCGGTATGCACCTGAATTTGTTGATACTGAAGCTAAGAAGATTGCTAGTTTCAAGCGGGGTCTTGGCCCTAAGTTGATGAAGACAATGAGTACCAGCAAGTGCACCACGTTTAATGAGTTTGTCAGTGATACTCTTACTCAAGAGAATAGCAATGCTGTGTATACTGCTTCCAAGAGCCGCAAGAGGGCTTTTGATGCTGGGTCATCTCAATCCAAGGCTCCAGTGGTTTCTAGGGCTCCTTATCGCCCTCCCACTGCACCTCCTCGCTATCGTCCACCTCCAAAGAAGAATCAGAACAAGACTGGTTATCGCAAGGCTTTCACCGTTGCTTTGCCTAAGGGCTCTTCTGGTCAGTCTCGCTCAAATGTTCCACCAAGCAATATGCCGTGCTGGAATTGTGGCAAGCCAGGGCATTGGTCCAAGAACTGTCCTTATCCCAAGGGTCAGGGAAATTAGAATGCCCCTCGTCAAGGTCATGTGCATTATACTGCTGTTGAGGAGATCCCGGCTGGTGAGACAGTCACCGCTGGTAAGTTCTTAGTCGATCATCATCCTGCTATTGTGCTCTTTGATTCTGGTGCTTCTCATTCATTCATGAGTCCTATCTTTGCATCTGAGCACAACATGGAGATAATCAACCTTGAAGAGGGTAAATTCAATATAAGTGCAGCGAGAAATCCCGTGGCTACTAACCAGATAGTAAGGGGTGTGCGTCTTGATATTGGTGGTAGAGTGTATAGTGAAACTTTTATCATCCTACCTAACCTAAAGATAGATGTGATACTAGGGATGAGGTGGATGAGTAACAATGGTGTCCTTATTGATACGTCCACTAGAGTGGTTATGTTGCGCGATCCGGGCACAAGAGAAGCTTTTCTAGTGCCTCTTCCTGACTTTGTGGATTCAAATCCGACGACAAATTCTGTTTTGAGTGACAGTATTGCTGCCATACCCGTGGTATGTGAGTTCCCGGATGTCTTTCCGGAGGAGTTGCCTGGACTACCACCTGTGCGTGATGTAGAGTTTAAGATAGACTTAATCCCTGGTGCCGCACCCATATCTAGAAGGCCTTATCGTATGCCTCCTAATGAGTTGGCTATCATGAAGGAAGAGCTTAAGAAGTTGATGACTCAAGGATTGATCCGTCCTAGTTCTTCTCCATAGGGTTGTCCGGCTATCTTTGTTAAGAAGAAAGATCAATCTTTGCGTATGTGTGTGGATTATCGGCCTCTAAATGAAGTTACTATCAAAAATAAATATCCTTTGCCTCGGATTGATATCTTGTTTGATCAACTCTCTCGAGCCAAAGTATTTTCCAAGATTGATTTGCGTTCGGGGTATCATCAGATACGAATCCGTCCTGAAGATATCGAAAAGACGGCTTTCGCAACCAGGTATGGGTTATACGAGTATCTTGTCATGTCTTTTGGTCTGACAAATGCTCCTGCCCATTTCATGTACCTGATGAATTCGGTATTCATGCCGAAATTGGATAAGTTCATTGTGGTCTTCATTGATGATATCCTTGTTTATTCTGAAAATAAGGAAGACCACGCGAAGCATTTGAGGGTGGTGTTGTCCAGATTGCGAGAACATCAGCTTTATGCTAAATTCAGCAAGTGTGAGTTCTGGTTGAAGGAAGTTCCTTTCCTTGGCCATATTCTCTCAGAAAATGGGGTTTCTATAGATCCTTCAAAGGTGCAACAAGTCTTAGATTGGGAGCCCCCAACCTCAGTCTCCGAAGTCCGTAGTTTTCTTGGGCTTGCAGGATATTATCGCAGGTTTATTCCTGACTTCTCTAAAATAGCAAAGCCTATGACCAAGCTACTTCAGAAAGGTGAAGAGTTTGTGTGGACACCGGAATGTGCCGCATTTCATACCTTGCGAACTCTGTTGACTTCTGCTCCTGTCCTAGCTCAACCGGATATTGAGAAGCCCTTTGATGTTTATTGCGATACATCGGGCACTGGTCTGGGTTGTGTGCTTATGCAGGAAGGGCGGGTTATTGCTTATGCTTCTCGTTAGTTGCGAAAACACAAAATCCACTATCCCACGCATGATCTAGAGTTGGTGGCAGTTGTACATGCTTCGAAGATATGGAGACATTACCTGCTGGGTAATGTGTGTCACATTTATACTGATCACAAAAGCCTGAAGTATATCTTTACTCAACTTGAGTTGAATATGCGGCAACGAAGATGGCTTGAGTTGATCAAGGACTACAATTTGCAAGTGCACTACCACCCTGGAAAGGCAAATGTAGTTGTTGATGCCTTGAGTAGGAAGTCTCATTCTAGCTCTGCTATCCAGGGAGACTATCACTTAGCACATCTTATGCATCCAGTTGTACTCCACAATATCACTTTGAGCTCTACTCTTACGGATAAGATTATTGAGGCTCAAAAGACCGACGTGGGCATCTTCCATATCAAGAAGAAAATGAAGGTAAAACCAGCCACGCGCTTTCGCGTAGATGAAAGAGGAGTTTTATGGTTCGATGATCGCTTGGTAGTACCCAAAGATAGAGAGCTTAGGCAGCAGATCTTGACTGAAGCTCATTCTTCAAATTTTTCTATCCATCCAGGCAGTAGCAAGATGTATGAAGATTTGAAATCTAGATTTTGGTGGACCAAGATGAAGCTAGAAATTGCTGATTTTGTTGCTCGTTGTGATACCTGTTGTCGAGTCAAAGCAGTCCATCTTAAGTCTGCCTGTCCACTTCAACCTCTCTCGGTTCCTAGCTGGAAATGGGAAGAGATATGCATGGATTTTATCACTGGGTTGCCCATGACGCAAAAGGGACATGATTCTATCTGGGTGATCGTAGATCGTTTGACCAAGACTGCCCATTTTATACCTGTGAGTGTTACTATCCGGCCTCACCAATGTGCAGAGTTGTATATGGCTCAAATTTATCGGCTCCACGGGGTACCTAAAACCATTATATCTGACCGCGGCCCATAGTTTGTTGCACGTTTCTAGGAGCATATGCACAAAGCATTGGGCACTAACTTGCTTCGTAGTTTAGCTTATCATCCTCAAACCTCTGGTCAGACAGAGAGGGTCAATCAAATTCTAGAAGACCTGCTACAGTCTTGTGTTCTCTCGGCAGGAGGATCTTGGGAGAGCTGGTTACATTTGGCTAAGTTTTCATATAACAATAGCTACCAAGAAAGTATTCAGATGGCTCCTTTTGAAGCTTTGTATGGGAGAAGGTGCAGAACACCTTCATATTGGGTGGAACCAGGAGAACGATGGTACTATGGTATTGAGCTTATCCAAGATGCTTGAAGAAAAAGTTGGCGTGATCCAAAGAACACAAAGAAAGCTGCCCAATCTCGACAGAAAAAAACTATGCGAGATAAGAGAAGACGACCTATTGAGTTTGAAGTGGGTGACTATGAGTATCTCAAAGTGTCTCCCATGAGAGGCGTACAACGCTTTGGGGTTAAAAAGAAAATTGGCCCCGAGGTATGTAGGTCCTTACCAAATCACGGAGAAAAGGGGAAGAGTAGCTTATAAAATCCGGTTACCACCGGAGATGAGTGCTATCTTTGATGTTTTCCATGTTTCCCAACTCAAGAAATGCCTTCGAGTACCAAGAAAGGATGGAGACTCAAGATGTGGAGTTGAAATCGGATTTAACATATGAAGCACGGCCGGTGAAGGTTCTTGATACCAAAGAGAGGATTACACGTGTCGAAAGATCCGGTTTCATAAGGTCACTTGGAACAATGAGAGTGATTGGGATGCTACTTGGGAAAGAGAAGATTATCTAAGAGAAGTGTATCCTACATTTGCCGAGCAATGGTACGTTTACCTAATCTTGGGATGAGATTCCTTTAAGGGGGGAGGGCTGTAACACCTCTCGGTGTTTGGCCTACTAAATCACTTGCATTAATTGGCCATAAGCATCATCATCATCTCATATATGCATGTGCATGGCAAGTCTTTATCCATTTTGTATGCTTATGCATGTGTGATGATCACTTCATGCTTGCTATGCTTGATTGAGGGTATGTCATGACTTACAAAGTGTCAATTGGGCTCTACAGTAGCTTAATCATGCTTAGGTCACTTAATAGAACAATGTTTGTATTAAACACTTTGCCTAATTAAGCTCCTAGGTGATGGTTGACCTTAAAAGGCCTTCAAAGCTGATTGCATTGATCTTTTCAAAAGTGCAAGCTAGAAGCTTTGCATGGCAGTGGGCCCTAAATAAAAGTTGTAGATAATTTAGTAAGGAACAAACTTTGTTTAAGGCTCAAACCATGAAAATGTGCACAAGTTGCTCAAAATTCCACATTTCTATCGAAATTAGGGCTGGTTTGGTTGTCTGAAATTTTGCTAAGTCATATGCCGAGTTCAGTTTGTTTCTAGGGTGTTTCTCGGCTCTGCGGTTTGCAAACCAAGCAGTTTCGGTTCTAGCTCATGTAAGAGAAGTTGTAGACCAACTGTTGGACTACACTTTTTAGTAATATAGTTTAGGTAATGGTGTACGGTTTGGGAGATAATGGAGGGTTAAAGGGGCGGTTTCGGTCGGTGAATCGGCGCCATCTCCATTTGAATCGGCCGGCGGTGGCCGACCGATGCCAGCACCTGGCCGCCACTTGGCGTCCGTGCGTCGCCGGTGACCCCCCCTCGGGGCCGCGGTGCCCGGCAAGCACGGCGACGCCCTCTACTTCCTCCTCCCTCGCTCGGTCTCTCCCTCCCGCTCGGTAGAAAGTGGAGAAGCGGAGAAGAAGGCGACGCAGTGCCGCCGCCCGTTCACCGCCGCTTTCCGCCGTAACCACCGCGCCACCACCGCCCAAAATCCACCCAGAGCACCACCACTGAAACGACCCGATTTTCCACGAAGGGAAAATCCACACAGTCGATGTGTAATACGACCATTTGAATCATATTACCCATATTCCAGTCGATAATCAAATCCATACAACGATAATAGAGTACAAATAGAAGGGTTTATGATAACTTATTACAACGCCAACAGACGCAAATCACAGAGTAGCATCAACTGGAACAGTTTGAGGGTACGGAAGCAACTTCTATCCAACGACTTGAGCGTAGCGATGAAACCCCTAACCATCGGATCCTTCGGAGCTGTATGCCTCCTCAGAACCTGCGTGCCAAAGTATCAGTACGATATGTACTAGCCACATTTCCACCCTATGCTTTGCAATGCTTTGTGGAACTGGATGCAATAAGGCTATATCAAGAGAACCTATATTTGGCTGTGGTTTCCTATGCAATATCAGTCATGTATAATATAAGTATGTATATAGTTTAAGTTTAACACCATATCCACACACCATCCATCCATCCATCCATTCCATACCATACCACCCATCCACCTCATCCACCACATCTCATCTCACTCTTATCGACAGGCCAACTCCCACTCAGCCTGCCTCAACGGTCCTCGACCGGCTCTATCTTACAACACGGGGGAGAAAAGAAGGACACCTCTCCTATCTAGTGAAGCAGGTCCCAGGAAAGGTCCATAGCCGACAAGTCGGCATATGTATCGATCGATCAACCATGACACTCTGCAGAGGTTTACATACCCACAAGATTAGCCATCCTCGGAGTCATGACCTCCTAGGCGTAATCCCAGCTGCTTGCTAGCCTAGAACGATGCCATCCTACCACTCGGCCACAGGTCACCCCTGAGAACCGGCAAACACTGGCCCAGGGAGGCAGCACCGGCCCAACAAGTGGTACTTGCCGACTCGAGCAGTGCAGGAACTTCCGGCATCCATACCGTCCTCCTCCCTATCACCTCACAACCTAGCAGGTTTGGCACCGCTCTACCAAGTAGTCCAGCCGTCTCTCTTCCCATTAGAGAGCGAGTGGGAATGTAAGGGATTCCCTGGTGAGTCTCGAGTACTAGTAAGTCCTTAGGATTGACCAAGCCGGACATCTTCATCCGGTTTACCATTTTACGTGCCACCACAAAGCACCCCACGTCCCAGGCTCCACCTCTCAACAGGCTCACACCCAGGATCCCACCTCACACATCACATATACCCACCACAGGTATTCATCTCATAGGATGCCCAGGTCACATCACACGGCAAGACTCGCCTCAAGCTCGTCACACATTCCAGCTCGGTCGACACAACCCTCACCCTCCACTCACCCAAGACACACACAGCATACTCACCATCCATCAGGTTTAGATTGGCACCACGTGCCTTAGTCATATATATATAATAGTTTCAACCACACATCACATCAAGGTATAAAGCGTAATAGAGATCAAATAGTAATCATGTTAGCAAGCGCGTGTGTCTAGTCTAACAGCGGGTGAGCAGGGGCAAGGTTGCATCAAGATAATGGCAATCAAGAAGTACTACCATGCATCCCTAATCAGGTGATAGCAACAGTAAATGAAGTACTAGCAGTACTACTTATTTGCAATGCGTAATGGGATCTACAAGAAGTGGGTGGAATGTGGCACCTTCCGAATAGTCGTCTCCCAATTCCTCGTTGTAGTCTCGGTCGTACTCGACACGTTCCTCCTCCGTCTCTGAAACGGCACAAGTTTAGTCGCGTTAGCGACTCCTATAGAGAGCACAAGAAACAAATGAATTGCGAAAAGATCCAAATGCACTCAAACATGGCTCCAATGCATAGAGCTCGATTTTAGATGAATTTAGAGACTTGGTTCACCAAATTTGGAGCTCGTATGAGTAAGTTACGATTTTCCAAGTTTAATCAATATTCTAAAAAAAAAAAAGGGCTGGAATAATCCTCGGGCGTGACACGTGTCGGTTGTGAGTGGTCCACCGTAGGGTGGACGTCAGCATGACGTCATGGTGACGTCATCAGTAGGGTCACTGGCGGGCCTATATGGGCCTGGCGGGCCGGACTTGGGCCGGGCCGGGCCGCCACGTGTCGGTTCCTAGGTATGCCACGTTATCTGTTGGATACGGGCTGGGCTCTGGTCTACGGCGCAGCGGCTCACGGTGGACTGCCTGGTTTTGGTTCATGGACCAGAGACACGGACCATGGTGAACTAGGCTCACGCTCCCTTTCTCTCCTCTGGTTCACCAGCACCGGGTGCACAACACCTTCTTTCTTTTCTCTTCTCCCTCTGTTCTGTCTTGCCATGGCGAGACGCCCGCCGGCGGCGAGCACCCTTACATGGGGCGCTACGGTGCTTCTCGCACCAATTGATGAGCGCGTCAACTCCGGGAAGGCAAGGCGAGTTCGGCGGAGGTACCAAACGGCGGCGGTGGTGCCCTAGGGAAGGCCGGCCATAGCATAGCGGCATGTCCACAGGCCGGCGTGCGATGGCGAAGGGGGTATAGTCTTATTTGCAGTGGGGTTTTGGCTTCCCTTGGCCTTTGCACATCGGCACCGTAGGTCTCGAGGCGAGCACACAGCGGGGTGCTCTCTTTGGGCGGTGGCGGCGTCGGTGAGGCTGGCGGCGGCGGCTCGGCGGTGGTAGCACGACGCGTGGTCGGGGCAGCGGTGCTTCTAATGTCAAGTGGAATCGCAATCGGTCAATTGGCGATCGCGTGTAGGTGTTGTGCTTGCCGGCGGCGACCAAACGGCACGGCGGCGGCTGGGGACTCGGTTGGCGGCTACGGCCCCGTCTCCAATGGCACGGCGATCACGTGGTTAAGGCATAAGGGTGGCGCTCCGGCCTGCGTCTCGGGTGTGGTTCGGCTCCGGGCATCATGGCGAGCTCGGGCGACCGATCCTTGCGGCCAGCGTGGTGGTCTAATTTGGCTAGAACAACGGCGGCACGGCAGCGGCGCCACGAGAGCACGCCGGCGTGGGCACGGTTCGATGCTCCGGTGTCTTGGTGGCTTTCCCTTCCGTTCGGAGCGTGCACGGGGTGGTTCATGGCAAGGCGGACGTGGCTCCGAGGTTAGTTGGGGCGTCAAGGGTGTGTATCAGTTGGAACGGCGGTGGCGTCATGGCTGCGTACGGCGGCGTCCATGGCAGTGCTCTGGAACGCAGCCGTGGCGGCGAGGCTCGGTGTCCAGGGCTTGGCTTGGTGGCTTCTAGCTACGATCACGCGCACGATGTGTACTGCGACGAGGCGAACACGGTTCATAGGTTAGCGAAGCGCTGGAGAGCCCATATTTGTCAGAACGGCAGTTCGCCGTGGCTCGGTGTGGACGCGGCGGTGACATGGCGGCTCGGTTCCGCTAGAGTTCATGGGGCTGGGTCCGTTTGGCCTGGGCTAGTCCGTGCTCAAGTGCGTGTGCGTGCGTGTGCTTCCCGAGCCGGTAGTGGCTCTGGCCTTCGCGCTCCGACGGTGGAGCGCCATGGCCGGTGAGTGGGCAAGGTTGGAAAGGCGGCTAGTGGCGGCTCACCTCGGTCTCGATGATGCAAGGGTGGTGGGGCAGTGTAGAGTCGAAGCCGTGTTGTCTTGAAGCCGTGCCGTGCCGATCTGCTGTGCCGGCGTAGTTGTACGGGTCGTCTCTTCCAACTCCGGCGGCGTTGCTCGGCTCCGGCGCAGCTCCGGCGTAGCACCGGCGGCTTCCTCCTCTGGCTCCTTCCTCCTCCTCTCTTTCTCTCGGCTCGGCGTGAACCAGTGATGGCCCTTTGAGTGGCGGCGAGGCGATAGGGATGCCGTAGGGGCGCTTAGCTCGGCTTTTATAGGCGTAGCGGCTTGCCCGGTGCTCGGCGGGCGGTGATCGGCCCGGCACGAGGTGATCAGGCGGCTACGGATGGCTCGGGTGGTTGCCGGGGTGCGTCTTCGTGCTCGCCTTGGGGCCCAATTAGCGGCCAGTGCTGCCAATTTGGCTCCATGACCAAGGAAACATGGCGGAAGCGAGGAGCACGGCATGTGCGTAGGTTCGGGCGGCCTTAGCGCGGGGGGCAACGCTCACGCATTTTGCGTGGCCCCGGGGTCCAGCGTGCGATGGTAAGCGGCTGTAGGAGTCGTGCGGAGGCGTGGGTCTCTAGGCGGCTCGGTGGGGCGCGCGGCGTCGCGGGCGTTGTCGTCGAGCGGGGCGTCGGCGTGAGGTAGAAGAGAAACAGGGGCGGCGTTTGGGCGACGAGCGGGCCCTATCTGTCGGCGTCTGGAGTGGGAGGCGGGTTTCAGCCAGGCGTGTTCGACGCGAGCGCGGGCGGCCCGCTTCTTGATCTTTGTGTGGGTCGCGTGGCTTGTGGGCCGCCCAACGCTGGGGCATGCGTGGGTGTAAGGGGATAGGGAGGAAAGGCGAGGTCTTTGGTGGGGGGCGCGCCGGGCCGCCTCGGGGCTTCTTTCCTTCTTTCTATTTCCTTTCCCTTTTCTATTTTAATTCTCCTCTATTATTAGTGCTTAATCATAGTTAATGATGGTAACTAGGGTCTAGTGGTTATGATGGGGTCCAGCAAGGTTCATGGTGTTCCATCATGGTCTATGTCAAGGCTTAGGGTTAATCCCCTTATATTTTGGGATTACTTAGTAATATCATACATGTTTATATTATTATTATCTACACATGTAGTGTAATTTTAGTTGGTTTAAATAATTAATGATCCTCATTAATTATTTATTATATTTCTTTTCTTTAGCACATCATAAAATCCAAGAAAAATCTCAAATCACACATGGTTTCTATTACCATTGTATAATATTTATATTTATAGAACTAAAAGCGAGGAGCTTATTCACATGTGATAATAGTAATACGGAGTGTGTTGGCATGCATATTGACAATAGAAATGTCCTACTTGGGTTCCCTATATTGCATGCTAGGGTTGGTTTGCTAAATGACATCCACCATTCAAGGGATATTCGAAGAAAAATTTTGTAGTCGTGATTTTTGTGTTGTGTAAAAATTCGGGTTGTTCAAAGATACTACCCCCTCATCAGGATCTCGTCCTCGAGATTAAAGTGTGTCGTACTCCTCTGAGGGGTGGGGTTGTCGTGCTCAAAGATTAGATTCTTTTACGTTGACGCTTGTGTATGATCTTGGTACTCTAGAATGCTTTAATGCCGTATACTAGAACATACCGTACTCCTCATTTGATGTAGCCCACGCATCCCTAGCTTTTAGGTTGGTGAGGCGTCCACGAGTAGCCGATCCCTTGTGCTGTGACTTCTGTGGTATAGGGGTAGCGGGCTTCCGTGGGCAGTATTTGGCCTTGTGGCCAAGTTGGCCACAAATAAAGCACGTGAAGGACACACTGCCTGTGGGGGTTGGTGCAGGGGTAGCAGACTTCTGTGGTGTAGGGATGGCGCCTTTGCGGGCGATGCTTGACTTTTGTGACCGGGTTGACCACAAGCAAAGCAAGGACTGTTGAAGGCATGTCTCTTATGCTCAGAGTTACGGATTGATCCATCAGTCTTGCGCTTTCTCTCCCTGAACTCTCCTCCTGCTTCCATGCGGTCCTTCTTGTTCTGGATGCAACGGTCGCTCATGTTACGCAGGGTGTGGCTCTTGGTTCTACCCTTGTTGTCAGCGTTGTTGGCATCTGGATGGGTGAGACGCCAACGAGCGGCTCTTCGGGCACTGTGGTTCATGAAACCTAGATCTTGTTTGTCAGGGGTTGTAGCAAAATGAAGCGATCTTCTTAGGGCAGTTGGCTACCTGGTGTCTTGGTTGTCCACAACCAAAGCAAGTGGGGAGCACACCACCTGTGGGTGTGGGTGTGGCAGCTTTCCACGTGCTAGGGTCTTGAGCAAGGGAAGGTGAGCGGCCTTCTAGGCGAGCAGAACGTCGTGGAGACATCTGCTCATAGTCATAAAAGTGTTTTAGTGCACGTGACATAGTTTATAGTAACCTTCATTTCCTTAGTAATTTAAGAGCTTAATCAGTTTAAAACATTTTTCTATCCTACACTCAATCAAAGAAGCAATTAAGACCCATAAAGATGCATTAAAAACCGATTCACTCATTACATGGGTTCATTACACGGCGATATCCCTAGCAGCTATGCTAGAGGATTCGTGAAGATCGTACTATGCGTACCAAGTCGACGTCTAGCCAAGTCTAGATTCTTCTCTAAGAGAGTTCAATCTAGCTCAAGATAGGTCACAACTGTGGTCTTTGCAAGGTTCTTTTGCCCTAGATCTTGTTTGGGGAGGTGTCTATGTACAATCTCAGCTATCTGTAGCTCCAACCTTGTTGTCTAGCCTAGTATAGGTGGCCCATGTAGCTAGGGTTTCAGCTGGCTCATAGGTCGGCTTGGTCTCCAATGGGTGTAGACGGGCACTTGAATTACAGCAGAAAGGGGTCTTGTTTGAACATTTCTTTCCAAAGTGGCTTTTAAGGAGTAAAGTCTGGGGGATGTCCTATAGGCCACCTATATTTCTAAGGTATTGCAATATTTCGAATGATAATGGTTAGCAAGTTGGTCAAAATAGATAAGCCTTGCAAACAAAAGTGTTGCAGGGTCGGTATATAACCGAAGAGAAGATTGATTTGTCCTGTTTCTATCGTCCATTTCTAAGGGTTTCGTCCTAGGGTCAAAATGCGGCTCGATACCAACCGAAACGACCCGATTTTCCACGAAGGGAAAATCCACACAGTCGATGTGTAATACGACCATTTGAATCATATTACCCATATTCCGATCGATAATCAAATCCATACAACGATAATAGAGTACAAATAGAAGGGTTTATGATAACTTATTACAACGCCAACGGGCGCAAATCACAGAGTAGCATCAACTGGAACAGTTTGAGGGTGCGGAAGCAACTTCTATCCAACGACTTGAGCGTAGCGACGAAACCCCTAACCATCGGATCCTTCGGAGTTGTATGCCTCCTCAGAACCTGCGTGCCAAAGTATCGATGCGATATGTACGGCCACATTTCCACCCTATGCTTTGCAATGCTTTGTGGAACTGGATGCAATAAGGCTATATCAAGAGAACCTATATTTGGCTGTGGTTTCCTATGCAATATCAGTCATGTATAATATAAGTATGTATATAGTTTAAGTTTAACACCATATCCACACACCATCCATCCATCCATCCATTCCATACCATACCACCCATCCACCTCATCCACCACATCTCATCTCACTCTTGTCGACAGGCCAACTCCCACTCAGTCTGCCTCAACGGTCCTCGACCGGCTCTATCTTACAACACGGGAGAGAAAAGAAGGACACCTCTCCTATCTAGTGAAGCAGGTCCCAGGAAAGGTCCATAGCCGACAAGTCGGCATATGTATCGATCGATCAACCATGACACTCTGCAGAGGTTTACATACCCACAAGATTAGCCATCCTCGGAGTCATGACCTCCTAGGCAGAATCCCAGCTGCTTGCTAGCCTAGAACGATGCCATCCTACCACTCAGCCCTAGGTCACCCCGGAGAACCGGCACGCTGAGACTAGGGGAGGCAGCACCGGACCCAACAAGTGGTACTGCCGACTCGAACGGTACAGGAACTTCCGGCATCCATACCGTCCTCCCTATCACCTCACAACCTAGCAGTAATGGCACCGCTCTACCAAGTAGTCCAGCCGTCTCTCTTCCCATTAGAGAGCGAGTGGGAATGTAAGGGATTCCCGGTGAGTCTGAGTACTAGTAAGTCCTTAGGATTGACCAAGCTGGACATCTTCATCAGGTTTACCATTTTACGTGCCACCACAGCACCCCTGTCCTGGGCTCCACCTCTCAACAGGCTCACACCCAGGATCCCACCTCACACATCACATATACCCGCCACAGGTATTCATCTCATAGGATGCCCAGGTCACATCACACGGCAAGACTCGCCTCAAGCTCGTCACACATTCCAGCTCAGTCGACACAACCCTCACCCTCCACTCACCCAAGACACACACAGCATACTCACCATCCATCTGGTTTAGATTGGCACCACGTGCCTTAGTCATATATATATAATAGTTTCCACCACGCATCACATCAAGGTATAAAGCGTAGTAGAGATCAAATAGTAATCATGTTAGCAAGCGCGTGTGTCTAGTCTAACAACGGGTGAGCAGGGGCAAGGTTGCATCAAGATAATGGCAATCAAGAAGTACTACCATGCATCCCTAATCAGGTGATAGCAACAGTAAATGAAGCACTAGCAGTACTACTTATTTTCAATGCGTAATGGGATCTACAAGAAGTGGGTGGAATGTGGCACCTTCCGAATAGTCGTCTCCCAATTCCTCGTTGTAGTCTCGGTCGTACTCGACACGTTCCTCCTCCGTCTCTGAAACGGCACAAGTTTAGTCGCGTTAGCGACTCCTATAGAGAGCACAAGAAACAAATGAATTGCGAAAAGATCCAAATGCACTCAAACATGGCTCCAATGCATAGAGCTCGATTTTAGATGAATTTAGAGACTTGGTTCACCAAATTTGGAGCTCGTATGAGTAAGTTACGATTTTCCGAAGTTTAATCAATATTCTAAAAAAGAAAAGGGCTGGAATAATCCTGGCTGTGACACGTGTCAGGCTGTGAGTGGTCCACTGTGTAGGGCTGATGTCAGCATGACGTCATGGTGACGTCATCAGTAGGGTCACTGGCGGGCCTATATGGGCTGGCGGGCGGACTTGGGCCGGGCCGGGCATACGTGTCGGTTCCTAGGTATGCCACGTTATCTCATTGGATACTGGGCCGGGCTCAGTCTACGGTGCGGCGGCTCACGGTGGGCTCGCTGGTTTTGGTTCATGGACCCGAGACACACGGACCATGGTGAACTAGGCTCACGCTCCCTTTCTCTCCTCGGTTCACCGGCCACCGGGTGCCGGCACCTTCTTTCTTTTCTCTTCTCCCTCGTTACGTCTTGCCATGGCGAGACGCCCGCCGGCGGCGAGCACCCGCACATGGCGCTACGGTGCTTCTCGCACCAATTGATGAGCGCGTCAACTCCGGGAAGGCAAGGCGAGTTCGGCGAGGTACCAAACGGCGGCGGTGGTGCCCTAGGGAAGGCTAGCCATAGCAGCGCGGCATGTCCACGGCGGCGTCGCGGTGGCGAAGGGGTATAGTGCGATGCGGTGGGTTTTGGCTTCCCTTGATGGCACATCGGCCACCGTAGGTCTCGAGGCGAGCACGGCGGGGTGCTCTCTGGCTGGCGGTGGCGCGTCCCGAGGCTGGCAGCGGCGGCGGCGGCTCGGCGGTGGTGGCGCGACGCGTGGTCGGGGCAGCGGTGCTTCTAATGTCAAATTGGAATCGGAATCGGTCAATTGGCGATCGCGTGTAGGTGTTGTGCTTGCCGGCGACGACCAAATGGCGGCGGCGGGGGACTCGGTTGGCGGCTACGGGCGGAGCTCGATGGCACGGCGATCACGTGGTTAAGGCATAAGGGTGGCGCTCGGCCTCGTCTCGGGTGTGGTTCGGCTCCGGGCATCATGGCAGAGCTCGGCGACCGATCCTTACAACGCGTGGTGGTCTAATTTGGCTAGAACAGCGACGGACGGGCGGCGCCTGAGAGCACGCCGGCGTGGGCACGGTTCGATGCTCCGGTGTCTTGGTGGCTTTCCCCTCCGTTCGGAGCGCGCACGGGGTAGTTCATGGCAAGGCGGACGTGGCTCCGAGGTTAGTTGGGGCGTCACGAGTATGTATCAGTTGGAACGGCGGTGGCGTCATGGCTGCGTACGGCGGCGTCCATGGCAGTGCTCTGGAACGCAGCCGTGGCGGCGAGGCTCGGTGTCCAGGGCTTGGCTAGGTGGCTTCTAGCTACGATCACGCGCACGATGTGTACTGCGACGAGGCGAACACGGTTCATAGGTTAGCGAAGCGCTGGAGAGCCCATATTTGTCAGAACGGCAGTTCGCCGTGGCTCGGTGTGGACGCGGCGGTGACATGGCGGCTCGGTTCCGCTAGAGTTCATGGGGCTGGGTCCGTTTGGCCCGGGCTAGTCCGTGCTCAAGTGCGTGTGCGTGCGTGTGCTTCCCGAGCCGGTAGTGGCTCTCGGCCTTCGCCCGCCCGACGGTGGAGCGCCATGGCCGGTGAGTGGGCAAGGTTGGAATGGCGGCTAGTGGCGGCTCACCTCGGTCTCGATGATGCAAGGGTGGTGGGGCGGTGTAGAGTCGAAGCCGTGTCATCTTGAAGCCGTGCCGTGCCGATCTCTTTGTGCTTGGTTGTACGGGTCGTCTCTTCCAACTCCGGCGGCGTTGCTCGGCTCTCGGCGCAGCTCCGACGTAGCACCGGGGCGGCTTCCTCCTCCCCGGCTCCTTCCTCCTCCTCTCTTTCTCTCGGCTCGGCGTGGTGCAGTGATGGCCACCGAGCGGCGAGGCGATGGGGATGCCCTAGGGCGCTTGGCTCGGCTTTTATTGGCGTAGCGGCTTGCCCAGTGCTCGGCGGACGGTGATCGCCGGCACGAGGTGATCAGCGGCTACGGATGGCTCGGGTGGTTGCCGGGTGCGTCTTCATGCCAGCTGGGCCCCAATTGGCGCGCAGGTGCTGCCAATTTGGCTTCCAGCGGCCAAAAGAAACCGCGCGGCGGAAAGCGAGAGCACGGCATGTGCGTAGGTTCGGGGCGAAGCGCTAGGGGCAACGCTCTCACGCATTTTGCGTGATCAGGGTCCCGCGTGCGATGGGAGCGGCTGCGAGTCGTGCGGAGGGCGTGGGTCTCTAGCTGGCTCGGTGGGCGGCGCTGCGTCGCGGGCGTTGTCGCCGAGCGGGCGTCGGCGTGAGGTAGAAGAGAAACAGGGGCGGCGCGTTGGGCGACGAGCGGGCCCTATCTGTCGGCGTCGGAGTGGAGGCGGGTTTCAGCCAGGCGTGTTCGACGCGAGCCTTGGCGGCCCTCTTCCGGTCTTTGTGTGGGTCGCGTGGCTTGTGGGCCGCCCAACGGGGGCATGCGTGGGTGTAAGGGGATAGGGAGGAAAGGCACAGGTGTCGGGTGGGCTGCGCGGGCCGCCTCGGGCTTCTTTCCTTCTTTCTATTTCCTTTCCCTTTTCTATTTTAATTCTCCTCTATTATTAGTGCTTAATCATAGTTAATGATGGTAACTAGGGTCTAGTGGTTATGATGGGGTCCAGCAGGGGTTCATGGTGTTCCATCATGGTCTATGTCAAGGCTTAGGGTTAATCCCCTTATATTTTGGGATTACTTAGTAATATCATACATGTTTATATTATTATTATCTACACATGTAGTGTAATTTTAGTTGGTTTAAATAATTAATGATCCTCATTAATTATTTATTATATTTCTTTTCTTTAGGACATCATAAAATCCAAGAAAAATCTCAAATCACACATGGTTTCTATTACCATTGTATAATATTTATATTTATAGAACTAAAAGCAAGAGCTTATTCACATGTGATAATAGTAATACGGAGTGTGTTGGCATGCATATTGACAATAGAAATGTCCTACTTGGGTTCCCTATATTGCATGCTAGGGTTGGTTTGCTAAATGACATCCACCATTCAAGGGATATTCGAAGAAAAATTTTGTAGTCGTGATTTTTGTGTTGTGTAAAAATTCGGGTTGTTACAACCACCATGCCCTCTATTACCTGAACTAGCCCGCGCCTCCATCCACCCACAGGTGAGGGCGCATTGCGCCGTTCTACCGCCGTCCGCCATGGCGGGGAGCTCCGCCGAGCACGAGCTCACCGTGGCCGAGGCTTTGCTGGACCCTCTCGCTCTCTCTTTCACCAGTTCCGTAGCCATCTAGGGGTGTAGATCGAGTCTCGGGTATTGGTTTCGCCGATTAGGGCTTCGCACACCGAGGCGGAGCGCAGCGCCGCCGTGCTCTCGCCGCCGTCGTGGCCATGCACGCGGGCAAGCTTCTCTGGAGCTCACCGCCGGCCGAATCCCAAACCCTAGCTTCGATTAGGACCTCCGAAACCTTTCGCAGCGCTCGATTGGGCACAACATTGCCGGGGACGGTGGCATCACCGCCGCGCAGCACCGCCGTGCCACCATTGCCGGCGACGAGCTAGCTCCCGTGCTTCCCCCTTGCAATAGCATAGGTCTATCGGTGCGTTAGGTTGTGGGAAGCACGACGGTGGTGACGGCTTCGCCGGAAACCTCACCGCCGACGGGCTCTTCCCGGTCAAAATTGGCCGTCGCCGCTGCTCTGTTCTGTCTTGATGACAGGTGGGACCGGTTGACCGCCGGGCCCCACGTGACAGTGGCTGTAGATTTAGGTTTTCGTTTTATTTATTTGCAGAAAATGCTTAGATCTTCAATAATTCATATCTTGAGCAATTGGAGTCCAAATAGAGTGATTCCAATTTTGTTAGGTTCCTGGAGATGTCTAGTTTTTATTAAAAATATGAAACATGGCATGTTCTACAGTAGGTTTTGCTTGGTATATTTATTTTGTTCTATGTCTTGGAAATTGGTTAATTGCATAACTAATTATTGGATGATGCTAAAAATGTGAAACCAGTGGGGTTAGCTTTGTTTTGACATGCTCTGTCTAGGAAAAATATTGTTTGGCATGTACCCCTGTTTTACATGGCAGTTTGCTAAATAAGTTGATTTTATGCCTTGTTTCGTAATATATTTATCATGTTTTCTACATACATTATTTTGGAGTGAAATTTGGAGCAGTGTATATTGGTGCTATGATGATGCTAGGAAAAATTGTAAACCTGTTGTTTGATACTTTTCAAATGGATTTGTGAATTATCCATCTTTAAGCTTGTGTGGCTTGTTCTTTTGGTACAGGTAGTTATTCTTAGTAATTTAATGAGAAATTTGAACTATGGTCTATGTGAGCTATGAGTAGTCCACTGTAATTTTTGTTGATTTTTCTGGGTAGTTTTACTATGTGCTCATTTGTGCCCTTAAATAATGAAATAAATTAAAAAGGGTGTTTAAATTGATGTTCTAGAGTGGTTTGTTAGGTCTTCTGTTAATCATTAGTCATGTTTTAACTTTTGGTCAGGTTGGGTGAGCTTGAATTTCAAGTTTAAACATGAGTAATTAATTAACTCTTCAATATAAGCTTTTCTGGACAGCTGGTGGTACTTTTACTTTTGCATATCTAAGATGGTGTTTTCTGGCTTTGTGGTCAATAGCAAAGTGGTAGATAATTTCATTATCTAGTTGCTGTTAAAATTTGAGAGCATTTGGTGGAGTATTTTAGGAGTTATGGTGTTATCTTGTGAGGTTCCAGAAAGGGGTCATTCTCTGGAATTTCTGGATAGATCTGGGAAATCTGTTTGTTTAACCTTTTTTTTTTTGAATCTGTCTATGATGTCTAAATAAGAGTTGTAGACAATTTCATAAGCTTTCCAGAATGTCCTCATACATGTAAATTGGATTTATAGAACTCCAGTTACGGTTGTCTCTTTCAGCTGCTCTGTGTAGGACAGAAACCCTGAATTGTGTTTGCTTTGAATACTTGCCCTTGTGTGCGTGTGATTTATATCTTGTAGATGCTTTGCTAATTTATACACATGATTAGGTGCAGGTTGTATGTCATTAACTGATGATGAAAAGTTATATCTTGAATTGCTTGGTGAGTATTAATCTTGTTCCAGAGAAGAGATATGCACCTACTCAGTAAATTAAAGTGATTTGAATAGAGCTCACCACACTAGCTGGAGGGTTTAGTGTTGTTGCTGTTATTTACTCTCTACTTGGTCATCCTTTGCATCCATTATGCTCATTATGCATTGCATTCAATAGGTTCGCCGAAGGGGTGACGCTCTTGGAGTTCGGGGACCTGCAGCGGGAGCACCGGGAGGAGGAGCAAGGAGGACCAACCGCGCGAAAAGCAACTCCGTCGAAGAAGGAGAGCTAACTGAGTGCCCTAGTCACGAGCCGACTACGTTTGTGAAAGGCAAGCCCCGGAGCATATTAAGCCTCCCATTGTTTATAAAATACACTTGAGTACTTTGTGTTGTTTATTGCATTAAGTTTAGGAGTTGATTGAAGATGTTGTTGCATTTATCCTATCCTTGTCCAAGACACATATTACATTCTCGAATCCTATGTTTTAGGTTAGAGCGATGCAAATGCTTAGCCCTGCTTAGACCGGTAGAAGTCGGGTGATTTCCTGTCATCCGCGAGCTATAGGTGGTTACTCTTTAGTCACTCATGGCTGGCTTTATGTGTTATCATGGAAGCGAACCATGTGTTAAATTAAAAGAAGACCGGGCAGGGGCGGTGGACCCTGTCCGAAGTCGATTAAGGACCGGAGTCGTTGTTTCACTCTTGGTTTTGTTGAACGCAGCCTAACACATAGTTGGCCCGCCCCCGTGTGCCAAGTGGCCGCGAAGCTCGTTAGTTCAACTCAAGACGGAACGCGGGCGGCGGTTGGGCAATTCGCGGGAAGCGGCATACTAGACCAAGGGCAAGCATGTGTAACTGTCCTGGCGTCATCCTTGGGTTAGCATGGCTTGAACATCCTGGCTATCCGACTTTCTGGTCTTGCCGATGTGATAACCGGGCCCGAGCCTGAGTTGTATGAGGAGTAACCTAAAGGCGACTCGATCCATCTGCTGGGTTTGTCTTTGGGAATACCCCCCGAGCTCGGTTGAAATCGATTCGAATCGCCGTCTCTCCCGGATAGTGAGAACTTGACCTTGCCCCGGCAACGTAGATCTCATTAAAATAATTATGGTTCAAGTTGATGTTGATATTGTTGAAAGCTGTACTAATATGGATATGGTTATTAATGCTTGTTATAAATAAGTGTTTGTTTAGTACAGGGCACACTTAGATGAAAGGTAAATATAAATTAAGCTGCTTTGCTAGTCCTGTTTAACTTGTTTAGTTAAATATCACTTACGCTTTTATGCAAATTGATGTCAAGCTAGCTCCACTTATATTTCAGCCTTGCATATTCCTTGGTGTCATCTTATTTCGATTTATGACGGGTAAGTCTAGCTGAGTACATTCTCGTACTCAGGGTTTATTTCCCCCTTGTTGCAGATGATATTCTTTATACAGGCTTCTGCAAGGTATGTCTTCACCCCGCCGGGGATGAGGACTAGGTCTTGGGCAAAGATCATTTCCTTCATCTTATCATATGCTTTTGCGGGATGACTATGGATCTGGCATGTATCTGAACTAAGTGTATATTCGAATGGTTTCAAAACTATGTTTCTTTTATTACTGCAAACTGGTATTGTATTAACTAAGTATTCCTATGTGATGCTACTTGTGAACCTTTTGTGAACTCTGATGTAACGGATGGTGAATTATGTTAAGTTGCGTTCGATCTTGGCTTGTATGTTTTGTTGGTTTGAAATCCTTCGAGATTTCCGGACTACCGGGATTATATGGGCTCAAGTGTGGAATTAGTCACTTCGGTGATTGTTTTATACTTGTGCTCTTATAATTTGGGCGGTTCTGTTACACCCTATGTTGCCCGACCTCACACAACCATGAATTAGCTCAAATTCTTATGCACATGTTCTTCCACCTTGTCTCGTCTTGATCCAACATAGGAAGAGTATAGATTGAGATGTTAAAATTAAATGATCATGATTCGTCTTTACATTCTCATCTCTAAAAATGCTTAAACATGAACCTCTTCCTATGCAACCTCTTGCCATGTTAAATTTTGCTGAAAGTTTTGTGACCATGTAAGTAGTGACGCTAGAAGGATATGATCTAAGTAAAACCTCTTTTTTTGCCTTTCTGAAGAGAGACATGGATTTATATAAAAAAAATTGGACACATGAAGGTCCAAGTAAAATAATAATAAAAAAATAAAAAACATGGGCACATGAAGGTCCAAGTATATTAAAAATACAGTATATATATAAAATATAGCTCCATGATCTCTAGTGTTATCTTGTGGGGGTCTATATTCTGTCATATACCTATCCTTGCAATGATTTGCTTGATAAGTATCACAAGCCTTCACTAGTTGTTTAACTTAGCTTTATACATGACATGGATATGTCCATCCTTCACCTTGATCACCCATGTTGGAATGATAAATGGTTAGGTAATTTTTGTTTCAATTCCTATCATGCTATATGCCCATGTTTGGCTTTCAATAAGAGGAATGAAGTTTTGGCTCACTAGTATATTGTACTAGTAGAGCCCTGTTGCTTTCACTCTTTGTGTCTTTGAATAAGCATAGATACCGGAGGAACTGGTGTGGGGGTTGGGCAACCCAACCCCCAACTTAAGCAACTTTTCTCATGAAGAACAATGAGGCTACACATGGAAGCACTCTATAAAAAGCAACATCAACCTCCTGGACTTCATCTCAATATGAGACGCTGGTTTGTATCTCACTACCCCTTCTCTACATTTATCACCTTGAAATTGAATATATAAAAAGCCAAATTCTTCATGTTCCTAAAACTTGATGAACTCTAAAATATGACCCCAATGCTTGATCATGACCTTTCTTGTGAGATTGGCTTGCATAATCTTTATTCCTTGTCTTTCACATTATGCTTGTGGGAACTTTACTCAATTAGGATACCATTGCCTAAGTTGTTGTGAAGTGCGATATAGTGATGACAAGACTAGTCCTTTCTAATCAAGTAGTTTGGAGACTTTTTGTTTGAACAAAATCTTAAACCCATGGCTTCATAACTCCTCTATGGTATAAATGTCCTACAAGAGGCATAGGCAGTATCTTGACAAATCCACACTTTCTTGCTGCTTAGATTTTGTTTTGAGTTTTGTCAAATCGTGTGATCCTAGTGAGTAATGCACCATGCTTACATGATCAATTCACATACACTCCACCACATATGCTCTACTCTTACACTGAGAGTAAGCAAAAGCATGCCTTTCACACTTATGCTATGTTCTTACACTGAGAGCTAGCACACACATTCCTTTCCACCTCTCCACACACATGCCTTCTCATCTTTCCACAAAATGAAGACTCCATTTATTCAAGATCTCTCTCCATTTCCCATACAAGTCTGAAAAGAGACATGGGCTATATGTTCTAAAAAAAAGAAAGTTGGAAAAGATGCTAAAAAAAGAGAGAGTGATGTGTGAAAAAAAGTGTCGAGCAAAAAAAAAGGGTGAGCATCAAAGATAGCCCATGGTCTCAAGCATCTAGATTTGGAGAGGAAATCTTTGAAGAGTCATTCATCCACTCATATCCATACACTTGCACTCTTGATCATGTTTGTGTGTTGTTTTGCTCTTGTGGATCCATGCTTTGACTTTACAATATAAACAGTCTAAGTATGCCTTTCAAGTTTTCCTACCCAAACTCCACATAAGCTAGGGCCTTGAGGCAAGAAATATTTTGGTAAGGACATATACACATATACCACTGAGAGATTTGAGAGAACCATATGAGGAGTAACATGAGCTATGTTTTGTTCAAAAAATATTATCAAAAAACTCCACTCTTACTTGAGAAGGGGGAGGGATCTATGTCTTCAAGTCAGAGCTGTTCCATTTCTCAACCGCCCATGGTAATGTTCTAGCCACTACAAAACCCACAGGTATGAGTATGTGACTTTGAATATCTTTTATGCTTGCATCATATCCTAAGAAAGTTGTGCATCATTTCCACCTGAGTTTTTGCTTAGTATTCTTTCTTATTCGAATCCTTTACTCGGGACGAGCAAAGGTTCGGTGTGGGGGAGCTTGTTGACGCCCCTTAACCCCTCATTCTACACCATCAACAATACCTAATTTGGTCATATAAGTGGAACAAACCATAGTCATAGGGTTTATTTCTAACCATTTCCACAAGTTGTGATGACTATGTGAGTGTAGGAACAAGGTGGCTGCATACATGGTCAAAACACTTTATTCTATGCTCATTTTTACTGCACCATGGTGTAGAGCTCGTTGAGCTACACAAAATCAAGTTTTGGTTCACTCAATTTGGAGTCTGGATGACAAAGTTATGCCTTCTGGACGTTTGCAAGATGTGTCAGGCTGGAAATGGGCTAGGGGGAGGTCGGGTGACCCAACCCTAGGTCGGCCGACCTAGACCTGTGCCCAATGTCCCTCAAACTTAGTCCATAGCCCCTACACTTGATGGAGAACCCATGGGATGACATGTTCATGCCATTGGACCAAGTGGAGGCCCGGTAGATGTCATCCCATTGATAGGCGACCCAAACCGGCTTCGTCCACATCAGCGATTCGCGCGACACTGAAGAAACACACTCCGGAGGCATCCCACACGTCGACCGAATGATGTTCATCATCAAGGGTGGAGATGGTGTCCATGTGGCCTCTCCCATGGATCCATGGGCCCACAATCGAAGCAAACAAACTCCAAACGTGACCAAACTTCGTACCCAGGCAAAGGAGGACCGTGGATCACCAAACCGACTCAAGACCGATGGCAGAGGAGCTAGTGGGTCATCGACCAACCTTCTCTTAGGTCAGTCGACCCCTAAGGTCCACCAAACCACCTCGGACAAGGTTGTTTGGCATCCAACCGCCATCAGGAGTGCATCCAGGCCGTTGCTGCTTCAGTCGGTGGAAATGGACTATCGGTCGACCCCCAAGGTAGGTCGGCCGACCCCACCGACCTTCCAACTGACCTCCCTCGATGCCTACAAGTACCCGCATGCTCCTAGAGGCTATATATAGTGGTGTTTGACTCATTTGCATTCATTCCCTACACATCTCATTCGTATCATGTAGAAGAGGAATCTAGCCAAGTGTTAGTGTGGTTAGTGTAGTTATCTTCTGAAGTAGAAAGATAGAGGAGAGGAGGAGAGGAGCCTAAAGGGGAGCTGGGCCTGTCAGCAACCTCTTCTTGTATCTTCTCTGTGCTTCTTATTTGGTAACTCTGTTCCCATACTCAGTATAAGCTTTGTTTCATTCCACTTGTTTGTTAGTACATTGCTTGATTAGAGTGCTCTAGTCTTATCATTGGGATCCGGATTAGAGTAGTAAAGGCATAGATTAAGCATGGTGCTTAGGCTATACTTTACCAGTGCATGCAGCTAGGCCCCTGGATTGTTGTGGTAGTGGCAGGTGGTGACAGCCCTATTTACCTTTGTATTGCACCACGTTGGGTCTAGTATTTTACCGTAGGGCTCATTGTATTTATGTACCAATCAACTGCTGGCGGTTAGATTAGGACAGGTACGCTCCTGCAAACATTTGGGAACGTCAATTCTTATTTTGTATCTACAGTCTTACCTCAACCTAAACCTCTCCCTATCAGTAGAATTACTAAATCCTAGAACAGAGATCACTTCACGTTCCCTATGGATTCGATACGCTAGAATACTCCTGGGTGAAAACTACTTTGACAGCCGTGCGCTTGCGGTTTGTTCTATGTGCCACTACCAGTGTCAACAAATTGCATCATGCAGGTTCGCAGGAGGAGCCACCCTCAAAGGAGTTCGAGGAGGCACCAGCCGAGGAGCTTTAGCAGGAGGTTCCTGAGGGAGAGGAGGCCGGAGAGCAAGACCTGCCTGAGTGCCCAGACCATCGTCCTAGCTCCTTCGAGCGAGGCAATCCTCGGAGCATTCCTTACCTATGCTTTCTAATACTTTAATTATGCTTTATGATTGATGCATTAGGTGTAGGAATTGATTGAAACTGTTGGTGCATTATATCTCCTTGAATACCTTTGATTATCCTACCTTGATACCCTGCTAGTCTAGGATGAGTTAAATTGCTTAGCCTTGCTTGGACCGGTAGAAGTCAGGTGATTTCCTGTCACCTGTGAGATATAGGTGGTTACTTGGTTACTTTTAGTCTTGTGTTGGCATCATATTGATAACCTGATAGATTGTGACAAATGGAGACCGGGCGGAGTCTTATAGGGTTTTGGACTATAGTGATTCCGTCTGTGTCGATTAAGGATCGTACCGTTGTACGTCCCTCGAGCCATGTTGAACGCATGCCCCACATTTAGCTGGGAGGATAAGTCTTTCCGACCGCGAAGCCTAACACCATTTAGGCCAGAATTCGACCTGCGTGCGCACTGTATCGGAGATGGATGGGGGATTACAGAGGCGCGAAGAGTAAGTCCAGAGACAGGTGTGCGATCCTGATATTCCTGGCAATCGGGCGGCCCCTAGGTACGGTGTTTCCTGTCGAGACCGTGATTCTTCCCGAATAAGTGCCATGGTTACCTGTAGCTCACTTCGCGAGTGAGTATGGTTTGTGTGGGGAATATCTCTCCAGCTAGTTAGTAATTGATTCAAATCGCCATCGCTCCTGGACAGTGAGCACTTGACTTGAGCTACGTCATCGTAGTAATGTTTATGGAATGATAATGGTTATATGATGATGATGAAAGACTATACTTGATATGGTTACTATTGCTTGACTAATAATTAAACAAGTGATGTTTAGTATAGCTGCTTAGCTAGTATAAATAGGATGCAATTATAAGCTGAGCTAAATGCTTCACTATCCCTTAACTGAACAACTTATGCTTTTCGCAAATGATGAGTCGAGCTAGCCACAGATAAAGCCTATCAAACTCCTTGGAGTCTTTTATCTTGGTTATGTCGGGTAAGTCTGGCTGAGTACATTCTTGTACTCAGGGCTTTGTTCCCATGTTGTTTGTGCAGATGGTCAGATGTACCATGGGTACTGCGCTACCTGTCTTTATCCTGCATGGGAGTATGAGACCAAGGGCGTGGGAGTTCTTATTATATCTCCCCGCTTGCTTTTGTGGACTTGACTTCGGACTGGCACTGTATTGGAACTCTGTGTGCGTGGGTTGAGATTCAAACTATTTGCTTCCGCTACTTTCATTTTGGACTTGGTATTGTAATAACTATTATTTTGGAAACTCTGATGTAATCGGATTTATATTGCGAACTTTATGTAACATGTGAATGGCGACTGCTAAACTATGTACGATCTTGGTTCGTTGTTAGTTGGTTTGAAATCCTTCGTAATTTCATGGACTACCGGGTTTACATGGGCTCAAGTGTACTAATTCATTTGCTTTAGCAAGTGATTTTTTGCACTTGTGCTCTTATAAATTGGTCGGTTCTGTTACAGCTGGCATCAGAGCAAGGGTTAGCAATTACTATTCATATTTGTATTTAAAAAACAGAAGATTTTGCTTTCAAAAGTGAATTTTTAACCTATAGATCTATGAGTGTTTGAAAAACTTTATTGAAAACTAAGAGTGTGCCAGTGGTCATATCCATTATGCCCAATTAAGGACTCTAGGTTGCTATTTAAGTACTAACTTGGGGGCTTGCATCATATTTTGCTTTTACTGTTGCCCATACAGCAAGAAAATTGTATGGGTGCCATTCACTTGAATGGTAATGTATGGATCATTTGCCTCTATGTCTGGGTAAGTGTGAGTTGTGAGAGCATGATCGTCCAATCGGCGGTCTAGGGAAGTGCTAGTGTGGTACCAAAAATAATTACATGTCAAAACCATATAATTACGAAGCTATTTAATTGTGGGTTGTGCCGTCTGTTGAGATGATGCTGTCATTGGGTCGAGGACCGGGTAGTTGTACTACATGTATATGTGTTTGGGAATGCACATATGTGTGAGTATTTAAAATTTAAATTCTGCAATGCATTATATTCATACTGTGGGGTTGGGCTGAAGTGGATTTTCTGCAGGTACATAATAGTGCATCATGTAGAACGAATTAGTTACGTATATGAGAGAACAATTGTATGCCACCGTTTATACTGCTAGAAATTATTTTTTCTAAGTTTGTGAGAACGTAAGTATCGTGCATGCATCATGTTGTTTGTTCATCTCATATCATTGCATTTGTTCTCCCCTTATAAATTGATTATCTCTTTTTGATAAAAATGACAACTTAATATCCTTCTCACGAGATTGTTAAACCTTGCTATAGATGGCCCGCACGAAGTTGACTGCTCGCAAGTCCACTGGGGGCAGGGTCCCTCGCCATTAGCTTGCACCACGGGCACCCCGCAACAAGAGCAAGTTCCTAGAGAAGTTTGGGATGCCTACACTACTTTGGAGCGTACTCAGTTCTGTGGGATACCCTAAAGGCAAGGAGCCTCGTTACTATTGGAGCAAGGAGAGGCTTGGAGATGGCACCATGGTCTTTGTGGAGGCTGTCATTGCACTTAGAGAGGTGGGCTCAGACTAGAGTGGATGGTGTTTTGGGTCCATGGGCGCTACCACCGAAGAGGCTGCCAGCAGGGCAGCTTTCTTGGTGATGCAGGATATCATGGATAGGTTTCCGCAGGAGCTCGCCACCGCTCTCGCTAGGGTGTTTCTGAGGAGCGATCCCTATACCACGGTGTGGGGACAACCTGAGGGGACAGCTCTATGGGGAGGCGGTGATGAACCGGAGTACAATGACAATGCTGCCATGAGTGCTATGTACGCGATGATGAAGACCTACACTACAGCAGAGCGTAGCCTGGAGAGGATGTCTGCCTCACTTGGTCATGTGCAGGATGAGAGGCGCCAGATTTAGAGGGACCATGACATTGAGATCTACAAGCTGGATAAGCAATTGGAGGACGTGACTCTAGAGAGGGACCAGGCTATTCAGAGGGACGAGAGTGTGGTCCAGGAGATCCTTGAATTGCGTGCTCAGGTGGGACGCTTGACTACCGCTCATGGGAATTATGAGCGCATGCTCGTCCATGTTCTTGGATAGAGGAATGAAGCTTGGCACGTGGAGGATGTTCTGAGAGCTCGAGTGGCAGATCTTGAGCAGCAGATTACACACTTGGAGGGCTACAACGACAACCTGCATGAGGCCATCCACCAACTTCATAATCTGCATCACCCTTTCCACCAACCTGGAGCAGTAGAGATGGAGCCGGGAGTCATCACGGCAGACGGAGGAGAGATGGAGGTTGATGGACCTCCTACAGCAGGACCTGCAGCACCGGGCCCCGCAGGAGACGATGGAGGCGTTGGAGCTGACGACGAGTCCGACATGAAGAGCGAGCACGAGTAGGCTAGCAGATGCTTCTATAGTCGCTAGGTGTTTCTTTTGCGATCTTTCATGTGTGGCATGTAAACCTATGAGATGTTGAGACTCAATGTGATGTTGGAACCTCGTTGTGTGTGCGGCAATATCCGAGCGCCCGAAAGTCTAGTGTATGTATGCTGGCAATTTTGGTTGTGTATGTGCGCAAACGATGTCCTTAAGTAATCAAATTAGTGATGTTGTGCTTGTGGAAATGAATATTTGTGCCTCTGTTTTATTGAATGAATTCATTTTCCTCCAATGATTCAATAGGCATGATTATACATTCGCTTACAAATGTTACAACATCACTTAATAATTACATGTTGCTGAAATATGCAGATGGTGGACACTCGTCGTTCTGCCGTCAGTGGTCCGGGTGGCAGCAGTGGTAGTGGTGCTAGAGCCGATGATGGGAATGCCAACCGCAACCTACCACCACCACCACCTCCCCCGTACACTGCCAAGCAGTTCTTTGCGCAGTTCTTGGGCAGTCAACGCAACATGGAAAACCTACAGCGCAACATGGAGGCAACTCTGCGCAACATCGCAGACAACACTCGCCTCGGGGCCAACCCCGAAGGCCATGAAGTCAATCAGTACAACACTTTCAAGGACTTCCTAAACACTGATCCACCCAAGTTCAGGGAGGCTGCAGAACCATTGGAGGCAGATGAGTGGCTCAACACCATGGAGCAGAAGTTCTGCCTGCTAAGGATGACAGAGTCACTAAAGGTTGGGTATGGCTCACATCAGCAGCAGGGTCCAGCTAGGATATGGTGGGCACATCATCGTACTATTTTTCCACCCAATGCTCCAATCACGTGGGACTAGTTCACCCATGCTTTCCGTGGCAACTATATTCCACTAGGTCTGATGGCTATGAAGGTCGCAGAATTCATGAAGCTCACCCAAGGCACCAGGACCTTGACTGAATATCTACACACTTTAAACAACCTGTCTCGCTATGCTCCTGAGTATGTTGACACCAAAGCTAAGAAGATAGCAAGCTTCAAGTGAGGCCTGAACCTCAAGATGCTGAAGACTATGGGTACCTCTACTAGGACAACGTTCAATGACTTCATCAGTGACTGTCTGACTCAGGAGAACAACAACAACCTCTATGCTGCATCCATGAGTCGCAAGAGGGCCTTTGAGTCTGGATCTTCTCAGTCAAGAGCTCCAGTAGCAAGTCATCCTCCCTTCTGTCCACCAGCACCAGGTGCAAAGTTCAAACCACCCCAGAAGAGAAATCAGAATGCTCCACCATCGCAGAGAAACCAGAGGCCTTTCAAAGCTCCCGCACCTCCAGTGAAGGCGAAGCCCGACAACTCCGCTAGGACCAACACCACAGTGAGGGGACCATGCTACAACTGTGGTCAGCCTGGACACTTTGCCAGGTATTGCCCGTATCCTCAGAAGAAGCAGAACGTGTACCAAGCCTGTGTGCATCATACCATTGTGGAGGAGATTCCTGAAGGAGAACCCATGACTGCTGGTATGTTTCCTGTCAACCAACACCCTGCAATTGTTTTGTTTGATTCTGGATCATCACATTCATTTATGAGTCAAACATTTGCACGAAAGCATGATATAAAGTCAAAAGAATTGGTGTATGGGTACTGTCACACCCCAAAATTTCTGATTTTGGGTTGTGATTAGAAAACACAAAATAAAATGATATTTAAAAATTTGAATAAAATTTCCCGAGTTTAGTTTAAGTCAATGCAAATTTAGTTGTAAAAAAAATAAATTTTAATCTTTTCTAAATTAATTTGACGGGAGATTGCATGATGTAATGATTGCTTGTTGCTTGGCTTTGAATTGTGAGTATGTACTGTTTTCAAAGCACGATTAGTGAGTCATTTAACTCTCCTATATGTCTCTAGCTTTTTCTATCATCAAATTCTTTGTCGAAGCTTGAGCCTTTCTATGGAGTTCCTTGGAACCTTTTTCTTCCACCCTAAATCACTCATTTGAGTTCCCCGTCCATCAACTTATCTCCGCCAACTTCTTAGGAATTATTCTAGCTTTCTCTAGAACTCGTTCCTACTTTTCTAAGAGCATAGTCTAATTTCTAGATGCTTACCATGAGCTCCAAATACTTTATTTGGATTCATCGTATTCCAAAATGTCTGAGAATTTTTCCTAAATTTCTGAGCTTTCGGAGTGTTGTTCATGGCTTAAATATTAAAACTAGACTTTTCTAGAATTACTTTTTTTTATGCCTGAAATTAAATATTTCGAAAATTATTAATCCTAAGCCTAATCCACCTCAACCCAAACACTTTCACCAATTAATTGAGGGCTGGACCCATGATCTCTGTCTAATCCTTGTCCAACCTGGTTTCTTCTTTTGTTTCTTGGGCCTCCTCTATCTTGACGTGATGGCATAATCCAATAAGCAAATAAACTAGGCCAATGCTGCCAGGCCTCTCACGCAATGTTCCTGGTATATAAAGATAGCGAGCTGCTGCCCTGGTTCCTTTCTTTTTGCACGAGCAAACAATCAGCCGTGCCCTAGATGGCAATGGCATTAGTAGCCGCCGTCCCGTAATATATCCTGGGCAGAGCTACGTCGCCGCCGCCGGCGAACAGCAGTGCCCACCCGGCCCCCTGATGCCATTGGAGGAAACCATCCCCATCTCGAAACTCCTCTGCCATTGGTGGTCGTCTACGCATCGCTGGAGCCGCGTTGTGGTCTCCATCTGCTCCGAGCTACAACCAATTCGCTGTCCACCTGTTTTTTTGGATGAGTCTCACCATCTCTTGACGCTGCCGGGCAACACGGTAAGATATCCATCTCCACCATTCTGTCCCTGCGACTGTGCATGTCAATCAACTCCGATCATCATTGATCAGTGTTCCATCTGTTGCTTGTCTGCATGCCTCCGTCAAGCTGCTAAGGCAGGCGTGCACCAGTCCATGTGTTTCCAACCTTGAACTTCAGCCAAGCAAGCAAGCTCGTCATTCACCTGCAATTCTGAAAGCAAACAAGGGCCATATTTGCATACACACCAGCAAGTAAATTCCCCATTTACTGCTGCAGAAGCAATTGACCATTGGGACGTGTAAGCCCTTTATCTACCCGCCTTTAATCCATAGCTGTCCTCACATCTAAATACCGTTTTAGTTCAATCCTTGTGTTGCGCTAGTGATGTGACATGATCTGTGTGCCTGTATCGATGTTTTTCATATCACTGCTTGCCTGTTTATCATTAAAAAATTAAATTGATTAATATGCTCGCAACTAGTTTTATAATTAAAATAAATATAGGTTAGTTATCTCTGATGTTTTGCAAATAAACATTGATATGAATAATTGTCAATAACAATGATATGATTTTGAACTATTAAATTTCTTAGCTTATATAACACGCATCATGTATATAGCTTCTTTAGATGCTCTCACATATTTATTTCTTTTGCAAAGCTAAAGTTATTTAATTTGATTAAATGGTACATGTATATTATAAATAAAATATGGCTAATTTATCTTGGCTTAAAATAAAGTGTGAATTAGTGTAATCTAAATTAATATACGTTACGTAGCTTTGTTTAGATAAAATAAATCAAGCATATAGGTTGTTCTTTTCTTTTATAATATAAAACTATCGGTAGTTATTCCTTTTAACCATAGCTTTGATATCGGTGTTTCTTATGATCTCATGACCGTAGCAATAGTTTCTGTTTAGTACATTGTTTTCTCTCGTGTGGTGTATTGTTCTTAGACTACCTTGTCTGTTTGTATGTTTGTCTATGCGGTGGTGCGTGCTACGAGTAGAACGAGGACCGATTGCGACCATTTGGAGATCGAAGCCGATGACTGAAAAAGTTAAAGTATGGCTAAAGTATGAACTAGTTTAAGCATGTGCAAAAGGCAAGTATAGCTTGGGACCTCCTTGATTACCTATTCACAATATCCACCATATATCATATGCATGTGTCATTGATACCCTAATAAGGATGACTTAGTGTTGATTACTATTTACTTTGATGACCTTGGGGATATGTGCATATGGGTAGTAATTGCTAGCGCTATATAAGTAACCATGATCTTGTAACATGAATAATAGAATATGCAACAATATTTAAGGATGATATTATTATTATTGATAGAGGTCTAGAGCATGGTGTTATATTGTTGCTCTAGTTTCTCTCCGTAAGGACTTATCTCGTATGTGATCACCGGGATTTACAATGACAGGCTGTGAGGGCTATATGGCTCGGGCTTTAGCTCAAGATGAGGACCTTTTCTAATTTGTTAGCGGTTACCTTAAGTGGCGTAAGAATGGCTTGCCGATTCGGGTATAGGACAGCTTCTAGTCTCATGTTGAGCAAATGGGAAGGTTTTTGCGCCATCCGAAAAGGGGGGTTCCTATACCGCTTGCCGAGTGAATCTAATGGCCCTAACTTGTTAGAGGAACCTTTGAAAGGCTTCATAGTGAACCCCGCCGGCCTTCCTTGGTAGTGGGCTAAGAGGTTGGCCGCCTCGGGCGAAAGGGTAAATCACGACTCACGGTGAAAGTGTACACCTCTGCAAGCAGAGTTTAATAAACTGGTATACTAGCCGTGCCCACGAACACGGGCGGCCTTGGGGATTCTTACGGAATAGCCGATCATTGTTATATGATATTTAATTATGTTGTTATGTATTATTGTTTATTCTTGCTTACCTGATCATGTGGTTATGGGAATCGCTTCTACCTTGTTGCCATTAATGCCAAAAATATCAGTCACTAAAAAGCTAAATGCAGTAACCCAGTGTCAGCCTTTTGAGCCTCATGAACCCCATGATATATTTGCTGAGTACGACATGTACTTATGCGCTTGCCTTTACTTTTCAATACTTTGGAAAATCCCGGATGGGTACCAGATGGTGGAGCTAGTCTGTTTTGTGAGAAGTGCTAGGTGTATGTACCCCCAGTCAACCGTCCCTGTGAAGATGGAGTCTGAAGAAAAGAGTAGCTACCGTTCCGTGTTACTCTGATGTAAGTGTTAAATATAAATAAGTTTCCGCTATATAACATTGTTTTTGATACTCTCTACTTCTGTTTCTATATGTGTGGACTTCCTGGGCACATATATGGTATACCTGGTTTTGTTTATTAAAACTGGGTGTTACAGAATGGTATCAGAGTAGTGTTGACTGTAGGACGTATGCCTAGTTAGCACTGGCCGTTTTCAAAAGCTTATTTTTCTATAAAACTATTTTTCTATCTCTTTGGTCAATTGATTTGACTATTCTCTTCCTTATCATATTGTCTCTCCTCCTTGGTAGCTTCCTTTGAGTTATTTCTGCTTATATCCTTGATATATTATGTCAGTTATTTTACTAAATTTTCTTAACTTATTTTATTCAACTTTTCGATGGCCTTTCATTGTCTATAAACCACTTCTTAGGATGCCCGCCATTACTACAATACAGCACGTGTAGTCCGATGTTGCAATGTATGTTTTGTTGTTTGGTGTGTTGCTTGGTGTGTTGTTTGAGTGTGTGACGCCTCTAGAAGAAAGTGCTAAACTACTCTAACAGAAGGATGATCTTATTTAGTTAAGTAAGGTCCTTGTTAAGTGGGATAGCCCATCAACAACATCAACTCCAGAGTATCCCGAGCGAAGAGGCACGAAGAACCGAAGATCAAATTTTATCTTTCTTGTCATCTTTTGGATATCCGAGATCCATGTCTTATATCCCATCAATATAAATCAAAGAAGCATGAAGACTTAAAGATTATTCTTATTTATCTCCTTATTTTTCCTGAATCATGTTTCTACAATATCCTGTTTTCTTGAAGTAGTCTGTCTTCCTCAGCTTATACCTCTGCTTTTGGATGCCTAAAAATATCAAGGAGAATTTCTAGACAACACTATACTAAAACATCTTTCTCTGACCGCAAGAACCGTCCTTATAGCTATAATAGTTTGGGAGTTATCAAAATCACAAGGCAATGCGTCTGTGCTGTCAGCAACCTGGAACAGATTCTGTTGTGCACTATTTTTGACTCCCTTAACTGCAGAATCTGAAAAAGTTCTCTATAAGGAAGTTGTAGAGGATTTCATAAGCTTTCCAGCAGTATAAACTACAACCTCATTGGATTAGCATAATGGGATTTATGGCTGTTTTACTACACTGCTATTTTTCTACTCGCAAAGAATTGTAGGTTACTTGTTCCTACTTATGCACATGAGTTTCTCCTGTATATCGGAAGGTCATTATGATTGTTAACTTACCAAGGAAAATATGCAAGTTACTTTGGTGTCCCTTAGTTGATATTTTCTTAAAGGGGTAGTCGGGTTAAGAAAGTTGTAGGATGAAGCTTTCATTTGTTCTAGTGTTTCACTTGGAAGCATGAGCTATCTCCATGGCTGTGAAGTCACTATCAAGTGCAGGTACCTTGTCTTGGATTGGTATCTTGTTAGTTCATCTATGTGGAGCTCATCTATTCATCAAGATTGATCCTGAATTTAAGATATCATCAGTTGGGAGTGTAATCTTGGGCATACTCAGGACAAGTTGATATATTGATGATATAGGAAGGAGATATTGGAAATCTACAGTTAGTTCTTTAAGGCTCAGGAAACTTCAATGTTATACCCTGCATGGCAAATAAGTTTTGATTGAAGGAAGTTCTCTTCTAGGTTATCTGATATCTCTCATGGTGGAATTATGGAGAACTCAGAAAAAAAAAGAAGTGTTGAGTTGGAACCCAACAAAGAATGTGAGACTCAGAGTTTCATGAGAATAATAAGCCACCATTCGAGGTTTTGGAGAAGCATTATAATCTAAGACATAAAAGTGACATCTACAAGGACTACAAGGGCCTAAATGACATCTTCACAAAGTTGGATTTGAGCTTGTGGTTATGGGAATCGCTTCTACCTTGTTGCTATTAATGCTAAAAGTGTTAATCTTTTAAAAGCTAAATGCAGTAAACCAGTGTCAGCCTTTTGAGCCTCATAAACCCCATGTTATATTTGCTGAGTACGACATGTACTTATGCGCTTGCCTTTACTTTTCAATACTTTGGAAAATCCCGGATGGGTACCAGATGGTGGAGCTAGTCTGTTTTGTGAGAAGTGCTAGGTGTATGTACCCCCAGTCAACCGTCCCTGTGAAGATGGAGTCTGAAGAAAAGATTAGCTACCGTTCCGTGTTACTCTGATGTAAGTGTTAAATATAAATAAGTTTCCGCTATATAACATTGTTTTTGATACTCTCTACTTCTGTTTCTATATGTGTGGACTTCCTGGGCACATATATGGTATACCTGGTTTTGTTTATTAAAACTGGGTGTTACAGGTACCGTATAAGTGCTGCTGGGACTGATGTGTTGACTAATCAGATGGTTCTAGGGGCAACCCTGGATATAGGAGAGAAAAGATTTCAAGTAAATCTGATAGGCATGCCTGGCTTAGTTTTGGATGTTATCATGGGAATGAATTGGATGAAGGATAAACAGGTAGTTATCGATGTGGGGAAAAGGACCGTTACCTTAAGAAATCCCCAGGGTGAGGGTACTTTCCAAGTACCGTTGCCCCGAAGAATAGATCTTACCAATATGTCCTGTGCTACTCAGGCCACTTCTCTTCTCAAGATTCCAGTAGTGTGTGAGTTTTCGGATGTGTTTCTTGAGAATTTACCGGGTCTTCCGCCAGATAGGGAAATCGAGTTTGCTATTGAGCTGATACCCGGGGCTGCACCAATATCAAGAAGGCCATACCGGATGCCACCCAATGAGCTAGCAGAGTTCAAGAAGCAACTGAAGGAACTATTGGACTTGGGTTTCATCCGACCAAGTACGTCTAAGTGGAGATGTCCCACACTATTCATGAAGAAGAAGGACCAATCCTTACGGATGTGCGTGGACTATCAGCCACTGAACGCCGTTACCATCAAGAACAAGTATCCTCTACCCAAGATTGATATCCTGTTCGATCAGTTAGCCAAGGCCAAGGTGTTTTCCAAGATTGATTTGAGACCAAGGTAACATCAAATCAAGATTAGGCCACAAGATATAGCTAAAACCATGTTTTCTACTAGGTATGGGTTGTACGAGTATCTTGTCATGTCATTCGGCTTGACGAATGCTCTGCATACATCATGTATCTGATGAATACGGTCTTCATGCTGGAGTTGGACAAGTTTGTGATCCTATTTTTGGATGATATTCTAGTTTTCTCAGAATGACGAAGATCATGCCAAGCATCTCAGAGTTGTTCTAACCAGACTCAAAGAACATCAGTTGTATGCCAAGTTCAGCAAGTGCAAGTTTTGGCTAAAGAAAGTTCCTTTTCTTGGTCATATCTTGTCAGAACAGGGAATCTCAGTCAACCCAAGTAAAGTACAGGAGGTTATGGATTGGAAGGCACCAACCTCGGTCCACGAAGTTCAAAGTTTTCTTGGTATGGCAGGTTATTACCGTCATTTCATTCCAGATTTCTCCAAGATCACCAAACCAATGACCAGTTTGCTGCAAAAGGATCAGAAGTTCGTTTGGACAGAAGAGTCTGAGGTAGCTTTTCGTACTCTACGAAAGTTGCTAACCACTGCTCCTGTTCTTGCGCAACCAGACATAGAGAAACCTTTTGATGTGTTTTGCGATGCATCGAAAACCGGTTTAGGATGTGTGCTTATGCAAGAAGGTCGAGTAATTGCTTATGCTTCACGTCAGCCAAGAAAGCATGAAGTCAACTATCCAACTCATGATCTAGAGTTAGCCGCAGTCATGCAGGCCTTGAAGATTTGGAGGCATTATCTATTGGGAAACGTGTGCAACATCTATACAGACCACAAGAGTCAAGTATATCTTCACTCAACCGGGTTGAACATGAGACAGCAAAGATGGCTAGAGTTGATAAAGGATTATAACTTACAAGTGCACTATCATTCGGGCAAGGCAAACGTAGTGGCAGACGCTTTGAGCCAGAAGTCGCGTTGTCATATCCTGAAGCCTTTGTTTGAAGATGGGTTCAATCTGATGCATCCCGCAGTGCTACACAATATACGGATCGGTTGCTCTCTACAAAGTCAGATTATTGAAGGCCAGAAAACTGACAAGGGTATCTTTCATATCAAAGAAAGAATGAAGAAGGAACCAACAAAGCATTTTAGAGTTGATGAACGAGGTGTGCTATGGTTTAATGATCGTCTTGTAGTACCCAAGGACAGGGAACTCAAGAATCGATTAATGGACGAAGCTCATCTTTCGAAGCTATCCATCCATCCTAGAAGTAGCAAGATGTATCAAGACTTGAGACCTCACTTTTGGTGGACCAAGATGAAGAAAGATATCATAGCCTACGTTGCTAGATGTGACACGTGTTGCCGAGTCAAAGCAATTCATCTGCAACCCGCAGGTTTGTTGCAACCTTTACCAGTGCCTAAATGGAAATGGGATGACATAAGTATGGATTTTATCACCGGACTTCCCACTACTCAGAAAGGAAATGATTCAATATGGGTGATTATTGATCGTCTTACCAAGTCTGCTCACTTCCTACTTGTCAAGAACACATATCGACCACCTCAATACGCAGATTGATATATTGTAGAGATTGTTTGACTGCAAGGTATACCCAAGACAATCGTATCTGACAGAGGATCTTAGTTCACTGCTCACTTTTGGGAACACTTGCATAAAGGTTTGGGTACTCAATTGATCCACAGTACAGCTTATCATCCTCAGACTTCAGGTTAGACTGAAAGACAACCAAGTTCTGAAAGATATGTTGAGAGCCTGTGTGATATCATCAAAGGGACCATGGGAACCATGGCTACCTTTGGCCGAGTTTTCCTACAACAACAATTATCAAAAAAGCATAAAGATGGCTCCATTCGAAGCTTTGTACGGCAGGAAGTGTAGAACTCCATTGAATTGGGTCGAACCAGGAGAAAGGAGATACTATGGTATTGACTTGGTTCCCGAAGCTGAAAAACGAGCTCAAATCATTCAAGAACACATGAAGGCTACACAATCTCACCAAAAGAGCTATGCTAATAAGAGGAGAAGGCCACTTGTATTTAAAGTTGGTGACTATGTCTACCTGAAAGTTTCTCCAATGAAGGGTACACAACGGTTTGGGGTAAAGAGAAAGCTTGCGCCTAGATATGTGGGACCATATAGGATCTTAGAAAGGAAATGGGAAGTAGCTTATAAGTTGCAGTTATCTAAAGAGATGAGTTCTATCTTTCTGGTCTTTCACGTCTCACAGTTGAAGAAATGTTTACGCGTCCCCGAAGAACACATCCAACCACAGGAGGTCAAGATTGGGTCTGATTTGGCATATGAAGAGCAGCCAGTTCAGATCATGGATAGCAAGGATAGCATAACTCGGAACCATTTGGTGAGGATGTACAAGGTGTTATGGAGTCGTCATGATGAAAGAGATGCATCGTGGGAGACGAAAGCTTATCTGAAGGAGGTTTACCCAGATTTTCATGAAAAATGGTTAGTAACTCAAAATCTTGGGACGAGATTTTTATAAGGAGGGAAGGGCTGTAACACCTCTGGTGTTAAGCATGCATTAGGCATAGTCATTAGTGGGTCATAAGCATCATTATCATAAGCATAAGCATCATCAAGCATTAAACCCTAGGTTTTACATCATCATTGCATGTGTTTGCTTTTAATTCTATTTATTACAATGCAATTGTTTGTTAGAGGTTAACTAGTGTTTATGTTTGACGCTTGGTCATTAGCATTTGGTGGTGATTAGTGTCCTGAAAATAATCAGCAAAAATTTACTGGAAAAAGATTTACAAATTTTGGGGATAAAAGAAAAAGAGTTTAAAATGCATTTTTAAAAGCCTTCTGTCTTTGGATTTTTTTGTAATTCAAAATCTAGACAGATTTTGACATTGAGCCTTAAATGAAAAATGTACATCTTGAAAAGTTCTACAACTTTTATTTTTTGGGTCATCTCTTGAAAATGCCCACAAAATGGTCAAAATTATGCTTTTGTGTCGGTTTCATTTGAAAACAAAAATTCAAAAAAGAGAAAATTGCCAGCGCCTCGGCTGGGCCATTTTTCGCCCAAGCCGCCCCAGCTTCGCCGTGCACATGCCCTTTCCCCTCGCTCGCGCAACGCGCGCCGCGCCGCCGGGCCAACCGGTCGGGGAGCTCGCCGCCCCGCGTGGCGGCCGGTGTTGTTGACGGTGGATAACGTCAATATTTATTAGAACTTTAGACATGAAAGGATACATGAATACACATTAGTCTAGGGTTTTAACTGACAATTTCCATGAGTTTTGCATATTCTATATTTTCCAGGGATTATTCCAGAAAAGCATAAAAGAGGGATTAGAGTGCATAATTATCACGAAACTTATCCGCGTCGGAAAATATCGTCATCAGGCTTAGGAAACATATAGAAGACACCCGAAGCAGCGGGACCCACATGGGAGTCCAGGTGGGGCCGGCCGGCCCCACCCTGGCCCCGGTCGGCGCCCCCTGTGGCATCTGGCCGCCGCCTTCTGGAGTCTTCCTCCCACGCTTCCTTGGCACCCAAGCAGAGCATCCCTACGTCGATCTAAGGTCGGTTTGATCCGACGGTGCACACAACATGAAGACGCGGATCGATGACGTGGCGGTTCCTTGCCCCTACTCCACCTCAGCCTATATAATGACACCCCAAGGCCCCTTCAAGTGGCATTCTATACCCCTGTGTTTCATATTCTCTACATAATTAGGGTTAGGGTCCCTCTAGTTGATCTAGTTCTAGTTCATCTAGTTCTAGTTCATCTAGATGTAGCAATTAGGAGAGACTAGTTCTTCTAGATCTAGTCTTGTTTAGAGATTAGAGAGATTGAGTAGAGGAGTAGAGATTCTGGAGGAGTTCCGGCCTGTCGGTGCTTCTTCATGGCTGTATTCTTCTGGATTCAGCTCCGTCGCCCGGAGCTGCGTTCTAAGGTACTTTTGTATTCGTCATTCCGATTCAAGTAATCAGTTGTTCTTATTTGTTCTTAAGTTCACAGCTCATATTGGGTGCTTTTATCTTGGTCATTACTTGGTTGAAGTAGTATTTCATAGTGTAGGCGTGGTGCCTAGGCTAGGTTTACTTGTGGATGTCCCCTGATTAGCCGGATAGTGGTTGCTCGCGAAGGTGACTTTATAGCTTCGTTGAATCCTCTGTAGTCCACTTCCCGTTGATAGGACTGATAGGCTTATAGGTGCTTGGTAGGAGATTACTCTGTTTCTTCTCCTATTCGGGTTACTTGCCCAGTTAGAACGGTATTATACAAAGCTTACCAGTTGTCAGAACTAGAGTTCAATAGCTATTTCCTCTTTCTTGATATTATCTAGCCTAATTGTAGGGTTAAGTCTATATACTTTGTCATCATCACAACTGTTCCCTGTGGATACGATATTTAAAACCTCCGGGTAAAATGTGACACTGGTATGATATCTATGCGCTTGCGGATAATCCTACTTAAAAATGGAGTGTAGTTAATTTATACCAACAAGCATTTTTAGCGCCGTTGCCGGGGAACGGTTTGATGATTTTGACTTAGTTTAGCTTAATCTTGTATTATACTTTTATCTTTTCTTATTTTATCCCATTCTCTTCATTATTTTTGTGTTCATCCTTATGGATGCTTTTAATTCTATTCCTATCTGTCTTTATGGCATGCGTAAAAGCTTCGGGCCACTAAAATCTAATGAACCTATCGTAACACCTGGCTATGAGCTGCGCCCATGTTTAATTAATATGATTCGGGATAAACCCTTCTTGGGAGAAGGTAACGAAAACCCATACTCACACTTACAAGAATTCGAGCAGACCTGTGCATGCTTACGCATTGCTGGCATGTCCGACAAGACTATTAGATGGAAGCTTTTCCCGTTCTCCTTGACTAGAAGAGCCAAACGTTGGTATAATCGAGCCGTAGGGAGTATGCAAGGTGATTGAGAAACATTATACTCTGAATTTTGTTTATATTTCTTTCCCATCCATAGAGTAGTTAACCTTTGAAAAGAGGTTCTAACTTTTAGGCAACTAGAACAAGAATCTCTTAGTAAATCATGGGAGCGTTTTAATGAACTTGTTACATTTGGCCCTGACCTTGGTTTTCTAGACCCTGTGCTTATTCAACATTTTTATTTGGGTCTTACCAAGGAATCTAAGGAATCCCTTGATTTAGCCTCTGGAGGAGCTTTTCTTCACTTACCTATAACTGAAGCAAGGCCTATGCTAGAAAAGGTTGTTCAAGCCTATTCTGAGCTCCCCGAGGAAGAGAAGAACTTATCACCCGAACTAGAAACGGAAGTCTTGGTAGCTAAAACACAATCATCCCATTCCCAAGATTTAGCTATCAATCCTATACCTTTGAAATTCCACTTTGATGATTTAGACTTCCAGTTAGCCAAGATGCTCGTAAATCAATACACATCAGATCTTCTCAGAAGAGCACCTTGGAAAAAGTGTCGTCAACTTCCTTTCCCTCATAAAAGGCACCGGGGAGAGTTCAAGGATGGCATGTCGAGTGATGTCATAAAAGGAGAGCCAAGCCACTTAGGAGTAAATTCTATCTTCTCTCCTTCTATGCCCACAATAAATGTCTCTGAACCCATCTCTAAACCCATCCTTGACCCCAATGAATCTTTTTATGCTATTTCTACTAAACTCAACATACAATAATTAGAAGGTTTTCCAAGAATAACCTTGTGTCCTAAAAATAACCACTCTTAAAAAAAATAACATAGCTATAATGCCCTTGTGAATTCATGAAAATGTTCCTTTGGATGTTTTTTGTCACTAACCATTTTAGGTTTGAAGTGAGAAAATGACTAATGGCAGCAACAGATATGTCCAATCAATTATCATGCAACATTAATTATATCCATCCAAACTTAAATCTGCCTTGCAAAATTCAAGCTTGCGGGAATGGACTTATTTCAAAAATCCTATGTTGCTAATATTAGTTGTATCTACTTTTTAATTCATGTTCAATTATTTACCTTTTTATCTTTAAGTGTTTTCATATTACCTTTTTTTTTGCTATAGTAAGATTTGGTTTGGAAGTACTGCACATACTTCCAAAGGCTTTTTTTTGAATTAAGCGTGGTGCTTAGGTTAAATAGCCTTCCTTAACTAGATTAGACATGGAGTCTAACTTGGTTATTGAACTAGAAATTGTTGTAGTAGACATTGATATTTTTTATTGGGCTAACCCCCTGCAGAAAACTTTTTAAAATTAATTTGGGTAAGTCATGAGATAAATTCGAATTAAAGATGAGACAGGGCACATGCTTGAAAAAGAAGACATAGCTCATTCATCATAAATGATAGAACTGTGAGTATTAATGATTCATTCACTTTATCTTCTACTGCAAGTTACTTTGCCTCAAGCCATATCTGTATAAAACATGATCTATGCTAAAATAATATCAATACTATTTTTTCATTAGCATAGACGTAACAAAATGAAATACTTGAAAAAAGCAACCTATATTTAAAATTGGTATACTCCTTCGGGTATGTATTGTCCACTAATCATTTGCGTGCATAATAATGACTGGAGTGAAAAGAGTCAAAAAATCAAAGAAGCAAAAGATGGCAAAAGAATGAGTGCAACAGAGGAGACAAGATGTCCATGAACAACTCAAGATGCAAGAGAAAAGGACCACCCAGGTCATTTACCCTTCATAACTTAGTGCCGTCACGCTCTAATAATGAAGGTAATATTTTAAGGTAAGTGGTCACTGCTCTTCTCTTGATCTTGGTGCACACAAATACACAAACATGTTAGAGTTACAACTTAAATTGATTAATCTAATTAACTCAACATACTTTGTTCTTTAAAATTGTTCATGGCACCGTTCTCTTAATCTCAGTCTTAACCAAACAAGCTAAAATATTATATTCGATCTTAGTAAGACGATAGTCATACTTATGTGAAAAATTTATGTAGAGATAGACAATCCTTCCATTGGTTAAGCATTTTCATTCTTTTTACGCCATGTGAACTTAAATGCAACATTCAATGCTTAATCTTTTGATCTTACCACTCATGTCATAAATAAACAAATCATGTAACACCAACTTTATCTTGTTCAAAGTGCCTAAGGATAGAGAAAAAAATAAATAAAGGGATAAATTTGGTTCTGTTGGTGTTTTTCACCAGCAGAGCCCATGCACTTGATCTCTGCCGTGGTTTTGCAAACAGGACAACACATTGAGCAAAGTTTATTAATTCTACAAGTAAAAGTTCTGTGAACATGCACACTGAGCAAGATGCTGCCAGCTACTATTAAAGCTCTACTTCAACCTATGGGCCAAACTAAAGAACAAAAGCGATATCACCATCACTAGAGGTATGCAACCATCAAGACCTCCATCTCTCAAGATGGAGAGATACACAAGAGTGGAAGAAAAAGTTCTGTCGGTAAACTTAAAATTCCGTACCCTTGCCATAAGGTAATATGGTAGTTATCTAATTAATTAGTATTCCTATCCAATTTCACTTTAACATATTCATCTTCATAAATATTAAAAAGAAATAAAAATCTTTATTGCTTCATTTATTGCATCATAAAATATTAAAAGCCCCACGTGAATAAACTTGTGGTAACCCTATAGGAATATTTACTGTGGTGGCATAAAAAAATAATAATAGCTCCTGTATTTAATTTCTTGCATTATAAAAATCCTAAACCCCATAAGAATAAATATTCTCTCATGGTGGCATAAAACTGCACACATATTTAATTTCTACATAACTAGAAAATCCTAAAAAGAGAATCCTGCTAAAACTTGTCAATTTGAAATCAACTCATAAGAATAATTAATTATTTATTGGCTGATCGCTAACCTCTTATTAAATTTGAGCCTCGAGTTTTGGTTTTCTTGTTGGAGTATAACTATGCAGGATAACATTATGACTAAGAAGTGAGTCTATTAGTGGAGCCCACGAAGACTATCGCTGACAAACTCGCCCTAAAGATCATCAACACCAAGTATTGCAAATATCTAGCTTGGGGGAGGAGCATCCCCTAGTTATCAGGTAGCTATACCTAGGGCGATTATCGAGTCTATTTTATATAGTCATAAAATACCAAAAATATATGGGCACATGAAGGTCCATGTCTTTAAAGTCTTGTGAGTCCAATAGAAACAAAAAGATGAATAACAAATTAAAATTAAAAATAATATACTTATCTATTTATTAAGGTGTGATCATAGAGTGTGTCTACAGTCAGTCTAGCTTAGATTCAAATAAAAACTGAAGAACATTAAAATTTTGTCTTGTAGATGATGAATAGTTGCTCTACAGTAATTCCTTTCAAGTGCTAGTTTTCAACCATGAATTCTCCTGAGTTTTGGACATAACTACTTTGATATAAGAATTTACTCTGAACCTGAAATTTGTGGAGGCATATGCTTGAGCTAAGTCTAGGTAATTGACTGATATGATACATGAAGGTCTAAGCTGCTATTTATCTTATTCCTAGCATTACTAAGTTCTGGAGATTTATTTTGAAAACCCAAAAAAACCTTACATGATAAGCTCTTGTATGATAAAGTTTGAATTTCTACCAAAGCCACATATAATATATTTAGAGTTAAGAAAACTTTTGTACATTCATGCTTTGCTTACTTTACATTGAGTTTAGTCAATCCTTGATGTATACCTTATGAGAGCCTTGTCATGCTTTTAAAATCAAGATCACTTATGCATTCCACCCACATATGCATTACTCCTACTCTAGGGTGTAAGTGCAGTCATTTCCATTTTCATCCAGATCCACCTTAAAAATGTTTTTCTCCTACACCAGGAGTAAACACTCAAAATATACCCTATAGGACAGCTCCCATTTAATTGCTCTAATTTCTTATCATTATCTCTCCAATTATTCATATTCAAAGGATGCATGTGGCTATGCAAAAGTATTGAAAAAAAGAGTAGAAGAAAAAGGGGAGTAAAAGATGGACAAGTATCCAACAATTAAAACAATGGGTACATAGATGTCCGCCTCCCAGTTATTAAAAAAAAAAAAAAAAAAAAAGAAAAAGAAAGAGAGAATAAACATAGCCCATGTTTTTCCGCGAAAAGTTCTAAAGAGGGAGTTATCTTCAAAGAGCAAAAGTAGAATTAGTATTAGCCACTAAATACCATAAATACACCTATCCACCATATTCCATACACATGCACATCTTGATTTGATTGTATGCCTCGATTCTCTGTGGATCCATTGTTTGACTTTACAACATATGAATTGCATGTATGCTCACCCTTGTTATTGCCACTCCTATAAGCTCCACTATAAATCCTTAGTTGTAGGAAGGCATAACCTCATTAATGCCTCAGTGAGATCCATAAATACCATATATAATAAGAGATTTGAGGGTATCATACAATTAAGCTCTGAGTTTTATTTTAAAAATTTACAAAACTCTGGAATATTGGTACTGTGAAGAATTTGAGACATAGTGCTTGACTTGATTGCTCTATCTTTCAATTGTTCAAGACTTATCAAAAGCGGTAAAGCTCCATAGTTAAAGGTAAAATGGGTAAGTTTGAAAGTTAGAGCAGTTTTGTCTAAATCAGAGGAAAATTTATGCTTAAAAGCAAATGTGCTTAAAAGAAATAAAAGTATTGCCGCAACTCCTGATCCAAATATTTTAATAATTAGGCTTAGGTTGATTGCCAAGGGACTGACAAAAGGTAAGCTTGGGGGAGTTGTTGACGGTGGATAACGTCAATATTTATTAGAACTTTAGACATGAAAGGATACATGAATACACATTAGTCTAGGGTTTTAACTGACAATTTCCACGAGTTTTGCATATTCTATATTTTCTAGGGATTATTCCAGAAAAGCATAAAAGAGGGATTAGAGTGCATAATTATCACGAAACTTATCTGCGTCAGAAAATATCATCATCAGGCTCATGAAACATCTAGATGACACCCGAAGCAGCGGGACCCACAGGGGAGTCCAGGTGGGGCCGGCCGGCCCCACACTAGCGCCGGTCGGCATCCCCTGTGGCATCTGGCCGCCGCCTTCTGGAGTCTTCCTCCTACGCTTCCTTGGCACCCAAGCAGAGCATCCCTACGTCGATCTAAGGTCGGTTTGATCAGACGGTGCACACAACATGAAGACGCGGATCAATGACGTGGCGGTTCCTTGCCCCCTACTCCACCTCGGCCCATATAATGACGCCCCAAGGTCCCTTCAACAGGCATTCTACACCCCGAAGCTTCATATTCTCTACATAATTAGGGTTAGGGTCCCTCTAGTTGATCTAGTTCTAGTTCATCTAGTTCTAGTTCATCTAGATGTAGCAATTAGGAGAGACTAGTTCTTCTAGATCTAGTCTTGTTTAGAGATTAGAGAGATTGAGTAGAGGAGTAGAGATTCTGGAGGAGATCTGTCCTGTCGGTGCTTCTTCGTGGCTGTATTCTTCTAGATTCAGCTCCCTCGCCCGGAGCTGCGTTCTAAGGTACTTTTGTATTCGTCATTCCGATTCAAGTAAGCAGTTGTTCTTATTTGTTCTTAAGTTCACAACTCATATTGAGTGCTTTGATCTTGGTCATTACTTGGTTGAAGTAGTATTTCATAGTGTAGGCGTGGTGCCTACGCTAGGTTTACTTGTGGATGTCCCCTGATTAGCCGGATAGTGGTAGCTCGCGAAGGTGACTTTATAGCTTCGTTGAATCCTCTGTAGTCCACTTCCGGTTGATAGGACTGATAGGCTTATAGGTGCTTGGTAGGAGATTAATCTGTTTCTTCTCCTATTCGGGTTACTTGCCCAGTTAGAACGGTATTATACAAAGCTTACAGGTTGTCAGAACTAGAGTTCAATAGCTATTTCCTCTTTCTTAATATTATCTAGCCTAATTGTAGGGTTAAGTCTATATACTTTGTCATCATCACAACTGTTCCCTGTGGATACGATATTAAAAACCTCCAGGTAAAATATGACACTGGTATGATATCTGTGCGCTTGCGGACAATCCTACCAAAAACTTATTTAATGTAGTGCAGTTAATTTATACCAACAGCCGGCGTACGGCTCCGGCGGATGAGGCACCCGGTCCGCCCGGGAAGAGCATCCGAAGAGCGCCTGCCTCCTCACTCGCTCGCACTCGCCTCCACTCTCGCTCTCCCGCCCACAGCAGCACTGCAGCGTAGCTTGCGTAGCCGCGACCACCATTGTCGCCGTCGCGACACCACCATCGCCCTCGCTCACGCCTTTGCTCTGCCCTTACCACCCCGAGCTCGCGTGCTTGCTTCCGCCGTCAATCGCACAAAGGTGAGGGCCAATCGGCCGGGTCTTCTTCACCGCCGTCGTAGCCTGAGCTTGCCGGAGCCACGGCTCACGCGGCCGGCTACCCTTCGCCTCGCTTTCTCCCTCTTTCTCACGCGCATCGGGACCCCTAGAAGCCCGCTAGCCTCCTCGTGTGCTCTAATCGACCAATTAGGGCCACGGCTTGCCGCTCGCCGGCTCGCCATCGCCATCCATGCCGCCCGCACCGTCATGCACGCCGCCGGGGCTCGTCACCGCGCGCCAATCTTGGCCGTGGGCCCCGGCGGCCCTTACCACACCCACGCCAATGCATTGCGCACCTCCGCGCAGCCTACCGTCACGGAGACGGCCGGCCCGCCGCCATGCAGAGCCGCCATGCACTGCCGTGCCTTGCCGCCGCCGTTGAGCTTCGCCGCCCGGCCACACCGAAACACACCAATCGGTGCGCCTCGGCGTGGGGGAGCACACCGGTGCCACCCCGCCGCCGGGTGACCTCGCCGCCGGGCAGTTAGGGGCGGCCAACCGTCGGCCCTGTTCTGGTGTGACCGACCGGTGGGGTCAGTTGACCCCGGGGCCCAGCTATCATCCGCTGCGGGTGCACTGGACCGGGTGCATGTAGCATTTAGGTTTTGTTTTATTTCAAAATGATTTTAAAAGCTAAAAAAAAATTCCAAAATTCATATCTCAAGCAAATGTGTCCAAATTTGTTGAAATCAGTTTTGTTGGGTTTGTTGTGAGTAGATCTATCTAGGAAAAATATGGGATAGATTTTTTGTGATATTTTTTTTGTGTAGATTTATTTAATTTGTTAAATGCGGTTAAACCGAGTAAATGCATAACTAATTCTAGGAATACGAGAAAAACATGATTCTTATTTTGTTAGTCTTCTCATGAGATGTAGTTTCTGTGAAAAATATATGTCATGCAGTTACTGTGTAAAAATATTGAGATGTGAATTAAATACATTTATGGCTATTTCCTTTGGGAATTTGTAGTAAATAAAATATGAGAGATATTGCCCTGGTAATTTTTGGTGACTGCTCTTGTGCTAAGGAGTAGATAAGAAAAATATGAAATCTGTTGCTTGATACTTTTCACAGCACAAAGTATTTATATGTGCATTTCTGTCCTGTGGCTTGTCTTTTTTGTGTAGGCTATGTTATTCATTTGTTTGATCTGGAAATTTCATCCTAGCTTCCAGTATGTGTAATACCCTAGAATGCATAATAGAGTTAGAATTTTTTATATGGACCAAGTGATTTTTTTTAGCGAGGATTGATCGGATTTAAGAGAGACCAAAAATTTAAATTTTTGTCACCTGATCTAATGGAGTAATGGAGATCACCGATGTGTAGAGCTCGTCGAAATCTATCAGTTTGACTACTCATACAAATTATTTCGACTTCGGATCACAAAGTTACGCATATTACAAGCTGTAGGGAAAAAAAGAGGGCGAAGGGAGAGAAGGGAGAAGGGAGAAGGGAGAGAAGAAAGAAGACCTTGCCGCTGCCGTCGTTCGCCGTCATCGTCTTTCGTGGTGCCGTTCCCTTGGACTTTGGTTAGCCATCATCTCTTCCTCTTGTTTGCCCTTGTTCTTCGTCCCTCGCTGTTCTTGATGGACATACCATGGTTCGCCGTAGATCGGATCGATGAGACGGCCATAGCTGCATAGAGCACCGTGAGGTGGAGAAGGGGAAGGAAGGAAGGAGTGAATCGCCGGGATCTTGTCGTTGTGCTCGCTGTGGTTGACCTAGGTAAGGTGCTAAATTATGATCCATTTTCTTAGATCAAGTTTTATGCATCGAATCATCGGATTGGATGGTGATTAGTTGGAGTAATTCCTAAAATCCCCGAAATTAATTTCCATCCATGTTCTGAAAATGCCATTAGACTGAGCAGTGTTTGTTTATCGCTGTTTTTGGGCATCTTAACGGTCTTAATAAATCTTGACACTGTAGACAAAGTTTTAGTGGACTTCAATATCTTTCTTTTGACACCAATATCACCCTCATAGCCTCTGTATTTCGGGAGATATGGTCGTTTACATTGGGCTGTTTTTCAGTGACGAGAATCAGAACAGTTTTAGATCTATTCAGTTTTTCGCCCTCAAGATGGATGAATTAGAATTTGTGATCTGAAACAAAGTTGTAGTAGATTTATTAAGCTTTCCAGATTGGTTTAGATCATGTCTTTTGGATGAGTAAATCTCCAGTTATCAAATAAATAACATTGCTGTCCTGTTTTGACTGACAGAAAAGTTCAGTTAGCTAAATTGGATTTTTGTGCTATCTTGGGGACTTCTTATACCAAATTGTATAATACCAAACTTGTAGGTAATAGAGTCTTCTACCACCTGGTGTGTTTTGAGAATTTTTGAATGCTTCGAGTAGTGTCTATGAAAAAGAGAAGGGACAGTGCTGCTGTCATAGTTTGTAGCAATATGGTAGATGCTTGAACGGCGGGTTTTGGACGTTTTGTTGTGCAATTTGTGATTTGTCTTGTTAGTACGATGGTGGTTGTACTGAGATTTGCTTGTAATCAGGTGGTGCACCTTCGGATCGTGCTTAGCTCTTACCTTTGATCTTCAGTGAAGGCAAGTAAACGTGGCGTTGTGGTCCACATGCTTTAGCTTTGTTGTTTGAATTGCCTCCACTAAATTATGAGTATCTCACGCTATCAATATAATCTAAAATCTGAAGGTAATTATTTCACTTTGAAGTATATGAATTTATATCTGGTGGTTCTATTGTTGGACTATGATGTACTTGAAGTTCTTGCATTGCAACCTTTGCACTTGCACTCTCTCCGTTGGTATGCATTTGGAAGAAACCGTAGCCAAATTGGTGCGGTAAGTACCCCACAGCAACGCACGTTGATGAGCAATGTGGTTGCAGCCCTCACTCCTTCTTGGGATGTAAGGGTAGAAGAGAAGTCATGCATTTGCATTGCATTATTCATATTTGCATTGCATTGCACTTTGCATCATTCATATATGCACTTTTAATATATTTAAATTTCTATGAAGCTATTGGTATATCTATGGTGATGTTATTTAAATTTGATGTTTAATTGAACTGTGGTTTAAATAACTCAGTTAAAAGCGGTTTGCTTGCTGAGGTTTTTCATAAACCTCACACGTTATTTTTCCCCTCGGGTGAATGCGCTTGGAAGACGCATGCTTGGGGATGGGAGTAGCGACATGTCTGCACATCACTTATGAGTCATACATATCATAGGAGACATGTGCCATAATAATAATATTTTTCTAATGATGGACTAGTTGGTCGTTTGATATTTATCATGTTGGATCATGGTTTAGTTGGATTAAATTATGTTAGTCCGGTGATTGATAAAGTTTTCTTATCTTCATATATTATATTCATTGTTGCTTCCGCGTACTGTTGTTAGTATCATCATATATTATATTCATTGTTGCTTCCACGTACTCTGTTGTTAGTGTTGGTGTGTGGTAATTTTCCAAAAGAATTTGTGGTGTTTCTTCTATGCATGTTCTTGCTGCTGTAATTTTTGTAGAATTTTCTGAGCAGTATAGGCATATGTTTCTATTCAAGCCTTTGATTAAGCATGAAATGATAAGTGAAATTGAATATTGCTTTAAGGTAATATTGTTGCTTTTTGAATGCTTCAAAATATGTATTGCCTGCTGGTAGCTATCTTGGGTGATATAACTGAAAATGATGTACTTGGTGCATAAGTAGTAGTGTCACACACTTATGCATGTGTTATGTGTGCACCCACACACACCCACCTTTCTTTATGAATTCTCTAGTAATTAGAGAAGAGATATGCACGTACTCAGTGAAAAGAAGTAAGTTGTTAGTAGAGAGGAGATATGCACCTACTCTGTCAAATATGATGTTGATTGTATTGATCCATAAGCAAGCATCCATGATCATCATGTCCCATCCCATCTAGCATGCATTCCTTATATACATACATATGCATTGCATCATATAGGTTCGCAGGAGGAGCCACCCTCGGAGGAGTTCGAGGAGGCACCAGCCGAGGAGCTTCAACAGGAGGTTCTTGAGGGAGAGGAGGCCGAAGAGCAAGACCTGCCCGAGTGCCCAGACCATCGTCCTAGCTCTTTCGAGCGAGGCAAGCCCGGAGCATTCCTTAGCTATGCTTTCTAATACTTTAATTATGCCTTATGATTGATGCATTAGGTGTAGGAATTGATTGAAACTGTTGATGCATTATATCTCCTTGAATACCTTTGATTATCCTACCTTGAAACCTTGCTAGTCTAGGACGAGTTAAATTGCTTAGCCTTGCTTAGACCGGCAGAAGTCGGGTGATTTCCTGTCACCTGCGAGATATACGTGGTTACTTGGTTACTTTTAGTCTTGTATTAGCATCATATTGATAACCTGATAGATTGTGATAAATGGAGACTGGCGGAGTCTTATAGGGTTTTAGACTATAGTGGTTCCGTCTGTGTCGATTAAGCACCGTACCGTTGTACGTCCCTCGAGTCATGTTGAACTCATGCTCCATATTTAGCTAGGAGGATAAGTCTTTCCGACCGCAAAGCCTAACACTATTCAAGCCGGAATTCCACCTGTGTGCGCACCGTATCGGAGATGGATGGGGGACTATAGGGGTGCGAAGAGTAAGTCCAGAGACAGGTGTGCGATCCTGATCTTCCTGGCAGTCGGGCGGCCCCTGGGTATGGTGGTTCCTGTCGAGACCGTGATTCTTTCCGAATAAGGGCCATGGTTACCTGTAGCTCACTTCGCGAGTGAGTGTGGTTTGTGTGGGGAATATCTTGCCAGCTGGTTAGTAATCGATTCGAATCGCCATCACTCCTGGACAGTGAGCACTTGACTTGAGTTATGTCATCGTAGTAATGTTTATGGAATGATAATGGTTATATGATGATGATGAAAGACTATACTTGATATGGTTACTATTGCTTGATTAATAATTAAACAAGTGATGTTTAGTATAGCTGCTCACCTAGTATAAATAGGATGCAATTATAAGTTGAGCTAAATGCTTCACTATCCCTTAACTGAATGACATGCTTTTTTGCAAATGATGAGTCAAGCTAGCCAAGATAAAGCCTGTCATACTCCTTGGAGTCTTTTATCTTGGTTATGTCGGGTAAGTCTGGCTGAGTACATTCTCATACTCAGGGCTTTGTTCCCTTATTGCTTGTGCAGATGGTCAGATGTACCATGGGTACTCGCTACTGCCTTTATCCCATGTGGGAGTAGTAGACCAAGGGCATGGTCGTTCTTATTATATCTCTCCACTTGCTTTTGTGGACTTGACTTCGGACTGGCACTATATTGGAACTCTGTGTGCGTGGGTTGAGATTCAAACTATTTGCTTTCGCTACTTTCATTTCGGACTTGGTATTGTAATAACTATTATTTTGGAAACTCTGATGTAATCGGATTTATGTTGCGAACTTTGTGTAACATGTGAATGGCGTCTGCTAAACTATGTACGATCCTGGTTCGTTGTTGGTTGGCTTGAAATGCTTCGTGATTTCACGGACTACCGGGTTTATATGGGCTCAAGTGGACTAATTTATTTGCTTTAGCGAGTGATTTTTGCACTTGTGCTCTTATAAATTGGTCGGTTCTATTACACCTTGGTTGATCTGATGGATAATTCTAGTTCAAGAATTTGATATAGAAATAAGAGATGAGAAAGGGGTAGAAAATTCAGTAGCCGATCACTTATATAGGCTTCAACATACAGCTGCACATGAGCTACCTATTAATGACTATTTGAGGGACGACACACTCCTCAAGGTAATAGACTCTGACCCATGGTATGCAAATATTGTGAATTATATGGTTGCAGGTTATGTTGCACCAGGGGAAGATAAGAGGAAACTCAAGTATCAAAGTCATTGCAACTTGTGGGATGATCCAAATCTCTATTGAGTCTGTGCCGATGGGTTGCTACGAAGACGTGTCCCAATGGTTGAAGCCACAAAAATCATAGAGAGATATCATACATCACCTTATGGAGGACATTATGGAGTACTTTGTACACATGCTAAGATCTAACAAAGTGGATTTTTTAGCCAACAATGTATCAAGATACAAAGGAATTTGTCAGAAGATACGTCAAATGCCAAAAACAAGGAAATATCAATACTCGGGATGCAATGCCACTCATGAACAACCTCCAAGTGGAGTCATTTGATGTCTAGAGGATTGACTTCATGGGATCATTCCCAAGGTCTAGGGATGCTGAATACAACTTGGTGGCGGTGAACTACTATCCAAGTGGGTAGAAGCACTACCATGTCAAGCCGCTGACTCCAGGCACTCCAAGAAGATGTTTCATGAAGTGATATTCCCACAATTTGGAACACCTCAATTGGTCATAAGTGATGGAGGGCCACATTTCACTGACAAGACCTAACAGTTCCTAGCAAAATATGGAGCCACGTAGAAGATTGCAACCCCATACCATCCCCAAACAAGCAGTCAAGCCGAAACATCAAATAAGCAAATAAAAACATTCTGCAAAAGACCATGGATGAGATGGGGAAGAAATGAAAGTACAAGCTTCATGATGCACTTTGGGCGTGTCGAACTGCATACAAGACACACATAGGTATGCCACCTTATCAGCTTGTATATAGAAAAATATGCCATTTTCCTATTGAATTGGAATCAAGGCCCATTGGGCAATCAAGAAATGGAACAAGGATCTCCACCTAGCTAGTAAGAATCATCAAATGCAACTATCTATGCTGGAAAAATGAAGAGAAAAGGCTTATCATTACTCCAAGGTTTACAAAGAGAGAACAAAAAGATGGCATGATAAGAAAATCAAGCACAAGGAGTTTAAGCTTGGGGATAAGGCTCTACTACTCAATTCAAGGATAAAGCTCTTCAGTCATAAAAAACTTCAAAGCAAATGGAAAGGGCCATTCAAGGTGATTGAAGCCTCATCACATGGTGCCGTCACGCTTCAAGATGATATAGGTAACACCTTCAAGGTAAATGGCCAACGTCGAACCTAAAAACTTATAAGAAGTAGGCTTGATTGAATTTTTGTAATTTAATGATCCAATCTAAAAAAAATTTCTCAATCTTTTTCTTGTTTCTTTATAGATTCTAGGCTAATCCAATAGTTCAACAAAATTTTACACTTGTTTAAACCTACAAGTTCATATGCTTACTTCCTATTTTACACTTGTTTCAACCTACAAGTTAAAAAGAACCAAGTTTCACACTTACACTAAATTTTTAAAAAGTGACATGTTTATGACATTTTTGAGATAGAAGCTTGCATAAAGAATTGTTCCATATACATATACTTATGCTTGTGGAAAGATATCTTTATAGGACAATCATATTGACTAAGTTGTTGTAGAGTGCGATATAGTTCTGGCTTAGAAATTCTACCTTTTCTATTCAAAGTACTTGGAGGTTTTGTATTTGATAAAATGCTATAAAGCCATAGTGTCACATACTCCTCAACGATGAAAAATTCCTACCAAAGCCAAATATGACATCTTGAATGCTTTAAACCTTCTACTTGTGCTGCTTCATGCTCCTAAGATCAAGATCATGTACAAGCCATATATATGTGCTATTCCTACACTGGGAGTAGGCAAAAAAAACATCCCTTCCATTAAGATCCACCCAAAAATGTTATACTCCTACACTGGGAGTAGGCAAAAACATGCCTGTTAGGTTCCATTCAAAATAAATGCTCCAAGTTCTTGCTAATATCTCTCTCAAAATTTTGTTGCAAAAAGAAGCAAAGGGTTATCAAAAAAAAGGGAGAGAAGAAGAAAAAGAGAAAAGAAAAAGAAAGATGAGAATAAAGATATCCCATGTTCTCATAAAAATATTCCAACAAGTGAGAGATATGTTTCAAGGAGCATAAAAAAATTTGTTTATCCATCATATATCCATCAAATATCCACACACATGCACATCTTGATCTGAGAGTATGATATTTTTCTCCTTGGATCCGAGATTTGACTTTACAACATATGCAATGCATGTATGCCTTCATATTTATTCCTATCTGAGCTCCACATAGACCTCTTAGAAGTAGGATGATACAAAAGAAGGCAAAACAATGCTATGCCACAGTAAGGAATCATACACCATTGAGCGATTTGAGAGTATTATATGAGGAGTATATGTGAACTATGCCTTTCTTGTGAAAACTATAAAAAACTCTGAGTTACTAAGATGTGAATTTGGGAAGATGACTTTGCTTCGAGAACAATTTCACTTTTCAACCGCTCAAGGATGTATGTTAGCCAATGTAACATATTCCACTTATGTGAGGAATGTTTTACAATAACTTTTATGTTAGCTGTATATCTTGAGATGTTATACTCATGATTACTTTTGTCTTTAACCTTTACTCGAGGACGAGTAAAGAACAAGTGTAGGGAAACATGTTGACGGTCATTAACATCAACCTTAAACCATCAATATAAGAGCAAATCAACATAAAAGAAATCAAAATGCAACAACTTATGTCAAGATTTCACTTGGTTCCACTTGTACATGGAAAATTATGCATACAGTAGTGAAGATTATGCAAGAGAAGGCCATCTATAAGCATCCAAGGATTCTGGTTTACTTCACAGTATCAACGGGCCCATTGTCATACATACCAAGTATACAAACCGACGTCAATAAATGTGTAAACCTGTGAAACCCCACTCAGGACGAAGTGTAGGACACACTTATCAGAGGGTTGACCTACCTGCCATGGGGGGTCGACTGAACCTATGGTTAGGTCGGCCGACCTGCCCAGTGGGCCCTAACCCTCCACCGCCTCGTGCATGTCTCCAAGATCTATATCCTTGATTCTAAGGCGGTTTTAAGCCGGTTTATCCAACGGTGGCCAACAAAAGTGATGCGGATCGATGTCATGGTGCTGGCTTGCTCCCTGCTCCATCTCCCACTATAAAAGGTCCCCCATACCTCCTCCAGGAGACACATCCTACACTCTAGAGCATCATATTTTCATACACTTTGTAGTAGTGTCCCTCTAGGTGGCTCTCACCTAGTTGTATTAGAGAAAATAGAGAGAAGAGGAGAGAGCTAAGGAGGAACCGGGTTTATCGGATCCTCCTTGACTTTGTACCTCTATGAATTTGACTCATATTTGAGTAATATCTAGGTTCTTCTTCTGGCAATTCTAAGTTTTCTATTTAATTAAGTTATGTTCTTGCTTTACTTATGGGATCTCCACTCGCATCGAGTACTCTAGTCTTAAGATCTGGATTAGAGTAGTGACCCTTAGCGTAGATGTGGTGTCTAGGCCAGTGTTTACCTGAGTTTGCATCCAATCCCATGGTTAGTTGTGGTAGCCCAAGATGTAACAGCTCTGTCAGACCTTTGTAATCAACTAGGTTCGCATTGGTGTTTTCATAGAGCTTTATGCAGCCTTCTCCTGACTACTCTTTCTCACCTCCTTCGAGGGTCGGAAAGGTACTGCTGCTCTAAAGTAAGTAAGTATAGTAAGCCTGATCCTTGGTTAACTAGTTCACCTAAAACAACCTTAGAAAACCCTTCTACCCATAAAAACATTTTATCTTACCTTTCCTAGGACGTTCTTGATCCGTTGCTAGTGCACTTCACGTTCTTGTGAAAATCGATACCTTGGAATACTCTGAGTGAAAACTATATCGGTATCCGTGCGCTTGCGGAATTTTTCTATTTACATAAAAAATACCAACAGCGGGCTACCCTTTTTCTATGGCTTCTTTCAACCTTCGTTCGTCTTTGCAAAGCCTTCCTTGGAACCCCCCTTCCATTACTCTGTTTAGTGTCTAAAGCCGCAGCCGATTACGGCCAACCCAGATGTAGTCGGTGGAGCTGGGATCCAGTTCCGCTTGGGGTTGAGGGGAGAGTTCTTGAGTTACACCCTCCCTGATTCCATTAAGAAGTGGAGGGAGGATTGGTTCTATATGGGAAACAATAATCCACCCCTAACAGCCCATACCGGGGGGCTTCCCGTGAAGAATGTCCGCTGGGAGGAGGAGAATCTGACGGAAGACAAGTTGGAGAAGATCCAGCCATTTAGAGCCCAGATAAGGGCCCTCAAGGATTGTGGCTCAAACGGTGCTACCGTTGTTGCCAGCTCCATTAGGCGGTGAATTCAGCTGCTACAGTGGAGAGAAAATTACTCGTTCAAGTATATCGGAACCTGTCACGGGTGGCTGATATGGGCCTCATCCAGGGTAACTGGGCTGTGTAATCGTTGGGCCATGGCCTGTGTGGTGTGCGGTTGGTGGGGAAATATATAACCACCTCCGTTGTAATGTGAGCGGAGGAATGAACAGAACTCTGAACCGCCTCTCGGTTTCGTCTTCCCTCTCTCGCTGAACTCTGTTCTTCCAAAATCTATCCCCAAATTCCCCAACTATTCTGTATCTTCCCCTTATGATTCTTGTGAGACCGTGACAATTGGTATCCAGAGGTTTCAGTGGGGAATTTTCTCAGAAATTTTTTTTGGATCCTTCGTGCTGGCGCCGAAGCGGAAGACAACGAAGTTGGAGGCCCTGATGACGACGTCGCTGGAGGAATTGACCAAGCACTTTGATGGATTCGAGCTCATGATGCAGCAGTCCCTTGACAAGCTCAACAGCCTTGAAGCATGGCGAACGACAGCCGAGGTCTCGATGGGGTCCCTTTTCACGAAGGCAGATGCGGCCATGGCGCGCCTCCAACAGCTTGAAGTCAACCCGTCACTTCCTCAGCCGCCTCCTCAACCACCGGTGTTTCTGCTTCCGCCAGGGCATGCGCAACCCCAGAACCAGGTGCCAGGGATGCAGCTTCCTTCGCCCACCGTGGTGCATGGGGTTGTGACAACCTTCGACCTCAATCATGCTCCACAGGCCTCAACGCGCCCATCTGCATCGCCGGTGGAGTGGGCCTACAGGCACCACGAGCAGGGCGGCGGGATCCTCAGACCCCGGCCGTCCAACTTCAATCAGGGTATGATCCTCGACTTACCTGTGCAATCATTTGATAGCAGTGGTGGAAACAGGGGGCGCCTACCCTAGAAATCCCCATTTGCCGAAAATTGGTTTTCCCAAATTTGACAGAGATAACCCTCGTTTGTGGCGAGATCGATGCTAGAAGTATTTTGAGGTGTACTCCGTCAGCGATTCCCTGAAGACCCGATTCGCCGCACTGAATTTCGTGGGGGTAGCGGCATTGTGGCTCCAGATGATTGAGCGTTGGGCCCGGGTCAATGATTGGGAGAAGCTCTGTAAGTTGGTCTTCCAGAAATTTGACAGAGACTAGTATAAAACTCAGTTGCGACAGTTTGATACCCTCCAACAGACAGGAACGGTGTCTGAGTATCAAGAGAAGTTTGAGCAACTCTCTCATGGTATCTTATTTTACAGTGAGCCGTATGATGATACTTTCTTTGTCACACGGTTTATTGGAGGCTTGAAAGAAGAGATCAGATCAGCCATAGTGCTGCATCAACTGCATCAACCTACAGATGTGGATACTGCAGTGTCTCTGGCTCTGTTACAAGAAGAAGAGTTAGAGAATCTCAAGAAGAAGCAGGTCCAGAAACCATGGAAGTCACACTTTGACAAGGCCAACTTCAAGAAAGTGGACAACAGGGAGAATAAGAAGCAAACTGATGAGACTGACAAACTGCAGAAGCTGAAGGAGCACCGTATGGAAAATGGCCTTTGCTTCAAATGTGGGGAGAAGTGGGGACATAATCACAAGTGCCCCACTCACATTCCATTACATGTATTAGAAGAGCTATGGGATGCCATGGAACCTACTTCAGAGCTGACAGAAGAAGATGAGGTGGTCACTCAAAATGAAGAAGTTGTGCTTGCAGTTGATGCTGATCAGCCACCTCAAATAAGAAGGACCATGCGTTTACTGGGTCATATTGGCAAATCACAGCTGATAATTCTAGTGGACTCAGGCAGTGTGGGCACCTTTGTCAGCTCAAAGTTAGGATTGTCAAAAGCTCAGCTGTACAAAACTTCAAGGACTCCTCAGACATAATGCACTCACTCATTGTATTCAGTTACACAATTTAGTGATACAGGATTCGGGAACTCAAATGGAACTGTGCTCAATCACTACTTCTGAAGGGAACAATCTGCCTGAATCAGTTAAGGAGTTATTGCAGAATTATTCTCATCTCTTTGAAGAGCCTCACACATTGCCTCCTCAGAGAGAAGATGATCATTCAATACCCCTTATACCAGGTGCTCAGCTAGTACAAGTGAGACCATATAGATATTCACCCTCTCAGAAGGATGAGATTGAATCTCAGCTGAAAACAATGCTGAATAATGAGGTCATTAGGCACAGTGTGAGCCCCTATTCTTCTCCTGCACTATTGGTCAAGAAGAAAGATGGCTCTTGGCGCTTTTGTGTTGACTACAGACACCTGAACTCTACTACAGTCAAGAACAAACACCCTATGCCAGTTGTAGAGGAGCTATTGGATGAATTAGCAGGAGCTAGTTGGTTTACCAAGCTGGATTTCAGGTCTGGGTATCATCAAATCAAAATGGCCCATGGAGAGGAGGCCAAAACAAAGCATTCGAACTCATAATGGGTTATTTGAGTTCATGGTTATGCCTTTTGGGCTAACCAACGCCCCAGCAACTTTCCAGAGTCTGATGGACAAAATTTTTGCTGCACTACTCAGGAAAGGGGTTCTAGTATTCTTGGACGACATTCTGATGTACTCAGCCAGTTTAGACCAGCATATTCAGTTGCTTCAACAGGTCTTTAGTATTCTACAGCAACATCAATTTTTCATCAAACTATCCAAATGTTCGTTTGCTCAAAGGAAAATAGAATATCTTGGTCATGTCATATCCTCTGAAGGTGTCTCAACTGAATTATCCAAAGTTCAGGCAGTTCAGTCTTGGCCAACTCCAAAAGACCTTAAACAGTTGAGAGGCTTTCTCGATCTTACTGGCTACTATAGGAGGTTCATCCAGCATTATGGGCTGATCAGTAGGCCTTTAACAGAACTGCTAAAGAAGGGAACTCAATTCAAATGGACACCTGAGACTAAAATAGCATTTCAGGTATTAAAGCAAAAGATGACACAGGCACCTGTTTTAGCAGTACCAGACTTCAAGAAACAGTTTGTTATAGAAACAGATGCCAGTGACTTGGGCATTAGGGCTGTCCTGATGCAAGAAGGACACCCAATAGCTTATCTCAGCAAGACTCTCAGCCCAAGAAATCAAGCACTATCCACATATGAAAAGGAGTGCATAGCCATTTTGTTAGCAGTGGAAAAATGGAGACCATATCTCCAACATCAGAAATTCTTGATCCTTACTGACCATCATAGTTTACTGCACATCAGTGAACAGAGAGTCACATCAAAAATTCAACACAAAGCTCTTATTAAGCTCATGGATTTGGATTACATCATACAATACAAGAAAGGAGTCACTAACAAAGCAGCAGATGCACTCTCCAGATGTGCCCATGGTGATGAAGTGCATGCTGTCTCAGAGTCTGTACCAACCTGGATGCAGAAATTACAGGAAGGTTATCAGGAGGATAGTCAGGCCTAGAAACTGCTGACAGAACTGAGCATATCTCCTGACCCAAGCAGTGGGTTCACACTGGAAAGTGGAATTCTCAAACACAAAGGCAAGATCTGGATTGGGAATAACTCTTTGGCCCAGCAGCACATACTGCAGGCTTTACATAACAGTGGGCTAGGAGGACATTCAGGAATCACTGCAACACTCAGCAGGGTTAAACAATTGTTTTCATGGCCTAAAATGAAAGAAACAGTGCAATAGTTTGTGCAAAGTTGTGAAGTTTGCCAACAATCTAAAGTAGAACATCTAAAACTACCTGGATTGCTATCTCCATTACCAGTTCCAGATCATGCCTGGGAAGTGGTGAGTATGGATTTCATCGAAGGTTTGCCCTCCTCTGATGGCTATGACACTATACTAGTGGTCATTGACAAATTTACAAAGTACGCACATTTCATACCACTGAAACATCCATTCACGGCACTGCAAGTAGCACAGTTATACATTTCTCAAGTGTACAAGTTACATGGGTTGCCTAGAGCTATCATATCTGATAGGGACAGAATCTTTACAAGTGTTGTATGGCAAGAACTGTTTAAACTCTCTGACACAAAGCTGCTAATGAGTTCCTCTTATCACCCTCAAACCGATGGCCAAACAGAGAGGTTGAATCAATGTCTTGAAGTGTTCTTGCGCTGCACTGTACACTCTTGTCCCAAGAAGTGGAATAAATGGCTACCTGCTGCTGAATTCTGGTATAACACTGCCTTTCACTCAGCATTGGGCAAGTCCCCGTTTGAGGTTCTATATGGCCATACTCCAAGACAGTTGGGGATCACAAACTATCAGAGTTGCACTGTTCCTGATCTGGAAATCTGGTTGAAAGACAGAGAACTACGGACCAAATTGATGCATCAGCAGTTACTAAGAGCACAACAACGAATGAAGAATCAGGCAGACAAACATCGCTCAGAAAGATCATTTGTTCCTGGAGAAATGGTCTACATGAAGTTGCAACCTTATGTGCAGTCATCTGTGGCTTACAGGAGCAACCAGAAGTTGGCATTCCAATACTTTGGGCCATTCAATGTGCTTCAGAAAGTGGGTGCCGTCGCATATAAGTTGGAATTGCCTCCTGATTCCAAGATTCATCTAGTTCTGCATGTATCTCAGCTGAAAAGGTACATTGCTCAGACAACTGAAACACTGGATGATATTTCTGCTATCTGTACAGATCCAGAAGAGCAGTTACAGCCTGTGCGCATTCTGGACACTCGCTTGATGTCCAAGGGACAGTCAACCGTGAAGTAGTTGCTGGTGTCATGGACTTCATTACCTGACAGTCTAGCAACCTGGGAAGAGGAGCAGGACCTTCGCCGATGATTCCGCAAGGCACCAGCTTGGGGACAAGCTGGCTCTCAAGGGGGGAGGAATGTCACGGGTGGCTGATATGGGCCTCATCCAGGGTAACTGGACTGTGTAATCGTTGGGCCTTGGCCTGTGTGGTGTGCGGTTGGTTGGGAAATATATAACCACCTCCGTTGTAGTGTGAACGGAGGAATGAACAGAACTCTGAACCGCCTCTCGGTTTTGTCTTCCCTCTCTCGCCGAACTCTGTTCTTCCAAAATCTATCCCCAAATTCCCCATCTATTCTGTATCTTCCCCTTATGATTCTTGTGAGACCGTGACAGAACCAAGGACCCAGCCCGGCTGACAGCAAAGGAGTTACCGGAAGCCAAAGTACACAACCGGTTGCAACGAGTACTCGCCGGGATAAATGAGATGCTGGCTGATAGTGACGAGTGGGGAGCGGACCACCCCCCCCACCACAACCAACTCAGGTACTCCCTCCGTTTCTAAAAAAGTGATGTTTTGAGTGTTCGTGACACAAATTTGATTCGATTTATAGAAAATACTTATAATATTTGTACCTTCAAATAAATTTGTTAAAAACTAGATTTAAAGATCTTTCCGATGATACTAGTTGTGTACTATAAATATTAATATTTTTAAATATAAAATTAGCTAAAGTTATTTCTCGGGAAGCGAGAACGATACGGATTATATTTGTGTTGAATAAAGCTTCACTGAATTGGTTGACCTGACTTGTGTACTTGATTATTTTAGTTTCTTACATATGTACTTCCTCCATCCCTAAAAGATCGTCGCCGTTGCGTGCCGGAGATTTGACTTGATTTGTATAAAATAGTGTAATATTTATATCTTTAAATAAATTTATTAAAAAACTAGATCTAAAGATCTTTCGATAATACTAATTATGATACTAATCGATGACAGTTATTATTTATTAAAATTACCAGTAGTTATTTCTAGGAAAACGCAAGCAACAATCTTTTAGGTACGGAGGGAGCAGGCCTTGGGCGGAGCTTTATGGACCTGCCCAAGAGACCGCCGACTGGGGGCGCCATCGGACTGCAGCAAAGTGCTAGGCCAATCAGTGCCGCAAGGCTCCGGAACCCAACGCTAGAGGAAGCAGGGGTCAGGACCAGCCCGAGTACGGATTCGGAGAGCACAGCTGGCGACTTCAATTCATCGTCTGCCCAAGAGGTGATGATGAGGGAACCAGTGGCAAACGGCCATGAAGCCCCGACGTTGAGGCGAGCGGTGGTGCCTCAGCACCAAAAAAGACACGCACGTGCGGGCGGATTGCCATGCGTAAGATTTCGGGCCAGCAGGCTGAAGATCGCCATCCTCATCTGAGTTCTTCTCTTTGCTGAAATGAATCCTGCGCTGAATCTTGGTCTTGGCGACAGCCGAACCCGGGACAACACAAGAGCCCCAAGTAGGAGAAACGACGACTTGGTCGACGACCCGGTAAGTGTCTGTTTGATCACCAGTGAATCTTTGATTTTTTCCCTCAAGTCTTCTAGTCTTAAAGCTTGTTATTTGTTAGGATGCCACCGCCTACTCTTCATTTTACTGGCCTTCCAATCCAAGAGGATCTTGGTGGGAACGGGACCGGCCCCACAGACCACGCTAGGAGGCGGAAGAGGGGCGGTGCCGATTGACCAAATCCTTCCACAACCCAGTACTCGGGTGGAGGGTACGGTGTTCGTCCCGGCCCCCTCTCTTAAGAGGATGAAGCTGCCCGTGTTCAAGAAGAAGTCGGTGGAAAAGTAAGTCTTCTAAGTGGTCGAGGCGAGTCGTCAGCAGGCGGAGAAGACCTCCCACCGCCGGGCGGCCATGAGAGGAGCCAAGCGAGGGAGACGGCGGGCGGCGAGGCTGGCCGTGTTAGTCCGGTAGGGCAGGCAGAGTTGGTGACAGGATCTGGTACTCAACTGGCTACTACAAGCCAGGCGCTGAGTACCATGACGGTTGGACCTTCGCTGCAATCATACAATGCGGACCTGACTTGAGCCAAAGCAGCTTGGTCGGAGGTTGTCAAAAAATCTTCTGATTTTGACATATTTAAGGCAATGATCATGGTTCTATAGTCTGCTTCCAATCTTTTTTTTTCTTGTCCTGAACTGAATCTGACCGAGTAGCAGTGCTGTGTGCAGGAGCTAGAGTTGAAGGCCTCGGAGCAGGCTAAGCACATTCATGCTGATCTGTCTGCCGAGGTTGCCAAGATCAAGCAACAATACGCTGAGCAGCTGGCTTCCGTCGAGGCACGGCATTCTGAATCCGTGCGGGTTCTACAGTCCCAAATTGAAGAAATAAAGCGAGAGCAGGAGCAGCTTCGGCCGAATGGGAATTGGCATATAAACCCAGGGACGGCGAACTTCAAGAGGTAACAGATGAAGCCCATTCTATTCTTGATGAAGCTAAACGGATCCGCAAGGATGCTGATCGGGAACTTCTGCAGGCAATGACAACAACTCGACGAGAAAAGATCTCTGGATACTGTAACAGAACCGACCAAATTATAGGAGCACAAGTATAAAACTCTCACCGACGTGATTAATTTCACACTTGAGCCCATATAATCCCGGTAGTCCGTAAATCTCGAAGGATTTCAAACCAACAAAACATACAAGCCAAGATCAAACGCAACTTAACATAATTCACCATCCGTTACATCGAGTTCACAAATTACATAACATAGAAGTACTTAGTTATTACAATACCGGTTTGCGGTGATAAAAGCCACGCTTTGAAAACATTCAAGAACACACACTTAGTTCGGATACATGCGCGGATCCATAGTCATCCCCCAAAAGCATATGGGAAGATAAAGGAAACGATCTTTGCCCGAGATCTAGTCCTCATCCCCAGCAGGGTGAAGACATACCAAGCAATAGCCTGTATAAAGGATATCATCTGCAACAAGAGGGAATAAACCCCGAGTACGAGGATGTACTCGGCTAGACTTACCCATCATAAACCAGAAATAAATGACACCAAAAGGGTTATGCAAGGCTGAAATATAAGTGGAGCTAGCTTGACAACATTTTGCATAAAAGTACAAGCGATAATTGATGAATAATTAATTATACTAGCAGCAGCTTAAATTATTTTACCTTCCTTCTAAATGTGTCCTGTACTAAGCAAACACTTATTTATAACAAGCATTAATAACCATATCCAATTTAGTACAGCTTTTCAACCATAACAACATCATACTTGAACCATAATTATTTTAGTGAGATCTACGATTGCCGGGCAAGGTCAAGTTCTCACTATCCCGAGAGACGGCGATTCGAATCGATTTCAACCGAGCTCGGGGGGTATTCCCAACACACAACCAAAGCAGATCGGATCGAGTCGCCTTAGGTTACTCTTCGTAAAAAAACTCGTGTCCGGGCCCGATTTATACGTCGGCAAGACCGGAAAGTCGGATAGCCGGGATGTTCAAGTCATGCAAACCCAAGGACGACGCCAGACAGTTAGACATGCTTGCCCTTGGTCTAGTATGCCGCTATCCCGCGAATTGCCCAACCGTCTCCCGGGTTATCCCGCCTTGAGTTGAGCTACCGAGCCAGCGCGGCCACTTGGCACACAGGGGGCCGGGCCAACTATGTGTTAGGCTGCGTTCAACATGACCAAGAGTGAAACAACGACTCCAGCCCTTAATCGACTTCGGGACGGGGTCCACTGCCCCCGCCCGATCTTCTTTTGATTAGCACACGGTTCATTTCCATGATAACACATAAAAAGCCGACGGTAACCAAAGAGTAACCACCTATAACTCGCGGATGACAGATATATCACCCGACTTCTACCGGTCTAAGCAAGACTAAGCATTTTCATCGCTCCTAACCAAAGACATGGGATTCGGGGATCTAACATATATACCGGACAAGGATAGGATAAATGCAGCAACATCTTCAACCAACTCCTAACTTAATGCAATAAACAAGCATAAAGTACTCAAGTGCATTTTATAAAAAGTGGGTGGCTTAATATGCTCCGGGGCTTGCCTTTCACAAAGGTTGCGTGGCTCGTGATTGGGGCACTCGCTTAGTTCTTCTTCTCTCTCGACGGAGTTGCTTTTTCGCCCGGCTGTTCCCCCCTTGCTCCTCCTCCCGGTGCTCTGCTGCCGCAGTCCCCGAACTCCAAGACCGTTACCCCCTTCGGCGAACCTATTGAATGCAATGCATAAATGAGAATAATGAATGCACAAGATGATTATGTAAGAGAGTGAATAACAGCAACAACACTAAACCTCCAACCGAGGTGATGACTCTATTCAAATCACTTTAAGTTACAGAGTAGGTGCATATCTCCTTTCTAAACAAGATTGAACACTCACCAAGCAAGTCAAGGTCACAAAGGATTAATTATTTACTCATGTTCAAACTTACAATTCAAGCTCACCCAACCTGACCAAAAGTTAAAACATGACTAATGATTAACAGAAAACCTAACAAACCACTCTAGAACATCAATTAAAACACCCTTTTCAATTTATTTCATTATTTAAGGGCACAAAGGAGCACATGGTAAAGCTACCCAGAAAAATCCATAAAAATTACAGTGGACTACTCATGGCTCACACAGACTGCAGTTCAAATTTCCCATTAAATTACTAAGTACAACTTCCTGTAGCAAAAGAATAAACTACATAAGCTAAAAGAAGGAGAAATCCTAATTCCATTTGAAAAGTATCAAACAACAGATTCTATATTTTTCTAAGCATCCTCATAGGACCAATATACACTGCTCAAATTTTCACCCCCTGAACATGCATATAGAAAATATGATAAATATATTACCAAACAAGGCATAAAATTAACTTAATCAGCGAACTGCCATTCCAAACAGGTTAACAAGCCAACCAATATTTTTCCTAAACAGGGAATGACAACACAAAGCTAATCCCACTGGTTTCACATTTTTATCATTAATTTATAATTAGTTATGCATTAAACCATTTTCCAAGGCCTAGAACAAAATAAATAGATCAAACAAAATCTACTGCAGAACATGGCCTATTTCAAATTTTTATTAAAAACTAGACATATAGAGGAGTCCAACAAAATTGGAACCACCTCATTTGGACTTTCCTAGCTCCAGTTATGAATTAAACAAAACCAGCATCAAATCTGGAAAAAGAAATAAAATAAAAACGAAAATGGAAAACCCTAAGGGGCTCGGTGCACCGGGTCCATGCACCAAGTGGCGCTGACCAACGGGCCCCGGTGACCAGCGACCCCACATGACAGCGAGACAGGGCGGCCAAGAAAGTCGGCTCGCCGGAGCTTCGCCGTCGACGAGGCTACCGGGGCGGCGAGGGTTGCACCGGGCGGACTCCACTCTTCACGGCGCATCCGACGAGGTAGGTTAAGGTGGGGTGCTCGGCTTCTAGGTGAGGTGGCGGCGCTAATGGCGGCTCGACGGCGCTACACGGTGGCGCCGGCCGGGCGGGGTCCGTGGCGACGGGTGGGGGAGCTCCGTCCGAGCTCCCCTGGGTCCTAGGCGAGACCTTGGGGGTGAGGTTTTGGCACACGTGAGGCGGCGGAGGGAGCGCCACCGCGGCAATGGCGGTGACGCTGCCGAGAGCGCGACGGTGTTCGGCCGCGTTCCGGTGAGGTGGCTGCAAGGAATGACTCGGCATTTGCGTCATGAGCTTACTAGACCTACGGGGGAGACGCCAACTAGGAGAGACGCGATGGAGGAGGCCCCACAAGCACAACCGCGTTGAGCTCGAGCTCGGCGGCGGCAATGGTGGTCACGGGCGGTGACTACGGCATATGACGCCACCTAGCAACAAAGGTTGGCGGGGTTAGGTCGTAGGCCAAGAAGAGGCCATGGCGGAGCTTCTGTAGGGAGGAATTGAACGGAGGAGGTGCGGTGGCCGCGAATTTTGGCGACGACGGCGGTGGCGCCTGGCAAGCGTCCCAAATCCCGGAAAGAAAGAGAGGGAGGAGGCCGGGGCGAGTGAGAGGGAAAATGGGAGGGAGGGGAAGCAAAGCCGCGCTCCTCTTCCTCTTCTGCCGGATGCGTGAGGTGGCCCAGCCGCGGGCGTGAACGCCACGCGTCGTCGAAGTCCTCGCTTGTGTCGGCCACTGCCCCAGCTGTGTCAATTCCAATCCATTCGAATCCGACTGAAAAAACGTCATGTTCAGGTTCAATTTACTCCGAAACCAAACCGATCTAGACAAAACTTCATAATACAAGTTGTAGAGGAATGTGAGTTCTACAACTTTGCTTCTATGGGTTTCCCCCCGATTCTGCTTGGTTTACAAACTGCAGAGCCGAGAAACACCCTAGAAACAAACCGAACTCGGCATATGACTTAGCCAAATTTCAGACAACCAAACCCCGGTCTTGATTTCGACGTAAATGTGGAATTTTGAGCAACTTGTGCACATTTTTTCATGGTTTGAGCCTTAAATAAAGTTTTTGTTCTATATAAAATTATCTACAACTTTTATTTAGGGCTCACAAACATGCAAAGCCTCTAGCTTGCGATTTGAAACAATCAAAAGCAAACAGCCCTAGGAGGCACTCAAGGTCAAACCATCATCTAGGGACTTAATTAGACAAAGTGCTTAATACAAACATTGTTCCATTAAGTGTCCTAAGTATAGTTAAGCTACTGTAGGGAACTTTTAAAAACATTACACAACATGACATTGGATCAAGCAAGCAAGACAAGCATAGAATGAACTTTTCACAAGCATACACAAAGACATTGCATAAGTACTTGTTACACACATGCATATATGAAATGATGATGATGCTTATGACCAGTTTATGCAGGTGATTTAGTGAGCCAACACCTGGGGTGTTACAGATACAGCCTGTTATAGCCTTCTGGGCGGACGATGCAGATCCAGGACGTCCAATTATTGATCTTGTTAAGGATGTCCCCACCTGCCCATGCGGATGCATATATGTGCAGTATGGCGAAGGGTTGTATCAAGCGGGTACTCGGAGTAATCCGAGTGTTGTACCCGGGTACGGACTTGACTCCTGTGGCAGTAAGGCAACCAGCTGGATGCAGCGACGAGCAGCTGATAGAGGCCCAAGAAGAGATGGATCAAGTGGCCACCTCCTTCGTCCTAAACCCCCTATTAGTGCCGGATTTTGAACCGGCACAACCAAATCGATACTGATGAGGGGTTAGCATCAGTGTCGATTTGGAAAAACAAGTACTGATCTCCAGATCACACTGCCGGTTTGAGACAAAGAGCTAGGTGTTACAAGAGCTGATCGGTGTCGGTTTGTGTTGACAAATGACACCGACAAGAAAAGAACACCGCCGGTTTGATCTCAATCCAGCAAGTGTTACTAAACACGATCGAGTGTCGATTTGTGTTGACAAATGATACCGACAAGAACCGACCACCGCCAGCTTTGAAACTCCAAATTCAAGTGTTATCAAAGATGATCGGTGTCGGCCTGCGTTGGATGACAAATGACAATGATTCGAACCGATCACCGCCGGTTTCAATGGCAACGGGCAGTGATTGTTTTTTTATTTATTTTTATTTTTGATTTACCTTTTTAATTTTGTTATTTATTTTATTATTTTAGAAGTCATATTTTGTACCCGAAAAAACAAATCATAACATTAATATCCTTGATAACATCATAGCAAATCATATATTACATTAATATTACATTAATGTCCTTAATAATAGCATAATAAATCCATTCGAACAATTACAAAAGTCGAAATGCCGCTCAGTCAGATCTTGCTCCTTGAACTTCGTGAGCGCCAAGAATGGAGAATGTTCCGTCTTTGCTCATAATCTGTTTTAGGATGAATTCCGCCATCTCCTCTTGAAATCCTCTTATCTCCATGTCTAACAAATGTTGTGTTTTAACTTTTCCCGCTGTCAATCATTTAAGAGAAATGACAATGGGAGCACAAATATAAGACATAAGAGAATATTATGTTATTCATCATAAATGGAATGGGAAGTATACATACCATCCTGCCTGCAGCCACACATTTCGCGCCAAACCATTGCATCGTGGCCCATATTACGTAGAACCCACATTCGTTATTCCCTTGTGGCTGGTCTAGGGTCCTGATACGCATGTTATCCACCTTGAATTTGATCTTGCATGCTCTGTGTCACATTATTAATTGTGAAATACAATAACATTAAGTGTGATATATATGTGATTAGAAAAATATTCACTTACTCATTTAACACAAGGACTAGAGGACCTATCATTGATGACGGCTTTTTCTTGGAGTCCCACACATCGATACGATTTCTTTTAATATCGATATCGATGAGGATGAAATGGTGCCTACAACCACAAAGTCCACTTATGATTAATAAACTTTAAGTACCTAAAATGTATAGAAATAATGGCAGAGACTACATACACGCAGTTGTAGGTCAGGAGCACGTCCGATTTATTTTGTTTAGCAAACTCTTTGAACAACCTGGTCAAATATCTTATCAGATCTGCCCGGTCATAGCCAATGTCGCCTCTGCAAGTTTGCTCTTTGACTTGGGTTGGGTCCAAGAAGGCGACATATTTAATGTTATGTCTTGATGTGTAATTATGCAGCCACCTGCATAGAAGATGGGATGTTAAACAATGATCAAAGATGTAGTTAATTATAAAATCATGCGGGTAGGGTATTTACAGATTCCATAGCAGCATTATCTGTGTATTGAGATCGCATCTCTGATATAGTTGAAATAAGTGATCAAAATCAATAAACTGCGAAGTTTCTTTAGGATGATTAAAGACTAACCCGGCCGGAATAATAGCTTCAAAACTCGCTAGATCCGTTTCAGTCGCTTCGGCCAAGTAAAACGTATGCAAGTCACGCATATGTCTGCCCAATTCTTTCATCTCCGCCTCTGTTTTCATCAAATCTAGACCTCTTTGATACTTGTATGTGGGTTTTGCAATGTTAAACTCAACAGTATCATAATAGATGATCATAGCTTGCTCTAGGGTTAGTCCTTCGTTCTGCATCATTTCATTTATCTTTAGCGTGGCTTTGAGGTGCAGCTCCTCATCCCTTGTTTTATTTTGGACACTGCGAGTTTGTCTGTCATATTCAGACACAGTCGTCCACTTAGGAGCCTGCCGTAGATTCTTCAAGAAGGCGCCGCATGCTTCCTTGGAAGGCTGTTGTGGCTGGTTGTCCTTCATCATTGATGTAAAGCTGGTGCTCATTTGCTTTCTCTCTCCTTTCGCGGAACCCTCAGGTACGGAATCCGAGGACCTTTTAGTTGCTTGAGATCTAGTTGTGTGTGTCCTTGCAACTTCTTTGGATTTTGGCGGGAGAGGGGGTGGAGGATTATTATCTTTTCTCACCGAAGATGAAGGAGGGGGAGGCGGCGGCAGAGGAGGAGGTGGAGACCCACATTCCTCGGGGGTGAGGAAGGGGGCGAGGAGGAGGCGGAGGAGACTTCTCATTTTTGGGGGGTGATGAAGCAGGGGAACGAGCGGGCGGATCAGAAATTGGGAGAGCTTGGTCATGAGATCTGTCCGGTGAAGATTCGCCATCATCCTCATCATCTGAGGACTCCTGGTGGTCAAGCTTAATGTACCGCTTGCGCCACGGCACACAAAGACGAAGGTTCTGAACCAGACGCGGCCTATCTTCCTGTGCAGGGAAATTAATGTGTATCTTGTTAAACTTCTTATCTAGTATTCTATCAATGGTGACATTCCAATATCCCGAAGGAATTGGGCGACCATTAGTTAACCCGTCTCCAATAGGCCAAGCCTGGCCGATCGTCACCTTGTCTGTCGTCCATTGTGGGTGGATGTACAGCCTCACATTAACAGGATCTGTTATGTTGTCCACCGGATGATTCATATTCGCCCTAGCATCATCCTACTAGGATCCAGCCCTGTCGTGACGCCTATATTGGGTTGCAATAAAGTTATTTTGGTTGCAATACGGATCAATTGCATCTATGCATGGTCGTCGACTTGTGGTTGCATTTGGAACGGTGCAATAGGTTCTTGCATCCTTTTGGATGTGGTGTTGCAATATGGTGATTTTGCGATGCACATAAAAAAACTATCGCAACTGTGATATGGTTGCAAACACAGATATTGCGACTAGCAATATGGTTGCATGAGTTACTGTTGCGACGAGACACGTGGATGCATTATGGTCGTATTGCTATGAATGAACTTGTCGCAAAATACCTTTGTTGCCACCGCATAGTTACGTGGAAATATGGTCGTATTGCCATGCAGTGCTCTCCATCGCATCATAGAAATCTTGCAACATAACAAATTTGGTGGCTAGAGTCACAATTGCCACATTCATTTGCTGGTGGTAATAAAAGATAATGCAACCAATCATTGTTGGGGGTAATAGATGCAAAACACAATGACTCATTGTTGGTGGTAATAAATGGAAAATGCAACGAATCATTGTTGGGGGTAATAGATGCAAAACACAACGACTCATTGTTGGTGGTAATAAATGGAAAATGCAATGAATCATTGTTGGTGGCAATAGATGGAAAAGGCAACAAATCATTGTTGGTGGTAAGTGATAAAAAATGCAACAAATCATTGTTGGTTGTAGACATGTCCTATAGCAACACATAAAGTTGGTGGCAATAATCTATATTGCAACAACAAACAATGGTTCCATAGTGGTTTGGAACGAGGGCATTTTGGCCAGCGCCTTTTAAAATTTTAATTGTGTCACAAAATAATTGTGCCACTAGTATAGATTTCATCATCTCATATAAGAACTCAAATCTTCATTAACTTCAAATATATGTCTCAACCAAAGTAATAACACAATGACCATAGTACTATTAAAATAAACATGATCACATCATCTCTGTCTACAATATTGAAACTATGCTTAGCATAACAAAATAGAACTAAATATGAGTTTGCTTATTGATCTCTTCATGCTCCATCACCAATCGGCACTTCATTCTTCTAGTTCTCCATCACTAGCATATAGGCATAAAGCTTTCTCTAAATATTTTGGTTGTCCGCGCTTTCCTGCAATTCATGAACACATAGAATTTATTATTAATTTAATATAGAAACCTTGGTGATTAAGTGCATGGAATAACTAAGCATGTGCAAATTTAATGATCATAGTGAACTGAGTAGCTCCTTAGAGAAAATTGAAGATGCAAATTGTTATTCTAAAACTTAGGGCAAAGCCGAAAATAGAGGCACATGTATTACTGATGGCGTAGCTACTAAACTACCATCAGAGGTCCCAAGCAAGCTGCTAGGATTTAGCACGCTCATATTACTTATGGTGTTGGACTGTTAATGGACAAAGACAAAAGAAACCAGTTGTTGTCACTGAACTGGAAATGAAGCTGTACAGCTTCAGAAAACTACTAAAACCAAATTTGGCTAAAATTCATAGATCCAATGAAATTACTTCTCCAAATTTAACTGAACTGATGAGCTATGTTGTTACTGCTCGGAAGGTCTTTTCAGAATAACACAGGAACAAGGCTAAAGTGTTTCTTTGAATTTCACAAAATGGAACCAAATCAAGACTGAAAAGCTAGAAAACTTAATCACAGCCTTAGGTCATCACTAGAAAGTAGTCCCACCTATATCCATCTAAAAAGATGGATTCTTTCTTACAAAATACATAATACATAAAATCCAAAAACCCATTTTCTAGAATGTAGTCCCCACCAGTTTGATGAACTTTACTAATGACATATCATACATAGCATATTACCCACCAATTCCAAGACAAATCACATTGGTATTCATACCTGCTGCTTTTTCTTTTGATTATGAGTCCTCAGTAGTTGTTGGGTAGAAACATAATTCAGTGACCCACTGGCACCATTCTTTTTTGGAAAAAGAGGTCTGGTTGCGCTAGTCTTTGTTGTCATGGTAGTACCTTCATTTACTATCTTTTCTGTGGTCAACACGCTTGCCGGTTCATTATTCTACCAAAACGAATGCTTTGATGTAAACAAATCGCATTTCATATGTAAGTATGTTACATATTTTCAAAGTAACCTTGTTGCATTTGTATTACCTCTATAGCTGCATCCGTCTAGGTGCGGTGGTGTGATGTAGTTGTTCTCAACATTCGGGCCATTTGCAACCTGGGTGGTGTTGATGGTTCCTGGGATAGCCTGCACAGCCCAAAAGACAAGGAACATTAGCTAAATTAGATTAAAGAAGCCAAAAAACAGAACTGTGTTCCAACGTTAGAACCTGCTGCAATACCAATTGTATTTGTTGTTGTAATGTTGACCGAAATTCTTCCCTGATTTCTTCCATTTGTTTCATACTTTCTTCCTTATCTCTTTTCCTTGCTGAAACTTCATTTGTAAGCTTTTCTTTTAATTCTTCAACCTCTTGTTGGTGCTGCATTCTTTCTTGTCGGGCTAAAACTTCACTACGGGCTGCATCTTCTTCTCTGTGTTTCAGTAGAGCACTTCGTGTTGGATATTTCGCCATGTATCCACGTCCATGACTTCTGTATGATTTTGTTCCAAGAGTTTTAGAGTAGTTAAGTTGAAAAACTGCGTTTTCCTCCTCCACTGTAAGGAAGGGCCTATGCCTATCCTTCCCTTTTTCTGCCATTGTTACTTGGATGCAGGCATTTTCCTAAGTGAAACATAAGAAATAAATTAGGAGCATGTAAATTCAAATAGTTCCAAAATAAATTTGAAACATGCTGTAGCTTTAAAGCCGCAATCACATGTATACAAGCACTCACGTAGACATCCCTAGAGTCTTCATTTGACCATTGCCCATCTTTAGTGTGAGTAGTCATCCAAAGTTGCAAATCAGTAGGCTGTTGACCATTAGTCTGGTTTCTCTGGGATGGCAACAATGTGCATTAGATAAGGACCATATATCTAAGTAAGAATAAGCTTAGCTAATGTTGTCATCACCTGTTCAAAACTAACTTGGGAAAATGGTTTCGATCCCATGAGATGCTTAGTCTTTTGTTTCTGTCGGTTTCCAGAGTTCTTGGTGCTAATATTCTGCAAAAGGTGTACAAGCATAGCTTTGTTAATTACATTGTGTTTTAGTAGTGGAATTACAAAAGAAATTGGACATCGACGAACCTGGAATGTCTCACTTCCAAAATATTGGATCAGGTAGTACCACTCCACTTTGTCTAAATCTTCAGGCTTATGCTTCATTCGTTGAGCGTCAGTGGAGTATGCCTTGTATGTCGCACTAAATGAAGCTCTCCATCCTTTGTACCTCTCCTTGGCAATTGCCAATATATTTTCACTAGCATCTTCAATATCATCTAAGTCCCAGATTTTCTATTTGAATGGAAAGACAAATAGAACAGTAAAACAGAAGTGTTGAGTTCATAACACTTGGCTAAAGAAAACAACTGAGTTACCAGCATCTCATCTGTTATTGCTATTTTCACAATGTCCTTCACATCCTTCCATGATTGCACTCCTATAAGTGGAGCCTTTTTCCTAGTGAACACTACAATCTCATCGATGAATGTGCGGCTGTTCTCACCACAGGGGCCTCCCATCAAGGAATCAAATTCGATCTTTAATTTCTAAGAGCCGCTCTTAATTCTCTTGATAGTCGCTTTGAAGCCTTTGAGACATCCACGTCCATGAGTTTTGGATCCACCTTATTAACATATGAAACAAAGCAAAGCATACATGACCAGCACAAGAGTTATTTTGAACGTACAAAGCAAAATAGAAGGACCAGCACATACCATTCCCTTGTTGTTTCGGTTTTCTTGCATGAGCTGGCCTATCTTTGTTTGCTGTGCTCCTTTCCTGATTTCCCTCCCCTCCAGCTAAATTGTCTTCATTTGCATGTTCTTCCAATAATGACACTACAAAAAAGAATAAATCAGCATGTGTCAATTATTTTATTGAATGCATAAGAGCTAGTAATATATTTGATGACATGATGAAAGCAATTTAATTACACATATGCCGACGACGGCCTGTATGCCTTAGCCATTCCTTGTATGTTTCGATTGTTTTGTCTCTTAAGTCATCCCTATAGTCTGCGAGTCATGATCAACCAAATGCACTTGTCAAAGCAACATTGTGTTATAACAATTTGATGAGTGATGCAAATTAAGAACGATCTTATCTATGTCTGGATCTTTGGCTCGCAATTTTGCTAGCCACACCTTGTAGTCATCTAGGTGTTCATCTGCACCTTATTGATGATGTTTTCGCTTCCCCCCATGTCGCTTAATTGGTGTTATGCTGACATTTTCCTCCAGTTCTGGCTCCCTTGACAATACCAACCTAATTTCCCTATCCACAGCATTGTCCTGTAGTATTGCTTCTGCTTGGCATAAATATTCGATTGGCTGAAGTCTAGCTACATCCCCGCCACAACGTTTCTTGTAGTATAAGAAGGCCCTGGCTCCATACCCAAGCTGTTCTTTGAAATATACCAGGTTATAAAATGAGATCTGAGCTCTATCCATATCAGTAGAGATGGATTCGTCTTCCTCAGGTTTCCCCTTGCATTGGAAATGAATTGTCCACATGTCACCAGTCATTGGTTCACTGTGCATATAGAGGAAAACATTAAAGTGTGTGGATAGCATAATCAATGTGTACATATATTAGGAGTAAAACATCATTGTGTGGTCTAAGATATTACTCTGACTTGAATTCAACAAAATTAGCAAAATGTGATTGCAAAACAAGAGGCAATATTTTTCTCATTATGATGAGACTTTTATTAAGAATATCTCTATTAGATGGACCTGAGCGCTTGGTAGATGGCATATAAAATGTTTCTAACTGTAATATGCACTTTTCAGTTCAGCTACTGGCATCAAGAAAAAGCCTCCATCTACAAAATAGAAACAGATGCAGGTGACAGAACTATGAGGGCTATATTGATGGTTTTGTTTCCACTTGGCAGGCCTGGAGGCTAATATATTTCCTAAGAAAGCCCATTGATCCCAAGGCAGCTGCATTATCAACTTACGGTAAAGAAGATTTGAAGCAATGGAAGTACATATATCGCAACAAAGTCTGACATGTATCAGTGTGTACACTGTAGGCATAGATCAGTGTCATTCAGTACATGGTACCGACCAATATGCTGGGGTTCAACAATTCAGATTCAGTGCAAGAAGGGTTTTGGAAACTAAGTCAGCATCAAATTCTAACTGAATTAAGAAATATATGTTAACAGAAGCACAAGATGTATGGTCCGGGTGTTAACAGAATTACAGAACTACAAGATGTAGTAGAAAGATCCAAAGGTAGTGGCAAGAAAAAAATCCAGGATGGGAGTGTCCCAAAGGGCCAGGCTTTGAAAGGTCTGATGCAAAGTGAATCCCAGTTCTGCTCTGAAACTGACATGGAGGCAGCCTAACTGGCGGGTGCACACTGCTAACTGGAGAATAGCTATTGTACTTCTGAACCTCTAGATGGCATTTTTACAATTTGCTCTAATACCCTAGTGTTCTATCATGGTGGTCAGCAGAAATTGGTTGGTGACCGGCGAGGCAAACATTGAGGAAGACTTGAATGCTTACCCCCATCATCTCCCTCGCCCCTGCCTCTCTCTGTGTATGCAGCAAATTAATTATCCTTTGCATTGCTAGGATGGCTTCTTTGAAACTATCTGACGGCAAATTTAATCATGTGTATATGGAACTATTTATGGCTGTAAATTTTCTTTTAAAATCAAGATGGATGTGTGCAATTAGATAACCCAATGGTTAAATGACTAGCCTATGTCATGGCATATTGTTGGTGTTGATTGGAATTTTTGTTCAATCTACAACTTCTGAACTTTCAGGTGTGCAATAGCATGGAGCACGGAAGTGGCGAGCCCAAGAAACGTGCAGATTTGGTGGTGCCTAACATCTACTGGCTATATTCAGATTTGAAGGTATAGGTATACTCATTGAGAAGTTAAAAAGTGATTAACTAATAACCGATTCTAGAACAACCAAAAAGGGAAATATAAATTTCGCTGTACCTGGTGTAGAGAAAATGTAGCCTTCTCCCCGAGCCATCATCGTCCTGCTCGTCATCTTGTTCTTGGACGACGGCGTCATTAGGAGGACGGCGCCTCTCCTGTGAAGCAGACGACGCTCGATGATCAAAAGCGGAAGATGGAGGCGTGGACGAAGGAGGCGGCATTAGGCCGCGCTTGCGTACGGCGTCGGAGGAGGCAGCCGCCGTCGTGGTCGTGTCCATCGAGAGCACTGGTCCCCTTACCTAGCGTGAAAGGGACGATACGAATAAGACCCACCGCCCCCACGCTCGGTTTTAGGAACTGATCACGCGAAAGGCGTGGTGGGGAATATTGTGCCGTGATTAGTGGATCCAATCTCCTATCGACGTGGGTGATTTGGCGGGCTTTTGCGAAAATTAAAGGAGGGAATGCAAAACTGTGCGAGGGTCTTAAAGTGTGGCGCCAAAATAAATCTCTTGTTACACGCCAGGCCATATCCTTCTGATGAGCCCAGTACACTAAAACTTGCAGGTCCACTAACGAATCCTATTGAACAATGCCTGAAAGGATTTGAAAATAGATTAGAATTCCCAATTCAAATCCTCAAATCCTAATAAAAAATAAAATTGCCAAATAAGAAAATAAATAATTATATACTTTTCTACAGCAACGTAGAAGTGCACGTAAGATTTTATTTGGAAATAGCACAAAATATTGCCAAAATACTTTTCAATGAGTTGGGTGGAATTGGGTGGAGCATCCGTGAATCGCCATTGAAACTTGAGAGAAAAAACCCACCTCGGCCCCGAACTGAGCTCTGGGTGGTAATATGGACTCGCCCATGAACCCAACAGGACCCGACACTCGAGTTTCTGCTCACCCCAACGCGGAAGTGGGGTGCCAGCTACACTAAGTCGCCGAGCTACAGCTGAGCTAAGCTCTTACCATCGAGGAACGCACAACCATAGGGGGGAGGGCAGAGGAGAAGGCGGAGATGTCGACCTGCTAGCTAGGGCGATGAGGGCACGCGGGGCTGTTAGTCCACGGGTGCGTGGCCACATGGTGACCAGGGGAGTAGTGCACAGTGGCACGATCGGCGAGCAAGGGTGGCGCCGACCGCAGAGGCGGTCGAGCGGGCGAAGTACCGAGCGAAGTGCGGGTCAGTGTCTTGGGGTCGGACGGGCACCACCCGATGAATCTGCTCCACTATTGGGCTTGGGCCGGCCGAAAGAAATACAATTATTTCAGCCAAAATAATCTCACACACGACAGTCACAGTGGATGAGTCGCGCCTATTTTTTTAGGCCATGCACAGGGCGGGCCTACCATACTACAAGAAATATGTAGATTTATGACAAAACGTTTGTCATAAATCATGCGTCTAGATCCATGGTTTGTGACGTTTATATGTTCATAGAATGTCAAAGAACATCTATCTCTGACATTCTGTGAACTTATAACGTTATAAACCATGGATCTAGACGCATGATTTATGAAGAACGTTTTGTCATAAATGTACATATTTCTTGTATAGAGATGGCAACTGGTGGGTTCGAGTTGAGTGGAGCGTCTGTGGACTCACCCCTGAAACCTGAGAGAAAAACCCGCCTCGGCCTAGAACCCAGGTTCGGTGGTAATATGGACTCGTCCCCGAACCCGACAAGATCCGACACTTGAGTTTCTGCTCACCCCATCGCGGAAGTGGGTGCCATCTACGCCGAGTCACCAAGCTACAGCTGAGCTAATGACGCGGTGGGGCGATGTGGGCACGCGGGGCTGTCAGTCTACAGGTGCGTGGCCACGTGGTGACCAGGGAGTAGCACACAGTGGCACGACCGACAAGCAGGGGTGGCATGACCGCCGAGGCAGTCGAGCGGGGCGAAGTGCCCAATGTAGAGCGGGTCAGTTTCCTGGGGTCGGACGAGCACCACCCACCGAACTTGCTCTGCTGTCGAGCTTGGGCCGGGGCACATGCTCGCCCGCGGCGGATAGGGCTGTGGCCAAGGCTCGAGTAAATGTAAATATGAAATAGGGACAATTTTGTAAAAATAATAATTACAAAAAAGATGGTACAATTTAAGTGTAAATAAGAAATAGGGATTAAAAATAACAATCAATATGTCAAAAATCCAAAAATGAAAAATTTCTGCCACCGGCAAGGCTTGTAGCATGCGTTGTGTGCAGGCGTGGCGGGATCATGGTTCACATTATCATATTTCATTTTCTTTTAGCAACTCACAAATCATATTTAATATAGCAAGTTTGGCGAGCTGGTACTACACCACAACGCACCACTACGGTGCAGCCTAATGGGCTGGATCATTAGAAGTAGCGTAATCCTCGGACAGACGCGGGGGTGCCGAATCACAGCCCTGCCCAAAACGAGCACTGACCCTAGCATCAACCCCTGCCGCATCCCGTCCCGAGCTGATCAGCCGCGCGCACTCGCCGTCCTGTCCTACTCTGCCTTCGGCCTCCTTGATTCGTCTTTCAACCGGCAGGTGCCCCCGCCGCACATCTTTGCTACTCCGCTTCCGGTAGTCCAGTCTCCACGACCTTCGCGGCCAGGCCGGCAGCCACGCGACCGGCCACTAGCTTCTCCTCTTGTCCATGGCAGCCACGTGACTACGATGTGGGACGCGACCGCGGCGCCGCCAGCAGATCCGCCTGTTCCAATGCGCAGCAGGCCGGCCTGCCCTCGCGGCGCCCCTGCTGGCTGCTACAGCCTGCATTGCTGCGTAAGTAGTATTTTACTCTGCCGCGCAAGATTTGCCGCTCAGTTTCCTAAATCTCGGTACTGAATGGTCTGTTGTTGTCAGGGGTCATGATTACTTTAAAACAATGGAACAGTTAAGTTTAACGCAGCTCATATTTAGATCAATGAAGATATAAGCTTCAACAGTGGAACACTGAGTTATATTAAAATCCATCAGCCTAGATTGTTAAACAGCAAGAGTGAACTCTGCATTTGATTTGAAATTTACAGTGCCATTTAGCCGAATTTGAGCTCTGCAATTTTTGAACCGTGCAGATTTTGATACATGTCCTTAAAAAATAATGGTAGAGATTTATAAAATTAGGAGAAATATTTGATGAACATAGGACCTCAAGCTCGGTTATAAAATTGTGTTCTTTGTTATATCTATTGCATGTACTAGTGTTAGTGTATGACTAGTAAAATTTTTATCATCTTATTATTTGGCCCCCTTGTCTGGTTTCTAGATCTGCCACCGTCTACTTCACACGACTTGCAAGACCCTGACGGTACGGCGCTGCCCCAAATCTCCGTGACGCCCTCTGGTGCTGCCCCCACTCCTTCGGCTGACGGTCTGCACGCCTGCGCTACGCCTGGCCTGTTCTGCTGGCTGCTACCTGCTGCAGCCTGCTCTGTTGGTTGCTGTGCGCTTGGCCCTGGAAGGTACATTTCTTTCTCTTTTGATTCTTGTCACACTATAAATCATATAGTTGAAGAATTTCTCAATTTCAAAACTTTGCTTGACAACGACTATTTATTCTATGGCTTCGTGGTCATTGTAGGGAGTACTACTTTGGACAGATTGTGTTGTTCTTGATCGTTGATAGTGTGAAGAATGTCAGATAAAGATAGGAGGTGGATGCGCATGTCCAGATTTACTTCTGAATGGCAAACGGGATTCAAGAACTATGTTCAGAGTATATTTGGAGGCACATCTAAAGAAGAAACTGCTCCATGTCCATGTACTTGATGCCGTTGCATGTCTTATCGAACTCAAAAAGAGGTTCGAACTCACGTGGCACAGAGAGGGTTCGATGAGAGTTTCATTCGAGGAGAAGGTAATGGTCAGCCTTTATTAGTTGAGAAGGACAACACTGATGAAGGTGTGAGAGATCATGCAGATGGTTCCTATGAACTGGTTTCTTCACTGATCAGTGGTGTTATACATGGAGAAGTCATAGGAAATGATGAGGAAGAACCAAATGAGACTGCAAAGAAACTTTATCAGTTACTAGAAGAGGCAAAGAAGGAATTGTATCCAGGTTGCAAGGAGGCTACAAAGGTTTCTTTCATTGTCATGCTATTTCAGATTAAGTGCATGGATGGTCTTAGTAATAGTTGTCTGGAACGCATACTTCGCCTGTTCTTGCTTGTGCTCCCTGATGGCCATTTATCTCCCAACTTCATTGGACAAAGTGGGCAAGGTTGTTCGAAATCTTGGCCTCGATTACCAAAAGATTCATGCTTGTGTGAATGACTATGTGTTATTTCATGGGGATTATGCTGAAAGGGATAACTGTCCAACATGTGGTGAGTCTAGGTGGAAAGAGACCGGGGGTACCGAAAAGGATGATCCTGTTGTGGCTGGTGGTGGACAGAAGCGGTTTCCACTTAAGATCCTTCGTTATTTTCCACTTATTCCTTGTTTGCAAAGATTGTATATGAGAGCATCGACATCTTCACTGATGCGATGGCACAAGGAAGAACTGGTGTGTGATGGGAAAATGCGTCACCCTGCCGACTCATTGGCATGGCAGCATGTGGATGGCAAGTATAAGGATTTTGCATCAGACCCTCGCAATATAAGGCTCGGTCTTGCAGCTGATGGCTTCAATCCATTTGGGATGTTGAATGTTGCATACACTACATGGCCTGTCATCCTAATCCCTTACAACTTGCCTCCTTGGTTGTGTTTCAAACAACCGTATTGGATGATGTCTATGTTGATACCAAGTCCAAAATCTCCTGGAATGAATATTCATGTCTATTTGCAGCCCCTAATTGATGAGCTGAAGGAATTGTGGGTAAAAGGTGTTAAAACATGGGATGCGAAGGAGAAGAAGAATTTTACTCTTCGTGCGCTTCTACTATGGAGCATAAATGATTTCCCTGCCTATGCCATGCTATCTAGTTGGAGTACTAAAGGAAAATTTGCGTGCCCATACTGCAACAAAGATACAGACTACTTATGGTTGAAATTCGGGTCGAAGCACTGCTACTTAGGCCATCATCGATTTCTACCTAGGAACCACAGGTGGCGTAGGAACAAAAACAGCTTCAACAACAAGACAGAGACAAGGGAGGCGCCTGTGCCACCGACTGGTGCACAAGTTATACAACAGTATGAAAGTTTTGAGCAACCCAAATTTGGAACAGCCACAAAGAAGAGGAAGCAGCGTGAAGAAGAGAGTAGGTGGCACAACTGGAGGAAGAAGAGTATATTTTTTGAGCTGCCTTACTGGAAAAATTTGCTTATAAGGCATAATTTAGATGTTATGCACATTGAGAAAAATATCTGTGAGAGCATAATTGGAACATTGCTTGGCATAGATGGTAAGTGTAAGGATAGTGACAAGGCGAGGCTTGATATGCAACATCTTGGGATAAGGCAGGATCAGCATCTAGTGCTGGAGAATGGTCAGTATACTTTGCCACCATCACTTTACACCTTAGGGAAGGACGAGAAGACAATGTTATGTACATTCTTAGGAAGAGTGAGGATGTCTGATGGTTACGCGTCTAATATAAAGAGATGCGTGGATGTCAATGGATGCAAGGTTTCTGGACTGAAATCACATGACTACCATGTTATTTTGCAGAAACTGTTACCCTTAGTTGTGCGCCACATATTGCCTGAAGATGTTGCCAGACCATTGATTGAACTTAGCAAGTTTTTTAATGCGCTATGTTCAAAGGAGCTGGTGCAGAGTGACATTAAAAACTAAGCTCTTCAATTGCAGAGACTTTACGTCGTCTTGAGATGATATTCCCACCAGCATTTTTTGATATTATGATGCACTTGCCAGTTCATTTAGCCTAGGTGACTAAAATTGGAGGACCAGTGTGTTATCGGTGGATGTATCTGATCCAGAGGTATCTACGTACACTTGAAGGATATGTTCGGAATAAGGCACAACCAGAAGGTTCGATAGCGGAGGGATATATCTCAGAGGAGTGCATGACGTTCTGCTCTCGCTTCCTAGAAGACATTGACACGAAGCTGGATCGCCCAATGCGTCATGAGAGCAGCGCGGTGAAGGAACCACTGGCTGGGCTTAGCATATTTGGGAGCATTGACTATAGTAAGAGAGGCTGCAAAATTAAGCCTATTTCTAGATCTGACATGCTGCGGATGCGTCACTATATATTATCAAACTGTGACAAGGCAATTGTCGATGCGGGACCAAGACGGTCCCCTATCGGCATAGAACTCAGAGGCGCGGGCCCACCGGCAGGATCCCACGGCAGAAGACACGGAAGACCGGACCAGGGAAGCTGAAAGGTCCTAAATGGCTAGAGGGGGGTGAATAGCCTATAAAAATCTTGCAAAGCACTTAAACAAACCAGTTAGTACACTAAATGGCGGAGCAAGTGTTGCGCTAGCCTAGAGAGGGGTTGCAAGCCAACCTATCCAATTCTAGCAAACCTAATACACTAGAGCACACACAAGCAATCTAATAAGCCACAAGCTACACTAGTGCACAAAAATAATCGCAAGGAAGAGAACCGAGAAGTGCAAATCGTGCCTTCGGGATGATGACCAATCACCGTCTTGTCAATACAATGAAACCCGAAAGAAATGATCCAATAGAGAAATCCAAGTTGATCTCGAAGGATCAAACCACACAAGAACACCGAGGGATTTTTATCCCGAGGTTCACATGCTTGCCGGCATGCTACTCCCCGTTGTGTCGACCACACACTCAGTAGTTCGGTGGCTAATCAGCGTCACAAGCCAAGCCCTCACAGGGCGCCACAAGAACTCACACAAAGTGAGGGTAACTCAATGACACGAGATTCCACTAAGGATTCCTTTCGCGATCTCCCGCGGGGTGGGATCAACACCCCTCACAATCACCTCCGGAGTGGTCAAGAACAATCTTCAACCTTGCTCAACTCCAGCTCGCTGCTCCAACCGTCTAGGTGACGGCAATCACCAAGAGTAATAAGCTCAATCACAGCAAGAACGCTCACTAGTGCCACTAGATGCTCAACCACAAGGCAAATGCACTAGAAGCTCTCCAATCACTCTCTAGATCAATCAAGAGGCATGCAAAGTGAGAGAGTTGGTTTGCTTAGCTCTAGGGGATGTCAAGAATGTCAAAGTGTCAAGAGAGACTCCCTAGAGCCAGCCAATTCACTTATATAGGCGCCACACAAAGCACCCAACCATTAATCACAAGAACAGGTTTCTGCGCGTCGACCGGACGTGGGTTAAGTGGTGACCGGACGCGTCCGGTCCCTCTATCACGGCCATGTGTCAAGCTTGTTTGAATATAGCCGTTGCGCGCCAAAGGCTCGATCACTCGCGCGCTGTCAGACGTTGATCGGACGCGTCCTACGCTTGACCGGGCCTTCGCCAAGTGCGAAGTCCGTCGCCCACCGAGGCGGTCCGAACGTGAAATTCTCGACCGGACGCGTCCGCTGCCTATTGACCCGACGCGCCCCGTGTCCGGTCCACTCTTAGCCCAACTCGGCGGTAAACGAACCTTGGCACCGGACGCTCCGGCGACCAGCGTCCGGTAGTTCGGGAAAGCGCGCCGGACGCTAGAGCTTGACCGGACGCGTCCGGTCCCTTCTAGGACAGCGTCCGGTCACCTCTGAGTGACCCCTTTTTATCTGAAAACATCCGAGTCCCACCTCGCAAGCTCGGCGGGAGGGTTCTATACCCAAACACCATCACCCCTTGCACCAATGTGCCAACACAAAAGTGTCTCTCCACTTGTGCACGTGTGTTAGCATTTTCAAATGAATTTTGCAAGAGATGGTTAGCTCACTAGGTCCCTAATGCATATGCAAAGTCATTGCTCACCTTGTGGCACTTAGATAACCGATATTGCGTGACATCGCCTCTCTTAATAGTACGGTTATCAATCCTAAATCCAGCCATCAACTTCTCTACACACCTATGGCCGGCAAAATGAAAATGCCCTAGCATATACCTTTGCCTCTAGCATTCCATCTTGCTCCTCATCTTCCTTCATCTTCAAGGGTGGCACTTGATCATCTTTGATCACTTCTATCAACTTGATCACCTTTCCACCACTTGGCTTGGACCTCCCCTTTCTCTAATGCTACACACTTAGCAATAGGGTTAGTCCTAGATTTTATCAATTAGCCAAAACTAAACTAGGGCTTTCAATCTCCCCTTTTTTGGTAATTGATGAAAACCTCCATAAAGATAAGAGTCAAATTTAATTTTGACTTTACACCACTTGTCCAAGCAATTTGAGCTTTGAAAAAAATTGGACAAGTCATGTAAAATCTATTTGGTAGCTATGGCTCCCCTACATGTGTGCTAAGAGTTTGGATTAGAAGCTTCACACACATGATGGATAAATCGGTTTTGGGATAGTCATTTCTACCAAATTGATGCTAAGGTGTTTAGAATGGACCTTTGAAGCGTGATACCATCGGAGTGCACATCATAAACCATCCTTAGCACCAAATCTAGCTAGAAAACATTAATTAGCTAGAAACCCCGTGAAATTAACATTAAAAGCACGGTTTCTAGATACCACTTGGAAGGCACAATGAAAAATGCTACTTCTAGCTAGAACCTATGCATGCTAGTAATCAATCCATCAATCAAGTTCCATACTAGCAAGCACCACACAAGCAAGAGAGATATCACTTATGAGAAACAAATTCTATGTGCAATGCAAGCAATCATATGAATATGCACATTCAAATGCAATCAATTATGTTCATGAGATTGCTCCCCCTACTTGTGTGCTTCAAAATTTTGATCCCTTTCCATTCTTCAATCTTTATCTACTCTCCCCCTTGATGCATGCTATCTTTGTATTCTCTCCCCCTTTGTCATCAATAACCACAAAGGTATCTGATCATGCTTGGTGTAGACTTGAAATCATGCAGGGAGCTTGGAGTAGAGAGATGATCACTTAAAGTTGAGGATCACTTGTTTCCATAAACTTCCTTCTCTTGTGGTTCAAACTAGTAAACTTGCATAAGTAATCTAGCTCGGTTTGAACCAATGACAAGCTTCTTCACACATCTTTCAATGGTTATCTTGTCAATGTTGAACTAGATCCTTTCTTGCTCATTTAACTAGATCAAACACTAGGGTCACATTCTCATGAACAAGTCATATTTAGCCACTAGATCATGCAAGACATAGAAGCAATAGTGGCATCATATGTACTCAAAATCACTTTGTTTTCATGAATGAGCCTAATAAGCAAGAGATATCACTAGAAGGAATGTCTATATGCTCTAATCAAGTCCTTAATAAGTATAAATACATCATGCCAAACAATTTCACCTTTGCTTTAGTCGAAGGAGAGGCATGTCATATAGTTGGGGGTGCATTCATCTCATGCTGGAGAAGTCAAGAATGTTTAATTCATTTCTCAATGTGCAAAATCTCTTCTCATCAAATGGCTTGGTAAAGATATCGGCAAGTTGATCATCGGTGCCAACACTCCCAATAGAAATGTCTCCCTTTGCTTGGTGATCTCTAATGAAATGATGTCTTATGTCAATGTGCTTTGTCCTTGAATGTTGAACCGGATTGGTGGTGATCTTCACGGCACTTTCATTGTCACATAGCAATGGCACTTGTCCAAATTTGATTCCAAAGTCCTTCAAGGTGGCCTTCATCCATAGTAATTGAGCACAACAACTACCCGCACTAATGTATTCGGCTTCGGCGGTAGAGAGTGCAACACTATTTTGCTTCTTGGATGACCATGAGACAAGTGACCTTCCTAGTAGTTGGCATGTACCACTAGTGCTTTTTCTATCCACCTTGCATCCCGCATAGTCGGAGTCCGAATATCCAATCAACCCAAAGTTTGACCCCTTGGGATACCACAATCCAACATTTGGTGTGTGCTTAAGATATCTCAATATTCTCTTAGTTGCTTTCAAATGACTTTCTCTTGGTGAAGCTTGAAACCTTGCACACATGCACACACTAAACATGACATCCGGTCTAGAAGCGGTCACATAGAGTAGGCTTCCAATCATGGACCGATACAACTTTTGATCTACCATGTTGCCACTTGTATCCAAGTCAAGATGACCATTTGTTCCCCTTGGTGTCCCAATTGACTTAGCTTCTTCCATTCCAAACTTCTTCAACATGTCCTTGATATACTTGCTTTGACTCACAAATGTGCCTTTCTTCAATTGCTTGATTTGTAGACCAAGGAAGTAGCTAAGCTCTCCAATCATAAACATTTTAAATTCTTTTGCCATCATTTCTCCAAACTCTTCACAAAATTCTTGGTTGGTTGATCCAAATATAATGTCATCCACATAGATTTGCAACACAAACAAGTCTTTACCAATTTTCTTGGTGAAGAGAGTGTTATCAACCTTCCCCTTCTTGAACCCTTTGGAGATCAAGAAATCTCTCAATCTCTCATACCATGCCCTTAGAGCTTGCTTCAAGACATAGAGAGCCATCTTCAACTTGTAGACATGGTTGGGCCTTTTAATATCTTCAAATCCTGGAGGTTGCTCAACGTACACTAGCTTATTTATGAATCCATTCAAGAAAGCACTTTTCACATCCATTTGATATAGCTTGATGTTGTGGGCACAAGCATAGGCTAATAAGATTCTAATTGCCTCCAATCTTGCAACCGGTGCATAGGTTTCTCCAAAGTCAAGACCTTCAACTTGAGTGTATCCTTGTGCTACCAATCTTGCTTTGTTTCTCACAACTATGCCATCTTGATCTTGCTTGTTCCGAAATACCCATTTTGTGCCAATGACATTGTAGTTCTTCGGACGCTCAACTAGTTCCCAAACTTGATTTCTTTCAAAGTTGTTGAGTTCTTCATGCATGGCATTGACCCAATCACAATCCATCAAAGCTTCTTCTATCTTCTTTGGTTCTATGGATGAGACAAATGAATAGTGTTCACAAAATGATGCCAATCTTGATCTTGTTTGCACACCACTTCTAATGTCATCAACCACTTGATCTAGAGGATGATCCCTTGCAATATGAGTTGGTTGGAGAACATGAGGTTGAGCACTTGAACTTGGTTGATCACTTGGTTGAGATGATGTACTAGCCACTTGATCTTGCACTTGGGAGTCACTAGCTTGAGTTTGGACTTGAGAGCCACTAGCTTGCACATTTGGAGACACAATCACTTGATCTTTGTCATCTTCAACATCTACCACTTGTGTTGGCCTAATGTCACCAACATCCATTTCCTTCATGGCTTGTATCAATTGAGTTTCTCTCAAATCATCTAGATTTTTTCCTCATCTTGAGAACCTTTGGTTTCATCAAATTCAACATCATGTACTTTCTCAACTATGCCGTGAGTGAGATTCCAAACACTATATGCTTTGCTTGTGGTGGAGTAACCAAGTAGGAATCCTTCATCACACTTCTTCTCAAACTTGCTCAATCGAGTGCCCTTCTTGAGAATGTAGCATTTGCATCCAAATACTCTAAAATATGCAATGTTGGGCTTTCTTCCATTCAACAACTCATAAGGCGTCTTCTCTAATAGCCTATGACAATAGAGCCTATTTGAACAATAGTTGGCGGTATTGATTACTTCGGCCCAAAATGAATGATCCACATTGTATTCGCTCAACATTGATCTTGCCATGTCAATCAAAGTTCTATTTTTCCTTTCAACTAGCCCATTGGATTGAGGTGTATACTTGGCCGAGAATTGATGCTTAATTCCAAAGTCATCACATAGCTCTTCAATTCTTGTGTTCTTGAACTCACTACCATTGTCACTTCTCACTTTCTTGATAGATGTCTCAAACTCATTTTGGCTTCTCTTGAAAAATGTCTTGAATGTGTCAAACACTTCACTTTTGTCGGCAAGAAAGAATACCCAAGTATATCTTGTGTAGTCATCCACTATCACAAATCCATATTTGTTTCCACCAATGCTCTCATACTTGGTTGGGCCAAATAGATCCATATGCAACAACGCAAATGCTTTGCTTGTGCTCATCATGCTCCTGTTTGGATGAGTGTTGCCAACTTGTTTGCCCATTTGACATGAACTACATAGCTTGTCTTTCTCAAACACCACATCCTTCAACCCTCTAACTAGATCATGCTTGATTAGCCGGTTGAATTGCTTCATGCCAACATGTCCAAGTCTTCTATGCCATAGCCAACCCATGCTTGATTTGGAGAACAAGCATGTTGTCAATTGAGCATCACTAGCATTGAAGTCCACAAGATGGAGATTCTCATATCTAAAGCCTTTAATTATCAAGTTGCTTCCATCAACACTCACTATCTCAACATCATCAACACCAAATATGCATTTGAATCCAAGATCACACAATTGAGCCACGGACAAGAGATTGAAGTTGAGAGATTCCACTAGCAACACATTGGAGATAGACATATCATTTGTAATTGCAATCTTTCCCAAGCCTTTCACCTTGCCTTTGCCATTGTCACCAAAAGTGATACTATCAACACTATTGCCACTTGATGAGATTGATTTGAACATTCTAGAATCCCCGGTCATATGTTGAGTGCACCCACTATCAAGCACTCAATGCCTTCCTCCGGCTTTGTAATTGACCTACAAAAGCAAATCAATTCTTCTTAGGTACCCAAACTTGCTTGGGTCCTTCAAGGTTAGTTACTAAGCTTTTGGGCACCTAAATTGCCTTCTTCTTTGGGCCAACAATGGGAGCACCAATGAACTTAGCCTTCACACCATTAGCACCCTTGGTGAGCAAATAACAAGAATCAAACTTAATAGAGGATATGTTAGCGTTCTTCTTGTTCTTGCAATATTGCTCTACATGCCCCACTTGCTTGTAACTAGAGCAAAAACGTCCATTGCCCTTCACAAAACTAGTCTTGTGAGTGACAAAGGCCGCCTTGCCATTTTTGGGGGTATAGCCCAATCCCTCTTTGTTAAGGGAGAACCTTTGGCTACCCAAGCACTTTAGCAAGCAGGCATCTCCACCATAGGCCTTGCCTAAGGCTTGAGTGAGCTCATTCACCTCTCTCTTGAGGGTCTCATTCTCCACCATGAGTGAGGCATCATAAGTGAAACATCACTAATAGTAGATGTAGCATTTCTTGAGCTACAAGAGGGGTTAGTGGGACCAACAACAATAGGAGTATAGAATGTTTCATCAAGAATATCACATGTTACTTCTATGTTGCATGTGTCTACAACATCCTCAATCTTAGCTTGATCAAGGAGGGAGGAGTGAGCCTTTTCAAGCTTGATGTGAGCTTTCTCAAGCTTCTCATGGGCTTCCATTAGACTCTCATGGGTAGCATTGAGCTCATCAAAGTATTGCTCAAGAGCTTTCTTGCTCTTGCGCAACTCTTTGCACTCCTTCCTCTTTTTCTCAATATAAGAATGACTATCTTGTAGCATGCTAATGAGGTCCTCTTTTGAGTACTCCTCATCATCATCACTCCCACTATCGCTCTCATCATCGGATTGTACCTTGGATGGCTTAGCCAGTAAGCATGTCGATGGAGCATCAAAGAGTGAAGGCTTGTTGGAGATGGCAAGACTAGCAAGCAACTTCTTCTTTGATTTCTTGTCATCTTCACTCTCATCGTCACTATCACTTGAGGCATCACTATCCCATGTGACACAATAAGATTGCCCCTTCTTCTTCTTCTTGTACTCAAGCTTCTTCTCCTTCTTTTCCTTCTTATCCTTCCTCTCTTTCTTGTCTTTCTTCTTCTTCTTGTCATCCTCGTCACTATCATCATCACTATTGAATGGACAATCGGCAATGAAGTGATCTTTGCTCTTGCACCTAAAGCATCTCTTGGCCTTGGTTGCATCTCTTCTCTTTCTAGCACCGTAGCCCTTCTTCTTCATGAATTTGCCAAACTTGCGCACTAAGAGAGCCATTGCTTCATCATCCACCTAACTTGAGCTTGTGCAAGCTTCATCATCACTTGAGCTTTACTTCTTGCTCTTGCCCTTGCACTTTGAGGAGGTGGCCTTGAATGCCATGGTCTTCTTCTTCTTCTCTTCCTCTTGAGAGCCCCCTTCCCGTTCCACACGGTAGGTGTCATGTGTAATCACCTCACCTAGTACTTGGTTAGGGGTCTTGGTGTCCAACCCTTCTCTCACCAACGTTGTGACCAAGAACTCAAATCTTGATGGCAAGCTTCTTAGGAACTTGTGAGAGAAGTCCACATTCTCCACCTTCTCACCCAAATTCTTCAAGTCATTGACAATCACTTGGAGGCGGTGAAACATCTCCGGCACACTCTCATCTTCTTGCATCTTGAAACTAGAGAGCTTGTCTTTGAGAATATATAGCTTGGCACTCTTCACGGCTTGTGTGCCCTCATATGTTTCCTCTAATCTTGTCCATACATCATGAGCTCTCTCTAGATCTTTGATTTGCTCAAACACCATTGATTCCAATGCTTCATAGAATGTGTTGATTGTTATGTCATTGAATTGGAGTTTCTCTTCTTCTCTTGCGGTGGGATCATTGGGGTCGATTACCGCAAAATCCTTGTCCACTACTTCCCAAACCTTCCGGTTGAGTGATTTCAAGTATGCACACATCTTGCGCTTCCAATGATCATATCCGGTTCCATCAAAGTGTGGCGGCTTCCCCACATGGTTGATATGGTTGACTTGAGCCATTTTTACACCGTAGGTTGTTAAGCCTCTATCAACGGTGACCTCCACTCTGATACCACGTGAAAGGTCCTAAATGGCTAGAGGGGGTGAATAGCCTATAAAAATCTTGCAAAGCACTTAAACAAACTGGTTAGTACACTAAATGGCGGAGCAAGTGTTGCGCTAGCCTTGAGAGGGTTGCAAGCCAACCTATCCAATTCTAGCAAACCTAATACACTAGAGCATACACAAGCAATCTAATAAGCCACAAGCTACACTAGTGCACAAAAATAATCGCAAGGAAGAGAACCGAGAAGTGCAAACCGTGCCTTCGTGATGATGACCAATCACCGTCTTGTCAATACAATGAAACCCGAAGAAATGATCCAATAGAGAAATTCAAGTTGATCTCGAAGGATCAAACCACACAAGAACATCGAGGGACACAAGATTTTTATCCCGAGGTTCACATGCTTGCCGGCACGCTACTCCCCGTTGTGTCGACCACACACTCGGTAGTTCGGTGGCTAATTGGCGTCACAAGCCAAGCCCTCACCGGGCGCCACAAGAACTCACACAAAGTGAGGGTAACTCAATGACACGAGATTCCACTAAGGATTTCTTTCACGATCTCCCACGGGGTGGGATCAACACCCCTCACAATCACCTCTAGAGTGGCCAAGACCAGTCTTCAACCTTGCTCAACTCCGGCTCGCTGCTCCAACCATCTAGGTGACGGCAATCACCAAGAGTAATAAGCTCAATCTCAGCAAGAACACTTACTAGTGCCACTAGATGCACAATCACAAGGCAAATGCACTAGAAGCTCTCCCAATCACTCTCTAGATCAATCAAGAGGCATGCAAAGTGAGGGAGTTGGTTTGCTTAGCTCTAGGGGATGTCAAGAATGTCAAAGTGCCAAGAGAGACTCCCTAGAGCCGGCCAATTCACTTATATAGGCGCCACACAAAGCACCCAACCGTTACTTACAAGAACAGGTTTCTGCGCGTCGACCGGATGCGGGTTAAGTGGTGACCGGACGTCTCCGGTCCCGGCGTCCGGTCCCTCTATCGCGGCCATGTGTCAAGCGTGTTTGAATATAGCCGTTGCGCGCCAACGGCTCGATCACTCGCGCGCTGTCAGACGTTGATCGGACGCGTCCTACGCTTGACCGGACGCTCGCATAGTGCGAGTAGAGGTCCAGAACGTGAAATTCGGCCGACGCGTCCGCCGCCTCGACCGGACGCGCCCGTGTCCGGTCCATTCGGCAAAGAACGAACCTTGGCACCGGACGCTCCGGTGACCAGCGTCCGTCGTTCGGGAAAGCGCGCCAGACGCCAGAGCTTAACCGGACACGTCCGGTCCCTTCCAGGACAGTGTCCGGTCACCTCTGAGTGACCCCTTTTTATCTAAAACATCCGAGTCCCGCCTCGCAAGCTCGGTGGGAGGGTTCTATACCCAAACACCATCACCCCTTGCTCCCATGTGCCAACACAAAAGTGTCTCTCCACTTGTGCACGTGTGTTAGCATTTTCAAATAAATTTTGCAAGAGATGGTTGGCTCACTAGGTCCCTAATGCATATGCAAAGTCATTGCTCACCTAGTGGCACTTAGATAACCGATATTGCGCGACATCGGCCCTCTTAATAGTATGGTTATCAATCCTAAATCCGGCCATCAACTTCTCTACACACCTATGGCCGGCAAAATGGAAATGCCCTAGCATATACCTTTGCCTCTAGCATTCCATCTTGCTCCTCATCTTCCTTCATCTCCAAGGGTGGCACTTGATCATCTTTGATCACTTCTATCAACTTGATCACCTTTCCACCACTTGGCTTGGACCTCCCCTTTCTCTAATGCTACACACTTAGCAATAGGGTTAGTCCTAGGTTTCATCAATTAGCCAAAATCAAACTAGGGCTTTCAGAAGCCGACTCCGACTAGAAGCGGGCGCGTCCTAGTCAGGCTTTTAGAAAGTAACTTCTGTAAAGTAGAACAGGACACTGTCTATCAGTCCGACTAGGATTACTCCAAAGCCCTGGCCACCCCTCATAAAAGGTGGCCGAGGGCACCCTCTTGTAACAGACAAAAAACAGTCGATCGCACAATCAATCCAACGCAAAAGGCCCACAGCCGACTGGACTAGAGCTTTTACTCGTCGAACGAGGGCTCAAACCAGGATAAACCGAGTGTGTCTTGCGTGACCGCCGAGCTCTGGAATTCACCGAGATCCGAATCAACTACCGCGGGTACCCCGTGGTAGGCTATCGGTAGTCAAACACCGACAGCTGGCGCGCTAGGTAGGGGCTTTCGGTGAATTCGACTTTGAAGGCTCAGCGGACCTACATACGATGTTCTTCCTGGAAGGCTCAACTTTCATCTTCGGAAGCTGGGTCTGCGAGGCGGATGATTACAGAATCCTCCATGGTCGGCTACTTCAAGAACCCAAACCGAAGATATGCGAAGATTTTTCACAACTCAAGCTATCAGAAGAAGGAATCTCAAGCGCAAGCAAGCCACCGAGTTCTTTTTCTATAATCCGACTACTCCGCAGAAGACGCCGAGTTCTTTTCACTACGGCTTCAACAATATGGCACGGACGTATCAACACATCCTCGATGAAGAGATGTAGAAATTTAAAAAATCAACTTCAGGGACCATCTTCAATCAAGATAAGTACTCCACCCCTCTTCCTTTTCAATACGGGAGATCCCTACAAGAGGAAAAATCAAGCTACCCGACGGAAAGACAAAAAGAAGTACTCATGATCAAACAACCTCTAGTACCGCCAGTCCAACCCAACTACAGATCTTCGAAAGAATCAGAAGCTGATATTCCACCAGATTCGGTGGCCCGGGAAGAAGAAACTGATAGCCAAAAGGTAGCAAGAGAAAGAAGAAATAAGAAGAAAGGATGGAGAAGAGACCGAGTACAAGAACGTAGGGAAGCTTGGCGCAAGTACGAAGAGGACTTGGCCAACTACAATGAAAAAAGAGCAGAAAGAGAAGCCGAAGAAAGGCGTGCCACGGCAAGGGCCAGACTAGATCTTGTCGACAAGATATAGGAGCTAATAAACGAAATTGACGCCATCTCTCGCCCAAGCGAAGAACAGGCCAAACTCAGAAATCTACTCAAGACAACTGCACAGAAGATACAAGACGACCGAGTACCTCCCCGGCACACACCTTCCGAGCAGCCAAGCCAAAGAAGTCGGAGAGTGTCAGCATTTGAAAGATTGTCAAGCGACAATAGAAGAACTCGACCGCACTACGATTGGTCAGAAAGAACAGGAGAGAACAGGGAAAGATTACCTACACCGCCACCTTGAAGCTTTCGCAGATCACCAAGTCGATATGACAGCCAGGCGGACTCTGATTACAGGCCAGAGAAATTACCCGACAGATTCCCCTGCTTCACTGGCAGACTACTCACCATCAAGCTACCCCACAAATTCAAACCATCAAATCATTCAAAGTATGATGGGAAAACAGAGCCGATGCAGTGGCTCAGGATCTACTCTCAATCAATAGAACTGGCCGGAGGGGACGACGACATTAAAGCTCTGTTTTTTCCAATGGCACTCGAAACACTACCACTAAAATGGTTCGACAAACTCCACCCAGGATCAATTAGAACCTGGGGAGACCTTCAGAAGGCTTTTTGCGAAAATTTCACAGGAATAATCACTCATCCGGTAACTCAGGCAGAATTAAAAGGATTAAAGCAAAACCATGGCGAAAATCTCAGGTATTTCTACAGAAGATTCTGAGAATTAAGAGCTCAAGTTCGTGACATTACCGAAAGAGAAGTAATTGAAGCATTCTCATACGGACTTAAGATAAAGTGGGCGTTCCATGACTTCTAAAGAAAATCCTCAAACAAATGAAGAATTCAAGCGCACCGTTGAAAAGATGATCACAAAGAGAGGAGAAAACGCGAGAGAGATTCCCGAGATCAAAATAACAGAAGCAACACGACAGGGAGAAACAACCCGGATAGAAGGAACAACCCGACATGCGAAACAACCTAGAAAGATGGAACAATCCAAACGACGGACAGGATTATCACAATCGGAAAAGATACTCAGATAACACAATAGCAACTACTGAAAGAAGAAGATTCTACCCAAATTTAAGATTTGAAGAACTGGAGAAAATGCGATGCATCTATCACCCAACAGGCAACCATCCGATGGGAGACTGCCGAATTTTTCATGAAAATTACATAAAAAAGGAAAGCACCAAGAAGGAGGAAAGCAAAGAGAAAAAGGAAGAAGACAACCCAGCAGACAATGGATTTCAAAATCCAAGAGCAACAATAGCAGCAATATTCTCAGGGGTACCCGGATCCAGAAGCAAACAAGAAGACAAGCTCGCTTGGCGAACAATTATGGCAGCAGAACCAGCTACCCCTCGATACCTAAACTGGTCACAATATCCAATACAATTCTTACGAGAAGATCAATGGACAAGTGTTGGAAACGCAAAACTCTACCCACTAGTACTCGGACCAACAATTGCGGCAGTCACAGTTACCAAAGTACTCATTGACGAAGGAGCGGGACTCAACATCATATTCACAGATGCACTGAGGAAGATGGGACCAGAATTCCCAAAAATGATCACACCTACAAGCGTACCTTTTTATGGAATAGTACCTAGGAAGCCAGCTATGCCTCTCGGGCAGATAACTTTACCAGTTACCTTCGGAACTCCAACAAATTATCGCATAGAACTCATCAAATTTGAAGTCGTAGATTTTGAGTCATCTTATCACGCTATACTTGGAAAACCAGCACCGGCGAAGTTCTTGGCTATACCACATTATCCATATCTACTTCTGAAGATGCCAGGACCCAACGGAGTACTTTCACTTAAAGGAGACTTGAAACGTGCCTTCAAATGCGACGTACAAGCCATACAAATATCATCAAAAACATAGGGAGAAATCAACACAGTGATGACGAAAGTCAGAATAGAGGACATGGAAATACCAGCAAAGAAATAGAGTACTCTCATCCCACCGGAGGACAAAGACACAAAGAAGATTGATCTAGGCACCGGTGATCCATCAAAAACCGCCACTATCAGCTTATTTGCCTATCAAATAGAACTCGCGCTCACCAACTTCTTACGGGACAACAAGGACATATTCGCTTAGAAACCAGCTGATATGCCGGGAGTCCCAAGGAGTTGGCTGAGCACAAAATAGAAGTCAACAAAGGATCAAGACCAATCAAATGTAGACTACGGCGATTCTCACCGACAAGAAAGAAGCAATAAAAAAGGAAATTGCCAAACTACTAGCAAAGAAGCTTCATCGGAGAGATCTTACACCCGCATCGGGCCGGCTAATCCCGTCTTGGTGCACAAAAAGAACTCAGAAGAATGGTGCATGTGCGTCGACTACACGGACCTCAACAAGCATTGTCCAAAGGACCCATTTGGGCTACCGCGGATTGATCAAATCGTGGATTCCACAGCAGGAGTAGCTCTCCTATCTTTTCTGGACTGTTACTCTGGACATCATCAGATTGCATTGAAAGAAGAAGACCAAAGTAAGACATCCTTCATTACCCCTTTCGGGGCATATTATTACAAAACAATGTCGTTTGGACTCAAAAATGCAGGAGCAACCTACCAAAGAGCAATTCAGACTTGTTTGGGAGATCAAATTAGAAAGAACGCGGAAGCATACGTGGATGATGTCGTCGTTAAGACAAAGAACCCAGATACTCTAATAGAAGACCTACAACAGACTTTCGATAACCTCAAAAGATGGAAGTGGAAGCTTAATCCAAATAAATGCGTATTTGGCGTATCATCAGGCCAACTACTCGGTTTTCTAGTCAGTCAAAGAGGGATTGAAGCCGGTACCAAGCAAATCAAGGCAATAACAGATATAGGACCACCTAAAGATATAAAAGACCTACAAAAATTGATCAAGTTGCATGGCGTGGCAATAACAGATTCATATCAAGACTAGGAGAAAAAGGGCTCCCTTTCTTCAAATTATTAAAGAAAACTGACAAATTCATATGGAATGAAGAAGTCCAGGAAGCTTTCGACAAGCTAAAAACTTACATCAGCACATCACCAGTACTAGTACCACCCAAGAAGGACGAAGACCTTATGCTCTACATCACGGCTACAAATTCAGTTGTAAGCACAGCCATCGTAGTCGAAAGGGAAGAGCAAGGACACATCTACAAAGTCCACAGACCAGTATACTATATCAGCGAAGTTCTCATAATCTCAAAGACCAGATATCCTCATGTACAGAAACTACTCTACGCAATCTTAATAACATCTAGAAAGCTCAGGCACTACTTTGAGAGTCACAAGATTATAGTAGTAACAGACTTCCCACTCGGAGATATACTCAGAAATCGAGACTCAACCGGGCGAATCTCAAAATGGGTAATCGAACTAGGAGCACTCAAGATCGAATTCACTCTAAGAAAAGCCATCAAGTCTCAAGCACTAACTGATTTCATCGCAGAATGGACAGAAATTCAACAACCCACTCTAGATGCCATCCTAGACCATTGGAAAATGCACTTCGATGGATCTCTAAAATTAGGAGGGGCAGGAGCCGGAGTACTTCTTATCGCGCCAGATGGAAAACAGCTCAAATATGTTCTACAAATCCTATGGCAAGCTACAAACAACGAAGCAGAATTTGAAGCTCTCATTCACGGTCTACAAGTGGCCACTTCACTTGGAATCAAAAGACTACTCGTCTACGGAGATTCAGCGGTAGTAGTCAATCAAGTTAACAAGGATTGGGACTGCACAAAAGATAATATGGATGCCTATTGCGCAGAAATACGCAAACTTGAGAGAAATTTTCAAGGTCCGGAAATTCGTCACATCTTACGGGATTCAAACGTCGCAGCTGACGTACTAGCCTAACTCGGATCAGACAGAGCGAAAGCACCACCAGGAGTTTTCGTCAAAGAACTAGACAAACCATCTATCAAGAAGACCAACGAAACAACAACGAAGACAAGTCGGAAGAAAGGCAAATCTTGACTATCGATGCAGAAAAAACACAACTTGGATGCAAACATTCATTGACTACATCGAGAAAAACAAGCTACCGGATAACAAGACAGAATCAACTCGGATCATTAGAAGAAGCAAAAACTACGTCTTAGTTGGGAACAACCTCTACAAGAGAGCGGCATCTTCAGGAGTTCTCTTAAAATGTGTTCCAACATCACAAGGAAAAGAAATCTTATTAGAAATGCACTCCAGATGCTGCGGGAACCATGCCTCTTCAAGAACACTTGTCGGAAAAGCTTTCCGATCTAGATTCTACTAGCCTACAGCACTCAAAGACACAGAAGAACTAGTCAGACACTGCAAAAATTGCCAAATGTTCGCAAAACAAGCACACGTACCAGCTCACAATCTGATATGCATCCCACCAGCATGGCCTTTCTCATGCTGGGGGCTCAATCAAGTTGGACCTCTCAAGGAATCAAAAGGCGGATTTGAATATCTATTTGTGACAATCGACAAATTTACCAAATGGATAGAAAACAAACCGTTGGTAAAATACAGCTCAGCAAAAGCACAAGAATTCATCCAAGAAATCATGCACAGATTTGGGATGCCAAACAGGCTAATCGTAGATCTTAGATCACCCTTCACAGCCATTGAATTCAGAAGTTGGGCACAAGATTGCGGATTCAGCATAGATTACGTTTCAGTTGCCCACCCTCAAGCAAACGGACAAGTTGAAAGAGCCAATGGACTCATTCTAGCAGGATTAAAGCCAAGATTGTATGAAGATCTCAAAGATTACGGGTCAAAGTGGATAGATGAGCTACTGAAAGTAGTCTGGGGACTCGAACTCAAATCAGCAGAGCAACCGGCCACTCTCCATTCTTTTTGGTATATGGGTCGGTTGTACTACCAAATAGACCTGATCCGGACTTCACCAAAAATCGAGCATTACAACGAAAGGAGAAGCGTAAGAGACAAGAAGACTAGAACTTGACAAAGATGTGATGAAAGAAGTCAGAATCAATGCCACATTACAATCAGCAAGATATCTACAAGGACTAAGAAGATACTATGACAAAAGTACTCAACCAAGAAGCCTACAATTCGGAGATTTAGTTCTACGAAGAATACAGAAAACGGATGGAAGACACAAACTACTCAGTCCATGGGAAGGCCCCTTCATAATAGCCAAAGTAACAAGACCTGGATCATATGAATTAATGACAGAAGAGGGAGCACTAGTAAAAAACTCTTGGCACATCAGTCAACTACGATGATTTTACGCATGAAAGAAGTCTCATGAAAAAGACTATCTGTAAACAAACAATATCAAGAGCAACAAAGATATTCTCTAGAAATACCTCAAGCTCAAAAGAAGACTCACGATTCGAAGACCATATCAGTTGAAGTGCAAAATGGCTACAACCTAGACTGAGCCCAACAATTCCAGGTTGTTTTCACAACACCGATGAGAGTACGGCTAAAGAGAGCCAACACTCGCCCTATCCTGGGTTTTTCAACCTGGATGAGAGCAGAGATGCTCGCAAACTATTGAAGTGCAAAATGGCTACAACCTAGCCTGAGCCCAACCATTCCGGGTTGTTTTCACAACACCGATGAGAGTACGGCTAAAGAGAGCCAACACTCGCCCTATCCTAGGTTTTTCAACCTGGATGAGAGCAGAGATGCTCGCAAACTATTGAAGTGCAAAATGGCTACAACCTAGCCTGAGCCCAACCATTCCAGGTTGTTTTCACAACACCGATGAGAGTATGGCTAAAGAGAGCCAACACTCGCCCTATCCTGGGTTTTTCAACCTGGATGAGAGCAGAGATGCTCGCAAACCGTTGAAGTGCAAAATGGCTACAACCTAGCCTGAGCCCAACCATTCCGGGTTGTTTTCACAACACCGATGAGAGTACGGCTAAAGAGAGCCAACACTCACCCTATCCTGGGTTTTTCAACCTGGATGAGAGCAGAGATGCTCGCAAACTGTTGAAGTGCAAAATGGCTACAACCTAGCCTGAGCCTAATCATTCCGGGTTGTTTTCACAACACCGATGAGAGTACGGCTAAGAAGCCAACACTCGCCCTATCCTAGGTTTCACAACCTGGATGAGAGCAGAGACGCTCGCAAAAAGTTGAAGCATAAAACGGCTACAAGCTAGCCCCAAGTTCAAGCATTACATGTCGGTTACACAACACCAACAAGAAATACCGCAGAAATATCAGCACTCGCCTTATCTACCGATCAATGTACTGAATTCAGCTCAGAAAGCACGGAAAATCCTCAAAAGAACAAGACAAGATGTACAAAGAAGAAAGATTGAAGAAAAAGACAAGAACAAAGAACTCCGCCTTGATGGGCAAAAGTCATCAGAAAGGTTAACTTCTGAAAATTAAGAAGGATATTCCAATAGCTGAAGGAAAGTATTTATCTTTACAAAAGAGTAAAGAAAAAACCCTACTACAGACTATTCTACAAAAGTATGGAGGACAACATCTCTTGGATCTACCCTATCAGCAATCCGATCCACAGCTGCCTCAAAACTATCAACAAGATCATCTACAGACTCCTGATCAAAAGGCAGGGCGAAGTTGAGCATGATCAGGTCTTCACCCGTTTCAACCTGGACAGTCGCAAGAGCAATCCGAGCCCCCTGACGAACGCCATGAAGCGCCACTTGACCAATCCGGGCAGAGATATTCTCCACCCTAGCGCCCGCGGAGGGCCCCCTCGGGCATTGACATAGAGGGCAGCGGCATTCCCGGCCGCCTAAAGCTCATTGAAACGACTAGTCATTTCTGCAAATAAGAAAATTAAGACAAATCAGTCAGAAAGACAGGAAAACAAAAATCAAAAAGCAAGAAGAAAAGCTCACCAAGAAGTCAGAAGTCAACGTCCGCAAGACGCCGGCCGAAGCAACCGGACCCTCTCTTCACCGCCTCAAGTGCAACTTGAAGCCGGCCAACATGCTGCTCAAGCGGACCGGTACGGATGGTCTCGTCCGTATAGCGTGCCCGAGCAGCGACCAACTCAGCACGAAGCTCATCGACGCCGGGGACGGGAGCATCTATCCCCTCGGCACCCTCTTGTCCCTCAGCAACTCCCTCAGGAAGCGCCGGGGGCTCACCCTCTTGTCCCTCAGCAGCTTCCTCAGGAAGCGCCGGGGGCTCACCCCCTTGTTCTTCAGCAGCCTCCTCTGAAATCTCTGAAAGAACGATCACTAAAATAGGTTGATCCACCTCCTCACTGACCACCGAAGCAGCAGAAGAAGGACCAGCACCACCTGGACGATAACCGGCAACCATAGCTTGAGCATGGGAAACAGCGGCGCTGCAAAGAAAAAAAGAGTCAGAATGAGAACAATAAAAGATGCAGAATCAAAAAACTCACCCAAGCTCAAGAAGCCGGCGACGAAGGGGACGAGGATCTAAATCCTCAACCGCTAGACGCTTACCACGATCACCATTGCCAGCCATTGGAAAGCACAAGGAAGATTTGAGAAAAAAAGAAGGAAGGAGAAGTTACTGTGCAAAGGGGGAAGAAATAAACCCTAATTATTCAAGCGCAAAGTGAATCAGAACAGCAGGCAGGCATACGGATTTATAAAGAGAAATATGGAAGCCAAACCAGTTGGCATCCCACGATGCCCACTCAGATAAAGCCCATTTACGGAGCCCATTTAAGAGTAATGGTAAGAAGGCCAACAGTCACGTACAATACGCAGTAACGGAATGGACCCAGTTATCACGGAGCAACAGTCATAAAGATGTTACTTCACAACGGGAAGAAGCGGGCAGCATTTCAATCATGGAACCATCAAGGAAAGAACTCGAAAAAGGAGATCTATATTCTACACAGGATAAAAAGAAGCTAGCTACCCAAAAGAACTAATCAGCTCGAAGGCAAGCAGGCAAAGAAACAACATTACTTTAAAGACAACTTAGCTACCTCACAGAGACCACAAAAGACACTTACAAACAACCCGGGTGCAAGCAGGAACAACTCAGAAAATGAGTACACTTCACAATTACATCCAGCAACAAGGCAGCAGTGACAATACAACAAAAAGAAAGCATTACAAGATAGCAGAGACATAATTCCAACAGAAGACAAAACAAAGATACCAGACATCCTTTCCATTCAGCATTACGAAGATACAATTGTACAAAGAAGTCGATTACAAAGCAAAGTATCCTCAACTTACACCTAAGGAATACTGGACAAAGAAAGTGACAAGAATCCCGTAGAATTCAAGGTTAGGCAAGAACCCCCACCAAGATTCAATATCACCAAAAGCAGGATTGGATTGGACACCGTAGTTCAGCGTATTCGCCGAAGAGCGACGACAAGAACAACAATGTCCAACATGTCAGGAACTTGCACCGGATGTCCGAATCCTTGAGGAAGACAACCATACAAGTGTCCTCAACACGTGCTGATCTGCATCCCACCACGCCAGAACAGCTTGGAAGAAGACAGAACAATGGGCAACTCCGAAAGATCCACCGAAGAAGAGCCGACAACACGCGTTGGTCCAAGCCAAAGAAATCGTCAGTAGCAAGAAGGAAGTACGCTAGAAGATGAGGCAGCACAACAAAGGCCACCCACATCAGAACCTTTCCAACATTTGCTACCATGATGACCTTAGATGGACGACATGCCAAGATTAGCCTACTTCTAATCTTGTTCACAACAGCTCCAACATTTGCCACAAACTACATAGCAAGGAAGGACAAGAAGCCCAGGGGCTGATCAACCTCACAAACAATCATCTTCAGCAACGCACAAAGAAAAACAACTCAGATGCCCAGAACAACAAAGGAGAGAGTCTATTTATAGGCCAAGATCGATGCACATGGGCTCAGTCCATCAAGGAAAAGGAAGCCTGACATTACTCAGAGCCAGTTCACAAGAAGCACAGTAGAAGGCATATACCAAGAATATACCTCCATAGTAACTGCAACACGTGAAGACAGGGATCCAAAAGCTCAATTGCCAACCAACTGACAGAAAGTAAAGGCAATCGGACAAAAGTTTTAGAACCTTTGGCTGAGTACAAAAGTACTCGGACAAAGGCTCGGGGGCTACAGGGCATACACCCTCTACTTTTTTCTCAAAATACTCAGATCCTCCAGCTTTTTGTTCCAAATAGCAAGAGGCTGGGGGGCTACACTCATTGAGTGCACCTTCGGTGCACTCTTCAGATGGGCTTCAGAAGAACTCTCCAAGGATTTCCAGAAAACCACCAGAAAAGAACTCGGAGATTACAGAAGACCCTCCAGCTTCTCCGTTCCAAAGAAGCAAGAGGCTCGGGGGCTACACTCAATGAGTGCACCTACGGTGCACATCAAAAAAGAACTCTCCAAAAGACTCCAGAAGACCACTTCAAGACTTCACTCGAAAACAAGTCAGCTCTCGAGCTCAGCGTTGAAGTGCTCGGGGGCTTGTCGATGCGGGACCAAGACGGTCCCCTATCGGCATAGAACTCAGAGGCGCGGGCCCACCGGCAGGATCCCGCGGCAGAAGACACGGAAGACCGGACCAGGGAAGCCGACTCCGACTAGAAGCCGGCGCGTCCTAGTTAGGCTTTTAGAAAGTAACTTCTATAAAGTAGAACAGGACACTGTCTATCAGTCCGACTAGGATTACTCCAAAGCCCTGGCCACCTCTCATAAAAGGTGGCCGAGGGCACCCTCTTGTAACAGACGAAAAACAGTCGATCGCACAATCAATCCAACGCAAAAGGCCCACGGCCGACTAGACTAGAGCTTTTACTCGTCGAACGAGGGCTTGAACCAGGATTAACCGAGTGTCTCTTGCGTGACCGCCGAGCTCTGGAATTCGCTGAGATCCGAATCAACTACCGCGGGTACCCCGTGGTAGGCTATCGGTGGTCAAACACCGACAGCAATTCCATGGATTAAGTAAGCTATTACTACCATCTTTTTTTGTATGTTTTCATAGTAGATAAGTAAGAGCAGAATATTACTCATGATTAATTTTACACTAATGTAATCCATTTGATCCAATCATTAACATATAGTGAGCATAAGGAGGTACTGAGAAGAACTAGCGCGCACAACGTTGATAAGCGTCACAGGGAGCATTTTGTTGGGTGGTTCGAACGTAAGGTGAGTAATGTTGTCATATACATGTAAAAAAAATATAGCAATTGTCTTATTTATTTATTTATTTGAATTGAGTGCAGATGAAGGTAGTTTATGCAGAAGGGAAGATTAGCGATGAGCTATATGCCCTTTCTCAGGGTCCTCACTACCTGGCTCGTGTTTTCAGCAGATGCTTCATCCATGATTTCCTTTTTCGAACAGCTTCTATAGAGGCCAGCTTCAGTACACAAAATTCTGGAGTTTTAGTGAAGGGTGATGACAGTACAGGCAATATGGATTGGTATGGTGTCCTTAAAAGGATAATCACACTAGATTTTCCTAGTGAAAAAGAAGTTATATTGTTTGAGTGTGATTGGTATGACGTTCCTACTGCCACTAAGAACAAAAGTAGAGGGTACATTAAAGATCAATATGGGATTATAGATATCGATACAACTCGTCGTCGATATGTAAATGATCCTTATGTTCTAGGGACTCAAGTTGAGCAGGTTTTTTATGTCAAATGCGCAAAGAAATCCAACTGGAGCAGTGTTGTTAGAATGAAGCCTAGGACTTTGTTTTCCATGCCAGAATCAGAAGAGAGTGAACAGCAAGGACAGACAGATATTGACTCACTTGATGTAGGTGTGGAGACCATGAACATTTCTAGCCAGCATGAAGAGTTGACACATTGGACAAGGAATGACCTCCAAGGAGTGACGGGAGATGCTAGCATCATTGAAAAAGCTATACCTATGCCAGAACCAAATGATGAAGACTTAGTTGATGAAGATGATGATAATGATGACACCTACATCAACGATGGACATGTTGCACCTGTCAACTCTTTAGGTCAAGGACATGATGATGAGTTTTTTACATGAATGTGATTCTATATGTATTGGTGTGATTTTTTTAATAATTGAAGGCTTGGATTGTGAGCTGCACAACTTTTGTTTGGGTTAAGGCTTGGTTCCTGAGCTGAGGGCATATATTTGTGTGTGTCTGTTGGTGTGATTTTTTTTTTTGTTTTGTTAATTGAAGGCTTGGTTCGTGAGCTGCGCAATTTTTTGTTTGATTTAAGGCTTGGTTGATGATCTGCACAAATATTGTTATGGATAGAGGAGCACCTCATCAGTTGGCACCATGTTCATTTATAGTGCTTGCCCATATCACAGTCTGAACATTAAGATTGATTTTTGGATGATCTTTTTAAGTCCATTGTTCTTGTGTTACTATCTGTATTACTAATTATGCATGATCTGTTGTAGAGGGATCCATTTCTTCACTGAGCAAAAGTAAGTTCTTTCCTTGCCAATAAGATAGTTATCAGACATGTAGGCTGTTAAAACAAATTGTTATAATCCAAGAATTTATATTTCTATTTCTTACTGATCAATTTATCATTAATTTCTATATTACTAGCATGTTGCCCTCAATGGGCTGGAGTTCTGGATGCCCTCACCAGCATACTTACTAGCTTGTTGCCCAAGAGCACATTATCTCGCCCACATGATATGTATGTTCAATTTCTCTAAAAGACAATTTGTATTTCACCTCACCCAAGTGCACATCAATTTGTGGCAATGCACTTGATAGTTTTGATGAAGCGACTGTTCCTCTAGTATCCTAGCTGATCTCTGATCATTGTATTTCACTAGGTCAACATAATCGTTATAGCTGTCTGATTGGTTTCTTGTACTTGGTCACCTAACAGTGGTCTGATTATAGCTCCCTCTATTATTTTCTTGTACTTGGTCACCAAACATGTGTACTTAACTGTTATTAAAAAGAAGAGCTCAGTTCCCTCAAAAAAACAAGAGCTCAGTGTAAAAAACAAAAAGTAAATAGTGACCACAGATTAAATTGTCCTGTCAATACTGGTTGTCTGTGAGATCTTGTGCACTTGCTAATGCATCAATTAACAATTAGATGCAAAAATAAACAGTTACCCATGTCTAGATCATCTTATTGGCATTTAATGCAAAAAGAAACAGTTATCCAACAAACAAGGTGCTGCTCTGTCCATGACAATATTGCACAGCTCAGGAAGCAAGCCGTAAATCAAACAAAAAATTGCACAGCTCATGAACCAAGCCTTCAATTAAAAAAACACACCAACACACACGTGCCTATAACAATATTTGAGTTCAATATTTTACTGTTTAGGAAGAAATTCTTAAATCAAACAGAAAAATGCGCACCTCATGAACCAAGCCTTGTATCAACCAAGAGCTGACAATGTCCCAATGCTACTAAGCTGGCCAAAATCATGTCGGGCCACCGTTGGCATGCGCCTGGCGCCACTAGGTGTTGTTGGCCAGGGCGCTAGCTTGTGCTGTGACTTTTTTTTCTAATTTGCTATTTTTTTATTTACAAACTTCTCTCTTTAGGATGGTAGGTTGGTCTAACCCCTTGGCTTTAGGCTTACATGAATTATAAGTAATGCCCACGAACAAATTTTAATGGCAATATCACTCTTCTTGCAACGACATGTACCGCAATATAGCCACATATAAAGTTGGTGGCAATAGAACCTCAATGGATGCAACGAATGATGTTTTGGTTGCAACATAATAAGATCTTTTGCAACGTATGGAAAGATTAAGGCAACAAAGTTTCATCGTGGCTATATTCACAACTACTTGCAACTAATTATTTCTTGGATGCGATATTAATATGATCTATTCCAACGCAGGTCAAAATTAAGACAACGTAGCCACTTCATTGCCATATGCACAACTACTTGCAACGAACTTTACAATGGTGGCAATAACACTGAGCTATCACAACGCGGCATCAATATTATCACAACTCAATAGTAGCTGTGGCAATAGGCACCCATACTCGCAACCACCTTTTGTACCATGGCATTAGCACCTACCTCTTGCAACAGAGCTTATGACTAATGCAACACACAATTTTGGTGGCCATAAGGCTCATATATCCCTACCAATTATGATGTTGGTTGCCATAGAACCAAGTATTGCAACTAAATGTGTGGTGTTGCGAAAACAAGTGGTGCCATAAGGGTCAAATCCTTGTAGTGGATCCACAGCTACTACGACCCCTGACCACTGGGCTCAAGCATGTGGGAACAGGGTCTGCTGTTCCCATGGTCTGAGTAACTCGTGCTTCGGCGGCCAAAACAAGTGCTTGGTTAACTCTTTCTTCCATCACCTTCAGCCGCCTCTCATACTCTGCATCTCGTGCTGCATCTCGTTCTTCTCTAGCCCTTGCGCGGCTACGATAAGAGGAAGATTCCTCCTCGAACGCTACCTTCCAGGGAATAAGACCTACTCCCCTTGTGCGGCCGGGATGCTCCTTGTTACCAAGTGTCTGGGTGAGCACATCGTTCTCTCTATTAGACTTGCGTTTCCCATGGTTCACCTCATCGGTTATCGTAGAGATAGTCTGAACCAGGCTACCCACTTGTTCATTTGGGATCGATAGGGTGCCATCTTAATTGTGCCGTGCACCCCTCGCCATAACGTAATGTACAGACTTGAGCTGCCAGTCGGTAGTCTCAGGCGTAACACCACGTTGTTCCATCTGCTCAAACTCCCTCTCCCATTTAAGCACCTTACTGGGGTAGCCACGAGAGCTGAGGCGATGAGGATTTGTCGATTTTCTTGAGTGCTCCTTATTCTTCTCGCTCAATGCCTTGTACTCAGGCGATAGCCTATATCACTTGAATTCGTCCTAGGGCCTCTGCTTGTGGTGCTCTCCCTCATCAAACTTTGGATCTATCTCCTCCAAGATATACTTCTTATGTAATTTCTGTTTATAAGTCTTGAATGCGATCCCCATTTTTTCTATACACCTTTTCTTCACTATCTCCTCGTCATAATTAGGAGGGAAAGTGAAATACCCTTTGAAGGTATTCCATAAATTCTCCTTCTCAGATTCAGGAACCCTCCATGGGTCATCCTGTTTCCCTATCCAGTGCCTGTACTTTATTGGGATGAAGTCCCTCACAAGAATCCCGAGGACAGTCTTGTATGGCCCCAATGACTTGACTGGGAGTCCCCAACTTGGTCGAACTCAAAGATGTGCCAGTGTGCATCCTTTCCCATAGGAAGCTTTGACACACCGCACTTGGTCCTGGTCCTGGTTGTACTAGAACCACTAGGCTCCTCCGTCGAAACATGCTTGAGAAAACAAAATAATAACCTAAGACTCCCTCGCATTTATTAATTAGAGTGTGTGCCTACTAGTTTAGTTATGACCTAACATACCTCATCCTCTTGATCAAGCTGGAGGCAACTGCTAGGGGTCCATGGTTCGTCCGTTTCACCATCCTGATTGGCACCTGGGTTTGTCATCTGATTTTGCAGCTCTTGCGGTTGCCCTGTCGCAGTGTTGTTAGCCGCTTCTTGTTGTCGCCTAGTAGTTTGGCGACCGGTGAACTGGCGATGACGAGTAGTCATCGTTGTGCCTATATGGCTCATTTGAGAAAAGATTTTAGGGATTGTTTGGCTGATTACATGAAACAACATATATTAGGCAAATACAACATATATAATACAAAGTCCAATAATAATGAACTTCAACAACCAATTAAAATAAAATCCATTCAACAACAAGTAAGTAGCATTATTATTCGTACTCTACATTAACTTCCAAATAAAGAAGGCAATGACCATAACTAGAAATAAAATGATGATATCCTTCCAAGCAAGAGTGATATTTCTATCTACGGCGACTACCTTCTCTTCAATCTCTAGTTTCGCTGTGTGTAGAGGAACTCCACGGTGTTGTGCTGGGGCAACACGGTTTCCACACCATGCACCAAAGGCATGGTAGGCCACAGTAGCTTCAGCTTTTCGGTTGAATTTCTTGTGCAACGCCTGGGGTAGCGATTGACTTTGGCATGGCACTCTTCCCGTGTACGGTAGATGCCTGGGGTGCGGCCAACAAACACTACATACCATTTTCCCATTGTTGCCTAAAGATTCAATTCAAGCAACTAAATTTACATAATCCATTCTAGTCATTCAAATATATTATATATTATATATTTCCTAATCAATTGAGTGATCATTTCCTAACACATCAGTCATACAATAATTAAACTTTGCATTTCATGCACATAGCAAATAAAACAGAGTAGTTCAAATCCATAGTTATCATTTTATGGTCAAATCCATAGTTATCATTTCATGCACATATATATAGCAAATAGAGTAGTCATGTAATAATTAACACATCATTTGAGTGATCATTTCCCAATTCATTTCATGCACATAGCAATACCATGCATAATTATCATTTCATGGTAAAAAATTGTTCAAAATGGACATAGCAAACATAGCAATACCATAGTTCTACTTCCCAATTCATGATATGGTCAAAAATAGTCCTAAAAGATGAAGAAAACCCTAAGGGCATTTTATCGAGCACTTGAAGGGCGTTCTGGAGGCACTCACTGTGGAGAGGTGGTGGCCGGTGGCCCGCGCGCCTCCCCGGATGATGTTGGTGGCACGGGTGAGGACGGAGGTGGTGCTCGGTGGCGCTGGCGTCCTTGGGGGCAGCGGTGCTCGGTGGCGCGGCGTCCCTTGGGGACGGCGGTGCTCCGGTGGCGTCACGCGACGTCGAGGGCGCGGTGGCGCGGACGGCCCGGGCGCCCTTACGAGGAACGCGGCGACGGCGAGGAGGCCGCGACGGCGAAAGCGGGCGCGGTGGCGGCGAGGTGGTGGTGGTGGCTGCGGCGGGGGGGCTCCCTCGGCGTCGAGCAAGAAGCGCACAGGCATTCAAAGGACTTAGAAAAATTCCATGGGCGCGCCCACTGGTATTTATACCAAAATGCACATTAGTGCCGGTGCCAAGACACAACCGGTAGTGAAAGGAACATCAGTGCGGTGCCAAAATCCAACCGGCACTCGATGCACCTCATCGTGCCGGTTCCATAAGGAACCGCCACTGGTAACAGTTTCTGTTTAAAAGGACAAGTTATCCTTTATTTTCCGAAAACACGTCATGCCGCAGCGGTTAGAGCGGGGGACTTTAGACTGAGAGGTCCCAGGTTTGAGTACCCCGCGGCGCATATTTTGCCACTTTTTAATGTAATTTAGAGTTAGCGTATATAGTTCAAATAATATATTTGTGTATGTTATTCGAAAACATCTACTTAGCGCAAAGGTTAAGGCACTCAATTTGGTGCTGTTGGTTTGGGTTCGAAACCCATAGGCGCCAATTTTTTTTTTTTTTTTTTTTTCAGTGCCGGTTGCATACTACAACCGGCACTAATTTATTTAATATTTTATTTCCTTGTTTAATATTCCCTGTACTTTAAATAGACAGTAAATCATAGAGAATATAAAAATTCAAAAAATTTGATTTAGCCTGTTAAAAACTATTTATTTTTATTCTCAAAATCACTATTTTTACCAGCTCGAAATGTTGGATTATTTTTTAACAACAGAAATCACACTAGTTCATGCATGAAATAGTGATGAACAGGTGTGATTTCTGTTTTTAATCTAGGTGATGAAACTTGTAACCGGTCTTTCTCCCTCATACTAACTCCAAATGAGATTATTCTTTTTCCTGAATTTTTCTAAAATCATGCTCTAGGGTCTATATGACCATGTAACGAGCTTTTGAAAATTTAAATTTTGAATTTTAAAACATTGAGACATTCAACTAACTTTTCGAATGCTAAACTACCTCAAATTTAAAAGTTGTGAACACCAAAGATGATGGACTCATCATGATCTACAACTTCTATTTTGGTCATTCATCCATTGATAATTTTTTGACACAATACATGTTGGATTTGTTGAAAATTTTGAAAAATCAAAGTTCCAACACAGTTTGGACCATCTAAATTGCCTCAAATCAAAAAGTTTTGAACATCAAACTTGGTGGACTCATCATTATCTACAATTTTTATTTAGGTCATTTCTTCATTTGACAAAGTTATACTACACATGGTTCACAAAATGACCATCTAGTAGGACTATCATATCAGTGCGGTGTTTTTGGTGAACCGGCAGTGAATATGGCTTTCACTGCCGGTTCTTGAATGCAACCGACACTGATGATACCTTCACTGCCGGTTCTTGAATGCAACCGACACTGATATATCTGCCCTTTATAAAACCACCCACCAGTGCTACATACCTTGGCCAAACACCCACGTATTCTAACTTTTTCACTCTCAGTTCTGCCTCTCACTCTCATTTCTCTAAGTGTTTCCACTATGGCTCCTAGATATTCTATTGGTATACCCTCTTGTATATTATTATATGTTTATTAATATGTATTTTGACATTTATTTGATTTCGCACCTATAATTTATATAATTTAGAGCATTACATATAAATATACTATATAACACTATTTATATATTATACATGTCTATAGGTCCATAATATAATATTTACACATATCCATCACGGATAAAGTATTTGCAACTTAATTGTGCTCCGTCACTCAAGCATCGTACAAATGATCATCTTGGTTTGGTTTCATTGGCTCGTCAGGGTTGAAGTAGTACTCGCCGGTGGGATTCAGGACCTGGTCGTTAAGAAATCCTGCGATTGTCTCCCTGAATTCCCTTTAGGCGGACTTCATCCAACACCTTCTGCCTCAACCACGTCTCCTTTAGTAGACATTAAAGAAAAAAGTTATAGGTATGAATAAGATTTATTAAATAGCAACAAATAAATAAAATGAACTTATTATATATACATGTTACATACTTTTGCGTGCTCAAGATTTGTTCTTTTTTCATAAACCGTCGAAATTCGGAACATAGTAGCCACACAAATTTTTTGCCCGATGGCTGCCGTAGAATCCACTGAAGTAGGATAGGCTTTGAAAGTGGCGCTTTCAAATCTGGACGGTGTTGCTGCACGAACCCAGCCCAAACCCTAGCAATAAAACGATTATTATTAATTATCTATTACCGAGTTAAAGAGCTCAAATTAATATTTAGAGATCGAAGTTACCCTTAAATAATATCTATCATTTCTTGGTAATCTTCCTGTGGTTTTCTCAACGAGTCATAGATTAGCAAATGAGATTGCCGAGATCAATCACAATTAGTATCCAATGAAAGCTGCATTTGTATGTAGGCAAAATAATTATATATCTTCATACTAATCGCGTCTACGTAAAACAAACAAATGAACAATACGCATTCGAAAATAATAATAATATAATTGTAAACCAGAAATGGAAAACCAAAAGAAAAGAAAAGGAAAAAGAAAAAAACTCTTTAGTCCCGGTTGGTAACACCAACCGGGACTAAAAGGGGCAGCCAGGTGGTGCACCCTGGCGCACCCTTTAGTCCCGGTTGGTGTTACCAACCGGGACTAAAGGTGGACCTTTAGTCCCGGGCCGTGGAACCGGGACTAAAGGTGGGACATTTAGTCCTGAAATCTTAGTCCCGGCTCCGCGGCCGGGACTAAAGGCCGTTAGGCCGGGGCTAAAGCCCATTTCTGTAGTTGTGGCCATCTCCCGGTCCGCCGCCACACCTTCCTCTGCCCGCTCCTCTTCCTCTGTTCCCCCTCTCGAGCCGCCTCGCTAGGCCTTGCCGGTTGCCGCACATCGCGCAGCAGCTGCCGCGGCGGCGATGACGCGGGGCAACGCCCAGGTCTCCCTCGCGTCCGCCCGGCGCCGTCGTCGACGCCACGTTGAGCATCCCGACATCCGTGCGAGGATCGCCATGGTGATCCCCGACCGCACAACGCCTCCGTGGAGACTCCGAGAAATCGGCCTTCCCTCGTCCCCGCGCCGTCTCCCGTCCGCGAGCACACACCACTGCCTACACCCGGCCACCATCTCGGTGCCGCTCTGTGCTCCCCAGCGGCCGGGATCGCAGACGCCCACGGCCCGCGACGCCATCCTGCAACGCGCGGTCGGCTACTCAAGCCTCCGCTGGAGCGGAGATGCCCAGGGCGCTAGCCCAGCGCCCATGCGGACGCCCGCCCGACCGCCGCCCGGCTCCTCCCGTCGGACCGAAGCCACCAAGCTCTGCCTCGCCCTCGCCATGCCAGCGCGGGAGCCCGCCATGGCGCTGGAGCGCTGGCGCTGCGACCACGACGTCGTCCTTCTCGCGTCGTGCGTCTGCGCCAAGCCACCGCCTTGCCGCGCGTCGCGCTGCAGCTGCGACGGCGTCTGCGCGCTGGCCATGGTAACGACACAGTGACGCCGAGAAGCGATTGGATCTTCATCACCGCCCACCGAGCCTTTGCCCCCACCACGTCACCGACCTCTGCGACGCCATCCTTCCCCAAGCCGCCATCTTCCCTCGCCGGCGCGCGAACACGAACTTCGGTGAGTTTCCCAGCCCAGAAGCCCCAAAGCTACCTCCTTTCCGCTGTTTCATCTGCTTGCAAGACCGATCGAGTTTCACATCGGCACCTAGCCCCGCAGTCGCCCCGTCGCACGTCCGCCTGCACCAAGCCGTTCGTGCACGCCGAGCGCCGCTGGTGTTCCCTGCCTCACCGTCATCCTCCGACCTGCACTGGCTGCGACGTCGCCTGGACGCCGCGACGACCAGCTCCAGGCACGCTGCCTGCCAAGCCTGCTTCCCGCCGGTGAGCACACACCCAAGCCTGCTCCTTTCTCGTTCGCCTTGCTTGTTTGTCCAGCCGACGAGCCGCTGCCACTGGTGCGTCGTTCCGCCACTAGAGCAGCCTGGCCCTTGCCTTGCCCTTGAACTCACACACGCACAGCACCTGCACAGCACGGCTCCACCGTTGCACAGGCCTTGCACGTCCAAACCCCCCCACCTTTGTTTTGCCTGAGAACGGCATGCCTGCTCCGGCCCTCGCGCTGGCTTCTTGTCTGTAGCGAACTCGGCCCCTGGCCGGCGACCACCCACGGTCACAAGGCTGCACGGCCACTGGACCATCACACGCATAGGCACACAGACCACGGTGCCTTCACCTGCCGCTCGTAACACGAACACACGCATGCGCACACGTACACACCGTGCCGCGTGGTTGAGCCTCGGCATGCCGCCGCACGAGCGAGCTCAGCACCTCACCGCCCGTGCGACCTCGTCTGCAATGCCGCGGAGCGGCACTTCGCCACCAACACCACACACACGACGTTCTTTGCCTTGACCAACCCCAAAGGCTTCGTCTTGCCCAAGCTTTTGGCCTCTCCCTTCGTCGCTGGCATTGCAACCATGGCCTTGCACATGGGCACGCCGGCAGCACCTCCACATGCCGTCGCCGACACAGCCAGCGGGCACTCCATCGAGCACTTGCAACGAGACGACAAGCCCTTGTGGCAACTTGCCGAACGCCGATACATCCCGTTGCCAGGCGCCTCTCGTGGACACACCCTTGGAGCATGCACACGAGCTCGCATGGGTGCAAGCTCATGTCTTTTGCCTTCCTTTTGCCGTTGGTTCTCAAAGCTAGCACGGCAGTAGCCTGGCACTGCCTTGTCACGCGGCAGGAACACCACCACACTCCACGCCACGCGTCGTGGAGCCACCACGTCGCGCCGGCAAGCCGCCCACGGCTGTGGCACGGTGACCATGGCGTCAACACCCTGCTTACACGAGGTGCCGCACTGCAGCGCCGCAGCTTGCCCCTCTCGTAGCGCACACACACGCACGCTCATGCCCTCGACCACGCACCGCCGCAGCTCGGCACTCACACTTGCGATGCGCACGCACAGGCACAGCCTGGCCAGGCCTGGTGTCGCGCACCTGACTGGCACAGCCCTTGACTCCTGTTTCTTTCTGCAACAACAAGGAGCACAATAGGCCAATCAGCAGCTACGCCCGGCAAGTCTTCCATGGACCAGCTCGAAACTCTTCCTCCCTCTTGCTGTTGGGCACCAGCAGATCGAGTTTAGCCCATCCAATCCCTGCCTTTCCCTTTTTCTGATTTCTCTCAAATCCTACCATCTTTCAACATTCGTCAAAATTTCATCCTAGCTCCAAAAATTATGAAACCAATTTCATAATTTTTCTAAGCTCTTTCTCTACCTCCTAGTGCAATTCTTTTGTTTATTTGTGTAAGTTTTCATTGCAGTTTTATTTGGTTCTTATTTGCTAGTCGTTCCGCCCTTTGTTTTGCGTAGCGACGACTCGAGCTCCGTTGGACCTGATGGCGCACTCGGAGGCGATGGATCCTGTTGGTAGGTGACCTCGACTTCCTGAGATGCGAACCACTACTTCCTCGACATCGCAGGTGTCATGGCAGCACCTCTATTTAGAGAATCCTATTAGGCATTGCAATTAGAAATGCTAGTGCTTTACTTTTATTCCTTTGCTAGTATATGTGATGCATGCTACTGCCTGAGCCGTGATTGTATTGTTTCAAACCTCTTCACCCTGACTACCCAGCTTCGCGCTCGCCACTTATTTATATGCCTGTCTGCTTGCTTGCATTTACTTCCATCATAATTACATATATACCATGTTATGTGATGTGTGATGGAATGTCGGTGATTGTGGTTGGTGATTGGGGTTGTCCGTGGGACTTCCCCGTGAAATAGATGGCATGTGAGCGCGACGGGAGCGTTGAATCCCGCATGGGTGGTGGTGATATGAGGAGTTCTGGAGATATTTCTTGTCTCGACCCCCTATTTCCTGGAGATACCGGCCAGAGCGAGAGGTGATCTTACACGGAGGGGTGCCCTAGGGGCATGGAGTGCCCCATATCTGGTTTGTGTGATATTGGTTTTATGGATTTGGAACAGGCATGGTGGAGGTGGCTACCTGAGAGAGGTGAGCCACGTGTGATTGGTGGGAGGTGCTTGCTCTGGCCAATTAAGGACCGTCGTGGGTTGCATGCCTGGGACACAGGACTATGTCAAACGTGCACACCACAGGCCCTGTATGGGCGGGGCCCGTTCTGTTGGGCTAGTGCGGACTAAGCTAGTTTCTGTTGGAGCAGAGGTGCACGGGGTTTTGCCCCAGGAGCACAGTGAGAAGGATGCCGATGGCTGTTCCGGCTACCCTAATCACGATCCCAAGGGTATGCGTCGTGCCGTATGCTACTCCACCATGGGGGTAGTCTGGTAAGGAATGCGCTAGTTCTTGAGCGGTGTTCGCTTAGACCCCGGCCAAGGTCGATGATGGCGTTCCTGTCGGGTCCAGGTGTACACACTCTGCAGAGTTAAAACTATACGTATAGCCGCGATCTCAGTCATGATCACCCCTGTGAGCTGTTTCATCCCGCTAGTCTTCTCTTGTGCTTTGCTTCTCTCCCCCCCGAGCTAGGTCCGGCTTAAGGCCGTTGAGACGAGGGGCGTCGCGGAGGCTGCCTCGTCCGCTTAGGCCGAGAGTATGAGGGTGATGTGAGGGATGTTGTGTGATGAGAGGTGAGAGCTGTAATGATGAGTGGATGGTGAGAATGAGTGTGGTTTGAGATTATTGAAGACTTATATATTATACTTTTGATGCTTTTTCACATGCGCTAGGATGCAAACTACAGCCAAACTATTAGGATCACCAGATCCCTTTATTTTCTAATTTCCACCAAAGCTCATTCGGTGCTGACCATGGCCTGCACACATCTGGTGGTGTGCAGTTTTCCTGACTTGCAGTGGTGTTGAGATTAGTAGTTGGTTTGTGATCTACTCTCAAGGATGCCTGTGGATTGGATGATCATCATGCTTCGCTGCTACGAGTAGTTTATCGGTGTTTTGTTTTGTTTTGGCCCAGTGGGCTTGTAATTAGATTATTGTATTAGGCTTATTTTTTTCCCCTGTTGTTGTATGACTTTGTAATCATCTGAAAAGTGGATGCCCGTGATAGCCGAGATATCCTGGGACTACCACAGAGGGGCAAGAGAGTCGGAATTTTAAGTTTTGAAATCCCGGTTCGCTTCAGTACGGTTCGGGGATGGGTCGCGACGGTCAGATCATCCGGACTGTCAGCTTTGCAAGGTGATTAGACACCGAGCCATGCCCTGCCCTTGTCTAACAGTGCGGTCAAGGGCCAGGCCACGCCCTGCTCTGGCAAATAGTGTCACTGATTCCTGCGTCCATACCCTGCGCTGAGGCACAGTGTAGTCAAGGCGCCCCTCACCCATGCCCTGCGCGGGGCGCAGAAGGCGATCGCAGCCTTGACCGGTTGTGCGGGTCACGGGGTCGTGGTCTAGCCGTGAGGTGCAAGCCTCGGCGGCTTCTTCGTGAAGACGCCAAATAGCGCAGGATCGTGCGAGCCGCGGCCTCCCGGGTCGCTATCCCGGAGTCCCCAAGGCCTCGCAGTGGTGGTGCGAGTCGAGCACCCCTGGGGGTCGAGGGGCCGTGCGCCACGGGGTCGCGCCCCCTGCGCCTGGCGCGTTCGCCCGTGGGTTTCTGCCGCGACCTTTTAGTGGGCTCTTGGAGCGTTGGCTCGCCTGGTCCGGTTTCGTGGGCCGGTCCTGGGCTGCTTAAGGCTTGCTTAATCTCCATTTAGCCGGGGGCTTAACAGGCCGGTAATTTGGCCCCGACACGCCGGGATCATTTATCCCGTACCACATAGTGAGTGGGTCAGCCCAGTCCAAGTGGTTCCAAAGAAAGGCGGTATGACGGTAGTAGAAAATAGTAAAAATGAGTTGATACCGCAACACACCGTCACAGGGTGGAGAATGTGCATAGATTACCGAAAACTCAACACGGCCACAAAGAAAGACCACTTCCCACTGCCCTTCATTGATGAAATGTTGGAACGGTTGGCAAAATACTCTTTCTTTTGTTTCCTAGATGGGTATTCGGGCTATCATCAGATTCCCATCCACCCTGACGATCAAAGCAAGATAACTTTTACTTGCCTGTATGGAACTTATGCGTATAGACGTATGTCATTTGGGTTGTGTAATGCACCCGCATCTTTCCAACGGTGCATGATGTCAATTTTCTCTGACATGATCGAAGAAATCATGGAGCATGGACGACTTTTCAGTCTACGGAAAAACTTTTGATCATTGTCTAGAAAATTTAGACAAAGTCTTGCAACGATGTCAAGAAAAGGACCTTGTTTTAAACTGGGAAAATTGCCATTTTATGGTCCATGAGGGCATCGTCTTAGGACACCTAGTGTCTGAACGGGGGATTGAGGTAGATAAAGCAAAGATCGAGGTGATCGAGCAATTGCCTCCCCCAGTGAACATAAAAGGGATCCGTAGCTTCTTAGAGCATGCAGGCTTTTATAGGAGATTTATTAAGGATTTCTCACAAATTTCTAGACCCCTGACCAACCTGTTAGCCAAAGATGCTCTCTTTGAGTTCACCGATGAGTGCTTAGCCGCTTTCCACACCCTTAAGAAAGCCCTCATCTCAGCTCCAATCATCCAACCCCCTGATTGGACGCTGCTGTTTGAAATCATGTGTGACGCTAGCGACTACGCGGTTGGCGCAGTCCTAGGACAAACCAAAGATAGAAAGCATCACGCCATCGTCTATGCTAGCAAGACTTTAACAGGAGCACAACTTAATTATGCCACAACAGAGAAAGAACTCCTCGCCGTAGTCTTTGCTATCGAAAAGTTTCGCTCTTACTTAGTTGGGTCTAAAATAATTGTTCATACCGATCATGCTGCTCTTAAATACATGTTAACTAAGAAAGAAGCGAAACCTAGGCTAATCGGATGGATTCTCCTACTCCAAGAATTCGACATAGAAATAAAAAGATAAAAAGGGAGTAGAAAATACTGTTGTCGACCATTTGTCGCGTATGCAAGTCACTAACATGCAGGACCCACTGATCAATGACTTCCCTACGCGATGACATGCTTTGCTCAAAGTAGACGGCGTCAACCCGTGGTACGCAAACATCGTCAATTACATGGTCACGCGGCTACGTACCACCGGGGAGAACAAAAGAAAGTTACAAGTTGAGAGCAGAAGGCACCTCTGGGATGAACCCTACTTGTACCGGGTCTGTGCGGATGGATTGTTAAGAAGGTGTGTGCCAACTGCCGAAGGAATGCAAATCATCGAAAAATGCCACGCAGCACCATACGGAGGACATTACGGAGTTTTCCGGACACAGGCCAAAATTTGGCAGTGCGGGTTCTTCTGGCCATCAATGTATGAGGACACTAAAGAGTTCGTCAGACGATGCCAGAAATGTTAGTTCCAAGGCAGCATCACCTCTCGCAATGTGATGCCCCTACACTATAACCTTCAACTAGAAATATTTGATGTATGGGGTATCGACTTCATGGGGCCATTCCAAAAGTCCTATGAGTGCGAGTACATCCTTGTGGCAGTTGATTACATCTCCAAGTGGGTAGAAGCAATGGCGTGCAGATCAGCAAACGCCAAGCATGCAAGAAAAATGTTCCATGAAGTGATCTTTCCCTGATTTGGAACACCTAAGATGGTAATAAGTGACGGGGGATCACACTTCATAGATCGAAGCTTCAGAAACTTACTCAAAGAGCTAGGTGCACAGCACAACATTGCAACACCCTACCATCCATAGACCAGCGGACAGGCAGAAACATCCAATAAACAAATCAAGAACATCCTGCAGAAGACTGTCAATGAAATGGGGAGGGGATGAAAAAACAAATTACCAGATGTACTCTGGGCATACCGAACAGCCTATAAGACCCCCATTGGCATGTCACCATTCCAACTCGTGTACAGAAAAACTTGCCATTTGCCAGTAGAGCTGGAACATAGAGCCTATTGGGCAATCAAGAGTTGGAATATGGATGTCAAGTTAGCCGGCAGAAATAGGCAAAAGCAAATAGCCGAGCTAGAAGAATGGCGGGAGAAGGCATACCACAGTGCCAGAATATACAAGGAAAGAACCAAGAGATGGCACGACCACCGAATCAAGCCTAAAAAGACTTCAAACAAGGAGACAAGGTGCTCTGTTTAACTCAAAGGTAAAACTCTTCGGTCTGCAGGGAAATTACGCAAAAAATGGAAGGGACCATATACTGTCATCAACACCTCGCTACATGGAGCAATCACTATCCAAGATGACGAAGGTAACATTTTAAAGTCAATGGTCAACGCTTAAAAATTTTCCTAGAACCTCCTCCCAGTGATAATCAAGAAATAGATAGGATAGATTTAATTTCCTCATTATAATATCCTATAATAATAATAATAAAAGTGAGTGTACAAAGTCTAGATTAATAATTTACCAAAATACCCTCACTAACTTAAACATGATTTTTCCACTGATTTTCCATGCTCATAATTGATTGACATGTTTAAAATTCAATTTTACACCAAATTCAAAATTCAAAATAATTTCAAAATACATAAAGTAGGGAATATTTTATCTATCCCGGCTATCAACAAATAACGAAAAATCCCCAGCATATTTGAAATTCAAACTCATCACTCTGCACCTGGCCGAAAGAGTGTCGAGGGGGGCGTGCCAGGGGTGCGGGCGCACTGCCCCTGGCCCCTCTCGTCCCCAATCTTTGCCCAATCGGCCTTGATGAGCTGAGTGACGGCACCCATGGTGGTGCTCGGCCATTGCACGGCCAGAGCAGTATATAAAGACCCCCTAGGCCTCTCCATCTCTCCACACAACCTCAAGCATCTCTCTCTCACACACATACACTTGAGCTTGCATTCTCTCCTCCCCAACAATGGCATATGAACATGCTCTTGTCCTCTTTCGTGACACCTACACTGATCTTAGCCTAGAGAGTGTGCAAGGGCTAGCTTATGTGCCCCCGGAGAGTTCATTCGTGAGAGAGGAGGCAAAAGCCATAGTGGCGGCACCACTAGCCCTCATGCCCCTAGCTAGCGATGCTAGTAGCACGGCTAGCACTGGGAGTAAGGTGGCCAAAGGAGGTTCGGGCACCACCCGAACATGGATCGCCAAGAAGCTCGGCGTACGGGTGGACAAGACGGCCAAGCGGACGACTGCCGGCATCCTAGGACCAAGGCCAACGACATCAACACGGGCCGAGCCTAGTCATCTCAGGGAGACTAGGAATGTTTCTGTTGTACCGCCTTCTGGCATCTCTAGCGGTCCAAGTAGTCCGGCTATCAGCCGTAGTTACACGGTAGTGGGCGTTCCCAAGGCTGGCGACGGTTTCGCTAAGGGGCTCATGCGCAAGGACAAGGGTCCTATGCCAGCCCCCAACGGCCAGGCCTCAGGCTCCAAAGGAAAGGAGCCGTCAGAGGATCCTTCCCTCCCTCTCAGGTTCAAGAGAGCGGGGAATCCCCGGATCCACAGGCAGGCCGTTCTTAGCGATCTCGAGTCGGAAACTTCGACTCAGGCCTCTGCTGCCGTCCCACTCACACTAAGGTATCTTGTGAGGAAGCTGCATGGGGACCTTGCACTAGCACAGCTCAAGATCACCGAGCTGCAGGACGAACTAGACACCTCTACGTTCGCCCTGAGCCGGAGGATCGAAAAAGTTGCTAGGGCAGCGGGAGTGCTTTCAGCACTACAGTGATCATCAGTCACTCCCGCATCAATAAGTTTGGCACAATTTTACTTTTCCAGTATTTACTTCCTAAATATTTTACTTTCATCAATTGTATTATGTGCCTAATTTCTCTTGATAATTCCAAAATATATTGTCTACACTTGTTTTTGCCTTCTACTCTTGAGTACAAAATAAAAAAAAATTAAAAGGTAGGCGCAAGAACAAGTGTGGGGGGAGAAGCGTTCATCTCTCAAAGGTATGAAATCAACAATTCTCACCTTGTACATGATATGCTTACATTTTATTTACAAGAGAAACCTGATCTATGAACATCATTTACGTACATCTTTTTCTGCTAGTAACTTGAATTAGTACAAATGACAAATGATAATATGACCCTTGCTCTACTCTATGCAAAAGACTTGGGATTTATAAATAAAAATAACCATGATGAACTAGCATTTTTCTCTTGATAGACCTTGGTCACATAGGAACTTTACCAATTATGAATTTCTCGCTAATTTTCTATGACTTAATGAGAGAAAAGTATAATGCCTACTGATCGGGACTCACATAAAAAAATTATAAAAATGTACACTCCTGCTGCATGACTCGAAAAACTCAGATGCCAAAAGAGAATGTGGGCTATAACAAAGAAAAGATGCTATACCAAAGAAGCATAAGCCAGAAAAGATGCCATACCAAAAAGGTATGTGCCAAAAAAAACGAGAGTAAAACAAGGGGTGCAAAGACACCCGACTGAGCAAAAAAAATGGGTGCAAAAGCACCCGCCAGAGAGATAGCCCACATTTCTCAAAGAAGCAGAAGAGGGAAAGAGCATGTACAGGAGGTATACAAATAAAAGCTTCATAAAAATACCTCCCGATCTAAAGGTATGGTACTTTCCCTCATAAAGTCTAGAAAGTTAGCAGAATAACATAAGAGGAAAAAGTCTCTCATGAAACCAAGGATATCATAGGAAAAAGCAAAGTTTTATCACCTTTTCAAAAATATATAAAAACCCAGTCCTTTAGCGAAGTAGAGTAAGGGAAGTAAAATCAAAGTCATTGTTGCTATTCAAGTTGTCTAGGAGAAAATGTGATGGACTTTGAAATTCATAGACTCAGATGGAATCTTGAAATAAAACTGTATAATTATCGTCTACAAGGAGAACCTATCTACCTTAGTCACAAGCTTCACTCGAGGACGAGTAAAGGACTAAGTGTGGGGGAGTTTGTTGACGGCTCTTAACTCACTTCATATACCGTCAACATACACACAAAAGAGAGATAAAACACCACCATAACTAGAATATAGGGTCTATACACTAACAAATTCTATAGTTTTGGTGAATGTGCTTGTTTTGCAGGATAAACATGAAAAGATATCAAAGATGGTCCAAAAGCATATAAAAATCCAAAGATCCAGCCCAAGAACAAAAGCAATTCAAAGGAACCCACATCTACCTGTGCAATTGGGCCAAACACCACATGTGGCAACCCTCCAGGCCCAACTAGCAACCGACCAGAGAAAGCCGGCCGCACCCCCAGCACCGCCTCTCGGGCCCACCTTTCTCTGGCGGTTCACTCAGGTGGTTCCATGGTCGGTTCAAGGAGGAGTTAATGCTACCTCCGCCAAAACCGACCTCCAGGAGCTATAAAAAGGACCCCTCACCCCCTCTCAAGACACACAATCCAAGTGGAGAAGAAGAAGAGAGCCAAGCTCAAATTCCATCCTAGCCTAGCTAGTTTAGTGTAGGGAGTGAGAGAGGGAAATGAGAGAAGGTTTGGGCGTGTCTGACTTCTCTTGTCTCGGATCCAGCTTCTCCGGGTTGAGGAGGCGGAGTGCCGGACGTGTCGGCTCCCCCTCGACGTGTACCTCTATGGTCATATACTGCTTGGAGTATAAGGTCTGTGTTCTACTACGGTGGTGAGTCTCTATTTCATATTCTTTTACGTATTATATTCTTGCGGGTTCGTTGTCTGTTACTTGCCTTAGTAGCAGATGTTCTAGTAGAGGACTCCTGATAAAGACGGATGCTCCTGGCCGACGCTAGAATAGTAATCGATAACGTAGACGTGCTGTCTAAGTTATAGGTTACCCTGGTTTGCCTCACACTCCACGGGTGAGGGGTAGGTGTTAGGTGGTGATAGCCCTAACATCCTTTGTATTCCCCCACGTTCGGGTGTGGCGTAGAGCTGTTAGCCATCATCACTTAGCAGACTAGGTGCTATCCGGTGCCCGAAGCAAGAGTGTAGTAGGTAAGATTATCTTCGAGTAGAGGATCTAAACCATAGAAAAATCTCACTACCCAAGGTCTCTTTTCTTCAACCCACCAGGGCGGACTAAGCTAGTTGACTAGACACAACCGTTCTTCATGAAATTACGATACCCTGTCTATCACCGGGTGAAGTGCTACGACGGTAATTCCGTGAGCTTGAGGATTTGGCTGCTTTCGCTAAGAAATATCAATACAATACTAACAAATGTTTAAGCACATTACATATTGTTCAATATTTACAACAAAATAAAGCTAGAGGACGGGCGGCTTACGCCGAGCTGCTCGGGGACCCTTCGTCTACGAGTTTGATATCCTGCATCACTCTAGCAGCAGTATCCCAGGAGCTGTCGCGAAGTTCATTGGCCTTGTCTTCACTAGTATTGGCTGCCACCCCTTCCTCAATCCTTTTTTGGTCGATCAAGGGGTAATGCGACCTTACCAGCGCAAGAACAGAGGATGCCATGTACCGACCCGCGTCATGGACAAAATCACAGAATAAAGGCCATGCCCTTCTACACTGGTTACCTCTGGGTCCTCCGGCATCAGGGCCTTCATCAGTGATTTGAGCCCGTTCGCCATGATTCTATAGTGCTCCTTCAGACTCTTGTTCTCTTCGGCCAGCACTTCAAATTGTGCCATGTGCCTTCTACGGAGCTCTGCATACATGCAAGACACTTTTCATTGCATAGCTCTAAGAAATACAAACGAAAACCGTGTGTGAAGGTGGTCAGTAACCAACCTCTCATCTCACCCCCAAGATCGTTGATGCACTTATCTGCATTTTCTTTCTCGGAGAGCATCGAGACAGCTCCTGCCCCTTCAGCTGATCGCCCTCCTCCAGCTCTGCATATACTACAGTCAGCTCAAGATCCTCTATACAAGCAAAGACATTTAAAGCACATGAAGGGTGTCATACCTTTCTTGTCCTTCTCCCAGCTTGATTTTTCTCCTTCAAGAATTGTCACTTGATATTTCAAGGTGGCATTTTCCCTCTTCAGCCGCTCGTTTTCGGCCATCGTGGGCTAGAATTGGTTGTCATGTCCAAGCACTGTTGAGAGATATTTTGCATACCCTGCAAATTTCACAGACATTAGCTTCGACTAATGCTAGTCAAAAGATGGACTAATCGAAGGACAGGTCGGTTGCTTACCTTTATTTGCTCACACAGATAATCCAGGGCTTTACTCATCCCTTCGGCGGCTGGGGCATCAACTTCAGCTTCGAAAACAGCCCAGTCGCCGTCTTGATCCCGGGGAGCCATGAAGTTGACCTTCCCAAGGATTCGCTTTGGCTTTGCAGGATGCCCAAGTACCTCTTCCAATTGGTCTTCTTGGGCAGCCTGCACGTTCGAGGCGCTAGCCTTGGCCACGGCCTCAATGGTGGTGGGTGCAGTACACCTCGCGAGCGTCTGGCTCATCTCCTGATCCAGGTCCACCCTGGATTCTTCCCTCTACTGTTTGGGAGCAAGTGGTTCACCTATGGGGGGAGGGAGGTCAGCTTCCTCACGGCTGGTTCGGCCATCTTGGCCTGTCCCAGTTTGGTAACCCTAGGTGTTGGGGTCTTCTTCTTCTTGCCCATTCTGGGGACTTGGACTAACCACAGGTTCCTCTGTGCTGGCTTGTCTGCGAGTTCGAGAGATGACAGTCAATATACGGAATCGGCTTTGTATTCTCAAAGCATGAAAACTTTGTACCTGGTCGATCGTTTGAAGGACTGTTTGAATCACCCAGCCCCGCCATGACTTGTGGATCCGCTCCGACCTCCACCAGCAGCGCCCGCACTGCCGGTTTCTGGGCACGGTGGTGGCGGTCCTCGTGTCGGGACCTTCTCCTGTTCTGGCGGGGGATTTAGGGGAGCCAACCTCTGAGTCGACTCCGGCGTCTGCGTTGTCGGAACCCGGGCGACCTTGGTGTCGTCTGGTCAGAGGAACCACCCACTCCGCCGCCTCCGCTTGATGATTGCGAGGCTCTTGGTGGCGTCGCCTGTTGGGTCATGGATGGTGGTCGGCGGGCCGTGGTCGTGGGGGTGGACGGCTGGCACGCTTGCTCCTCGGGGCGTTTGGTCCCGAACTTCTGACTCAGAGGAATTGTATCCTCTGGGTCTGAGTTCAAGGTCTCAATTACCGCTGCTCGACGTCGTGGCTCCTGGCCACCGCTGATATTTAACTTTCCCTTAGTCAGAGGGGCAGATGGCTTAGCCTTCTTAGGCTTCGGCTCCATCACCGGTGCTTTGCCTGTTGCTTTTCGCTTTAGCTGCTTCTCTGCAACAGCTGACTCTTCTACTTCTTCGTCGTCTTCATCGTCTGTGACCGATGGCATGGGTCGCTTTTGTTGGCCGCGGATCGCCTCTCCGATGGGCCACGCCTCCATCGGCACCACGGAGACAAAAGTAGCTCGATCCTATCCATGATATTGCTAAACATTCAAAAGTCATAACATATACACTACAACAGCTACTGATTAAGTAAACAGTTGCTTATTCTAAATGCACCAAGGGTGGAGGATTTTGCAGACTGAAGGGCTTCACTGGATCCCTTGGAAATCTGTAGTTGGCGAAGCCCTCAAACATCTTTGACATTCGGCTTTCCACTTCGCTCTGATTCAAGTTTTCCTTTCGCTCTCGCGATGGATCATTGCTTCCTTGGTACTCATACATAAAATTTACCCTTTCCTTCAAGGGTTGGATCCGGCACACAACAAAGGTGCTGGCCACTGCAACCCCATCCAGTTTGCTAAAATCCATTAGGGCTATCAGTTCATTCACCTGGATCATCATGTCGGGATCTGGCCTCTCTGACCAACGTGGGTTGTACTGAGGAATCTGGGTGACGTCGCAGGGGACTGCTCGGCCTTCCAGGTTCTGGTTGATGTAGAACCATTTCCTCATCCAGTTCTTGGTGTTCGAGGTGTGTCCAATGGACATCCAGTTGGATTTCACACCTTTCCTCAGTGCAATATAGCACCCACCGGCTACCTAGGATCCACCGGTTCCTTCTCCTTTCTTCTTCAGATAGTAGAAGTGGCAGAATAGATTGAAATACGGTGGGATCCCCAAATAAAACTCACAATACGCGACAAAGATTGCAATGGTCATCACAGAATTGGGGAGCAGATTGCAAATAGAGATTCCCAAGAAGATGCAGAGATCTCACAAGAAGCTATGAACAGGAATCCCTAGCCCGCGGAGAAAATAGTCTTCAAAAACCATGATCTCATCCTCATAGGGCTTTGGATAGCGCTCACCTTGTGGCGGCGCACGCCATTCTTGGAGCTCCTTTGGCGGGAGCAAGCCACCTTCTACCATTGCCATAAGTGATTCCCGCGTCGCCATGGTCTTCTCCCAATGGGTCTCCATCAACTTCTTGTGCGCCGTCTCCGTCTTCGACATCTTCTTCTTCGCCATTTGCTTGGATTTGGCCAGGCACGGCAAGGAATGCGGTGGAGATCGAAAGCAGCGGCGAGCAAAACCCTAACTTTGAGCGGCGGAGACTGAGCAGACGAAGCGGTGAAAATGGTGAGAACTGAAGGCGATGGTAACTGATGTGGCGGCCGTCGGGCTATTTATACGATGTGGGTGACTCTTTGACTTCTCGGTGCACACTGTTGACCGCATTTTTACCCTAATTTTTAACTAGGCCTTACTAGGCTTGATTGATTTTATCAACTGAGCCAACGGCCAAGCCGTCCGATAAAGACCCAGTCAACCAGTCAGTCTGGGGATTGGGCCCACGGCCAGGCCATGAGACAAAGAATTGGTTGGCCAGTCAGTCTAGGGACTGGGTGTGTAACATGGTTGTACATTGATCGGCCTAGCTTATGTTGGTGGACCAGTTCAGCATCAATCAAGTTTTTTCTTAAAAGCTTGCCACAACATGATGCTCATCTTCTACCAACCTTTGGGACTATGTGGGCCCACGTCACCTAGCGGTGACTGGGCCTATTCATTTTATAAAGTGGGTCTGACCCCTACTATTTAATTCTAGCTTTTCTGAAAAGCTGGATTTCTGTATTGCCAATGATACAAAATATCATAAGCTACTTGTGGGCCCACGTTTCTAGACATGGACTGCTTTTTTCTTCTTCGAGAGCAACATACATCTTTCGACGTATCATTGTCTTGACAGGTATGGTGGTTGGCTCTCAGGATTAATTGGTCAGAGACCTGGTCCGAAGCTTCACGGCGGGTTATAGCATTCGTATGCTGCAAATCTTCAAGCCTCACTGATCGGAATGTGTCAAGATGGTGTTTTCCTCAAGATCTATGGTGCTCAGGGACTAGCTGTGGGGGTATAAACCCCTATACCTTCACGGCTGGCCTTGGGCCTGCTCGGACAGGGCAGTCCAGCCCGCAAGTCCAAAAAAGATTGGCCGCTTTGGCTTGGTTGGAGTCCCAGGCGAACGATCAAGGGTTACTTGTCATGCAAGGCAACTAGTCGGTTAGTAAACCAATTGTATCCTGGGTAGATACGATGTGTTTGTAACCGACCATATCAAGATCTTAGGATCTGTAATCCTGCCCCCCGGACTATATAAGGCGGGCAGAGAGCCCTCAAATGCATCTCATCCCAATTTAGCAATCAATAACGTAAGAGCAGGGGCGTGGCGTATGTAACACCCTTGGTGTTATGATTCAATTCACAAACTGATCATGTCATCATCATGTATAAATATAAAGCATTAAGGCATAAATGCATTTCATGTTTATTTTGGCATGTGATATTGCATGTCCTGCTTAAGATATTTCATGAAATAATGTTAGTAATTAAGTTCAATTCTTAGAATTAAATTCTTAGGATTTAATAATAAATGGATTGTCATTAATAAAATTGATCCAACTTTGTGCCATTGATTGGGGTGATGTTTGTGCTATAAAACTGTTGTATTGGTTGATTTGTTCGTTAACTAGTTGACCACTAATTAAATTCCAAAGTTGGCTAACCAAAAATTAATTTTGAAATTCTATTTCTTTCTTCCTAAATTCAAAACTTTTCAACCAGTCCGAATCGGAGGATGGACTTTAAAACAAAGTTTAAAGAACTTATCAAGTTGGACAACTTTTATTTTTGGAAATTTTGGAGTGGCTACTTTCCATATCACCATGTGTCCTTTGTCATAGTAGAGAATTTCAATTTGTCTTCTCCACTCTCCTTCTCCATTCATGAGCTTGCCACCTCTATTCCCTTCTTGCATTTCCCTATGCCACCTATTCCTCCATGAGTCATGGTTCTTGATGCTTCTTTCATTTTCTCCATGCCACCTCTCTTTCCATGTGTCATGGTATAATTAATTGAAGTGGAGAAATCACCATGTGTCATAGTTCTTGACCCTTCTTGCATTTTCTCTATGCCACCTCTCTTTCCATATGTCATGGTATGATTAATGGAAGAAGAGGAATCAAATTTCTCATGCCACCTATCCCCCATGTGTCATGGTTCTTGGCCCTTCTTGTATTTTCTCCATGCCACCTATCCCCCCCATGTGTCATGCTTTGGTTAATTGAAGTGGAGAGATCAAACCTTCCCTCTCTTACTCCCCCTCCCTATATATATATATATATATATATATATATATATATATATCCCTTGCTCTCCATTGTAAAGTAGGAGTAGGGACAAAGCAAGCAAGTAGTAGGCAGCCATCATCCCAACTCCATTCCCTGCCAGTGCTGCTCCTCCCTTGCTCCTTCATCAAGCTGGCCACTACTTTCCTTTCATCACACCGCTACTCTGGCCAAGCACAGCAGCTCTTGTAAGTGATTATTTCTATGTAGTAAACCAAGTTTTCTATGGATTAGCTGAATACAAAAGTTGTAGTTAACTTCCATAACTTGCTTGTCCTAGAATTTCATGATTTTAGGCCTGATAGTTTAAGAGTTATAGATTTTATAAACTCCCTGTCAAAATTCTGTTGTTTCCTGAATAGATCTGAAAGAATGGATTGTTTGGCTTAGTTAGCTTGTGAATCATCTTTTGGTCATAATTAGAAAGTTGTAGTGTTTTTCATAAGCTTTTTAAAATGTCTTGGATCACTAATTTTGGTGGTCTATAGCCCTGGGTATGAGCATAATTAATTCAGGGACAGATTCTGTCCTAATTCTGGACAGAGTTGATTCCCTGGGTTATTTGACTTGGTTAATGATGAAATGAGATGATAATAACAAAGTTGTAGACAACTTTATAATCTTTCCAAAAAGTCTAAAAACTCCTTTACTGGATGTCTAGATCTCCAGTTATAATTAAAAGAAGTTGAGGCTTCCTGCTGTCCTGTTTTGTTTTTATATTTTGAATTGATTGCTTGATCTATGCAACCTTTGTGTGCTTAAGGAGTTTAGTAATACCTTCAATGGTAAAGCTTGTCATGACTGAAATATCTTGAATTTAATTAAATATTACCCAACTTAAACTAATAGTGCTTCACTAGCTAATTAAGTTTGTTTACGTTCAAGTGTGCAATTGTATGCCCTCATCATGCATCATGCCATGCATCCATCTTAAAGCATGCATCATTTCGTTACGCGTAGTTCACGTGAGTGAGAAGGCCATGTTGATCAAGTATCGAAGAAGGTGTTTCCATCAGTGGTATTGGCACCACCTGACATTGGTGATCCGTCTGCGATACTAACCTTCCCTCGCAACACGTGCAAGCCCCGGAGCATAAACCTCTTTTCCTTGTGTTTTTGAAAAGCTTACACAATTGCTTTATATTTCATGCATGAATCGGATAAGTAAAAAGTTGGTAAGCCATTTGATGCATTATTCACCTTGTCCTTGACACCTTATCCAAAAATCCCTTTTAGTGGAATAGGTTAGTGATGCTTAGCCATGCTTATTAGAAAGGTCTAATGGTGAGTTGTCATTTTGCCGTGAGCCTTGCTCGAGAAAATGTCCCGAGAAGTGATGACTCGTTCATTCGATCTAGTACCTCTCTCGGTACAAGTAAGTGAGATGGATGATTACATGGAGACCGGACGGGTGGCGTGCAATCGTGTGATGATCGAGTGTAGTGCTCCGTCTGTGTCGATTAAGGACCGTTCCGATGTAGGCCTGTGTGGTTGAGACTTTGCGATACCGGCCACATGCTAAGGTAAGCCCGAGTAACTTGGCTATTCCAATATGCGAACGGTACAACGCCAAGACCGGGGGTGGAGAGATGGCTGGAGTATCGTGTACCCACCCTACGGGTAAACCGTCCCGGGACGGCGTAGGGCGGTGGAGTACTGTGCTCTCGGGTGGCGCGAACCCGGTCGTGTTTGGAGGATCCAAGTGAATGGTTGATATTCGTAAGGTCCGGGACCTGCGTTTATCGTGTGGTTTGGGAATCCCAACCGGGTTATTAATCGATTCGAATCGCCGTTGCTCCTCGGTTATGGAGACTCGACTCGCCGACCACTCATCGTAGGGTGATAATAGAACAAAAATGTTGGTCATGTTATGGAAGGATTCAAAGAAAGTTTATGAATTAGAATAGGATTACATGGAAGATTTGATAATACTGAAGTAAAACTTACATGAAGGATTCATTTGCCAGTAAGCATTTTCGCAAAACATTTCTCTGGTTTCTGGCCCAGAAATCCCATTAAGCCAGCATGCCCTTAATATTCTCCCATCTGTCGGGTAAGACTTGTTGAGTACCCTCACGTACTCAGGGTTTGTTAAACCCCTGTTGCAGGTACTAACTTGAGTTACAGAGCTAGGTCATGTCAGTGGGCTCGACATGATCTGGTTGCCGTTCTCACCGATGTTTGTCAATCCCTTCCCGCTTCCATAAACAAGATAAGTTACTTAATAAAACCCTGATCATATTTTGTAAACTATTGTTATAAATCTTCCACACTCTGATAAATTATTTTGTATCAATATTGCAATGTTGTGGTTCCTCCTGTATTGATCCTAGAGAAAGGGTGATTCGGGGGTTCCCGAAGTTATCCGGCAGAACACCAGAATTATCGGGTTCCCGTGCATAGCCGTCGGAGGCCTTTGAGGCAATGACGGGTGCACGTGGGTCCAATAATTAGGGCGGTTCTGTTACAGCGTATTACGCACCTAGCAGCCCGAACCTGGGTAAACCGTGTGTGCTGTTCTCATGTTACGTCTTGTTCGTAGTCTAAGCGTGCCTCCGCCGATAAATCAATACCATCGGTATACCCGTGGTAGACTGCCGCCGATATTTCGTCGACAATGACGATAGGCCCATTGATCCTGTGAAATAAACCAGAATCCTTGGATGCTTCTAAATGGCCTTCTCTTGCATAATCTTCAGTATTTGACCCTGTTAGCACAATTTTCCAAGTACAAATGGAACCAAGTGAAATCTTAACATAAGTTGTTACGTTTTGATTTCTTTTATGTTGATTGACTCTTAAGTTGATGGTTAAGGTTGACGTTAATGACCACCAACACTCGCGAAAGAAATCTGAAGCCGGCAACCCCAAACCGCACTCAACAAAGGATTTAAACATGAGGATCCCTTCGAAGAGCCAGGATCCAATGATTCACCGGTGCCTCGCATTTGCTGAGTTCCTTTGTTGGCAATAGCCCCTTAGTATGTAGTTTCCGTAGAACTGCCTCTGTTGTCCGAGTTCCTTTGTTGGCAAATGGCAGGGTAAAACCTCAAGGGTCACTATTTATATGCAGAGCCAGGAGGGCTCCCTTCTCCTGGAAGCTATCATTGTGAACACGTTGCGCCAGGATTATTACTGTTACCGCCCCAACGGGCTGATGTCTTTTCACTAAAGAGACAGCACACGGTTCAAGTAATTGGCTGCATGTGCATTTAATGGTCTGTTACTACTCCACTATCAGTTTGGCGATGGTCAACAGCATCCAACAAGGTCAAATACTGCATCAGTTACTTGGTTGGTTCAGAATAAATTATTTGAACCAAAGGTTAGATGGATAATTCAAGATTTTAGATCATAATTGAAACTTGGATTTCATCTCAGTCGGCATTCAAGTCCAAAGCCATGGCTTAGTCGGACTAAGCTTGGGGGCTCCACCATTGCCATGGCTTAGTCGGTGCTACTCCGATTATGCTCGGGGGCTACATATCAAGTAGATTTTCTAGGTTTTATTTCATCAGAGAATGGATTACAAGCCAGATTTTCAAGAGCAAAGTACATGGCCTAGTTGGCCATTGAAGGATACAGACACTATAAGGCCTTGTTCGGTTGGGTTGCAACTTGCAACTTTTTCCACTCTCTCTCCATCACATCAATTTCTACCCGCATATATAGAGCATTAAATGTTAGTAAAAAAATAACTAATTACATAGTTTAGTTGTAAATCACGAGACGAATCTTTTGAGCCTAGTTAAGCCACGATTAGACAATATTTGCCAAATACAAACGAAACGCTACAGTTGCAACTTTTTCCAACATCTCCCAACCGAACAAGGCCTAAGTGTAACCCAAGCGACAACACTAACCTCGATGCGTAGTGCATCAAGTTTTGGGTATGACAGTGCAAAGCTTCCTAGCCTACATCTTTAGGTAGCCCTAGAATCTGCAGTGCAATACTTCGGGGCTATGCTGCAGAATCAAGTACGAAGAAATAATAAGTGACCACACCGATGACGTCCATCTTCTAGTCACAAGGATTCTTGTAGCTGCAGCTGATAACTATTTAGCTTTGCATCTACCTATGGATAGCCCAACGTTAGTCTCTGTCACAAGAATTCTTCTAGTTCCAAGACAAGATTGCTACTAGCTACTCTGATTGTGCCTGGTGGCTCAAGCATCTCGGACACTATCATATATTCAAGGATGGAGGACTGTTTTTCACAACACAGCTACTAAAGTTGATGAAGCTCTCCAGGGGGTATTTATGGCCCAGCCTTCATGTCTATGGACCGGGTTCATGTGGCATTTGTGGACAGGGTTCATGAAGTTTGGCAAGACAGCTTCACATGCTATGTCAAGACAAAGGGCAATCAGTTCGGCCTTTATAGTCTAAAGGACAAGATTCCAACTGCTCATGTGATTGCATAGTACACCACGAGTAGTGTGAAGACAAAGATGGTACAATGGGTAGGATAAGGATTCTTTTTACTGCTCGCATGTGATTCACAATTCTTAACTACTCCATCACAAGCAGTCACTGATCATTGTCCTAGGGTGGTTACTTGGTTGCAGCCTTGAGGATGTCTCAAAGATCCTATAATCAACTACCGAGTAGCTGGTTTTAGGTTCAGGGCTGCAGGATATATATCCCTAATGGATGCATTCAAATTTATTCGAAAAGGAATTGGACAATTGTAGAATGGACCCTCCAACTCTTTATGCTAAATAGCAATAGGCTCAGGGGCTACACCCAGTGAGTGCACTTCACAAGAAAGTGCACACCACTCGGATTCTTCAAGAGCAGTTCATGGCTTCTCTCAAGAAAGTACTTGGATGATGCTTGATTCTACTTGGCTAGCTTCAGGAGATTCAAGATGGTTTCAAAGATCAACCATGAAGAGCTTGGGGGCTTGACGGACCTGGATCGTAAGTTGCCCTAAGGGTTCCCTACGGGGCCACCTGCCATGGGCTTGGGCTGGCCCACAATCTACTTGAGGACATGAGACAAGGTGGTGTGTACTCCAAGACATCAAGGATCGACCTAGTCGGATTCTCGGAAAGTTAGCTTCTGTAATAGAACTAGAACTTTTCTGTCGTATCTAACTAGGATTAGATCAATGTGCCTGCCCTTTGGACTATATAAACAGAGGTAGGGGCACCCCCTTGTAAATCACATCATACACAGCAATCCAACACAAGGCAACATGCCAAACTGGACTTAGGGTGTTACGCTGTTCCGAGGCCCGAACCAGTAAAATCATTGTCTTTGCATTACCGTCGAGTTTAGTATATGTCGAGGCCCACCAAACATCGTTCCGGGTTACCTTGTAACGTGTTGCTAGTCATCAAACACTGACACTGAACCAGTATAAATCTGTATCTTGTGTGCTACCCTTCTAATTCCCTGTGTGTGATACGCTAATCTATATTGCTAGAGCTAATTATTTTGACACTATCCAAAGCCTAGCGGACAGAATCCCTTTCACTGGACAAGGCTGTCTATTGTAATTCTACTACCAAATCCTGCCATTTTCCATACTCTTGCAAAGTTATAGACCTCTTGAAATCCATCACTCATGTCCCCTCATCCCAGCAATCACTGATAGAACAGAAAGGATCTCTTATAAAGGTCATCATTCAGGATTTGTAAGGGAACATCATGTATCCAACAATCCTGCCAAAATTTACAGTGTTGACCCTTACCAACTGGAAATACTGCTCCCTACTTAAAAAGATGTTTAACTTTGTGCAGGCCCTGCTAGAATTGAGATACCCCTTTGGTTTGAGAATCAAAAAACCCCTTTCATCTATATATTTTGCCTGAACCACTTTAAACTAGAGGGAATTAGGCACTTGGAAATCTTCCAAATCCACTTCACCAGTGTTGGCATCTCTTAACATCATCATAAAAACACCGGGTTGTCATCCCTAGCAATGACATCAAGAGATGGGTATTAAATCATGCCACTATCCAGAATGTAAATTAAGTATCCACAAGCGCACAGATGAAATACCATTGTAGCATTTTACCTAGTGTATTACAAGGTTGTCATTTATATTTTACCACTGGGAAGGTCTGCTGGTTTGTGTGTAGAAATGCTATATGTCCTATCTTATGATGGATATGTATAACCATGTCCTCACTACTCAATGCAGGGGTAAGTCACAAGATAAATGATAATAATAAGTATAAATCATCAGTGTAAATAGATAGAGACTCCTAGCTATATCATTAGGGTTACTAGTAGAACATCAAGAGATATTCCTAAGTTATTCCTAGCTACATGTCAATGCATATTATGGTTAGTGTAATTATACTTAGTAGTCATCGCTAAGAGTTAGCATTATATCTATCCATACGGGACATACTAGGGAAGTTTGAGAACATAGCACGCCCTTCCTTCATATACAAATCCTACTGTGCCTATAAACGGGGGTGGAATACATAGGACTCAATAGGAATGTCACTCACGATCTACCACCAAATCCGGCCTATAGGGTGCATTCACAGGTAAACAACGTATAAGCACCATGCTTACACAATATTGACCACTCACCCAACGATCAATTAGATGAGCCATATACAAACTTATGAATAAGTATAATGTTAATCTAGCTATACTAAGGATATAACCATCATAAACAAAGAACACATAAACTATAAATGTAAGCATTATGATATTCATCAATTCAATTGTAGCAATCATAAAGTATATACAATGACAAAGAACAAAGGCGAGAAGAGGTAAAGAACTATACCAATCCACGCTCTTGATGGGATCTGGAATCCAAGCTAGTGCTTCCCTCCCTCTAGTTCTATCTAGCTATCTAGGCCCTAGCTAAAGAGCTCTGTTTAGGGTTTTTGGCTGATGATCGGACTTTGAATGAGAGATGAATGAATGAGGTTCTCCCTTGGGGGGTCCTGTCGTTCTTTTATAGCCCTGGGCGATGATCGTGAGCCATTGGATCAAACCGACTTCGGCGGACGGTGGAGATCAATCCTCAAAGGCGGTGGAGCAAACTGGGCGAAGCGGGCCGCCAGCAGGGCCCACCAGGGACCGGCCGGTCTAGGGGTGGGACCGGCCAGTCCCCCTGGCCCGTTCTCGGCCCATCTTCCATGGGGTGTCTTCTCGTTCCTTCTAGATTATTCCTACGTTGCCGTGGCATCCAATTTCTTGTTCTATGTTCCGATATGCCTTTGGGATTGCGTTTTTCCCAGTTTACACCTGCAGAAATAGTAAAACACCAAAACTCATGGAATTCTGTCAATGCAAACCCTAAGTCTATGTTGGTGATCGCAATTGCATCCTTTTCGATAGCTAGTTGACGGTTAATTTAGGTACTTAACGACCGTCAACAACCAGCAAGAAATCATTCATGGTTTTGGTGTTTATAATGCCAAGACACCCTTGGTCTTTGGGCCTACTAACCATCTCCCATTTAGCCATGTGATATTTGGAATTCTCCTCAGCCCCTTGACACAGGAATTTAGCTCTATTCCCATCCATCTTTTTATGTACTCCATCTTGTAAACAGTAAAAGCCCATGCAATATAAAGGAATGCAACTTAAATAAGAATTAGTTAAAATTTGCCTCCCTCTAGAAGTCACCCCTACCCTTCCAAGGATAAAGTCTCTTCAAAGATTTTCTAATAATAGGATTGAAAGTCCCCATAGGCAAGTGAGCATTACTAATTGGGATGCCCAAGTATTTCGAAGGAAGCTCCCCTAATACACAAGTTAGCATGTTAGCCATCATCTCCTTCTCTTGTTTTTGAACCCCAAAAACAATCACTCACTTTTATGAAAGTTTATTTTAATCCAGTTAACCACTCAAAGCAATAAAGCACCAGTTTCAAATTCCTAATATAATTCTCAGAACAATCAATCATTACTACATTGTCATCTGCATATTGGATTTGTGCAATGCCCTAGAGATTAAATTATGAAGGACCCCTTTAATGTGCCCTTTAGCAACTGCCTTGTCTAACATCACCTCTAAGGCTCCTTCTGTGCTCCAAGCACCTTAAGTTCCAACCTCTTAGGTATTGTCTCAAAGTTTGCAGGCACCCCTACCAAATATTCAAAGAATAATAGGATTGATGAAACTTCTTTCTAAACTCCCCTATTTTCCACAACCATCCTGTAGAAGCCCTACAAATGTAGCCATTTCTCCTCAAAAAAGAAATAACTTGTCCTTGATCCCTCTCCCTGCTGCTCCTAATCAAGTTAAAATCCCCCCAGCAAATAGGTTAAACCTCCTTGTCACAAAGGCAGAAACCTCCTGAATAAAGTCTCCAGAGAACTCATGTTGATTAGGTCCATATACATTAAGAACCCAGAATCTGACGTTAGACAGTCTATTTCTAACTAAGAAACCCAAAAAAGTTGTTGGCATCCTCTATCTGTTCAATCTTGTTGGCATCCTCTATCTGTTTAACCTCATAGCTGTCTACCTTGGCACCTATGAGTAAACCCCCAGAATGACCTCTAGCAGGAGACCATTTCCACATATAATCTCTGTTGCCAGCCATCTCCCTTAGCTCCTAATCTGAAAACTCATGTTTGATGGTTTCCTATAGAGCAACTAAGTCCAAATCCTCCTATAAAATATGGTTCTTCACCAGAGATCTTCTATGTGCCTTTCCCAAATCTCTAACATTCCAAAACATTAGCATCATTAAGTATCTTGTAAAGCTAGGCTAACCACAATAGGCTCTAGATCACTATTCTTACTTCCACCCATGGAAGAAGCAATAGCAATATCTGTTTGTTAATTAAAAATAACTTCCATGGAAAAATCTTCTAGTTGGTCATCATCCTGAGGACTACTTTTTCCTTGCTGTCTCTCAATATACTGCTTATAGTTAGCCTCTACTATGGCTACCCTAGCCAACTCCTCAGCTCTAAAAGCCTCTTACTGCTCCTCAACATTATCAATCTATAAGTCTAAATCAATTATGACACTATGTAAAGTAGAACTAGGACAATTAATTAGAACAGTAAAAGGGCTTTGAGTGGAGATGGTACCTGTAATGTTGTTCTTGATAGCAGCTCTCTGAGTAGCCTTTTCTGTAATAGGCACTCCATCTCTAAGTAAACTTGAAAGGTCCTTATTTGGTTTTGGTAATTGAGTGGCAACCTAGGTGGACTAATTGTGTTTAAGTGAGATATATAGAGAATTAGTCCATAGGTGATGAAGGAGCTTAATGCATGGTACATGACATGAAGTCATGTGGCTAGAGGTGAAGATCGAGACAAGACTTAGCTTGATGGACCGGTTGCGATGGTGAAGGGCAAGTTGGAGGCTTTGAAGCCGTTGGTACCGAGTGTCGGGAGGCTTGAGCAAAGACTTGGCACCGAAGGACCAAAGCGATGGTGAAGAGCAAGTGAGGTCAAGATCGATGGACCAAAGGCCATGTGATGATGTGGAATGGATCATATCATTCATGTAGGTGGTTGATGCATGTGTTGCATCAACACCGGAGGAGATGGAGTGGAAAGCGCAAGGCAAATGTATAACCTAGGGCGTTTCCATTTTACCGGTCATAGGTGTGTAGAGAAGATGATGACCGGGTTTAAAATAGATGGCCATACTTTCAAGAGGGGCAAACTTGTTTGCATATCAGCCATCTAGTGCCACTTGAGTGATCTAAATTTGCATTGTGTTGCTAGGATCGAGTGGCGAGGAGAGAAGGAGTGAAAACCCTTTGGAAAATATTTGTGAAAATGCTAACTCTCTTGCACAAGTTGGTGATCACTTGGTGGTGTTGGTACATTTGAAAAGGGGTGAAGAAGAAGTGTGGAGAAAGGTCCCTTGGGTCTCTTTCCCTCCTGCCGAGCTTGCGAGGCAGGATTCAGAGGTTTTCAGAGAAGGTAGGGGTGACCGGACACTGGTCCAGGATGGACCGGATGCATCCGGTAGCAAACCCTAGCCTCGGTGAGTAGAGGAGGCTTGACCAGATGCTATCCTAGCTCAGACCGAACGCGTCTGGTCAAGTGTTGGTGTTGGTTGTGCTTCGGTGGTCGCCGGACGCCGCGCGACCGGACGCTCTGATGCTGCGTCCAGTCGTGCACGAAGGTGTGGTGCTGGTGAGCAGGGGAGGACCGGACACTAGTGGAGTTCGATCAGTGCTGACCGAACATGGCCGGTCATGAAAACTCCTCTCGGGAGCTCTCTGAGTTGGGACTGGACGCCCTGGGGGTACAAGTCCAGTCATGGACCGGACGCATCCGGTCAAGGTGGCGCAAATAAGACGCAAGGAAGCCATTGCGCGGCAATGACTAGTTTCAAAAGTGGGTACACATGGGGTCGTAGGAGCGACCGGACGCTGCGACGGACATGTCCGTCACCCCCGAAGCCGAAGGCCCGGTCGCCTTTTGCTGATCGGTTTTCGTGGGCAACAGCTCTTTAGCCCTTGGGGCTATAAGTAATTGCCCTGGTTGGACTTGGCTGGCTGCTGAGCATCTTGGGGACTTTGTGTCCTTGCTTGGTGGTGCTTTAGAGCCCTCTAACTCGCATATGCTTGTAGTGATTACATCCGATTGCGAGAGAGTGATCGCAAGTGCGTTGCATTGAGAGATTGCAAGGTATGACACTAGGTAATCGAGTGGCAAGCCGGTGGTGCTTATTACTCTTGGAGGTTGCCACCTCCTAGATGGCTTGGAGGCTTGTGGGCTCCATCGTAGCATGCTCGAGCTTGAGTGGTGCTCCGAAAGCGGTGACATTGCGAGGGGTCTTGTGCTCGCCCCGTGGGGTTCGCGAAGAGCAACTCTAGTAAAATAGAGATGCGAAGAGCGACAAGTGGTTTGGGCGGTCAAGTGCTAGAGCTCGTGGTGAGCACTCCGGTGGGAGAGTGTGACTTGTGGGTCACCGCTAGCAAGAGGACCGACAATAACCTTGGAGCTTGTCTCAACGGGGACTAGCTTGGTGGCAACCAAGCGAACCTCAGTGAATAATTGACGTGTCAACATTGTCTACTCTTCTCATCGGTTTGCAAAGTCCCCGATCACTAGCTTAACATTACTTTTTCTTACTTGTGCTAGTGAGTTGTTGTTGCTCTTGTGTAGCTAGTTAGCTTGTGTTGCTTGCTAGTTGCCTTCCTAGCTTGTGTAGCTTAGAAGTAGCGGTTGCGTGGCTAGTTGGCTTGTGTAGCCTTGCTAGTCACTTTGCTTCATTTGTGTAGCTAAGCAATTGAGCTCACTAGTTAGGCTTATGTAGCCGTGCTAGTGTGAACTACTAGTTTGCATAGGCTTCGTGCGCTTTGCTCACTAGTATGTGTAGGTGCTCCCCGGTTGCTTGAGTACTAGTTGCTTAAGTGTGTGTGACCTTGCAACCTAGAATTGGATAGGAGAGCACTACCTAGCCTAGCACCTTAGTTAGAGGGGTGAAGTCTTGGCTAAACCGATAGTTTTAATTCCGCATTTTATTCGGTCTTCAACTACGATTAGATTTTAGAAAGTACTATTTACCCCTCTCTAGTCCGCCATCTTGACCCTACAAAACTACTACTAGTTCTAGTAGCTACCAGCACTTGCTTCTTGGATTTCTTCTTAGTCTTCTTTGTTTTAGAGGCTTGCCATCCCTGTTCTAGTTTCTCCAGGTTGGAGTCTTTACTCTGAACCAATGCCCGGTCCATTAGATCCTCTTCAGGCCCCTTCTCATAATAGGAGTCCATTCCAACCAAATCATTGTGCTTGAGGTCACTGTTTTGATCCCCTTTTGCTGGTCCTAGATCCCCTCCCTGAGAACACATAGCAGCAGACATCAAAGACTCTTCCTGAGTTAGTACCACCACCCCCTCCCCTTCCACAATCCTAGTAGTAGGAGGTAGGCTAAGGTTGGGCCATTTAGCTTTATCCATAAGATAAGGGCCCTCTAATCCTTGTACAACAATCAAGTTATTATCTTCTTTCACAGAGCTGTCAAGCTGACTAGCAGTCAAAGATCCAGTAGTGATGTCTCCATTATCATGTTTCCCTTTCACCATCTCTACCACTTTCTCCACAGGTTTTCCTAAATCCACTAGTCCAATGACAGGATGAAAGGCATCTATTGGTTTTGGCAAAGGAGTTAGTCTTATGATCAGTATCCTTCTCATCACTCTTAGCAGATTCTAGTGTCTCCTCCATGGAGCCATCAACGCTAGATTCCATTTCTTTATCAATCTTGCCAAACCTATCAAATTTGTCTGAGGTTCTCTTTGATTTGTCCCCTTTTCGTGTCAAAGAGATCATCATACTTGTCAGGTCTAAGGGGACCCCTTTCCCCCTTTAGACCCTCCCATGGCTCCTTCCACTTCACACTTCAAATTTCAAGAAAACTCCTACTCCATTGAAAAAGAATTCAATAGCCCCTCTAATTTCAGCATCTGCCTTGGACTTTTACAGGTCCAGCCCTAATCAAGCTTAATTCATCAACCACCAATGGTTCTGCCACTAGAGTAGTGATTTCTTTCACAACTTCCACATCTCTAGCAAACACAGAGGAAGCTTCTAGGTCAATATCTAACTTCTCAATTTTTTCTTTCAAGCCATATAAAGGCATGCCAAGGCCTGACAATTTGGCAAAGGTATCTAGAGAACCTTTATCAGGAAAGACCACTAGATACTCTTGATTGTTCACCTTTCTGACTTTATAAAGTCCCATTTCTCCTAAACTAAATGTTTGAGCTTATCCAATTTCTCGTCAGGTGCATCCCCCTCAAGGATAGTGAGCAGTCCAGTAGCTTGGTATACCTTACTCTTGGCTTCAAGAAAATCGAAGGCATAGAATCCTTGCCCTGGAATGCGAAAGCCATACATCTTAAGCATTTTGATGGCTATATTCTTGCAGTCCACCGTCATATATCCTTTGTTCTTGCACTTATAACACATTGGTTCATTTGTGCACTCATACTTGTGATGGCCCAGATCCAAACAATGAAAACACTTCATCTTAGAGGAAGGATTAGGGCACATACCGATGGAGAGTGAGAGCTCCCCCCCCGCCCCGCCGCCGCCGCCGCTGCCGGCCACCACCCCCCACCCACCCCCCTCGCCGGCGTCCGCCTGGTCCGGCGCCCAGCCCTCCCTCACCTCCATCGATGCCTCCCCATCCATCTCCACTGCTGCGCCCCTCTGCTTTGGCTCCCTCCCACCAAACCTTCTGCTTCCCCACTCTCACCACCCCTGTTTCCCCACTGCTCCAACACCACCACTCCAACGGCGGTGAACTTCTGCTACTGTTGGTTTCTGAGATGTCCCTGTGACTACGGGTGCGAAGGGTACAAGACGAGGCAAGGATGCGGGCGCTCGCCAGGTGCTCGATGTTTTGCCTCACTCGCCCGGCCTCTGCCCGGGTGGCACTGCGATGCCGCATGGCAACAACCGGAGGCTGCAGCTGGCGGACGCGGACACCACGGAGCAGGGACGTGCAGCGTTGACAACAAGGTCTGTTCGCAGCGGCTACGGCGATAGTCCGGGTATGCGCTTTCAAAACTTCGTTCTGTTAAACTATTGCTGCCCGGTTGTTAGGCCTATTTGTTTCCCACTTGTTCCTCCTGTTGTTCTGTGGATTTCTCAATCCAATGGGGACTCGTCGGCCTCCCCTGCCTTGGTTAGCGACGCTCTGCGTTTCCACTTTTGTGGCCCGCAGGAGGCTTTCTCGGTCATGCCTTGTTCCCCTTTCCTCTTCTCCACTAGTGTCGCCTCGAGAGATGTTAAGAACCACCTATGCAAAATCGGTGTCTTTGCCATACAGGGCATCATCTTCCACCTCCATCCTGATGCCGCTGCTGCCTGCTAGTTTCTTCGGCGGCTCGGCAACAGTGTGCCTAGTTCAAAATTTGAAAACGGTGGCACTGTAGCCCTCTTTGACAATGACCACTCTCCCCGGCCCAGTCAACGAAATAACACGTTAGGGCCTGATCAGCCCAATATCACTTCGGGGCCCGGTCAAGAAGTTGGCAACTTGGGTGCCTTCGCCCAGTCCATATCCTCTGTCCCTGTCAGCTGCTGGTTTGACTTGTGTCACCAGCCTGACGGGCCCTCTCCCATGCGTGCTCTGACTGAGGATATCCCTGTTCCTCATTCTCCTCGCCTTAATGCCGAGACGCCCTGTCGTTCGGTTTTTTGGCTCTCGGTGGAGACGGTCGGCGCTGCTAACACTGTAAAAGCTCTGACGACGGATGGTGACCAGGGTGCGGACTCACCCTCTGTCCAGGAACGGGATCGCCCCCCTGCCCTCCACCTCACCTCCCTTGACCAGCCTGGTGCTCCACGCTACCATGCCTATAGGAGCTACGAGATGGCAGGGAGGCAGCTGGATGGCAAGATCAACATACAGAGGAACTGTGCTGTGCATTCCACCGTTCCTATAATTACCAAGCCCAGACAGAAACAGGCTTGCTATCGGTGCCTTGCTACTGACCACAAAGTTGCAGATTGCCGTGATCCCATCGTTTGCAAGTTGTGTTTTCGCTCCGGCCACAAGAGTTTTGAGTGCAAGAGCTATTGCCATCCTCCCAACATGTCCTTCAACTCCTCCTTTGACTCCACCTCCTCCTACCGCACCTAGCCTTCGTCCCGTCTCAGGTCCCCCACCACTTCCGCCATGTTGGCCGCGGCTGCCAACAGGGCGTGGTTCAGCATTCTCACTCCCACCTCACCCCGCCACCAAAGCCCCTGGGCGCCCCCTCCTTCGCCTTCTTCCACTGCTTCTGCTGTTCGCCGCGAGATGGTGGAGGTGCGTGTCTCGAATGGGGACTATGAGGGCTCCAAGGTCTTCGTGTTCCTTTACCTGAACGAGCCTACGCACAACCCGTTCCTGCTCATCATGAGGGCGATCGAGCAGGTATGCGGTGCTCCCTCGTTCAGCCACAAGGCCCACTCCCGTGGTGTGGGCATCCTGGAGTTTGACACCCCGGCTTATCGTGAGCGCGTGGTACGGCGCTCCCCCATCCACTTCGAGCGCCATGAGGAGGCGGACAACCGCTTCATCGAGGAGTACTATGTCTATGCCGAGATCGCCTCCACTGACTTCCCGCTTGAGCACTGGGAGGAGCCGTTGGCGCGTCCTGTGCTGGCTGGGGCGGGCAATGTGTGTTGCATTGATCCTAGATGTGCAAACAGGGAGGACTACACTGCCATGAGGGCCTTGGTTCGCCTGAACCATAGGCTTGAGATCCTCTCCAAGCTCTTTGTCCGTAACCATAGCGGGCCTGCCTCTATTGCTCACGTCGAACCTATTCGGGTGTGGTCCGAAACTGAGCCCATCCTTGATTGGTCTCACTATCGCTTCTCCCAGTTCCCCTTACCAGCTCCTCCACCATATCACCCTCCTTTCTCCCAACCCGACTACAGCCAACCTTCCTATGACGCTGAATACGTTAGCACAATTCTTGAGTGGGAAGTTTCTTCACCACGTCCTCCTCTCCGCCCTGTGCGCACTCGTGTTGCTTCACCCTACCCACAGGCTGCTGCTTCTACCCTTCCCCGTGTCATCCTGCTGCCTTGGTATGGTGTTGGCGGAGTTCCCTTGAAGGAGTCGACGGAGGGAGATGCAGTTGCTGTCCCTGGGCAACTGGAGGCTGCTGCAGGTGTGGAGCTAGAAGTCGGAGAGCAAGATGGAGTGCAGGTTGTTGCGGGGCATGTGATCGGAGCACTCCCCCCACCTCCGGAGGAAGAGTATGCAGATGTTGCTCTGGAGCTCGGCGCGCTTTCCATGGCGGACAGCCAATCAGTGGAGCCCCAGGTGTTCACGCTCGGTGCGACTACTGAGGATGAACATGAGAGCACCGCCCGCAAGAGGAGGGCCCGGTGCAAGCGCGCCATCGACTCTGCAAGGAAGCTGCGCAGGAGCACAAGGTTGGCGGAGAAGGAGCGCCCGATGTATGAGGATCCCAACTCTAAAGCTTCGCGTGTCCAGCAAGCCCGTGTGGACTTCTCCAGTGCGTCTCGGAGGCTCCGCGCTGCTCTCTCTATGACCCATCTTACTCTGAACCTTATCTTCCTACTGCAGACTTGCAAGCTCTTGCAGATGTGGCTTTAGCCTGTGGTGCTTCTGAGGAGGACACTGCGGCTCTCCGGGAGGAGTTTGGTGAGCCTTCCGGTGCAGTATGATCGTCGCCCCTGGCAGGATGGACGATGCCCCCAGGATGGTTCTGTTATGACGGGCATACCATATGTGAGGAGGCAGCGTGCTAGTGACTAGGCCTCCTGGATTAGACGGGCTATAGGCCCAATTACCTTTTAATTACTATAGGCATATAAATACTTGTAAAACATTATTGGTCAGGGTTAAGCAGAAACATTACAATTGTTTCCGGCTTCCTCAGGGAGCCGGGATTTGCCCTAGCCACCGCCTAGCTCCTTCCCTGTGCCTCCAGCCTCCTCGCCACGGCGCCCAGTCGCCGGCATCGAGCACCACGCCCAGCTCCTCCTCCCTCTCATCACTACAGGCTACGCAACATCCCTGGTAGGATCAGGAATCCTATCAATCTGGTATCAGCTTGCCAGACCATGATGTCGCAGCCCCCGCCCACCGCTTCCACGCAACCGCCGATCACCCATACCACCGCCGCTGACTTGGGCCTCTCCGATGCATCTGCTGCCTCCTTCGCCGCACCTCTCACGCTGGAAACGCTGGCCACCGCCATCCTCGACATCCAGCGTGAGATGAGGGAGATGCGATCTGCATGGGCCGGGCTCGCCCAGCCACCGGCGCCTCCACCCGCATCTTCCACACCGGCGTCCTACCCCTACGGCATGCCGTCCTCGGGGTCGGGCGTTCCCCTTCACCTCCTGCAGTGGCCCACCTCGCCGTCTCCGCTGCCTGACTGGCTGTAGGTCCAGATGGCGACCTCCGGGCCGGTCTACTCCACCGTGACATCCTCGACACCTGCGTCCTCGGCTCCAGCGTCGTCGCTCGCGACCTCGTCTTCCCCCCTGCCAGCGTCATCTTCTATGGGGGGGTCGATGGGCCGCTGTTCCAGGGAGGTCCTCCACCACCCGGTCGGCGCTTCGACCCCGGCCTTGCGGCGGCGGCTTCGCCATGGGGAGCGCCAGGCCGGACCCAAATTCTATAAGCTGGAGTTTCCGATCTTTGATGGCTCGGTGGATCCGCTCAAGCTGGTTGAACCGGTGCGGCGTTCTTCCGCGAAATAGCGGCGCCCGGCCTCGTCCCGGACTTGGCTCGCGTCCTACCACTTGCGTGGCGCTGCCTAGACATGGTATTATGCCCTGGAGCAAGACGAAGGGATGCCACCATGGGAGCGTTTCCGGGCCCTCTGCTCACTACGTTTAGGGCCGCCGGTTCTGGGCACTCGGTTGGCAGAGCTCGCCCGCCTGCCCCTTCAACTTCGGCATGCAGGACTACTCGGGCGCTACAACACCGTGCTCGCCACGCACCATCTCTCCGCTCGTCAAAAGGCGGAGCTATGCGTGGGCGGCCTCCGGACCACATCGGGAAGCAAGTCCAGAATCGTGCACCACCGGACCTCCGGTCTGCCATGTACTTGGCCGGGCTTTTGAAGACTGCGTGCCTCCGCCCCCGCCACCACCAGCGCGCGGCACTCGACCCCTCAGCGGTCGGGCTGGGCGCCCTAGCAGCAGGCGTCCTCCCAACGTCGCCCCGCCGCGGCCGGGGTCGTGCCTCCACCAGCTCGGGGCTGGCGCAGTCCCACCAGTGCGCCCGTTTCGTCGTCTCTCGCCTGCCGAGCAGCAGGAACGTCGCCGCCAGGGGCTGTGCTTCAACTACGACGAGCCCTATGTGCGCGGTCACGTGTGCCCGCGCCTTTTCTACCTGGAGTGCGACGATTACCTCGACGACGAGCCGGCAGCCGATGTCCAGGATGGCCTGCCGGTTCCCCAGGAGGCCCCTGCGCCTGCCGCCGCTAACGCCCTCGTGGTCCTGTCTCCCGGGCGTCTGCGAGGGGATTCGGGCGGCCAACTCCATGCTCCTGCCCGTCACCATCAAGGGGGAACGCTTCCTCGCACTCCTCGACACCGGGTCGACGCACAACTTCATGGCCGGGGAGACCATGCGTCATCTCGGCCTCGTTCCAGCCGGTGCTGACCACCTGCGAATCACGGTGGCCAATGGTGACCGGATGCCCTGCGAGGGCATTGCGCGCAATGTGCCCATCCGCATCCATGACGACGACTTCTTCATCACCTGCGTGGGACTCAACTTGGGCGGCTTCGACTTTATCATCGGGTTCGACTTCATCCGGACTTTGGGCCCCATCCTTTGGGATTGTGACGCCCTCACGCTGTCGTTCTGGAGGAACGGCCGCCGCATCACTTGGAAGGGAGTGGCCGGGGCGGCTGCACCTCAACCAGCCCCCTCTGCCCAGCTGCTTGCCGCGACGTCGCCTGACCCGCGGCTGCCCTTACTGGACGCCCTCCTCCAGCAGCACACCGCCGTCTTCACCGAGCCCACGGGGCTCCCTCCGGCGTGCCCGTACGACCACCGCATCCACCTGCTGCCCGGTACCGCCCCGGTGGCGGTGCTCCCCTACCGCTACCCCCAGCTGCAGAAAGACGAGCTGGAACGGTAGTGCGCGGCCATGCTGGCGCAAGGCATCATCCGCCCAGTATGCGTCGCCGTTCTCCGCACCCGTGCTCTTGGTGCAGAAGGCGGATCACTCTTGGCGCTTCTGCATTGACTGCCGCGCGCTCAACGCCAAGACCTCCAAGGACAAGTTCCCGATCCCGGTGGTTGACGAACTCTCGATGAGTTGCACGGGGCAAAGTTCTTCACCAAGCTTGACCTCCGCTCTGGGTACCACCAGGTGCGGATGCACCCCGCCAACATCCCCAAGACGGCGTTCCACACCCATCATGGCCACTTCGAGTTCCTGGTCATGCCGTTTGGGCTCTCCAACGCGCCCGCCACGTTCCAGGCGCTGATGAACGACGTCCTTCGCCCCTACCTCCGGAGGTTTGTGCTGGTGTTTTTCGATGACATTTTGATATACAGCTCGTCGTGGGCCGAGCACTTGCAGCACCTCAACATCGTTCTCAACGCCCTGCAAGCTCATCACCTACACCTTAAGCGCTCTAAGTGCTCCTTCGGGGAGCCGTCCGTGGCCTATCTTGGCCATGTCATCACCGAGGGCGGTGTCGCCATGGACGCCGACAAGGTGGCCGCCGTGGCTGCGTCGCCACTTCCCCGCTCCGCCCGGGCCCTCCGCGGCTTCTTGGGCCTAGCCGGCTACTACCGGAAATTCATCAAGGACTTCGGCATCATCGCTGCCCCACTCACGCGTCTCTTGCGACGAGACGCGTTCTTGTGGGATGACGACGCGACGGCAGCATTCGAGGCACTCAAACGCGCCCTGACCACGGGGCCTGTCCTTCAGATGTCGGACTTCGACGCGACCTTTGTGGTCGATTGCGACGCGTCGGGTGCGGGGTTCGGAGCCATCCTCCACCAGGGCGCGGGACCCCTCGCCTACTTCAGCCGGCCCTTCGCTGTCCGACATCTCAAGCTCGCCGCATATGAATGCGAGCTGATCGGCTTGGTGCAGGCGGTGCGCGCCACTAGCGCCCTTATCCGTGGGGGCGCCCCTTCTGGTTCGCACCGATCATTATAGTCTCAAATTTTTTACTTGACCAGCGTTTGTCCACCGTTCCTCGGCACCAGTGGATCAAGAACTCTTTGGCTTCGACTTCACGGTGGAGTACCTGCCGGGCCGCCTCAACGCCGTGGCGGACGCTCTGTCCCGCCCGCGATATGCGGACAGCAATGCGGGTTCAGCACCGGGGGCCGGCCGGGGCTGCTCTGGCGCTGTCCGGGCCATCGTTCTCCCTCCCGGAGGCCATTTGGCGCGCGACGCCCCCGCCCCAGACGGCCAACGGCTGCTGCAGCAGCTGCAGGCCGGCGACCTCGGCGGGCCGTGGCGTCTTGACCAGGCCTTCTTCTCCATGGGCACCGCATCTACGTGCCGACCATGATGATCTCGCCACCGGGTGCTCCCTACTGGCCCATTCGGCCGGCCACGAGGGCATCCAGAAGACGCTGCATCGTCTCCGCGCCGACTTCTACATTCTACGGGACAGGGTGCTGGTCCAGGACTTGGTGCGCGCCTTTACCACATGCCAAAAGAACAAGACGGAGACGCCGGCCCCGCGGGCTGTTGCAGCCCCTCGAGGTGCCTTCCCCGTGTGTGGGCGGACAAATCCATGGACTTCATCGAGGGGCTGCCGATGGTCGCGGGCAAGTCGGTCATCCTCACCGCCGTCGACCGCTTCTCCAATTACGCGCATTTTATTGCACTCGGCCACCCCTACACCGCCTCCTCGGTGGCTTTGTGCCTTCTTCGACGGCATCGTGCGCCTACATGGGTTCCCCCTCTCCATTGTCAATGACCGGGACCCCGTGTTCACTGGCCATGTGTGGCGGGACCTCTTCCGGATGGCGGGCGTGCGGCTCAAGATGAGCACCGCCTTCCATCCCCGACGGACGGCCGGTCCGAGGTGGTCAACAAGGTGATTGCTATGTATTTGCGTTGTGTGACGGTGACCGGCCTCGTGCGTGGGGGAGTGGGCGTCGTGGGTGGAGTATTGCTATAATACCTCCTTCCACACCGCCCTCCGTGCTACGCCCTTCGAGGTCGCCTACGGCCGGCCCCGCCGCCCATTCTGCCCTATCGGCCGGGGCGGCACGCACGGAGGCTGCTGATTCCCTCCTCCATAGTCGGGATAAGATGCTTACTGAAGTTCGCCAGCGGCTCCTCCAGGCCCAGCAGCTGTCCAAGAAGTACTACGACGCCAACCACAGGGACGTGGAGTTCGAGGTGGGCTCGTGGGTCTGGCTGCACCTTCTTCACCGTACTACGCAGTCTCTCGACCCACGCGCCAAACGCAAGCTGGGCCCCGTTGGGCCGGGCCGTTCCGCGTGCTCGAATGCATCGGCCGCGTCGCCTATCGTCTCCAGCTGCCGGAGGGTGCTCGTATCCACGACGTCTTCCATGTCGGCCTTCTGAAGCAGCACCGTGGTGACCCTCCTTCGACTCCGGGCGACCTTCCTCCTGTTCTTGATGGCTGGGTGCTGCCGGCTCCAGAGCGCGCTTTGCGCGCCTAGCAGCGCCGAGGGACCTGGCGCGTGTTGATCAAGTGGGCTGGCCTTCCTGAAGACGAGGCTACGTGGGAGCTCCTCGACGACTTTCGTGCTGACTACCCCGGCTTCCAGCTCGAGGACGAGCTGTTTTTGCAGGCGGGGAGAGATGTTATGACGGGCATACCATACATGAGGAGGCAGCGTGCTAGTGGCTAGGCCTCCTGGATTAGACGGGCTGTAGGCCCAATTATCTTTTAATTTTTTTTAGATAAAGGAAATTGATATTTCCGGTTTCAGTCATCCTCTCACGAGGATTACATCAGGCCAAATTATTACATCGGACGTCCGGTGAAGCGGTAAGACCTACGTCACCTAAGTACAACTGGATCAACTGAAATCAAACCGATAAAAAAAATTACATCTCCAATAAGGAACTATGACTTGCACCGTAAGACTACCAAATCACTAATCGACATCAAGACACGCCTAGCAGATCTTGAAAGAACGTGGGGCGCCTACCGCCATTGGAGATTTCGGATATCTTTGAACCTAGCAACGGAACAAAGCTCCCGGTGCACCTGCAAGGGACATACCAATACCAATTCGGCACCAAAGCCGACACTCCATGGGATCATCCAAAAGCGACGTCTCCAACGAGCATATGACATCCAAAGACGCCATCATCACCCACCAGGAACACCGGTGTTGGGTTTTCACCCGGGGAGATCCTCATAGAAGACCCGACGACGCCTCCAGCGAGGAAAATGGCGCCCACGGGCGTCACCGCCGTCTAAACATGGTAGCACCGCCAATGCCTCCACGAGCCATTCATTCGCCAAACACCGGCGACATTAACATCACGGATCAATCCATCAAATCCGGAGAGCCGAGTTCCACCAACTAGATGCCCATTGCGGACGACGAAGCCATCACCAATGTGGACGCTTTCTCCTGCCGTTGACCGCCGCCGAGCCGCCTAGGCTGCTTGCCGCCGACGCGTCGGTAAAGTCATGTGGGAGGGGCAGTAACACCCCCCTCTCGCCTGCACGAACCACCGCCGCCATTGTTGCAACCGCCGTCAGCAGCCACCGGTATTGGCTGCCACCAACTCCGGCAGCCTAGGCACGACGATGGTGGATTAGCGACCACGTCGCTCACAGCCGCCGCCGCACCCAGATCCGCCCATCGCCGCCACCGCACCAACATCCGTCCACGACGATGGTGGATCGGCGACCAAGTCGCTCACCGCCTCCGCCGCAGCCAGATCCGCCCATCGCCGCCGCCGCAAACATCCGTCCACAACGACGGTGGATCGGCGACCAAGTCGCTCACCGCCGCCGCCGCACACGGATCCTCCAGACCTCCTGCGCTCCACATCCACCGCCGCGTCGATGCCGGAGCCCCGAACCCAATGCCCAAGGTCTGCGCAACCCCCTCCACCATGGTCGACACCACCGCCTCCCCCGGACTGGGACTTCTTGATCCGGCCACGTGGTGCTTTGATCCGCCCGACCCTAAGGCCTAGAAGAGGCCGGCATGGCCATGAGATGAGGGACGGCGGACGGGACGAAGAAGATCGCCGCCGCCGCCATGTTGCGCTTTCCCGAGCCCGTGGCCGGCGCCATCGCAGTCCCGGTTAGTCGCCCCGCCGAACCCCACGCGACTCGGACGGGCGGCGCTCACCAGCGATGGATCACCAAGCCGCCACACCACCATCTTGCGGAGATCTCCGCCGCCGCCACACCTTCATCTTGCGAGCCTCGCCGCCGCCATCCCGGGCGGGCCGCACCGGCCTTGCCGGTTGCACTCCCGGGGGGCGGCGCGACGGGAAGGAAGGGGGAGGGTAGGGAGGACGGCGGCGCGGCTAGGGTTCCACCCGAGCCGCCTGCGTGGAGGCGGCGCGGGGGCTGGCCCTAACAATGTTGTGACTCCACAGGAATTGAGGTTGACCAAGCCAAGGTAGAAGCTATACAGGGATGGCCTGTACCGAAGACTATCACCCAGGTGCGAAGTTTCCTAGGACTTGCTGGATTCTATCGTCGGTTTGTGAAACATTTCAGCACCATTGAATGAGCTTACAAAGAAGGGAGTGCCTTTTAACTGGGACAAAGTACAAGAGAATTCCTTCAACTTGTTGAAAGATAAGTTAACACATGCACCTCTCCTACAACTTCCTGATTTTTCTAAGACTTTTGAGCTAGAATGTGATGCTAGTGGGATTGGTTTGGGTGGTGTCTTGTTACAAGAGGGTAAACCTGTTGCATATTTTAGTGAGAAATTGAGTGGGCCTATTCTACACTATTCCACCTATGATAAAGAATTGTATGCTCTTGTTCGAACATTACAAACATGGCAGCATTATTTGTGGCCCAAAGAGTTTGTTATTCACTCGATCATGAATCTTTGAAACATATTCGTAGTCAAGCAAACCTGAATCGAAGACATGCTAAGTGGGTAGAATTTATTGAATCCTTTCCTTATGTTATTAAGCATAAGAAAGGAAAGGAGAATATCATTGCCGATGCTTTGTCAAGGAGATATACTTTGCTGAATCAACTTGATTACAAGATCTTTGGATTAGAAACGATTAAAGACCAATATGTTCATGATCCCGATTTTAAAGAAGTGTTGCTGCACTTTGTAAAGATGGAAAAGGATGGAACAAATTCATCGTCGATGATGGGTTTGTGTTTAGAGCTAACAAGCTATGCATTCCAGCTAGCTCCATTCGTTTGTTGTTGCTGCAGGAAGCGCATGGAGGAGGCTTGATGGGACATTTTGGAGCAAAAAAGACCGAGGACATACTTGCTGGTCATTTCTTTTGGCCAAAGATGAGAAGAGATGTGGAGAGGTTTGTTGCTCGTTGCACCACATGTCAAAAGGCAAAGTCACGATTAAATCCCCACGGTTTGTATTTACCTCTACCTATTCCTAATGCTCCTTGGGAGGATATATCTATGGATTTTGTGTTGGGATTACCAAGGACTAGAAAGGGACGTGATAGTGTGTTTGTGGTTGTTGATAGATTTTCTAAGATAGAACATTTTATACCATGCCATAACACTGATGATGCCACTCATATTGCTGATTTGTTCTTTCGAGAAATTGTTCGCTTACATGGCGTGCCCAACACAATTGTTTCGATCGTGATGCTAAATTTCTTAGTCATTTTTGGAAGACTTTATGGACAAAATTGGGGACTAAACTTTTATTTTCTACTGCATGTCATCCCCAAACTGATGGTCAAACTGAGGTTGTGAATAGAACTTTGTCTACTATGTTAAGGGCTGTTTTAAAAAAGAATATTAAGATGTGGGAAGAATGCTTGCCTCATATTGAGTTTGCTTATAATCGATCACTGCATTCTGCTACAAAAATGTGTCCTTTCCAAGTTGTTTATGGTTTGTTGCCACGTGCTCCAATTGATTTAATGCCTTTGCCATCTTATGAAATATTAAATTTTGATGCTACTAAGTGTGCTGAGTTTATCTTTGAAACTTCATGAAACAACTAAGCAAAACATAGAGCATATGAATGCTAAATATAAGCTTGCTCTGGTGATAAAGGAAGAAAGGAATTAAAATTTGAACCTGAAGATTTAGTTTGGTTGCATTTAAGAAAGGACAGGTTTCCTGAATTGCGTAAATCTAAATTGCTACCTAGGGCTGCAGGACCATTTAAAGTGCTAACGAAAGTTAATGACAATGCATACAAGCTTGAATTGCCTGTAGATTTTGGGGTTAGTCCCACATTTAACATTGCAGATTTGAGACCATATTTGGGAGAGGAGGATGAGCTTGAGTCGAGGACGACTCAAATGGAAGCAGGGGGAGGATGATGAGGACATCAACAACAGCAATGCATCCCCGCCAACACCAGTACCCTATTGCTGGTCCTCTTACTCGTGCTCGTGCTCGTCAACTTAATCATCAAGTGAGTTCCCTCTTGAGCTCCTATCCATCTTGTTTAGATCTTAGAGACACGTGCACTCTTGTTTTGCTCAGGAATGATGGAGAAGACCAACATGGAAACAGAAAAAGATCAACAAGGAAAGGGTTTACGATGGTTTGCGCTCATTGTGAGGCAATGCCAACTTGTGAAGGGATGATTGCATATGGGAAGCATGGAACCTTAACAAAGATGATTGGAGGCCAAGTCCAAGTATCCTCAACGTCCTCAATCAGGCCACCACGTCACTTCTAGCCTAAGGAAAGAAGAAGTCCAAATCCAATACGTTTTGGAATTGGATTCGGACTGCAGAACATATCCAACTTGTTCGGGTCACCATGGCTTCATATGGACTCCAATTAGGACGTTCTAATACTTGTTGGAAAGCTTATCAAGTCTACTTTCAGATGGATCCAGTCTCATGTCCATATCTTCTCAGACGCAGCGGCAACAACCCAAATAAGGCCGATAGGTTTTCTGCCAGGTGCTGCGTCACCTTATTTTGGGCCGATGGCCCGTGTATCAAGTAGGGCCCAATAGGGGCGCGTCCTAGGGTTGTAGAACGACCCCAACCAGGTCTAAGGTCGTCCTCCACCCTCACATATACCTCTATAGCCGTCACAAACAGATTGGGTTTTGTTTAGATCAAGTTTAGCCTTTGCTACTTGCTTGTAAGCGCGCGTGCTGGATCAGCCGCCCGTCTTCTTGTCTTCGGAACCCCACTTCATTGGAGTTTGAGTGTGAAACCTTCATTTACATCTAGTAAATTCAGTACTTGTTCTACTTGTTCTTGCTGGTTCTTCGATTGCTTGCAGGACGAGTGCCCTAGTGGCCGGGTGTCGCGCTTCACAAGATCGTGACAGCCCATTGGAGTGGTGTATCGGTTGCTAAGGCGCAGTCTTGGAAGGCTGTAGTCGAGCCGTGAATGTCATCTCCATCCACCAATCGAGTTATCCCACGCCTCTCATCGAAAGATCGGGCATAAACCCTAACGGGTTCACATCATTTGGTATTAGAGCTGGACCCTTATTTAAGGGGGGAATGAATGATGAGGACATCCTCCACTATTACCCGGCAAAGAGACGCAACAATGGGCCAAGTGGCCCGGTTGTAGTCGGGCGGCGACCGTGTGAGCCTCTAAATAATCCCACCTTGCTTAACTTGGGAGGAGGAAGCCACCTTAAAAGGGAGAGCCACCCTTCCCCCATTAGACTAGTCTTTTGGGGCGATTGGGCCTTTTGGAAGGGGTGCGCCGAAGTGCGGTGCTAAAATTGTCGAGGCGCAACAAGAGGCCCTAGTGGCATTGTAGCCGGACCGGTGCGTCGTAATTTCGGCTGTCGGTGCTAAGATTGAAGGATTCAGGGAATCCGGATCGGTGTGTCGGGCTTTTCATCCGACCCCACCTGGGCCGGATGCATCATTACTATAGGCATATAAATACTTGTAAAATATTATTGGTCAGGATTAAGCAGAAACATTACAATTGTTTCCGGCTTCCTCAGGGAGCCGGGATTTGCCCTAGCCGCCGCCTAGCTCCTTCCCTGTGCCTCCAGCCTCCTCGCCACGGCGCCCAGTCGCCGGCAGCGAGCACCACGCCCAGCTCCTCCTCCCTCTCATCACTACAGGCTACGCAACATCCCTGGTAGGATCAGGAATCCTATCAGGTTCAGTATAGGGCGTCGGTGTGTCGTAGTCCTCTAGCTAGCCTAGGTGCTTGTGTTGAACTCCGGTTCGCCATTTTTGTTCGTAGCATCAGGGCTAGTATGAGAACTACTTTGTTCCTGGAGTCAGTCAGCTTGGAGTCCGTGTCTTTCCGAGTCCCTTCTAGTTGCAAGTTTGTGAGGTGCTCTGGTTGGGAGCTTTGTAAGCTGTCCTACACAAAACTTTTGGTGTGCTACATGGATCATGGGTGGGACCTTCTCCCTTTGTTTTTGGAATGTACGTGGTCTTGGTGAATCTGAATAATGCAGTGAGGTGCTTGCTGAGTTACTCTCGTCTTCTCCCCACCTGGTACTGCTTCAGGAAACTAAATTGTCTGATCTTACTCCTTCTAAACTCCTCTTTTTCATGCCTCGTACTTTGAACGACAATCGCTCTCTCCCTGCTACTGGTTCTGCTGGTGGTCTCCTGACTGCGTGAAACAATTCCTTCTTATCTTGCACTCGCCATAGCTTCTCCCCTTCTACTCTTTCTGTTTATCTCACCGAAACCTCTTCTAACCTCTCTGTCTGTATCACAAATGTCTATGCTCCTTCCTCTCCGGAGCTTAGATCTGCTTTCTTAGACGAAATTAAAGAGATTACTCCTGCTGATGGGGTTCCCTGGCTGATCTGCAGTGATTTCAACATGATTTGGTTTGCTCATGAGAAAAACAATGAAAATTTTAGAGCCCGGGAAGCTGATGCGTTCAATAATACCATCCATGATCTCTCGCTTATCGAACTGCCTCTTATTGATCGTCAGTTCACTAGGTCCAATTGGCGTGCCAACCCCACTCTCGAACGTCTTGATAGGGCGTTCATCAACCTCGCCTGGGACGCGGTCCTCCCAATTCCATCCTTTCGTCCCTTACCCGCACCACTTCTGACCACGTTCCTCTTAATTAAAATTCAAATTTCCTCTTCTGTTCCTAAGTCTGATATTTTTGGATACGAATCCTCCTGGGCGCTTCAGCCTGGTTTTCAGGATATGGTCAGCAGCGCGTGGAGCCTTTGTCATCCTCCTCCTGATCCTGCCGCTTCCCTGGTTATCAGGCTGAAAAGGACTAGGGCTGCTGCCAAAAATTGGCGAGCGCATCGGGGCTCCATCTCCCAGCATGAGGTGGATTGTAAGATTGTGATCTCCATCCTGGACGCCGTGGAAGAAAGCAGACCCCTCACTCGCCCAGAATTTGCATTGCGCGGGGTCATTGTTCGCCTTCTCAGTCGGGTTGTCAAAGAAAAGTTGCTTCTCTGGAAACAAAGAAGCAAGATAAGAGCGGCTATCGAAGGTGATGAGAACACCCGCTATTTTCATGCCTGTGCTTCTCAGCGGCTTAGACATAACAAAATTCAAGTGCTTGATCATGACGGAATGGAGCTTTTTGGTCATGAGCAAAAAGCTCGTCTTTTGCTTGATTTTTATAAATCCCTTCTTGGGACTTCCCGCCAAACTACACGGAGGTTTGATTTAAATTCTTTGTATCCTGATCCCATCCCGGGGCTTTCCACCCTTGGTGGGCCATTCACTCAAGACGAGGTCAAGGCTGCTTTCTTTTCTATGCATGCATCTTCCAGTCCCGGGCCTGATGGCTTTGGGCCTGCGTTCTATAAAACGACCTGGAGTACCACCGCCCCTGCTATCTCCTATGTCTTTGAGTCTTTCTATAACCATTCCCTTGAGCTTGAGAGAATCAATAGATCCTATATTGTGCTGCTCCTGAAGAAGGATGCTGCCCGCACGCCTGCTGATTTCCGTCCTATTTGTCTGCAAAACTGCCCTGTCAAAGGCCTTTCTAAAGTGCTTACTAGGCGTCTTTAGCCGCTGATCCCATCTCTTGTAAGCAATGACCAGACCGGTTTTGTTCTTGGTAGAAATATCGCCGACAATTTTGTTTATGCGGCTGATTTGCTCAATTGCTGCTACCGGAGAGATGCACCCACTATTGTTCTCAAGCTGGACTTCCACAAAGCGTTTGATTCTGTCAATTGGGATAGCTCCACAAGATCATGAGCTGCCGTGGCTTCCCTCCTAAATGGTGTGGTTGGATCCTTGATCTCCTGCATTCTGGGAAGTCCTCCATCCTTCTTAACGGCGTCCCTGGAAATTGGATCACTTGCCGCAATGGCTTGCGGCAAGGCGACCCCCTCTCCCCCTACCTCTTTATAATTGTTGCTGATGTGCTCAGACGTCTTCTCCATCAGACATCTCTGCTCCCTGCAGTTTGTCACCCTCGTCTTGATAACGCTCCTTGTCCTATCTTGCAATATACGGACGACACCCTTATTTTCCTCCGTGCTACTCCTGATCGAATTCTTGCTTTCAAGAATGCTCTAAATGATTTTGAACTTGCCACTGGTCTCTCAATCAACATCCATAAAACAACTTTCCTTCCTATTGGTGTCCCTCCTAGTGAAGCCACTGATCTTGCCTTGCTCTTTGGTGCTACTGTTTCTTCCTTCCCCCAAACTTACCTTGGCCTCCCCCTCTCTCCAAATAAGTTATCTGTGCTGGACTGCCAGCCAATCCTCGCTTCCTGCGACCGCTACATCGCTGGTTGGCGAGCTTCTCTGCTCAACAGGGCTGGCCGGCTTGCGTCAGCTGTCCTCAGGGCTCTTCCCCTCCATTACATGACTGCTATGGGGCTCCATAAAACCGTGATAAAAGCTATTGACCGTCATCGTCGTGCGTTCTTTTGGACCGGTGAGGACACCTGCCATGGCTCTAAGTGTCTGGTCGCCTGGGAGTATGTCTGTTCTAAGAAAGTAGATGGGGGGCTTGGACTTAAAGACTTGTAGACCCAGAATAGATGTCTCCTGCTGAAGTTCGTTGACAAGCTGTTCACTGGTGCCCAGGCTCCCTGGAAAGAATGGCTTCTCCAAAGTGAATCCATTTTCTCTGATAATCTGTCTTCTTCCCCATCTTACCTCTAGAAAATCATCAACGATGAGCTCTCCACCTACTGAGACATCACCTTCGTTGACGTTCGGGACGGCTCCTCCACCTCCTTTTGGCATGATCGCTGGGTTCAGGATGATCCCCTCGCCCTCTCTCACCCTGCCCTGTTTTCTCATTCCCTTAGGCCTAATGTTTCGGTGCAGCAAGTTTTTCAGGACAGGTTTGATTTGCGCTTGCGATCTAGACTAACAAAGAGCCGCTGCTAGCGAGCTCGCCTCTCTCATGTCTATTTTACAGGGGGTACGTCTTCAGGAAGGATAGGACGTAAGGAGGCTGACATCCACTCGGAATCCATTCAAAACTAGGGACGCATACAACCTCTTGGCGCCTTCACCTTCGACACAGGATTTCCAAGGCCGGTGGATTTGGGGCACAAAAGTGCCAAACAAGGTGAAGATCTTTGCTTGGCTGTATTTCAAGGATAGGCTAAGCACCAAAGCAAACCTGCTGGACAAACACGTGATGGAGGATGCCATCTGCAGCCGGTGCAATCACCCAACAGAAGACCGGCATCATGTATTCTTCCGCTGCCAGCTTAGTAAAGAAGTCTGGAACATGTTGGGACTCCATGCCCTATCTGCTACTGCCGACCAGGATGTTTGGGTTCCACCAGCGAACTGTGATCAGGATCCAGGAACCTGGCCATCGGTCTTGCTGACCCTGCTGTGGCGTTTATGGGATGCAAGGAACGGGACTGTCTTCAGGAATGAAAGGCACCTACCACGTGACGTGATTGTCCATGTTTGTGAAGATTTAACCATTTGGGAAGGCAGGTTCAGAACTGCTACCATGTTACCCGGTCTTCGTCGTTGGCGTCTTTTTCTTTGATCCTGTGTAACCTCTATGTCAGGCGATCGCTATCGTCTTGTGTTGTAATCAAAACTCTTTCGAATTGTCTTAATATATGCCAGGCGGGGAAGCTCTCCCCTCCGTAGTTTCTCGTCAAAAAAAAAATTAGATGGTTGAGTTGGACTTCTATTATGGGCTGCTTCTTTTCATTGATCTTGCCCCTGCTGATGGTCATTGCGATTCTAGCCCCCTTGGCACGCGCCCCTGATTTGTCACACCCCAAAATTTCCATTTTGGGGATGTGCCTCGAAAACACTAAATAAAATAAATGATTTAACATTTCTATAAAAGCTTCCAACCTTTTGTTAAGTTTGTTGTTAATATAACAAGTGAAGAAAATATTTTCTAAACCTTTTACAATTTAATATGACTTGTTTGTTGCACTTCATGCCATTGCATAGTGTTTATGTATGAAAAATGAATTTAAAGCTTTTCAAATGAGCCTACGTTTTTAAACAAAGCAAATCTCTCTTGATCTTTGACCATGTTTCCTTGGCCTCAAAACCATGATCAAATTCTTGTAAACCATACATCTTAATCCTTGTTTCAAGAACCTTGATAGATCCCACACTTTCATCTTGCCAGACACTCAATCTCATGCCCTCTAAAACCCAAACTAGTCAAAGCCCTGCTCTCTCTCTTTATTTTATCCTTTCTCCCTTATATTTGAGCTCCTAATCTCTTTTGATTTAGTCTTCTCCATAGCCCAAAGTCTATGCTAAGTGGCCAATCTTTATATCTCTTCTTTCTCACACAATTCAATCTCATCTCGTTCAAGTCAAATCAATCACGTGTCATGTATCCAAGTTAATCTTAATTTTGAATTGCTTTTCTTTCTTCACCTTAGGAAACATCTACATGGGCCCTTTTTCCCTTCACCTTTTCTCCTCTTGATCAAAGCCAAACTTATATATGATCCATCCTTGAAATCTCTATAGCCTTAGTCCCATCTCTTTGAAGCTTTCAATTTTATAAAAACCCTAATCGCAACTCTGATAACTTGGCGGATCAAGCCCAACTCTTTCCATCCTCTGACACCGTTCCGGTCCAAATCTCTCATTAGCTCTCGCCTCAGATCAAAGCCCAACCATCCTTCTCTCTTTTGTGGACCAACATGGAGCCCAACCAGCCCTCTAACTCTTCCTCTCCCCTCTCCCACGTGACCCCCTTGGAGCCTCTCAATATGCCACAAAAATATCAACCAAGACATGAAAATATCAAGCCAAGATCCTTTGCCTTCCCACCCCTTCACCTCCCCTCACCATCCCTTCATATATACCACCCCCACAGCCCCCTCACGCCTCCCCCTTCATTTCCCACGTCAAGGACAGAGGAGAGACGCCCCTGCAGCTCCTCATCCTCCCCCATGGCTGCCCCGATCAACCGCAATGCGAGAAGGATGCCCCGATGTACTAGATCAACGTCACCGGCCGCCGTTGATGCCTCTCCTTGCTCCATCACACCAATCCCCATGGTGAGAATCCTCCCTCATCATCCCCACATTGTTCTTGTGTTCCTCACTGCATACCAAGTGCCGTAGATGACGTATGGTTGATCCCCAATGAAGATTACCCGTTGTATGTGTTGCTGTCCTCGTGGGCAGATTTGCTGTCATTCACGGAATCGGCGTTCCTCTCTGTTTCGTGCCTCCAATCATCAATCCCTTTGGTGGAGTTGTAGATTACATCCTTGAACACACCTCTGTAAAATGGTTTCGCCATAGTAGTTGAGAAACTAGAGATATCGCCATCTCCGTACCCGCTGCTCCTGCTGTCTTGGCAGATTGCAACTCTGAGTCGTGTTGGCGTTCCTTGCTAATCCACAGCCCAAATACACTATCCCTTGAACCCACATGCTCATGACATCTCTGCACATGATCCCACAAATTGGTTTGGCTATGCAATCTCCGATGGCCGAGATATCGAAGCCGAAGCGTCCACTACCCTTGTTGTCCAAACAGCACCCACCCTGTTTTTGGCAACGGCGTTCCCGTTGATCCATTGAACCCCAACATGTACCCTTTGTCTAGGATATCACTTATATAGTTGCACACACCTATGCAAAGTTTCATGGCCATATGATCAAATGCGAAAGAGATATCATCCAGTTTTGTGCTCGCTGTCTCTGCTGCCCCGCAGCCGCGTTGATGCCGGTTGGCATGCGCGTTCTCGATGATTCGCTACTCCGATGGTCAAGCCCTTCAACCACAGTGTTTATCATATGCTTATACACATATCTGCAAGTTGTCTTGTCCATATAAACCACATCACCAAATATATAAACATCATTGTGTCGCTGCTCCTATCATGCCAATTGCCATCAACCACGCAATGCCATCTTGTAATCTCATTTCCCCGACTATCCAACGGTCAAAACATCATGCACTTTTGCCACAATATACTCTATACAATACCTAGAAACCTCACAAAATATACCACCCTTTGGTCCTTTTGATAACCATGCAACCGCTCATCATAACTACCGCTGCCCACCGACGTGCGTGTCCAGGATGCCTCAGCGATTCGCTGTGTTCCCCGCTCTGAGTCCTCTTACATGAACATGTGTCTCCTAGTTGCACATTTTCTCCTTACAAGTTCCAATCCAAGCTAATTAGTGCAATGTGTCTCTTTCTTATCATGGTCACAGCTGTCACTACTCGCCGCTATCTGCCATCGAGTATGCTCAACCGGTGCACCATTCTCCATAATCTTTTCCCTTTATCTTGAATCTACCATAGTGCATTGGTTAATAATGACATATTCCCAAGTAACCTATACACATAACCAATCCTTATTGTTCTGGTGTGTATGTTCCTTCTAGTATAAAACCCACCTTGCGCACCTAAATCCAATCATTTCGATCTATACCTTTCAACTTTCATATCCTTTAATTGTGGCTTTCGTTTTGGTTGTTTTGCGCTCAAGCGATCATAGTTATAAGTCCTACGTGCTTCAAATCTATATGTGTTGTTTTTATAATGCTTGGTGTACTGTTTCTAGGTTTGTTTAAGATGCTTGTGCTGGTTGATGCTATCGTTAGAGTTGGAGCTATGCAAGGATGATCCAGAAGGAAAGGATGGAAAGTTTGTCTGGCTTTTGGAAGGCAAGTGTAACATGAGTACCCTTGATACCTAAGAACCAATTAATCATCTTTCATATGCATGTGTCTAATATGATAAACCCCTAAGGACTTTACCTAGTACTTTTGTACAATGTTCCTTGTTACCCTGGGTTGATGCATATGGATAGCTTTGCTTAGCTTGCAATCACCAAACCTTATAATGTTAATTCTGATTAATGATGACTTATGGAATCGATGGTTAAGATGATGCTCTTTGGTAACATGGACATAAGGGGGCTAGAGCATTGGGCTTTCTTGGGTGCTCTAGTCTGCCCTCCATAAGGACTCAATCTTAAAGCGGCCACCCAGGACATCCGTACAACCATGAGGACTATATGGCTCGGGTCTTGGCTAAGTAACTAGGTTTCTCTATCTTGTTAGTGGTTACCGAAAGGCGCAAGAGGGGGCCTAGGTTGCAGAATGGCTTCTTGCCTGTCAAGATGTGTTCTTTGGGCTGCGGTCATTTGTGCACCAGCCTTGAAGGGGGGCTCCATTCGCCTAGCTGCTGAAACCTCACGGCTACTAACTTGTTAGGGTGTCTTTGGAAAGGCCTCGTAGTGAACCCTGCCGACTTACCTCAGAAGTGAGTTAGAGGTTGGCCGCCTCAGGCATATGGGTATCATGACTCATGGTGAAAGTGTACACACTCTGCAGAGTTTGATCAAACTGATATATCAGCCGTGCTCACGGTCACGAGCGGCCTGGATCCTTTTCGAGATAGATGGATCGATGGATGGTTCTGGTGATATTTAATCTTGATGATGGTAATTAATTATATTTTACTTGGGGTGCTAAGCATAACCTAGAAAGTCAGGTATAATAATAAAACATGACCAATTAAAAGTGCTAACCGCAGTTCAGCCGTGTCTAGCCTTTTGAGCCTTGCATCCCCTCATGTTATGCTTGCTGAGCATGGTGCTTGTGACGCTTGCTTTACAATCAACAAAATCCCGGATGGGTACCAGATGGTGGTTGAAGTGAACTGTTTCTAGTGGAGTTCTAAGGGTGCTAGGCGAGTGCTCTCCCAGTCAACCGTCCCTGTGGAGTATGAAGATCCAAAGACAGAAGATTAAGAATACTTCTATTGTGCTTTGTTATAGATGTAAGTCCTGTTGTAAATATGTTTCGATATATAATAAAGCATTGTCTTTGATAATCTCCATTTTTGTTGCTATATGTGTTGTGTGGACATCCTGGGCACACATATAGTTAGCGCTTGGTATTCTTCGAAAAACCGGGTGCGACATGATTCCAGCTCCCGTGCTGATTTGGATTCCTGGTATTGTCAAACCCATTTTGGTTAACACCCTTGTTGCCCCCGACTCGCTCTTGGTCTCTTTCCCAAGCTTCAAAACTCCTATTGCCATATCCTTCCAATCTTCTTCCTTTGTAACCAAATCGATCCCCATCAGCTTGATTCCTTTGCCCCCCTCTGCAATTGCCTCCTTAAATCCTGCTCCTGCCGCATCTCCGTCCCCCAGCAAATCATCTTCCTCCATCCAATCTTCTTGGCGGCGCTTTCCCACCGCACGGTGTTGATCCCTGCCTGCCATCCTCCTCGAACTCATGACTTGCGCAAAGGATTTTACCAGAGGTTGAAGTGGAGGCGAAACCCTAGCTTTGCGAGCTATATGACCAAATTTCCTATTGTCATCTACACGAGCTGGATAGCATATGTCCAATGTAAGATGGCCTTTTGGGATCCAAAACCAACCGGCCCAGGACCACTAGGGAGTCCAGGAATGACTAAAACTATCATCCTAGCCCAACAAATTAACCGCCTCTTCTTCCACCTCCCACCTCCGACCACGCTCCTCCGAACTCAAAATAAGATCCATGGCGGCGCCAACATTAAGCATCCTCTCCACTGAGGACTCCTGCAATTTAGGGTTGGACTTACCGAATAGATGTCTTTTGATATCACCTACAATCTGAACACACCAATTGTTTGCCCCCTTCCGTTGTTGGATGATACCCAGACGAATCAACACACCTGTCTGATAATTCCCACAACACCATAGTCAATCTGTGCTGGGCACCCTTGCTCGCTTTGATTCCTTGACCGATTGTTGGCCTGACTTCGTGTGATACACGCTACGCCTGATCGTCGATGAACGAAGACCCAACTAAATCCCCATCGATCCCGAAATTCCCCTTTGAAGCACCCAAATTTGACTCCCCATTCTGATCAAACTCCCACTAGGTAGCGTGAACCCTACAAGAGAAGTAGAATTACCGAGGTTTGTCGTCTGGGCACCCGAATGACAGGTGAAGTCCTCCGATGATGTCCGCCCTGCACTTGACGAAGCTCCAGAGGAAGCAGTCTCCATGTGAACTCCGTGTCTCAGCTCTGACCAGGCCCCTCGCCAATGGACATCCACCGTCATTACTCGTCCTCCTCTTGTCTACGCCACGGCCCTCGGGGAGCGTCGCTGGCCAGATCGCCTCTCAGAGGAACCTCGTTTCCCAGACCCGCCGTGGTCATATTCTCCCTCCGTCACTACCACAGGACATAGCTATCTTGGAATAAACATATGCACTATAGTACAAGTTTTCTAGTTGTTCTTGGCCACGAACTTTGAGCTTGATGTGATCTGAAATGTGGCATCTTGGGGCATTGCAAGATGTGAGGGAAGGTGCGTTGGGATCTGCAGACATAGTCTTCCTCGCTATCATAAAGCTCAACCCACCTAAGAGGATCTAGCCAACTAGGTGGCTTTTTAATTATAAGATGAAATATGCACCCAAATTTTCTTTGATGATGATTTGAACTTGGTGGTCTAGCTGTATATCCATGCCTTTCCAACTGAGTTAAGCTCAATTAGTTAATCATTTACATCACAATTGGTTCTCCTTTGCTTTTGCCAGCTGATTGTTCATGCTGTTACTCATAAACAGTTGTGATGGGATTCTAAATATTCTTTTGCTCTTTTGTCGAAAGTGCAGAGAATAAGAAGTTTCGCTAGCCCTTTAGCCTGAAGCACTAAATGAATATTAATCCAAAGAACATTGTATGAGTTGTTGCTTGAGCTGCCCTACTACAAGCCGATTACATCATCTTCCTCTCGAAGTGTCTACATGTAATGACACCACTAGGATCAAGCTATTTGTAACAGAAGTGCCCTAGCTGGGTTCATATGAGTAACTGATGTGTTTGTGTAACTGATATATATCTGGCATCACGCATGGTCCTTGAAGTATACCATTAATGCACATGGCTTATCTTTGAAGGAATGTGCTTGTTTATATATTTTGTCGTCTTCAACCTTCCACCATCTCAGCCTCTTCTAATAGTGCTCCAATGGTAGGAACTTGCAGGGGCTCCTTGGCACAATGACGGTAGGGGGGCTCAAGCCCCTTGCTAGATCCGTCTCTGGTTGTGGCTGAGGTCAAGGGTCATGGGCCCATTGCAATTTGTAAGCTCCAACGGGATGGCTCCCATGAGGGAGTGATGCTGGCATTGAACAAGATGAGGTTGAGCCTTCCTATCTAGTATGACAAAGCCTCGGAGAAAAAGTTCATCAAGAGAGACAACTCCACAAGACCTACATGGTCTTGGTTTCCTATGGATGGGAGGATGCTTCCACAGAAGAAATTATTTGCTAAATGCAACTGTAAAAGTTCTACACCGGCATCAAGGTTCAAAAGTTGGCCAGTCAGATAGTTGTTCGACAAACTAAGAATCCAAGCACTGGGAAGGTTGAACAACCCCACGGCACAGAGTCGCTGAGATAGTTGTTGGCCTGTTTGATCAACCGTAGAGACTTGCAGTGGCCAAGGTTCTCGGGGATCAACTCAGATAGATTGTTATTTGAAAAATCAATGTTCACCATCTGTACTATAAAAACACAGGTGTTAGTTGTGCTAATTCGTAGTTAGCTGATAATTAATTGCATCTCGAAAGCAATAATAAAGCTGGTGTAAAATTTTCTTTATCATAAACTATATCAGACTCTTTTGAAACAGCTTACTCCTAGGTACCTTGCTAGTATGAGTCATAATAAAATCCTAACGCATGTTGCCCAGTAAAATAAAATAATAGGCCCTTCAATAATATGAAGTAAATCGACGTACAGAGTAAAACTAAGAACAAGATAGTTTACCTTTGACCGGGTGCATAGTTGGGGGTGGGATCAGGCCATTAAGATTTTTCCCCCTGCGAGAAGATGCTTAAGATTGCTACTGTTGCCCAGTTCAGCCGGGACATGGCCAGTGAATCTATTGAATGACAATGCCAACAACATGCACTAACCCCAGAAAAGAGCCCCTGAAAGCTTCCAGCCCACCGCTTAATAGTTAGACTCTAAGTACTGAACATGATATTAATCAAGTTACCAAAGTTTTCTAGGCACCTGGCCTGTTAGCTTGTTGTTGCTGAGATCAAGGGCAGTAAGATTCCCAAGGTATCCAAGCTGAGGTGGGATACTCAGAGAGATAGTTACTCTGTGGCTTAGCATGAAGGTGGCGTAATTTGTTTAGTTCTCATGGAATTGAGCCCGTGAGGTTGCTGTCCTAGATGCCAAGCCTCATTAGGACTTGAGGTTTCCAAATGTTGGTGGTATCTCACTAACAACGGCGTTCATTGCGAGATTCATCAGATGTAGTTTCCTAGAGATGCTGGAAGTTTCCTAGAAAGTGAGTTGTTATGGAGGTCAAGAAACACCATGGCTCCCATCTCACCATAACTATGTGGTATTACACTAGAGAAGGAGTTGAAGCTGAGGTCAATATAACGAAGGTGAGCATGTGTCGCACTAAAGGGAGGAAGGGTGCCACTAAGCTTATTGGTATAGAGATCAACAAGCCGCATAATTAGTACAATATGCTAGATAAAAGGCCTGATACTAATGAGGAATGGGAACTGGTTTACAATTCTAATGATTCAGGAGATACTATTACTAAACTATCGTGACCTTCTGAATTATTTAAAGCTTGTTTGCTTTACTTAGTTTTTCCAAATAGGTGGCTACCATGATTTCCCTAGTTATTTTAAGACTAATTTGCTTTACTTAGTATTCTAAGCCCCCCACCCTCATGCAAACAAAGGATCGCTCTTCAACAAACGCACCCAGGAAAAATCATTTTTACTCATGGATAGAGAAGAAGAATGAGAAATAGAAGGAGTTAATAAGGATGGGTCTAGTGAAGGGGCCAAATAGATTGTTTAGTGAGTGGTTGAGGACACAAACATTGTGAGTGAAGAAAGGGAGCATGGGATCGTGTTGGTGATCGTGCAATTGGCAATGGTAAGGTATTGGAGCGCTTGAACTAGTGCAAGCTCCGTAGGCTTGAAGTAGTGCAAGCTCTGTGGGGAGGGAGCCCCCGTTGAGAGGCAAAGAGACAAGATTAATTAATGAAAAGGACATTCCATTGGCATCGCATGCCACACCTGAGTACGAGCAATAGCTGTTGTGCAACCCCCAATCTGCTAGGGTGTGGGTGTGAGCGGAGGAGGGAACAGGAGCTGCGTAGGCACCCATTTGTGGCGAATCGAAAGGAGGGCGAGAGAGGTGGGCGAGGAGTGTGGGCTTTAGTACTGTTGGCGCAGCATATGTGTTCTACTCGGGCTTGGAATGCATGAAAACTACGGCGATGAGGAACAGTGAAGCCATTTGTCGTTGGCTCATAATGCTGGACACAGACAGCATGTACTTCATCTTGTTTTGCTGCATGGTCCTCTCCTCACAGGATTGCAAATAAATCCCAACTGCTGCACGTTGAAGAAAAACAATTAGAGTTAGAATCAATAAGGTCATAGCTATCTTGGAATAAACATATCTACTACAGTACAAGTTATCCGAGGGTTTGTGCAATACCTCCACCGGCCCTGGCTAGCATCCCTGCGCGCTCACGGCTAGACTACCCTTTCCCATCCCGTATCCTCCTTGTCCTCAGTGCTGCCCAACATAGCTGATTTCTTAACAACACTGGTTGCCCTGCAAGCAATGATGTCATCGTGACACTTTGCCATCATATCAATATCCGGGTGGGGATCTATTTTTAATCGCTGGTTCAGTTGCTCTAATAAAGGATGTAGAAAAAGAAAGATTGAAACCCTCATTTGTTGTTAATTCATCTGATAAAGAAATTGATTTAGAAGAGGATGAGATTGATCCTGATACTGCCACCATCAGTCGACCTTGTGGCGACTTGACGGAGGAGGTAATGGATGATAATAGTGCAGGCCTTGATGGAGTACTTGTTGACATACCCATCAAGGTGGCAAAAAATAGAAAGTCAAAGAAAATCCTTAATAGAAGGGCACCCGCAAAGAAAAATTGTTCCAATGAAAGGGATCTTCTAGAATTGTAGGGGCCTACGCGACCTGGCTAAGCATACTTTTTTACATGATGCGGCTGAAGACTTGAGACTTGATTTTATAGCTCTATCAGAGACCAACAGAAATGGCTTTTCGACTCAGTGTCTGGAAAATTTCTGTGCGGGAACTGATTTTGTTTGGCATTGGCGATGTCCTCGGGGTATGTCCGAGGGGATGTTAATGGGGATAAATCAAGATTGCTTCGAGGTAGAAAATATTATGGATTGGGATTATTATATAAAATTTGTCTTTAGAAATAAGATAGATGGTTATCGATGGGCCCTTTTGTCAGTCTATGGCGCAGCTCAGGAAGAGCACAAAGAGAACTTATCAGAGTTAGTTTGTGCTTGCACTAGCTGTGGGGATCTACCTTTTGTAGTAGGTGGATTTCAATATAACTAGAAATCCTTCAGAAAAAAAATTTGAGGTATAGTGATAAATGGCCTCTTCTTTTTAATGCTATTATTGAAACTCTGAATTTAAGGGAGATAGAGATGACGGGTAGAAAGTTTACTTGGGCTAATTATGCTGAAATTCCAACCTTTGAAAAGTTAGATCGTATCTTGGTGACAACTGAGTGGGAATAGAAGTTTCCGCTGGCTATTGTCCAGGCTCTCACCTGAGAGATCTTTGATCACACACCACTTTTACTTGATGGAGGGAAACCATCTCATAGAGGCAACGCTAGGAATTTTAAATTTGAACTAGGGTGGCTGATGAGGGATGGTTTTTTTTATCTGGTTAAGGAGGTGTGGGAATCTGAGAACAGAGGTAGGACACCCTTGGAACAGTGGCAATCCAAAATTACAAGACTGCGACGATTCCTTAGAGGTTGGGCTCGAAATTTAGTCTCTCAAAACAAGGAACATAAACAAGACCTGTTGAGGAAAATAGATGCCCTTGACAGAAAGGCTGAGACAAATTTATTATCATCTCAGGAGGTAGAGCTTAGTCATCATCTTAAAGGGCAATTAACTAAGTTACTGAGAGAGGAGGAGATTTATTGGCTTCAACGATCAAAAGCAATGAAGTTGTTGCAAGGAGATGATAATCCTAAGTATTTCCATATGTTGGCAAATGGGAGACATAGGAAAACAAAAAATACTCAACTTGAACAGGAAGAAGGAATTATTGTTGGGGATGCGAATCTGAAAGATTATATAACTAATTACTACAAACGACTGTTTGGACCGTATTTACAGAATTCTTTCTCATTGGACGAGACTTTGAGGCATGATATACCTCAAGTGTCGGCGGAGGAGAATGAAGTATTGGTGGCTCCATTCAGCGAGGAGGAGGTCAAATCGGCAGTCTTTGATATGGAACATAATAAGGCACCGGGTTCGGACGGGTTTCCAGCAGAATTTTACCAATTCTTCTGGGACGTGGTCAAGCAGGACTTGATGAGTCTATTTTATGAATTCTATATGGGGAGACTGCCTATTCTCAGTTTAAATTTTGGGGTAATTGCACTACTGCCCAAGACCACGGAAGCAACTAGAATACAACAGTACAGGCCAATTTGTCTCCTAAATGTGTCGTTCAAGGTCTTTACAAAGGTGTTAAATAATAGAATTTTGAAAGTGGCAGATAAATTGATAGGTCCATCTCAGACGGCCTTTATTCTAGGGAGATATATAATGGAAGGTATTGTAATACTACATGAAACAATACACTAGTTGCATAGGAAGAAGAAAGATGGAGTGATCCTAAAGTTGGATTTTGAAAAAGCATATGATAATCTTAAGTGGCCTTTTATAGAAGTCCTCAGAATGGAAGGATTCTCATCAGTTTGGTGCGAATGGATTTCAAAAGTTATGTCTAGAGGAAGTGTTGCAGTAAATATCAATGATAACTTAGGCCATTATTTCCAAACAAGAAAAGGGGTGCACCAGGGGTATCCGTTATCTCCAATCTTGTTTAATATAGTGGTGGATATGTTGGCAATTCTAATTTCACAAGCTAAAGAAGCTAAACAAATTCATGGATTGGTCCCGCATTTGGTTGATGAAGGACTCTCAGTCCTTCAATATGCGGATGACACTATTATCTTTATGGACAATGATTTAGAGAGGGCCAAAAACATGAATATTTTCCTTTGTGCTTTTGAGCAATTATCGGGACTCAAAATCAATTTCCATAAAAGTGAATTGTTCTGTTATGGAGAAGCTAATGCCCATCAAGTGGAGTACACACAAATTTTTGGTTGTAATGTAGGATCTTTCCCTTTTAGATATCTAGAAATTCCTATGCATCATCAAAAATTAATGAATAAGGACTGGCAACATGTGAAGAAAGATTTCAAAAGTGACAGAGTGGTTGGAAAAGTAAGATGCTTTCAGTGGGAGGAAGGCTTGTTCTAATTAATTCAGTTCTGAGTAGTCTTCCTATGTTTATGATGTCTTTCTTTGAGATACCAAGAGGAGTTTTGAAAAAATTGGATTATTTTAGATCTCGTTTTTTCTGGCAAAGTGATGAACATAAGAAGAAATATAGATTGACAAAATGGGAGGTAGTATGCACATCAAAGGACTAGGGCAGATTATTTTAAATCTAGGTGTGCATAATACGTGCCTACTAAGCAAGTGGCTTTTCAAATTGATAAATAGGGATCGGGTATGGCAACAGTTGCTTAAAAATAAATATTTAAGGGATAAAACTCTGACTCAGGTTCAACACATGCCCAAGGACTCTCAGTTTTAGGCTGGTCTTATGAAGGTCAAGGATGAGTTCCTGTCTATGGGTAGGTTTGTTCAAGGGGATCGATCTCAGGTGCGTTTTTGGGAGGATTCGTGGATTACACCGCACCCTCTCAAAACAATCTTTTCATCACTCTATAACGTTGTGAGAAAGAGAAGTGCTTCTGTTAGGTCAGTTCTGTCTACAATACCGTTAAATGTAGCGTTCAGGAGATCTCTGATGGGAGTTAATTTGCAGGCTTGGCACAATGTTATGGCCATGATTGCAGATGTACATTTAAATAACCAAATGGACCGCTTTATGTAGGGGCTGCATCAGAACAGGTTGTTTTCAGTTAATTTTATGTACAGAGTATTGTTGGATGTACAGGCGATACTGTACAATACTCTAATTTGGAAACTTAAACTTCCCCTCAAGATTAAAGTCTTTATGTGGTATTTGTACAAAGGAGTAATCTTAACCAAGGATAATTTAGTTAGGAGACAGTGGCAAGGAGACAAGAAGGTGCTGTGTCTGTTCCTCCAATGAGACCGTACAATACTTACTCTTTGACTGTCATTATGCTAAATTTATGTCAAGAATTATTCATATTTCTTTTAACCTAAAACCTCCAACTAGTGTACACAATTTGTTTACAAGTTGGTTGGAAGGGTTAGATAGAAAAAGAAAATCTCAAATTCTTGTGGGGACAAGTGCTATTTGTTAGGCACTTTGGTTAACACGGAATGATGTTGTGTTTGATAAGGCTATAGCACCGTCTTATTTGCAGGTTATCTTCAAGGGGACGTATTGGACCAGGTACTGGACTTTACTTCAGAAGGAGGAGGATCGCCAGCTTATGAAGGCGGGCTGTATGATTATTGAGACAGCCACAATGGAGGTGTTTGCAAGACACGGCTAGCGTTTTAGCAACAAGATTGCTCTTTAGTTTTTTTCTATTTGAGAACGTTTTCGTCTTGATGGCTCAAAACATTGTTTTTGAGATTCCGTGGATTTATTTTGCTCGTGTGTATTAATGAACAGTCATATGCATTAGTCGATGCAGAAACTAGGATATTAATATATTTCATTTTCTAAAAAAAATCTTACCACGCAAGTGAACATTGCTCCGCTTATCGTGTCCATAGACAATACGCGGGGACGGCCTCCGGAGTGGGACTGAACACATTGCTTTAAAGCATGATAGATGACTGGTTCCCAACTTAATATAACAGTGTTAGTCCATCCCCATCTGTATGTTGAGATATATCCTATCATGCTGGCAGTATCCTGGTCATTGCAAACTAGGAGAGCCCTCCGCGTCTGGTGTCTAATCCAAAATTAAACAACTATAAAGCTTCGTGAGGCCTTGTTTGGTTGCTTAAAACTCAAAGGGGCTGAAGGGAATTGGAGGGGATTAAGGGAGATTTTAACTTTAGAGAATTTAATCCCCCTCAATCCCTCCCAATTCCTTTTGAGATCAAACCAATAGGGCCTGAAGGAGGAGTGGTGTCTATTCACATGTGGTATCCATCTGTCCAATCGTGTATGAACTTCCAAACCACTAAAAAACCTATTATGAAGTCACTTCTATTCGCATGTGGTATCTATTCCATCGTGTATGAAAACTTTATTTTGCTTCAGTGTCCGTAATCATTAATATACTTTTGTTTACTCGGGAACGTGCACATCATTTTCGACAGGTGGCTAGTTCACTAGTAGAGAAAAGACTTTCGGTTTTTACATTTAGTCTCGGCGGCAACATGGCCCGGGACTGAAGAAAGTATTAGTCCTAGTTGGAACCCCCAACCGGGAGTAAAGTCCCCTGCCCAACGAATAGTGAAGCAGGCTTTTTCAGCAGGGGATTTAGTCCTGGGTGGGGGCTCCAACCGAGACTAAAAAGGCCCTTTTAGTCCCGGTTGGTGAGACAAACCAGGACCAAAGGTTTTTATCTCGGTTTGCAAGTTCGACCGGGACTAGAGATTGGCCCTTTAGTCCCGGTAGGCTCTACCAACCGGGACTAACTGGTCCTCTCTATATATAGCCGCTGCTCCAGTATTCCCCAGTACGTGACACAATTCAAAATATTTGGTCTTTGCTTGTGTTCATCCCGTGTTCTTGCTTGGGGGAGCAAGTTCTTGCTCTAGGCCGCCGGCTTCATCTTCAATCTTCTAAGGTTAGGAACTCCATCTTCTAATCTTTCATTGCTAATAATGTAGATCATTCCATGGTTTATTAATAGACATAGAAATATGTGGTTGCTTAGCAATAAGAATGGTGGATTTTATTTTTAGAAAATATATATCATTTGTACATAACCATAGGTATGCGCATATATTGTTTTCTATGTCTTTGTTAGGAATATTATTTCTTGATAACAGTTAATAATCCTTTAAAAAATTATGTGCAACATTATCCCTAGGTCTTTATTAGCAACATTATTTCTTGATGATTTTTTATATGTTTCTCTAATATATAATGTTCCATGGTATATATAGGGGTTCTATATGTATTGCATTATTTATTTCAGTCTATATAACTTTCATGGTCTTGAAATAGAGAAATTTTTTATGGTTTTGTAGATTGAGAATAATGGTGAATATTCTTGATTATCATTTGAGCTCAAAGAACACTTGAATATTTTAGAATAATGGTCAATATTGTAGATGATTTTTTGTATGTCTCTCTAATATATAATGTTCCATGGTATATATATGGGGGTTTTATATTTATTGCATTATTTATTTTAGTTTTTTTAGTTATGATGAATGGCGGTGGACTTTCCGAGCCACGGGCACCTGGTTTTTACCCTAGCGATATTCCATTCGTGCCATCACCAGATAGGGCCATTCCAAATTACCCAAAGCCATCTATAGTATGAAATAATTTTAAGTTTTACTTGCTAATATGATTCTTGCACATATATATTCATTTATAATATGACTGTTGCATATGTCACAGGATATAAACCCGATCGAGTGGCTGGAATCAGTACTATACGTGCAAGAGGTGTCGGATATCTTCGAGCATACAACAAGAGATGATGCGTAGCGGTTGTGGACGTGTAATATCACCTTTACCATCCCTCTTAGGTACACTCAAGAGCCACAAGACATTGTGTAGAGTGGACCTCAGTCTACTATTGCGCTACACGCCCAGTACAGCTACAATGTTTACAGGCCATAGAGCACATTGGGTACCTTGTGCCTGATTTTTTGTATTTAAAGATGCAAGCTTTACGTGAGCGTAATCTGGATACTCCGCAAGTAACCAAAAGGATAGCGAGATATAACGAAATGGATGTGGTAAGTCGTGTATGATATTAGAGCCATATTCATCTGTTGCTATGATTAATAAGGTCACTTTCTGGTACTTTCTTGTTTGTACGCTTGCAGGATTTGCTCCATGATTATACCTATGCTGCAGCTGGCATGGAGAATATTCTTTCGCAAGCTCTCCGCGGACTGGGATACAACTGGGATTATGTGGATCACCTTGGCCAGCATACCAGACAAGGAATTCAGTATTGCCTGCAATTTAATCACAAAGGCCCGGCCATCGTAATAGTGAGACAAAGAGGGTTTTATCTGTGGCCTACCATGTGCGACTTCGTCATGAGGCGAGAGAGAGTGCTTTAGTGAGGACTTTGCATTACATAGATCGTGTCTGGGGTTAAACGATCCGAGACATACGTTGGTGGCAGTGGAGACATATTAGAGTTGCGTCCGGCTTGTAGGATTTATGTTTTAATTAGTCTATTTGTGGTACTTTGGTGGACTTTGGTGGTACTTTAGTTCATGTAATAACTTGGTTTGTTTGTACTGTGATGTTTAATTACGTTTGTTTGGGCTAATGTTTATTTCTCATAGATGCATTACGTACCTATTCGACCCTAGTGTGGTGCTAGAAGAATGTTTTTGAGGTGCTTATTTTATAATGTGTTGATACACTTTGATTGCAACATTGCCTATTTAGATATAGGTCTCTGTTATCGTATATGTTGGTGTCGGATGTAATGCGCTGTGAACAATATATATTACCTCTGTGTTGGATGGAGAAATTGTGTGTAAATTTTTAGAATTTTAAATTAGAATTTTTGAAATGACCTCGGATTGAGAAACAACCCCAACAAAAGCAAATAGGGTCTAAGTACTACAATTCATAATATTTTAACAAAGTAACTAAATTTCCAATTATTAAAAAAAATATAATTGCAATTTATAGCACGTATTAAAAAATTATAACTGTAATCGTATATGAATATGAAAGTAATAAAAGGATATAAAGAAAAACACGCGGTTGCATGGGCGGGAAACAAAACTGATGTGTAGGCACCAGTTTCGAAGCGCACCAAATTTAGCTTCAGTCTGAGGTTGGACCACGAACCGGGACTAAAAGTGATTTAGTCCCAGCTTGTGGAATAAACCGGGACTAAAAGTCGAAACTTTTAGTCCGGGATTGGGCTTCAAACTGGGACTAGAACTCTTTTAGTCCCGGTTGTTGGGCCCAATGGGGACTAAAAGTCATGGGACCTATCTATCCTGTCATCTCTTCCAAATCGTCCTCACATATCCACTAACATTTTCGATCCGCCACCACCACCGGCCCACCGCCGCCTCGCCGAGTGCCGTCGCCCTCGCCTTCGTGCCCTCGTCTCCGGCAACCGTGGCGGCACCTTCGTCTCTGTCGCCCTCGTCCACGCTTGGCCCTCGTCTCGGCGCCCTCATCCCCATCCGGCCGTGCCCTCATCCTCGCTGTCATACTGCGTCCCTCGCCATCGCCCTCATTCTCGCACCCTCGTCTCCGGCAACCGCGGCGGCGCCCTCTTCCCTGTGTCCGTCGCACTCGTCCACGCCGTCGTCCGCACTAGTCTCGAACGGTTCCTCACCGTTACACTCGTCTCCACCGCCGTCGGCCATCGCCCTCTTCCCTGTGTACAACGTTTTGGACCACACTAAGAAGCTCGAGTGATGTAGATGCTTGAATATTGTTGACCCTTGTTAATAATGCTTGGTGTGTAGATGCTTGAACATCTAGTTTGTTTTGAATTGGTTAAATTATTTTGGTTTGTAAGCTGAATTAGTTAGATATTATGGTTTGTAATGTACAAGCTCATGTTAATTAGTTTATTTCTATCATAAGTATATTGATCTATAGTTTATGGACGTACATATAATACGAATATGAAAAACTATTTGCAATGAAAAATAATTGAATGGAAAGTGGATCATAGAAAAGAAAAGAAAAGGGAATGAAAAAAAAGAGCTCTAGAACCGGTTGGTGATACCAACTAGGGCTAAAGGTCCACGCCACCCGTGTTCACTTGGAGGCCCCTATAGTTCCGGTTGGTATCACGAACCGGGACTGATACTCCCCTCCAGTCCCGTTCTGTGCACTGGACTAAAGGGAGGCCCTTTAGTCCCGGATTCGCAGTCCCGGTTGGGAAACCGGGACAAAAAGGGTTTCCCAATCGGGACTGGAACCTATATCTGCACTAGTGGCTGCTCTAGGTCGCCACAGACAAAACGCTAAGGTTCTGCCCCTCTTTTCTTTTTTTCACCATCTATGTAAGTTTATAATATAATTATGTGCTCATGTATACAGGGGCTTATCTAGTGTTCTTTATAGCCCATAAATTTGCAAATGTCAGTATCAAACAACAATTGTAGTGAAAATAATGTTGTGATATTATATGCATACGACTTAATGTCTAAGGGGCCGGCAAGGTATGTATGTAGGATTTATTTATTTATAGTTAAAATAAACAAGGCGGATTTCCTTTTTTAAAGGAAACTATCTTACTATTACTAATTGGAGCCTTCAATAGAGCCTCCATGTTAATTGTCACCAGACCGCACTAAGAAAATAGATAAATCTAGAAATTTACATTTAGAACAAAACATTTATGACACATCAATATTGTTAATTTGATTTTTTTCACTCCATGCTTTATAAAACCATTTTACTATTCATATAATTGCGTAATATAACAAATTCAACATGCTAAGTACATGGTGCAAGCTAAAACGACTATTTATGCCAAAGCAAGAACATGAGGATAACCTAGGACCTATAATATTTTTCAATAAAATAAAATTAAAATTTTGAATAAGAGATACAATAAAAACTAGAGTTTCAACTTAGCATGTGGATAGAAAAATCAACTAGATTAAAAGTTAAAAGCTAAACTATGGATTCATGATGACTATTACTAATTGAGCCTGCACATTAATTCTCACCGGACGTGCTAAGAAAAAAGTTAAATACAAGACATTCTCAATTCAAGACATTCTCTCAATAATTAGAAGCATCAAGCCATTAGATCGATTCCATTCTTTAAAAAATTACCTACAATTTCCATTATAAGAAACAATGAAAAATACCACCAAATTCTACGTATAACTTACCATCATTACCATTATGAAAATTTAAAATAAACACCCATCCAAATTTGCATAAATATATTCCATAAATAATAATAATAATAACCATAACAATAATAATAATAATAATAATAATAATAATAATAATAATAATAATAATAATAATAATAATAATAATAATAATAATAACAATAACAACAGTAATAATAATAACAATAACAATAATAATAACAATAACAATAATAATAATAACAACAGCAATAACAACAACAACAACAACTGCATCTAAATTGCACATTGAAATATATCCTTCCTCCGATACATCCTCTTAGCCCTCCCGCATATCAATTAGATGAATTGTAACCATTACAGTATAATATTATGTATCAAATGCTTTTCTACACATTTGTCAGCTATTAGCTTTCTGAATGTCATGCGTTGGTTACGTTCATGACCCAGATTATTCGTAGCCAACTTCCGGGCTTGGAAAGTTGTTATGAATGACACTGACACCGCTGAAATTAGTTTAGTCATTTATGACTGCAAAGGTTTGAGTTAGTACATAGTAGACGTTTATATGTTTGTATTGTCGACATGATCTAAAATGATATTACCTCATCTAATATAAATCCTTCTTTGACATTTGGGCGCAGCTGTTTTGCTATAAAAACATTGTCACCTATGTGTATACCACCTTAGCGTCATCATAACTACGTCATACGTTGGTTGTAGCGTCTCTGTTGAGTTGACTCAATTTGTATTTGGTTTTGATAATAGGCTTCCTGGGTGTGGTATATGTAGCGTCTTGCTACTGTGTGGAGGGGGCTTCTTGCTGCTGCATGTCATTTTCCATCTTACTTTCTGTTGCAGTGGATGCTGCATCATATATTTCTTGTTCTACATGGGACAAATGTACTGGGCCACGTCCTGCTGACATTCAGACCACTGTGTGATGGTTCCTGTGATTGGTATTTTTTTTTGTTAAATTCCATCTTTTTTGTTAAATTCCAAGAATAAAACTGCTAGGAATGAATCTTCTGATGCTAAACATAATAGGATTAAATTAAAAAGAGGTACTTTTCTTGCTACTACATCTATTGCTGATGAGTTATGTGATAATCCTGATGCACCTTGCTATACTATGCTTTGTCGAGATGTGTGTTTTACCAATGATCCTATGTCTCGTACTTGCATCCTCTTGTCCCTAACCTTTGCAGGAGATTGATGATGGGATGGAGTCGAGGACGACTCTAATTCAAGAAGGAGAGGATGATGAGGACATCACCATGCTGGACACACACGAGCCAGCCTCATCACCAAGCTACAAGTCGTCGCCGACTTGGACCGCGAGTTTGGTTCGGATTCGGCTGACCACACTGCACCAAAACGGCGATATCTCCCTCATACGGCGTCCAAATAAGGTGCTCTTAGATGTGTTGGAAACCTGATGACGAGACGGTTCTTTTGGTTCTGGTCCTAGCTCTAGAGGCCTTGTGGATCATTCTGCGTGACTACAACAAGGTGCTGCATCATCAGTTTTGGTCCTTTTCAGGCCTTGTATCGTGTCGGGCCTTCAACCCAAGTTTTGGGTGCCCCCCTTGTCGCCCCAACCCTAGGTTGCCCCTCTTTGCATATGAACTCAATAGCTGCCGCATTGGAGCTTTAGGTTTTGTTTAGTTCTAGGTTTTCATTGAGAAACTGAGATTGATTCATTGTAACTGTGGTGACAAATCCGTTTACAGTGATCCAGGGGCCCCTGTTCTTGTTCTTCTCACCTATGACGATTAGTCCATTCGAATCAAGAGCCTGAACCCCTACTTGTGTTTCACTTCATTCATATTTGCAATTTCAGATTGCGTGTTTATACCTTCTTGCTTGTGTTCTTTGATTCGCTTGCAGAAAAAAGCCTTCTCGGCGAGGTCAATCAAGTTGTGCTTGGTTGATAACCAACAGAGCAATGGTGTAGTAGTTGTAGGGGTCCGAATTGAGTCTGATTAGAAGCCCAGATCGTCAATGTTGAGTCTCCACAATCGAACGTACCATTACCTTTCGGAAGTTCGGGCCGCGACCCCATCAAGTGGTATCAGATTTTTAAGTTTTCCGTGAGGTATTACCCTTTGTTTTCCCCTTTAGATTCATCTCGTGTTCATTACATAAAATCCACAAAAAGCCTACAAAAAAAATTCCGCTGTCCTAGAACCCTTTTGGCCTTTGGAATTTTTGTTTCAGATTTGCTTTGTTGAGTTTGTGTCCGTGGTCGAGTCTTGTTGCTGGTTTAGTTGTGTTCATCGTCGTAGTTCAATCGTTCAACGCTGCGTTTTTGTTTCCGCCGCTGTCCTACTCCACCTTTACCCAAACAACAAGTTGATCCACTCCATTAATCGACTTGACCCCACAAGCCACCTTGCGCGAACTCTCGCCGTGCAAGCCCTAGATAGGTTGCGAGCCGCCTTGTGTTCATCGCCTTGCACTGTAGCCTTCCTTGTTTCATCTTGCATAACCTATAGCTGCTGCATACACCAGGTATACTTTGCCCTAGCTGAGATACTTTGCTCTGCCATGATCTGTGTCGGGGTTTATGAAAGCTCTGCCCTAGCCACCGTCGCCTTGCCTGCTTAGTTGTGCCCTCTGAAAACCCGGATTCGGGTGAGCTTCCTTAAAATAGGCATACTTTTCGCTTGGAACTCCGATTGAGGTGATCTTTTTTAAAATTTTTAGAATGAAATTTTTCACATACGATTCACCACCTTTGGTGGTTTTGCCATTCTCAGATTTGCAAAAAAAAATGGAAGTGAGAGTTTTCAGGTTCCTAAGTTGTTGCACGGTTTTCAGCAAACGTGCCTATTTTTCTAGACCATATCACACCTCTGTTTAAGGTGCCGATTTTTGTGGTTCCATCTTGTGCTATCCCTGTTCGGTGAAAAGTATAAAAAAATAGTTGAGAAAAATAAAAAAAAGGGATTGCTACTAGTTCTGGAAGAAAAATTAAGGAAAAGATTAAAAGCAAGTGCATTGGGTGCTCTTTGCTTGTTCTGTGAGTTCTATCCACCGTCCTTTGTTCTAACTTGTTGTGCTACGTCTAGGACACATCTTAGCCAGCAATTTTGAGTTGGACTTTGGATACTTATTAAACTTTGCTAATCTACATTTGTTATTTGCTAATCCTTGCTACATATTGTGCCTGTCCTAAAGCTCCACATATATTTTGGTCAGACAGGTTCTCCTTGCAACTGTTACACCCAGCTTGACAACGAATTGTACCATCCTGTTGGCTTTCGTAAGAACACTTGCAAGATGGTGGTAAGCTGCTTGAGATATTGCATTCCACCTTTTCCACCACCTAGTAGTTGTTAGTTGGTAGGGATAATACTTTGGTGTTGTCTTTTGCTGTCTTCTAAGCATGTCAGGAAAATGACCGGAATCTCCTAAGGACTTCAATGATTGTGTGTCCAAGGAAGAGCTTATGATGCTTTTTGATGATCAGCGAAAATACATGATCGATGAGTTTCCTAAGTTGACACAAAACATCACCAATCTGGTTACTCGGGTTGAACAAGTTGAGCAAAAACAACATCATGAAGATGAAGATGACATGAAGGACGAAGAAGATGCTGGTGATGCTGATGGTGATGGTGATGGTGATGTTGGTGCGCGTCGCTGGGCATGTGATGTTGACGAGCGCCTTCGCCATAATCGTCATGGTATGGGAGGTAATCAACTTCATGGTAACAATGACCCTTTTGCTAAAGCTAAATTTGCCGTGATTCTTTTTGCTGGTAATGCTGATCCTGAGGCATATTTAGATTGGGAACATGCTGTTGAACAAAAATTTAATTCTCATTTAGTTCCTGCTGAGCATAGAGTTAGACTTGCTACTAGTGAGTTTAATGATTTTGCTCTCTTTTGGTGGAATGACTTTTGCACTGCTAATAATCATGCAAATCCTATACCTCAGACTTGGAATGTTTTAAAATGACGTATGAAATCTCGCTTTGTTCCTCCTTATTACCAACGTGATTTGCGTATCAAACTACAACCTTTAAAACAAGGTGAAAAAGGAGTAGAGGAATATTATCAGGAATTACTTATTGGGCTAGCACGTTGTGACATACATGAGGATGATGAGGATACTTGTGCTAGATTCTTTGGTGGTTTGAATCATTATATACAGGATATTCTTGATAACGAAGATTGGAACAGGTTCAACCAATTATATCATCTTACTCGTAAAGCTGAAAGAGAAGTACAGGGCCGCCGTGAACAACAACTGACATCCCAGTCCAACATGGAGAGATCTTTTCAGCAGCGTTCAGACCATGAGAAGCCCAAGACCCCGGTCGCTAAGCCACAAGCAACACCACCTACTTTCGAGGTAAGCAATTTATCTACTGCACAGCCCCAACAACAAATGAAGGCTACTACTACTGAAAGAGGTTCTACAAGTAGCTCCACCAACATTGTGTGCCACCGCTGCAAGAGAATGTGACACGTCACGAAGGATTGCCCAAGTCGTCGTGCTTTCATCACTGCACCTGATGGTAACGGATATGTAAGTGCTAGTGATGTTGAAGATGATTTAGCTCTTGCTGCTAACATTGTTGCAGATTTAGAGGAGGATGAGGGTGAGGCGATTGATTCCTTGACTGCCTCGGTGGATTTTTCTAGCCTCTTTGTGCAGCGTGTGTTGAGTTCTCGGGTGGAACATGAGGACGAAGAGAAGAAGCTCCAACACAAGAATTTGTTCCACATGTTTCTCATCGTTAAGGATTGGTGTGTTCTCACCACAATTGATAGTGGGAGTTGCAACAACTTGGTGAATTCAGATCTGGTCAAGAAGCTTGGCTTGACAAAACATTTACTTCCTCACCCGTACCTCCTACAATGGTTGAACAATAGTGGTAAGGCAAAGATAACTAGATCAGCCCGTGTACATTTTTCTGTTGGCTGTTATCATGATTATGCTGATTTTGATGTTGTACCTATGCAAGCATCCTCTCTTTTGTTAGTCTGACCATGGGAATTTGATAATGATGCTTTACACCATGGTAGAACTAATAAATATACTTTCATGCATAAAGATAAGAAAATCACTTTGCTTCCTTTATCGCTTGCTGATATTAGGAATCTTGTTAAAGAGCTTGCTGAAGTTGCTAAGAATGAAACTGGTAGGAATGAATCTTCTGATACTAAATATAATGGGATTAAGTTAAAATGAGGTGCTTTTCTTGCTACTACATCTGCTGCTGCTGAGTTATGTGATAATTCTGATGCACCTTGCTATACTATAATTTCTTGAGATGTGTATTTTACCAATGATCATAAGTCTCGTACTTTGTGTCCTGTTGTCCCTAACCTTTTGCTGGAGATTGATGATGGGATGGAGTCAAGGATGACTCCAATTCATGAAGGGGAGGATGATGAGAACATCATCACGCTGGACACACACAAGCTGGCCTCATCATCAAGCTACGAGTCATCTCGAACTTGGACTGCGAGTTCGGTTCGGATTCAGCTGACCACTCTGCACCAAAACGGCGATATCTCGCTCGTACAACGTCCAAATAAGGTGTTCTTGGATGCGTTGGAAACTTAACGATGAGACGCTTCTTTTGGTTCTTGTCCTGGCTTTAGAAGCCTTGTGGATCATTCTGTGTTACCACAACAATGTGCTGCATCAACAGTTTTGGGCCTTTTCAGGCCTTGTATCGTGTCGGGCCTTAAGCCCAAGTTGTGAGCGCCCCCCTGGTCGCCCCCAACACTAGGACGCCCCTCTTTGCATAAGAACTCAGTAGCCGCCACATTAGAGCATCAGGTTTTGTTTAGTTCTAGTTTTCCATTGAGAAACTGAGATTGATTTATTGTAACTGTGGTGACAGATCCATTTACAGTGATCCAGGGCCCCCTGTTCTTGTTCTTCTCGCCTGTGACGATTACTGCATTCGAATAAAGAGCTTGAATCCCTACTTGTGTTTTGCTTCATTCATATTTGCAATTTTAGATTGCGTGTTTATACTGTCTTGCTTGCGTTCTTCGATTTGCTTTCTGGAAAAGCCTTCTCGGCGAGCTCAATCAAGTGATGTCATGTATTCTGTATGTTCCTTTATATGGAAAACCATTGACAGATGGGAATTGACTGTGTTACTTTGCACTGCCTTTGTGAGATCCGTCTGTTACCCTAAAATAATTTTGAACTAAACAAGAGTTGAGTCTTCACTTACAAACAACAATATGGGTAAACTTTCTTAAGTTGGGTGGTTGTTTGTATTGGTGCTTGTCTTCTCAAAACAAGTTTCTTTTTGTAGTTGCCTAATGTCACTATCTTGTAAACTAGCTCTGAATAGGCTATTTTTTTAGGGAATTGCAGTAATCCTACTTATTCTGTCAAATTGTGTTTTTGTTGATGATTGTGTGCTCCATTCGTGGAGAACAGAAAACATTGTCTTTAGATTAATGTCTTTGGCTATTCCGTTCTTGTACTAGCCTACTAGGGTTGTAGACCTGAACTTGATTTAGCTGTCTTGGGGTAGAAGTGGACTTTAACTTAGTAATGTTGCTTCACACATATCCGGGGAGTACCGAGGTATGTGATATCAAATATGGAGTATATTAGTCTGAGGTCCTTATCATTACATTCATTTACATGATAAATGTGAAATGCCATTTTGTTAGTTTGTATGCTTATTCAATGTTGTGTTTTCAACATTGCGATACTGTGTTTCTTTTAAACATTAGTAACAGTTTCTACCTGATCTGTCTGGAGTTAGCGAAGACATGAATGTAGAGAAATAACTAGCATGTTTTGTCTGAAATGCATGAGGGATTATTCGACGGAAAAAAACACATATGGGATTAGTTTGATGCTTTGAAGGAAAATAAAATCATGTTCACTAAATCTTTAGTAACTGGAAAGATTTGGTTTTTGTAGGTGGGAACATCTTTGAGGCCCAACGATTTCTGTGCTCGGATGATTTTTAGTCTGTAATATGAATTTCTTGTAGTTCTCAATAGCACGTTAGTTCATTCATCTGGATATTTTTTTTTCAAAATCTCATGTAGTAAAGTTAGAGATTTTATTTCTTTATATATTAAGATCAATTCAACCAATATGGGATTGCCCCTCTCCACATAGAGAGCAACCACTATATTCTGTTTTGATAAGTTTTGCTACAGTCTCTAGCAACAAAAGTATAAAAATAGAAAAATCAGTGTTGAATGGCAATATTATGTAGTTTGGGTGCCCTATAGCAACATTGTCCCTTTTGTTTCTTAGTGTCCTATGGCATTCAACTATATGGCGTGTTGTATCATTCTTTTCTTATGCCAAAACATGATCCTATCTCCGAAAGATGGTCCATTTCTAATTTTAAAGTACTGAGGTACCAAAATTGTATCATCCAGAGTGATTTTCTATCATGTGCAAGCTGGTGAGTTCTGAGTAAATAAAGAAATTAAGTTGTGTAACTTGATTTTTTTTGGATTCATATATCTCTATCATATCTCTGTTCTAGATATAACATTGTTGGTGCTCTCCTCTAGATAGCACAATAAATTCTGCTACAAATGGTACCTAGTGATGAAAGCGTCCAAGCATTGTTTTTTTAACACGAACTTCTAAGCATAACCCTGCCTCGTTTATTATGTCAAGGAATGTAGTTACACTGCTGTTGAATGGTATTTGCTGATGACTCTGCTGCAAGCTTTGAGAACACTGACTATAGTCGTGACTGCAAGTGGAATATATGAATTGGATGCTGTGCAGCTCTGCTGCAGCTCATTCTGCTGTGAAGTTGGCAGTAGTCTGCCAAGAACCAAAGTTGTGAAATGTAACTTGAGTATCAATACTTCTAAATGGGTGTGCAAACACATATATGTAGTCTGCCAAGAAGTAAATATGTTTGTTTGCAAATATTTAATAGGTTAAAATTAAGTATTATTCTATCTTAGTAGTCTAATTAATAGCAACATAAATGAAAAGATGTATACATTTGTAGCCCGTGCGAAAGCACGGGTTAACGACTAGTTGCAGGATAACTGGATGGAGGGTAAAGTTAAGCCATGTAATTGTTACAGGTTTAATGTTCACAAACTGCAAAAGTAGGTCATTGATTTATGCATTTAGGTATAAAAATGTGAATGCAGTTGCTTGATGGAGGTGAGGGGTATAAATTTCGCATGTTTGGGAGGTACCATTATACCAGCTATATCTTGTCTCAGAAATGTTGGTCCTACAACTTATTTTAATGAGGGTAAGATCATAACCCCACAAGACAAACCTGGTGCATATGTGCCGCTCTCCTATCCCCTGCCTTTGGTCTCTGAGATCAGCCTGGGCCTACCGTTTGATGTGTTATTTCTGGTCATATCCTTGATACACTCCCAAGAGTAGCAAAGCTGCAATAAACAATTTGATAGATCAATCCATGCAGAAGCTTCGTCCCTTCACCTTGGCTACTCTTGTTAGTTGCGGACTAAAGAACAAATCAGTGTACAGTACAAACAAGGACACTGCCTGCCTCCAAACTCGATAGGCTTCAATTTTTTCTCTCCTGAATACAAATTGATTAACACTGAAACTGAACGGTTTTTCAGATCTGATCTGTACATTTTGCGAACTGGGCACCATATTTGTGGGAGGCCCTGTTCTTAATGCATACCTATAATGGATTCTCTTTGCAACTTTATGTGCCATAGGGATTTATGTTATAATCTCAACCGTTCTTAGTCCAATGATGATGGATTGATGGCTGGATACTTTTCGTTTTATCTGATTGACATGAATTTTTTTTGAGAGTTTGTGATTAGTATATGCATAGATAGATGGATGTTTCTACTAGAAAGTGGCCTTATGCAACAAATTGCTCAAGCTTGATGTTAATAGGATGACATCCTTAGCTGTTGGCCTCCCGCCTAACCACGAAAATGGGGGGTGTTAAGGCTGAGGAGGCTCGTAAAGGAAGAATTATATTGGTGTACTTAGTCACATTGTCGATCAAGAAAGTCCTAAGCGTCTGTGCGACTACATTAGGCAAAATGAGGGTGAGAATGCCAATGATCATCTATCAGAAACTACAATCCCGTCTAGCGATCATGATGATTTTTGTTTTTGTTTTTATTGGGACGGAAGGATATGTTTTCTTGAAGGGCTCACATAAAGCCTGCACTGCAAGTTCTGCATATTTCCCACCTAGTATCAAGACATTGAAGATTGAGAGGGTCTATTTGACAAGCTTTGGAACTGGTGACATCATTCTATTTCTGTACTACGAGTTCCATCCATTCATGCAACCAAGATGGATATGGAGTTGTAAATGTTTAAATCATAGCTTTTACCGCCCTTTCGCATCCTTATTCGAGGAACGTACTATCGCATTATGTGACACAGGAGGATGTTTATTTTTGTTGTGTGCTTGTTTGGTCAACCCACATTGTCATGTGTGCTCTGGATTAAAAATCTTCTCTGGTAGTTTGTTTCATTGTGGTCACCATGTTGTGTGTGTACTATTTGGCAATCTGCTAATGTATGGATTGTACATGATTTTCTAGTATTTTCTGTTTTCAGGGAAACAAAAGCCCCTCTAGAAGACATGCATGATCTTTTGTGTTATTTTTCAACAATGAGTGCCATGTGTTTGGAACCTAGCTTGTACTAAATAAACTGTGTCAGATAGAACAGTCATCTCTAAAGAAAAAAAAAAAATCTGAGGAACAATGTAACCATTCACCACAAGCTGTTGGCAAAAAGCATAAATGTTGCGTCTCATTTATCTCTTTTTGGTGCTTTCACAACTGTAAATGCGTTCATGGTTAAACTCACACTCTAAATATTCCAGCTTTTGAAAAACTCCGTCCAAACAACCAGATAATGTTGTTGTTATGGTTTGAGAAATATGTTGCTCAGACCTCATAGTCACGAGCATGTGCAATTTAATGTGTTGTACCATGATCGCCGTTCGCTTGTAAAGGACTGTTAACAGTGCAGCGGCAGCAATATGTGTGGACCATGATTATATTATGAGAAAGAAGTTGCTCAGACGTCATATTCACGAGCATGTGCAATTTAATGTCTAGTACAAGCTGGCAGCCAGATTATGTTTGGAAAAAAAAATCCTGGTGTGATTTTTCCTTACAATGGCTCATGAATATAGACGGAAAGCTTGCAGCTCAGCTTCAATTGTCATGTGCAAATGAAGTTTGCTGCGCAAAGAGAGTTTTGAATTTATACATACAAAAATTATAAATACTTATGATACCAATTAAACTTCATTAGATTCGTCATGAAATATATTATCATAGTATACCTCTTTATTTGCATAAATATTGGTAATTTTCTTTGTATAATCTTGATCAAACATAATATACTTTGATTTAGGATAAACCAAAATGAAAATTTATTTTGTGACAGAGAGTACGTTCATGGACCATAACTATGATAGAAAGAAGTTGCTCAGCTCTCATGGTCACCAGCATGTACAATTTAATATGGCAATTGCACCCCAGCTGTGGGCCTACATCTGCTATATATAGGTCTCTGGACCACGATTATGACACCGTTCACTGTAAACAGCTTACCCGTGCGAAGTGTGCGGCGCAGCACGTTTTCGCGTTAACACCGTCAAAGCCACCTATCCCCCAATATAAATTCATCACGAGGGGCGGTGTTGGTTGAGCACAGAGCGTCGCTGAGCACAGGGCAGGTGAGTCGTCGTTCCTAGCCATCTTTCCTTATATTGAATTTTTGCAATCCAAGTATAATAAAAAAATAGAAATGGTTTTTGTATATACAATAATGCCTGCAGTTGTACTGTTTATCTCGTGTTAAGGCTTTATTATTAGGACACCAGTGTCCCGTTAACGTGAGGATATATATTCAGAAAAAGTTTTGTATACACAAAAATCCATGGAGTTCTTTTTATATAAGAAATAGGATGCTCCTTTTGGTGCCCCGGCATTGATCCTCAACGAGTTGAGTTGCACCGCAAAAAGAAGATAAATCCTAAAAATTCGCACAAATAAATAGAAGAACCTGGACATTGAGATTTGGTAGGTTCTAATTGTCATCAACAATAATGGCCATTAGACCTATTAAGTTTTCAAAAGAATTTCCTATCTGCGTCATTATAAAAATATTCTAAAGTATATATCACCTTAAATCAATGTCTGAATTAAAAATTATGTTCATTATTGGAAACAATGAGGTAATCGTTAAATATGCTTCTAAATTTCTTACTCCACTATGAATTGAAAGCTAATATAACGTTCCTCTAAATACATTTGATTTTATGAAGTCAAAGATATAGGGTTTGGATTTGCTAGCTATGTATTCCCTTGTATGACTATATAACCAGATTTATTAATTACAAAGGGCGTAAGCCTCCCATCATGTCCAGACTACACCAGCATGGACGGCATTCATGTTCGCTGCTGCTAGTGCAGGCAGTGTCTAGGAAAACAACTTGTGCTGCAGCGCAAAATGCATCATCATCAGGATCAGGTTGCCGGGCCAAGGATATATATATATATATATATATATATATATATATATATATATATATATATATATATATATATATATATATATATATATATATATATATATATATATATATATATATGGGTGAGGCTATTCCGTAGCTGGCTACAAAATAACTTATTCTGTAGCCACTTTGAGTTAGACATACACACACACGTGCAGAGCCGTCCCGGCATAAGACGGGACGCTGTACAAAAACTCTAAAGTGAAGCCTACTAGACTAGCAAAATAGAAGAATAAAATGGTAGATATTGTGTAGTTATTACATAGCAATGGAATATGTTAAAAATCGTATTTTTATTTAAGGAAAAAGTTCAAATTATTTCCCTCAACTATAGCCAAAGTCCAAATAACCCCATAAACTATTATTTGGTTCATTTTACCCCCCCTCAAACTATGTCATTTGATTCAAATTACCCCTAATACAATTTGTCTTTTTTATTTCTCCATGCATAGGTAGAGTTTTAAGTTGAAATTTTGCAAGATGATAGTACACATCATAACATATGTTAGAAAAAATGCGTCATAATTTATTATTATTATTATTTTGATAGGTTACAATATTAAATAATAAATTAATCATTCTAATTCAAAATTATATGAAAAATCACGATGAAAAAATTATGACATGTTTTTTTTGACATGCATTGTGATGTCCACTACTACTCTATAAAATTTGGAACTAAAATTCAACTTATGTATGGAGAAAAAAAACAAATTGTATTAGGGGTAAAATGAGCCAAATGACATAGTTCATCAGGGGATAAATTGAACCAAATAACAGTTTAGGAGGTTATTTAGACTTTGGCTATAGTTGAGGGAGTAATTTGGACTTTTCCTTTATTTAATCTTAGTTGCATAATCATTACTTGAACAATATCGTTTTTTGTGATTGATTTGTAGTAGACCTGACTTGGATCTTAAAACACTAGATGTCTTGATGCATATATGTACAAAAGATGAAAGGGACAAATTAAGGGTGATACGAACTAATCAACAAACAAGAACTAGCTAGTCTATATGAAGTATTTACTAGAATTGATCTATTCATCAATTGAAGAATACACCTTGTGAGTTGTGACTCGTACCTCCTAAAGCTGAGCACATTGCCATATGTCCAGGGCTCAGGCGGGTGTCCTTGCTCCCACGGCCAGTCGAACGGTCAGTTGATAGACGAGACGTCGATGCGGCCATGCGGAATAAGAAATGTGGGTGAAGGCATTGCGCCGAGCAGGAGCCAGCCCGACGATGGACCTAACATTGGGCCAGCGACGATTGACAAACAGCGACCAGCAAGGCCGCCTGGTTCGTCCAACAACCCAACCAAAAAACTAAGAATTAACATTAGGCCAAAAATTGATAGGTTTATTGGCTGCTGCATTAGATTTTCGAGGCCCCTAAAATTTGGGGGCCCTGTTCAGCCGAATCGGTTGAACGCCCACCGGTACAGGCCTGTATACATGAGACTAAGAAATTAAATACAGGTAGATTTGGAACTTTTTATGAAATACTCCCTCCGTTCTAAATTATAACTCGTTTGACTTTTTGACCTCAAGTTTAATTGCTCGTTTTATTCAAAATATTTATGCAAAAATAGCCAAATTTAAGTCATTCTTGAAGAATTTTTATTAATAAAAAGCCACAACAAAAAATATGATATTTTGTGATTTTTTTAAAAAATAAGATGAGTAGTCAAACTTAGGGTCAAAAAGTCAAATGAATTATAATTTGAAATGGAGCGAGTAAATGGCATTGGTCCATGGTATGACTGACTACAAGTCACTTTCTGAACTGAAATCACGCTGTGAATGTTGGCATTATGTTAAAATATTGAACAGATAGTTACTATGTGCGTCCTGAGATATATTGGGTGCTAAACGTAGTACTATAGAATTAGTCTTAAATTATGTCATTAATTCTTGGTACAAAAGCAAACAAAGTTCATCATTTTTTATGCAGTTGTTGATGCAGAAAGAGTGTTTTCTACTGTTAAATAATGTACATTTTTGTGTGTATGTAGTTGTGGTAGGTATATATTTAACAGTCCACTGCTACTTTATTATTTTTATATATATCTAACAGTAAAAATAATTTACCTACATATCTAATCGTGAAAATAAATTACCTACAACTAATCCTCACGAGAGGCGTTAGAAAAAAAATAAATCCTAGAATCACCCCCTAAATTTGCATCTCAATTACCTACATATACCATTGTTACAAATAACCCCTAAATATTAATCAAAATTATCTATATATTTTATTATAAAATACTATCCCAAGTACAACAATATATCCAATATATTATTCTCAATTTTGTCATTGTCAATGTGGAAAATACTAAATTAAGACATACATATATGATATGTCCGTGTCACACCCTGTAGATTATGTATACATGTATGGAAGAAGTGATGAAAATACTGGTTTCTATGTTAAGCACATAGTTTAAACTAAGGTTTAATTAAACACATGTCAAAAAAATATAGATGTGTGATGAATTATGAATAAAACTCTGAATGTGGATGAACACTTGTATAGATTATTAATTGCTAACTAAAGTCACTAGCTGATAAAGACTTGTACGTATCTATATGTGTTTGTCAGAATATCTGAAAGACGAGACAAAGAGCAAGGTAAATGATTTCGATTGTTGGTTATGGATCTAAATCTTGTAATGAATTTATAATACTTATATCTATCAAAATGAATAGCCCATGGGAGAGCATGGATTGGTGGACTATAGCTAGCATGTATGTTGTAAATAGTTGTTGAACAAGGTTTGTTTCTCTTGTTTATTACAAATTAGCATTTAGTTTCTAATCATGAACCATAAATAATAACGTTGTTAATTAAAAAAGATAAAAGATATTCAATTTTATGCAGATTCCATATACTAAATCAAGAGTATATATATGTGATGTGGTCATTGATCTATATGGCATGCAGAAAGACCAAGGACCCAGATGGCGCAGAAATTTGAATTGCCTAAGTATGTTTGTTTCAAGGGCGATAATGGCAAGTACCTGTGCGTGCGGAGCATCGAAGACCACCCTGACCTGCAGTTTTCATCGGATGATATTGGTGACCCAAGCGTGAAGCACACCATCTACAACAGTGGCGATGGTTACATCCGCATAAAGGCTAACAAGAACAACAAGTTCTGGAGGCGCAGCCCCAACTGGATCTGGGCAGACTCCGATGACACTACTAGCAACAACCCTGACACCTTGTTCCGCGTAGTGAAGCTTGAAGGCAACATTTTTGTGCTTGAGAACCACGGCAACGACCACTTCTGCCATAGGTTGACCTATGAGGGCAAGGAGAGTTGCCTCAACGCCACTATCCCATCCATCAGGAACGAGGCACGACTGCACATCGAAGAAGTTGTTCTTGCTCGGAGGATTTACAACATCGAATACGACCTCGAGAAAGCTAAAGTTTATAACAGCAAGGTCCTCACTATGGTTAAAGAAGAGGCAATTAACCGTGGCAGCAAAGACACCACGACTACGCTAAACCTAAAGTATGAGGTCAGAAAGGAAAAGAAATGGAACTCAAGTTCCTCATTGAAGCTTGGTGTGACGACCAAAATTGAAGCTTCAGTTCCACAGGTTTCAGAGATGTCGGTTGAGCTCTCTGCTGAGTCTACTAAATCATACACTTGGGCCGAGTCCAACAGTAGCACAGAAGAGCGCACCAGCAACACTGTGGTTACCGTGCCTCCACAGACCAAGGTGACAGTGAGTGTGCTGGCAACGGAGGCCACCTGTGATGTTCCCTTCTCCTACTACCAGGAAGATATTTTAACAGATGGACAGACTGTTGTTCACAAGTTTGATGATGGGATCTACCATGGAGTCAACAGCTATGGTTTCAAGCATGATGTCTCGGAAGAAAAGCTCTGAGAATGTCTCTGCATGATGGAGCGATACGTACTAAAACTGTCCAAGCCGTTGTTCTTTCCAATAATTACTCTCTCCGTTCCAAGATGACCTATATTTTGGTACGGAAGTAGTCTATGTACCGTACCATATCATCGTAAGTGTGTTTACATTGTGTCTATTCAATAATGCCAGTATAAATAAGCCACTGCAGTATCTGCTGGCAACGCATGTACTACTCTAGTCACCACGAGTGTGTTTGCATTGTAAGTGTTCATCTTTGTACACAAGGCGTAGAGCAAGCCCTTGTAACTGTGTTGTGCTCATGTCCGTTCAGTCAAACTCGTTCAGTTGGTTCCGTGAATTGTTCTGAACTGAATGTTGGTGGGTTCTCTCTGGGGCTGACCTGAGGTTATCTCTTCCTGTCCTCACTTTAATTTTTTTGGCCTGAAAGAAACTAATTTAATTGGGTTCCTAATCTCACCTCTGGAAAATGCAACAAGTACATTCCTTCCCCACTACTCTTGACTATAATGATGCCTCAGATCAGGCGGCATCTTTTTTTTTTAGAATCAGAATATTTCAGCCGCTGCATCAACCAATGTATATAGCTATTCTTTATTATACATAAGGAGCTCTTAAAGCGCCCAAAAATTAGCACAAATTGTTTGGAGATAATTAAGAAAGTTATCCATAACTGACTCTATTACTAAAAGGCCATCCATTCGAAGCAAAAATCTCCATGACCGTGGTTTCAAGCACACGACATCCCGAAGTAACTTGGGATCTCTCCTCTTCCTTCAGCAGCAACGACCAAAAATGGATCCAGTATGTCTCTCTGTATATGACCTGCATAAGAGTAACAGCTCGCGTATTGTTAAAAACCATGTCATTTCTACTTAACCAAATTGCCCAACATAAGGAAGATGCTCCAACTAAAAATCTTGTACTTAAGTTTCTTATTAACCCCATTCAGCCACCCATTAAACATGTGATGAATACCTAGAGGTGGTGTAATATTAAAAGAAACTTGTACTATCCTCCATATAATTCTAGACATTGACAATCGAAGAAAAGATGTTGAATTCCAAATTACAGGAACAACGCTTTAAACTTCCTTTCCATTGTCTTCTTGCTAGATTATCTTTGGTTAGAACTACTCCTTTGAGTAAGTACCACATAAAAATTTTTGCTTTCAAGGGCAATTTCAATCTCCAAATCAAGTTATTGCACGGTACAGCCATTGGTACAACACATGACTTATACATTGATCGAACTGCAAATTGGCCATTTTGTTGTAAAGACCACCTAAAAGTGTCTTTCTGATTTGTTAGTTGAACATTCAAAATTTTGGCTACTAACTGATGCCAAGCATGTAAATTGTTCCCAACTAGCGATCTTCTAAAGGCAACATTTAAAGGGTTCGATCTTAGGACCATCGTGACTGTTGCACTCTTCTTTCGTACAATGTTATAAAGAGCTGGATATTGATCTCTAAATGTGATGAGGACATCACCACGCTGGACATGCGCAAGCCGGCCTCATCACCAAGCTACAAGCCATCGCCAACTTAGACCGCGAGTTCGGTTCGGATTTAGCCGACCACCCTGCACCAAAACGGCGATATCTCACTCATACAGCATCCAAATAAGACATTCTTGGATGCGTTAGAAACCTGACAACAAGATGCTTCTTTTGGTTCTGGTTCTAGCTCTAGGGGCCTCATGGATCATTCTGTGTGACCATGACAAGGTGCTGCGTCACCAGTTTTGGGCTACTGCGCATCACCTGCTTCCGAGGTAAGCCATTTATCTACTGCGCAGCCCGAACAACAAAAGAAGGCTACTACTACTGAAAGGGGTTCTACAAGTAGCTCCACCATCATCGTGTGCCACCGCTGCAAGGGAATGGGACACATCATGAAGGATTGCCCAAGTCGTCGTGCTTTCATCGCTACACCTAATGGTAACGGATATGTAAGTGCTATGTTGAAGATGATTTGGCTCTTGCTGCTAACATTGTTGCAGATTTAGAGGAGGATGAGGGTGAGGCGATTGATTCCTTGACTGCCTCGGCGGGTTTTTCTAGCCTCTTTGTGCAGCGTGTGTTGAGTTCTCAGGTGGAACATGAGGACGAAGAGAAGAAGCTCCAACGCAAGAATTTGTTCCACATGTTTCTCATCGTTAAAGATTGCCGTTATCTCACCATAATTGATTGTGGGAGTTGTAACAACTTGGTGAGTTCAGATCTGGTCAAGAAGCTTGGCTTGACCACACGTTTACTTCCTCACCCGTACCACCTACAATGGTTGAACAATCGTGCTAAGGCAAAGATTACTAGATCAGCATGTGTACACTTTTATGTTGGCTCTTATCATGATTATGCTGATTTTGATGTTGTACCTATGCAAGCATCTTCTCTTTTGTTAGGCCGACCATGGGAATTTAATAATGATGCTTTACACTATGGTAGAACTAATAAATATACTTACATGCATAAGGACAAGAAAATCACTTTGCCTCCTTTATCGCTTGCTAATATTAGGAATCATGTTAAAGAGCTTGCTAAAATTGCTAAGAATGAAATTGCTAGGAACAAATCTTCTGATGCTAAACATAATAGGATTAAGTTAAAAGGAGGTACTTTTCTTGCTACTACATCTACTGCTGATGAGTTATGTGATAATCCTGATGCACCTTGCTATACTATGCTTTGTCGAGATGTGTGTTTTACCAATGATCCTATGTCTCGTACTTTGCATCCTCTTGTCCCTAACTTTTTGCAGGAGATTGATGATGGGATGGAGTCGAGGACGACTCTAATTCAAGAAGGAGAGGATGATGAGGACATCACCACGCTGGACACACACGAGCCGGCCTCATCACCAAGCTACAAGTCGTCGCCGACTTGGACCGCGAGTTCGGTTTGGATTCAGCTGACCACCCTGCACCAAAACGGCGATATCTCCCTCATACGATGTCCAAATAAGGTGTTCTTAGATGTGTTGGAAACCTGATGATGAGACGGTTCTTTTGGTTCTAGTCCTAGCTCTAGAGGCCTTGTGGATCATTCTGTGTGACTACAACAAGGTGATGCATCATCAGTTTTGGGCCTTTCAGGCCTTGTATCATGTCGGGCCTTAAACCTAAGTTTTGGGCGCCCCCTTGTCTCCTCCAACCCTAGGTTGCCCCTCTTTGCATAAGAACTTAGTAGCCGCCGTATTGGAGCTTTGGGTTTTGTTTAGTTCTAGGTTTTCATTGAGAAACTGAGATTGATTCATTGTAACTGTGGTGACAAATCCGTTTATAGTGATCCAGGGCCCCCTGTTCTTGTTCTTCTCGCCTATGACGATTAGTCCATTCGAATCAAGAGCCTGAACCCCTACCTGTGTTTCACTTCATTCATATTTGTAATTTTAGATTGCGTGTTTATACCTTCTTGCTTGTGTTCTTTGATTCGCTTAGAGGAAAAGCCTTCATGGCGAAGTCAATCAAGTTGTGCTTGGTTGATAACCAACAGAGCAGTGGTGTAGCAGTTGCAAGGGTTTGAATTGAAACATCCTCGATTTTGCACGATGGGAAAATCCACAGAATGAGCTATAATGTGACAAAACCAAAGAATGATTCCATCACATTATCATATATCAGTGGATATCACAGTCATATATCGTAAGATTACAAGTTTATAGGGTAATACATCAACTGAGTACACACCTATATAGAGTAATTCTAGCGGAAGTATATCTATTCGTCATCAGAGTCGGCGGAAATGAATCGTCAAGTGAAGGCTCCTCCTTCGCGGGCATCATCAGAGTAGAGTGTCAGCGGCATAGATTTCATCTTCTGAACCAAACTTAAGCGTAGGCACGAGACCTCCTAATCCATCACTTATTCAACATCTCCGAGAAGCGATAAAATCTACACACCGCCCGGATGTGTGCGGGCCATGGTCGGCCGATGAGCTTTGGTGGAAAAAGATAAAACAAGGGATCCGGCGATCCTAATATTTGGCGTGGTTTGCATCCTTAGCGCATGCAAAGTAACAAGTAGTAGATAATATAATAGTTCATCAAATTTTAACATATTCCCAACCACACACATCCACACATCCATCCATCCCAATCCATCACCACATCATCACCACCTCACCACATCTCACACTCAAGTCGGCAGGCCAACTCCCTCTCAGCCTGTCTCAACGGCCCGCAGCCCCCGAGGCTCACGACCGGCATACCACATACCCAGGGGGAGAAAAGAAGACTCATCTCTCTATTCCAGCCAGCACAGATACCAGGAAGGTCCATATCCGACGAATCGGCTTATGTATCGATCAACCAACACTCTGCAGAGGTTTTGCATACCCAAAAGATTAACCATCCTCGGAGTCATGACCTCCTAGGCAGAATTCTGGCTGCTTGCTAGCCTAGAACGATGCCACCCTACCTCTCGACCTGGAACACCCCAAGTATAGTGCGGAATGGCGATATCTTGTGAGACACAACGCGTGACATCCCGAATGTCCCAAAGAACCATGTTGTCTCGGAAGGTGTGAGTCCCTCATGCCCGTACCTCCCTACACACTTTAAGCCCAATAGTAGTGGCACCGCTCTACCAAGTAGTCCAAATTGTCTCGTACCATATAGAGCGAGAGGGATGCAAAGGTTCCCGGTGAGTCCGAGTACTAGTAAGTCCTTAGGGTTGACCAAGCCAGAATGTCTTCATCAGGTTTACCATTTTACGTGCCACCACAGCACCCCTGTCCTGGGCTCCGCCCCTCGAAGGCTCACACCCAGGATCCCACCTCATCACATCACATCACATCACATATACCCGCCACAGGTATTCATATCCGGATGCCCAGGTTGCATCGTATGATAAGACTCGCCCTCGGCTCGTCGTATACTCCAGCTTGGTCGACTCAACCCTCACCCTCCACGCACCCAAGACACACGCAGCACGCTCCCAATCCACCAAGTCCGGCATCCCAAGCCAAACCATTCCTAGGGGTTCATCACCAGCATCACATCACAGACACAATGCGAGTGGAGTTTAAGTAAGTATGGCGATATAACATGCAAGCAAGCAGGTGGAATAGCATAAGTAAGTGGGCGTGAGCGCAAAGCTGGGTGACATGGTAGAGGGGTTGCAATCAAGTAATAAAGGCTTAGGCCATAGCATGCATCCATATACTAGCAAAGGATTAAATATAAAGCGCTAGCAGTTCTAGATATTATGCAATGTCTAATAGGATTGTCTAAAAGAGGGAGCTGCCATGACACCTGCGTTGTCATGGAAGTAGTGGTACAATTCTCCATCTGTTGTGGTAGTCAGTCAACGGGGTTTCCTCAGGTCCTTTCGTCGTCCACGTTCTCTTCCTCCAGCGGGTCCCGGTTCAAGCGCCGTAGATCACGTAGCAGCTACTCCGTGAAACGACATGCAAGGCAAGAGAACACACAATACTCAAAAGGACGATAAGACGTAGGAAGATCCATAAACAAGAGACGTTAAGAGGTACACGACTTAGCCCTCTCGGCGGATGTCGAATCCTCGGGCCAAAGAGACAAGAGTGGTGGTATGCTACGCATAAGTTGAGCGGCCAAGCCAATATGGCTTTAAATATAAATGGTTTAAGCCGAAGCTTATCCTTAGCATACACCACGGCTCACGTTCTTTCGATCCCGGCGTCACGGAGTTGACGGGAATCGAAAGACGGGCCTAGCAGAGAGTAAAGGGAGAACGATGGGGCTCGGCTCTTGTAGCCTTTACCCAACAAGTCACAATTGGACGTAAGAAGTAAACAGGAACTATCAATACTATTGTGACTTGGCTCTAATGTACTTCAACTGGCCGCTATGGTATTCAGCGGTAGTAGAAGGGGTCGGTGTAAAATAAACAAGGCAACAACTTCGGTCTTCTCGATCCACACGGCACCGTCACGTCGGGAGCCGAGAAGTGAAAAGTTAGCTAGGCAAGTCTATGTCATGTTCCCGGTCACATCTCCAGTGAAGATAGTTTCACTCGGTCGATCGAGTCGACTCTCACGGTCCCAGGGCATGACATCGACCATGGCTTAGCTAACTGTTGACATTTCTAACGTCGCTACTAGAAATAGAGGTAAATCCCTATCCCACACAACGGCGCCAAAAATGCTTGTTGGTATTTCTTATGCACAATTAAATTATAAAGGATTCATAAGCGCCTGAGAAAACCATTGTAGCATTTTACCGGGAGTATTCCGGTATCGTTATTTATATTTTACCACTGGGAAACAATGGATAGAGACATTGATAGTTCACCATCATGTATCTACTAACTTAATACACCAACTAGACTAAAGTAGGGGGTAAATGATAGATGATAGGAATTATGTATATATGACACACACAGGAGAATTCTATGATAAATAAGTAGATAGCTAAAGTGAGACGACAACGGGAGAGTTCAAGGTTCCTGAATACTTCTCTATTACTTTGGTTCTATATAACTAATTCATGGCAGATAAAGCAATCACACAATAGCACTTTGGAACAACAGTACCTATCCAACTCTCGAACAAGACTGGGAAGAAGGTAGCTGGGTAAGGCTGCAAAAAGCTCTGAAAACACCAACTCCGACGTGGTGGAATACTGAAGATCGTCACACCCAATTTTAAGGATAAAATTGAATGCATAAAATCTTATGTGTGCCCGTGAATCGAGTCACACACATAAGCCGACAAATTATAATAAAGTACCATCACAGAGTTTATTACATAACGAATGAATAACTAACTCAAGTCTTTAATATAAATAAGACAATTACTAAGATAACTCTCTTGCGGAAGCTCCAACACGAGGGACACGCCAACCGGTGAACAAAGAAGCCTAATACTCTTCACGGTAGTTGTCACTCCAATCCTGATCTGTTACCCGTCCGGGATTTTCCAAAGATTGAAATAAAACAAGCGTAAGTACTTTCGTACTTAACAAGTATAGCAGGGGTTCATGAGGCTCAAAAAGCGACACGGTTAGACCGCATTTAGCTTTTTAGTGTATGTCCACTTTTAGCAATTATTAGCATCAAGGTAGTAGCAAACCCCATAACCACATGATCGGGTAAACAAGATTAAAGAATAGAATAAAAATGTCATAATTAACATTTAGCAAAAATAAAGAATGATCATCTATTCCGTAAGAATCCCTTGGCCACCCTAACCGTGGGCACGGACGATATATCGGTTTAACTTCTGCTTGCAGAGGTGTACACTTTCCTTTGTGAGTCATAATTTTCAAATGCATGGGTTTGCAAAGTCCATGACACCGAAAATTATATAAAGCCATCCAAGAGTTCGTCTAACAAGCAAGGGGACGCTAAGTCATCGGATATAGGACCCCTCTTCCAACATGGCACAATTCCATCACGGCTATACTCATAAGGACAGCGGTTGCCCTATACCCAATTCGGCCCTTCCTCTCACGAGCTAGAAAAGGTCTCTTGGGTGAACTAGAGCCGAGCCATGTAGCCCTCACAGCTATGCGTTAAGTCCTGGATGATCACGTACAGATAAGTCCTTATGGAGAGGAATTTAGAGCATCTCAAAAAAGAGAACAAACTCTAACCCCCCGAGATTTTAAATTGCTAAAAAGTCATCTTTTATCATTATTGCATACATCATTAATCAAGTTACAAGATCATGGTTATAAAGCACTAGCATAACTACCCATATGCAATATCCCATGGTGACAAGGTAATCGGTAATCGATCACTAGGAAATCCTTAATAGGTAACAAAGGGACACATGCATATGATATTTAGTGTAATCATGAATAGGTCATCAAGGATGATCCCAACTATACTTGCCTTGTTCAAAGAGCTCCTGAGGATCCTGGTTGTCGAAGAACTCTTGATCCCCCACGAAAGGCTCACCGTCTAGACTTGATCATTATATCAACAACACACATCCAAATAGCAATCATGCATAACAAACAAGGCTATGGTTAGAACATTACACCAATCAACAATAAAATAAGATAAAAAAATTTATAAAACGGATCTACGTGTTGCTAGGATCATACAAACACTTAGATCACTAAAATCGGATCTAAAACGAGAAGATTGTGATTTAAATAAGATTTTCTTTTGTAAAATAATAGATCAAATATATACTTGAAATTAAAAGTTGAAAAGCAAGATTATAAGATTAGTAATTTTGTAGAGAATCAAATTACGAATCTAACGCAACTTGAACGGATCAAATCGGAGTTAAAACGAATATTTTATAAGCAAAACAAGACAGTGGCAATTTTGTAAATAGCTCAAAACCGGGATTTCGAAATAAGATAAATAAAATCAGATTTTTTTTTTTAATTCGGAATAGGACTGCGGGTTGGAACATTAAATAATAGAGGGTTTCTTTTGCAAATAGCCAGCCGAAGGGGTATCTTGAGTTGTGGATCGTTGGATCAATCTTGGATGGCTGAGATTAGAAGAAGAAAGAGAGAGAAAGGAACACAGCCAGCTACAGTAACTCCGGCGGCCTGGACGCCATGGCTGAGGATTAAAGCTCGCCGGTGGAGTTGGACATGGACCTAGAGACCACGGTTTCGCACGGGATTCATAGGGAACGGACGAGGAGGGCAAGGCAAACTCACCAAGGCTATTCTCGGCGACGGAATCGACTGCAGACGAGGAACGACGAACGGCGGCGGCGGCGATCTTCCTGCGACGGTTCGGCGTTGATTAGCGAACGAACCGAAGAGAAAAAGAGAGGGAGAAGGGACTCGGCGGCTTCGCAAGATTGAGATGAAACTCGTCTGGCGACTTACGGCGGCTGCAACTCGACGAACTTCGTGAGGCGGCGAAGGCAGCAACTAACTAGGGCCAGCGGCAGCTCTGAACTCGATGCGAGGCGCGGTTTGCTCGAGGGCTAGCGTGGGGAGGTGCGGGGTCACGTGGCTGCTATTTATTTGGGCTGAGGCTGGTGCTTGCGGAAAATCTCAGCGTCGAGACGGACTCGTCCGGTTTGAGTCCATGCTGGTCACGAACGGAAAGAAGAAACCACGTAGTGCTGTTGGCCTCCTGGCTGCTCGGCAACAGAAGAGAGAAGGGAAGTCTGCTACATGTACAAAAAGGAGGAAAGAAAGAAAATCCTTTTCCTTTTTCCAAATCGATTTTCAATTCATTTTGAGATATATTTCCAAATAGATTTTAATTCCTTTTTGAACTCACGTACAAAGCACACAAGCAAAAGAAATATGCAACAGCATGATGCAAAAATACATGTGTGTACCTTATGATTGATTTTATTTAAATAATAATTATTTTTCCTACATTACAATGCACACCCAATTGTATATTTAAATCAATTTATCTATTTTGAAACCATGCAAATTTTAGGGTGTTACAAATCTACCCCCCTTAAAAGAATCTCGTCCTCGAGATTGGGCTGCTTACTCGAACAACTGCGGATAGCTGTTTCTTAGATCCTCTGCTCTTTCCCAAGTTGCCTCTGCCTCTGAATAACGATTCCACTGAACCTTGCACATCCTAATAACTCGACTTCTGGTAACTCTTTCCGCTGTCTCCAAAATCTTTACCGGAAACTCTTCGTACGTAAGATCATTTTCCACAGTAAGCTCTTCCAGCGGTATTTGCTCCTCAGGCACACGCAAACACTTCTTGAGTTGAGACACATGGAACACATCATGCACTCCCGCCAACCTTTCAGGTAGTTCCAACTGATATGCCACTTCGCCACGTCTACTTAGCACCTTAAACGGACCAACATACCTTGGAGCTAGTTTTCCTTTCATGCTGAACCGCTTCACACTCCTCATAGGTGACACTTTCAGATACACATAGTCACCTACCTCGAAAGCCAATTCTCTCCTTCGAGTGTCTGCATAGCTCTTCTGACGGGATTGAGCCACTCTTAAATTTTCTCTAATCATCCTGACCTGCTCTTCAGCATCCCTAAGCACATCTGGCCCAAACACTTGTGTTTCCCCTGTTTGATTCCAGAACAATGGGGTTCTACACTTACGTCCATACAAAGCTTCAAACGGTGCCATTTTGAGACTCTGTTGATAACTGTTGTTATATGAGAACTCTGCATAAGGCAAACTCTTATCCCAAGTAGTACCATACTGCAATGCACAAGCTCTCAGCATATCCTCTAGTATTTGGTTAATCCTCTCGGTCTGACCATCAGTTTGGGGATGGTAGGTGGTACTAAAATTCAACTTCGTTCCCAAAGAAGTATGGATTCGCTCCCAAAAATGAGACGTGAACTGCGAACCTCTATCAGACACAATTTTCTTTGGCACTCCATGCAAACACACAATTCTCTCCATATACAGTTTTGCCAGTCTTGGTCCTCGGTAAGTGGTCTTGACGGGTATAAAGTGAGCAACCTTGGTCAAACAATCCACAATTACCCATATAGAATCATAGCCATTCTGAGTACGTGGTAAACCTACTATGAAATCCATACCGACTTCTTCCCACTTCCACTCAGGTATCTTCATTGGTTGTAACAACCCAGCTGGTCTCTGGTGTTCAGCTTTCACACGTTGACACGTGTCACACAAGGCAACATACTCAGCCACATCTCTCTTTAACCCATACCACCAATACTTCTCTTTAAGATCTAGATACATCTTAGTACTCCCGGGATGAATGGAGTAGGCGGACTCATGCGCTTCTCGTAGGATTGCTTCATGGATGGCCTTTACTTCAGGCACACAAATTCTCTTACCAAACCATAGGGTACCATTTTCATCTATGCGGAAACCAGGTGCCTTTCCAATTACCACATTCTCGGCTATTTCCTTTAACTTCTCATCCTCTAGCTGACCTTTGTGTATCTCTTGCTCTAAGGTAGGTGTAACTTCTATTTCCATAACATTAGCAATAATACCAAGGTTCAGATGATTGAATTCTGCACACAATTCTTCAGACATTGGTGTCGTCCGAGGCTTTGCATAGCTCTTCCTACTAAGTGCATCGGCCACGACATTTGCTTTCCCTGGGTGATAGTGTATCTCCAGGTCATAATCCTTTATCAACTCTAACCAATGATGTTGTCTCAGGTTTAGATCAGACTGAGTAAAAATGTACTTTAAACTCTTGTGATCAGTGAAGATATCACTCTTATGACCAATAAGATAGTGTCTCCAGATCTTCAAAGCATGGACCACTGCTGCCAGTTCTAAATCATGAGTAGGATAATTTAACTCATGTTTCCTTAACTGCCTCGATGCTTATGCAACAACCCTACCTTCTTGCATAAGAACACATCCCAAACCTAGACGAGACGCGTCGCAATAGATAGAGAACTTCTTACTCAAATCTGGTAAGATCAACACCGGGGCTGTAGTCAACTTCTCCTTCAACTTCTCGAAACTAGCTTGACACTTATCGGACCACACAAACTCGACATTCTTCACTAACAGAGCTGTCATGGGTTTAGCCAGTTTGGAAAATCCTTCGATGAACCTTCGATAGTATCCAGCCAAACCAAGGAAACTACGAATCTCACTTATATCGGTAGGTGGCTTCCAATTCAGCACATCCTTCACCTTTCCTGGATCCACGGCTATTCCACCATTAGAAACCACATGACCTAGAAAAGAAACTTCCTTCAACCAGAACTCACACACTTGCTTCGCAGCATACAACTTATGCTCTCTAAGCTTCGCAAAACTAGTCTCAAGTGCTCGGCATGTTCTTCCTCGGTCTTGGAGAATACTAGGATATCATCAATAAACACCACCACAAACTTGTCAAGGTACTCCATAAACACCTTGTTCATCATATACATAAAATAGGCAGGGGCATTGGTCAAACCAAAAGACATAACGGTGTACTCATACAACCCATACCTCATAGTAAAAGCTGTCTTAGGTATATCTGTATTCCGTATCTTCAACTGATGATAACCAGAACGTAAATCAATCTTAGAAAACACACAGGCACCTCTTAATTGATCAAACAAGTCATCAATCCTAGGCAACGGATACTTGTTCTTGATAGTGACTTCATTAAGAGAACGATAGTCAACACACATTCGCTGAGTTCCATCCTTTTTATCAACAAAAATCACAGGAGTACCCCATGGAGACGAGCTAGGGCGAATAAAACCTTTCTCCTGTAATTCCTTTAGTTGTTTCTTTAGTTCCTCTAATTCATTAACCCCCATTCTATATGGACGCTTAGCTATAGGTGCAGTACCAGGTAATAACTCAATAAGAAACTCAATATCTCGGTCGGGTGGCATACCTGGCAAGTCATCGGGGAACACATCTGGAAACTCTTCTACAACTCGGTCCTGAGGGTTGACATCTTCATTCAGCTGATTCATTGTGGCTGTTGGTGGTGCTTGCACTGCTACCTCCACACTGATTCGGTCTCCCTTTGGTGTTGTAACGACTACCACTTTCTCCTTACACTGAATCACCACATGGTGTTCTTTCATCCAATCCATTCCCAGAATAAGGTCAATACCAGACGCTCTCAGCACAATCGGACAAACTGAGAAGTCTACCCCCCTTAGGGAGACACTTGCTGAGGGACAACAATAATCGGCTGGTATACTTCCTCCCTGTGAATTTACTAACATTTGATCTTTCATGGCTACTACAGGTATGCTATGCTTTCTAACAAAAACTTGAGAAAGAAAAGAATGCGAAGCTCCAAAATCAAATAGAACAGTAACAGAGGTAGAGTTGACGCTGAACGTACCAAGCATAACTTCTGGCGCTCCCCGTGCGGTCTCAGTGGACACATGATTCACATTCCCAGTATTATTGAAGTGCTTCTGGTTGCCACTTGACCTCTGAGGTGTCTGCTGATTCTGCTTCTTAGGACAATTATTGGCATAGTGTCCAGGCTCACCGCAACGAAAGCACACCTGAGGGGTATGAGGAGAACTACCCCTCAAAGGGGTATTATTAGGTGCAGTCAGTCGTGGAGTCTGCTGCCCGCTCTGTTGCTGACTCTGTGACCTCTGTGGGAATGGAGAACGCTGTTGAGGTTGGTTGTTCTGAGAGTACTGAGGGCGCTGTTGATTTGGGTTGCAATTCCACTGGTTGGGAGGCCCCTGGTACCTCTGCTGAAAACCTTGCTGTGAGTTAGAACGAAAACGCGTGTTGCTTCCAAAGCCTTGTCCATTCATCTTTCTCTTCCTGTCCTGCGCTAAGCGCGCATTGTCTAACACGATAGCACGATTCACCAACTGCTCGAAATTGGCATAGGTGTTGCCTAGCAGCTGCAGTCGGAGGTCATAGTAGATACCATTCAGGAAGTGACGTTGCTTATCAGCATCCTCTCGAACTTCGTTAGGAGCATAACGAGCCAACTCTTCAAACTTGCCATGGTACTCACTCATAGTCATAGAGCCCATTCTGAGATTCCTGAATTCTTCTTGCTTTTGTTCAACCAAACCGGCTGGAATGTGACGAGCTTTGAAGTCTCTCACAAAGGCATCCCAAGTAATGGCAGGAGCATTGTTGGGACGAGCAGCTTGATACGACTCCCACCAAGTTTGAGCAGCACCCTGTAGTTGACCGGAAGCATACAACACCTTCTCTTGATCATTGCACTGCGCTAGATTGAGCTGCCTCTCCACGGCCCGGACCCAATCATCAGCCTCCAAAGGATCAATAGCATGAGAGAACACAGGTGGATGACCATGCATGAAGTCCCTACGCTTGTCCCGTGGTGCCTGAGCAGGTGGTACTCCTCCAGCTTGCATGGTCTGCGCCAACTGCTTTAAGGCTTGCATCATCTGCGCTTGTGAGGCCATATATTCCTCACGTGTGACTGGCGGAGGATTAGCTCCAGTAGCACCCCTGTTGCCTCTTCCCAACATCTGCATTCCAAATTACACAAAGGAACCTTAGGAATATCCAAAACCATAACGCTGTCATCAGGTATTAATGATTCAGAAAATTTCTGGGCGTATTGCAGTCCCAACAGATCAGTAAATCACTCATAACCGGAGTTCCAGATATCCAATTCAGGCAAACTTTATATGGTTGGAAAGATTAGAAAATTATCTACAACTTTCTTTTAGATCACAATGGCAGATTCCGTCGTTTAGTATGTTGAAATTAACAGACAACAGATACTGCTCAGCACTTCTAGACAGCACATAAACACTGAATTGATATAATTTTCGCTTGTGGCTCAGAACAGATATAAAGGTGATTCTTGTGGCGTTGGAAAGCTACTGAGGCCTAATTATTACCATAAAAATTTCACCAGATTTGCAGTAACCAATTTTGAGATATGACAGAAAGATTGCAGACTGCTCCAGAAATCAGCATAGGACAGAAACGAGATTGACCAAACCAACTTTTATTAACCGACCCAAAAACTTAATATGTTTGACTAAGGAACTTGCGGACATGCCCACAAAGCTCCAGCACTCATTACAAAGAACCAAAACACACTTTAAGCATAAGAACAACTCAACTAAGCACACCAAGTTCACTTGCACTTAAAAGACTCGACGCAACTAGACTAGCGAAACTATCGACTTTTCATAAGGGTCCTCCTACTCCTAAGGACGATATGAAATATCAAGCTCCTCATATGTCTTCGGTTCTCCCATAGCAACTCTGAGGTCATCTATTTGCTCCTGAAGTCTCTTCATGTCCTTCCCTTGCTGACGCACCATGTGCTCCAAGCTCTGAACCTTCATCATCATATCATGGCCAAAGTATACCATTACTTGCATAACTGGATCAAGACCTTCAGGTTCCCTCACAGCGTATCCACCTTCCATAGCCTTGTTCTCATATGGGAGGAAACGATGATGGTCATACAGCATAGCTTCACGACGATGTCCACGGAGGCTTAGGCATGCTTGAAAAGCTGCGTCTTCAATACCACTCTCCATGGTAGGACGGTGTCCACAGTGGAACTGAATCCTCTCCACAACTTTGGCCTCTTGTCCTTCTTCCATGGAGAAAATGGTCACAGCAACCTTCCAATAAGCGGTTTCCAAGGGATGTGTGAACTCAGTGCAGACATACTCCACCACGGGATTCCAATCGGCATAGTAGTTTGAAAGAATCCACATCGGGGCGATGGTGTGAAATGGTATCACACGTCGGTGGCGGCGTTCCTGCATAGTCCACCCCATTGGAGGGGCGATCCATCTCCTCCATTGGAACCGTCATGTGGTGGTGATGGGGGATGTTCACCATCTTGAGCATCATTCATCTCATCATCACTAATGTCGATGATCTCTTGGTCATCACCCACAGGCTCCAGTTCTTCATCTTCTTCTTCGAGCTCAAGTGTTGGTGTCGGCGATGGCATTGGGGATGGCACCTGCGATGGATACTCTTCCTCTTGCGCATACCCATCTTCCTCGTCAACCTGCGCCATGGGCTGGTACTCGGCTTCGAGGCGGGATGTATCCTCCACACTCTTACGGGCGGTCAAACGGTGCGAGCCATCTATAGAATTTCATATTTGGTTAAGATGGAAGCAAAATATTTCATAAAGGAGCAAGTTAAGAGCATAATATTTTAGAAAATAGCAAAAGCAGGATATAAAGCAAGAATCAAGTGAAGCAAAGGAACTAAAAACGACCATTCTAACTAGGCTTGCGTCCTACAGTCAACAGAGCTCTGGTACCAATCTGTCACACCCTATTTTAAGGATAAAATTGAAGGCATAAAATCTTATGTGCGCCCAGGAATCAGTCACACACATAAGCCGACAAATTATAATAAAGTACCATCACAGAGTTTATTACATAACGAATGAATAACTAACTCAAGTCTTTAATATAAATAAGACAATTACTAAGATAACTCTCTTGCGGAAGCTCCAACACGAGGGACACGCCAAACCGGTGAACGGCAAAGCCTAATACTCTTCACGGTAGTTGTCACTCCAATCCTGATCTGTTACCCGTCCGGGATTTTCCAAAGATTGAAATAAAACAAGCGTAAGTACTTTCGTACTTAACAAGTATAGCAGGGGTTCATGAGGCTCAAAAAGCTGACACGGTTAGGCGCATTTAGCTTTTTAGTGTATGTCCACTTTTAGCAATTATTAGCATCAAGGTAGTAGCAAACCCCATAACCACATGATCAGGTAAACAAGATTAAAGAATAGAATAAAAACGTCATAATTAACATTTAGCAAAAATAAAGAATGATCATCTATTCCGTAAGAATCCCTTGGCCACCCTAACCGTGGGCACGGACGATATATCGGTTTAACTCTGCGCAAAGGTGTACACTTTCACTGTGAGTCATAATTTTCAAATGCATGGGTTTGCAAAGTCCATGACACCGAAAATTATATAAAGCCATCCAAGAGTTCGTCTAACAAGCAAGGGACGCTAAGTCATCGGATATAGGACCCCTCTTCCAACATGGCACAATTCCATCACGGCTATACTCATAAGGACAGCAGTTGCCCTATACCCAATTCGGCCCTTCCTCTCACAAGCTAGAAAAGATCTCTTGGGTGAACTAGAGCCAGAGCCATGTAGCCCTCACAGCTGTACATTAAGTCCTGGATGATCACGTACAGATAAGTCCTTATGGAGAGGAATTTAGAGCATCTCAAAAAGAGAACAAACTCTAACCCCCTGAGATTTTAAATTGCTAAAAAGTCATCTTTTATCATTATTGCATACATCATTAATCAAGTTACAAGATCATGGTTATAAAGCACTAGCATAACTACCCATATGCAATATCCCATGGTGACAAGGTAATCGGTAATCAATCACTAGGAAATCCTTAATAGGTAACAAAGGGACACATGCATATGATATTTAGTGTAATCATGAATAGGTCATCAAGGATGATCCCAACTATACTTGCCTTGTTCAAAGAGCTCCTGAGGATCCTGGTTGTCGAAGAACTCTTGATCCCCCACGAAAGGCTCACCGTCTAGACTCGATCATTATATCAACAACATACATCCAAATAGCAATCATGCATAACAAACAAGGCTATGGTTAGAACATTACACCAATCAACAATAAAATAAGATGAAAAAAAAATTTGTGGATCGTTGGATCAATCTTGGATGGCTGAGATTAGAAGAAGAAAGAGAGAGAAAGGAACACAGCCAGCTACAGTAACTCCGGCGGCCTGGACGCCATGGCTGAGGATTGAAGCTCGCCGGTGGAGTCGGACATGGACCTAGAGACCACGGTTTCGCACGGGATTCGTAGGGAACGGACGAGGAGGTCAAGGCAAACTCACCAAGGCTGTTCTCGGCGACGGGAATCGACTGCAGACGAGGAACGACGAACGGCGGCGGCGGCGATCTTCCTGCGACGGTTCGGCGCTGATTAGCGAACGAACCGAAGAGAAAGAGAGAGGGAGAAGGGACTCGGCGGCTTCGCAAGATTGAGATGAAACTCGTCTGGCGACTTACGGCGGCTGCAACTCGACGAACTCGTGAGACGGCGAAGGCAGCAGCTAACTAGGGCCGGCGGCAGCTCTGGAACTCGATGCGAGGCGCGGTTTGCTCGAGGGCTAGCGTGGGGAGGTGCGGGGTCACGTGGCTGCTATTTATTTGGGCTGAGGCTGGTGCTTGCGGAAAATCTCAGCGTCGAGACGGACTCGGCCGGTTTGAGTCCATGCTGGTCACGAAACGGAAAGAAGAAACCACGTAGTCTTTGTTGGCCTCCCTCGGCTGCTCGGCAACAGAAGAGAGAAGGGAAGTCTGCTACGTGTACAAAAAGGAGGAAAGAAAGAAAATCCTTTTCCTTTTCCAAATCGATTTTCAATTCATTTTGAGATATATTTCCAAATAGATTTTAATTCCTTTTTGAACTCACATACAAAGCACACAAGCAAAAGAAATATGCAACAGCATGATGCAAAAATACATGTGTGTACCTTATGATTGATTTTATTTAAATAATTATTATTTTTCCTACATTGCAATGCACACCCAATTGTATATTTAAATCAATTTATCTATTTTGAAACCATGCAAATTTTAGGGTGTTACAAAGACCAACAAAGCTGTCACCTCTGAAGGCTACCACAACTAACCGTAAGAGATGGGCGCAACCTCAGGTAAACCCTAGCCTAGACACCACGTCTACGCTAAAGAATACTACTCTAGTCACGATCTATAACTAGAGCACCTAATACAGGCGAAGATCCTACGCTAAAGTATAACAACTATACTAACCAATCAAATGTAATACATAAAAGTAAATAGAGAAGATAAAATATATTAAAGCATAAGTCTTACAAGAATAAATACAAAGACATACCAAAACTCAGAAGACTCCTCCAGAACCTGATCGAAGCTCGCCTCTTCCTAACTCCCAACTAGAACTACTACATTGGAAAGTCTAGCCCTAATTCTCTAGAGATGAGAGGTCATCCATTCAAAGGACGCCTCTACATCTCCATAATAATGTGGTGCCCTCAGGGAGGGGGGTCTACCTCTTTATTTATAGTCTAGAAAAGCCTCCCACCTCTTCTGGACAGGCGATATGGGACTAATTCTTGTACCGTTTGCTCTGTTGGGCCATTATACATTTAACTTGGGCCTTCCAATCATCCCTCATGTGAGCCCACTCAAGGGAGCACCTTGGGGTGCCTCTCTTGGGCCTCTTCCATGCCATATGAGCCTCTTCTCACGTCATGGGCCTTGCTTGGGCGTGGGGCCCATTAGTGATAATTCTCCTTTATTTATAAAATTAATATCTTTTCACTCCGGACTCCAAATATAGCAAATGATATGTCCGTTTCGATCATCTCGACGAGCCCGTCGCAATGGTGTAGTCCAATTCATCATTTGAGATACTTTTATTCTGTGCAAAATTGGATATACCTGCAAAACGATCAAGAACAACACAACTCGTGGAACTCGTTAGAATCAAACCCTACAACTATGCTTTATGGTTGATATCATGTTATATTGAGCAATAGTTGGTGGTATAAAATAGGCGTTAAGGACCGTCAACAAGTTCCCCCAAGCTTACCCTTTGCTAGTCCCTTAGCAAAGCTTAACTACTAAATTTGGATCAGGAGTTGCTACAATGTTTTCACTTCTCAAAAGTACACATGCCTTCAAACTAAAATTCTCCCTTAAATTAGACAAAACTGCTCTAACTTTCAAACTTACACATTTTACCATTAACTATGGAGCTTTTCAACTTTTCGCGTGGGTCTTGATTAATTGAAAGATAGAACAATCAAGTCAAGCACTACATCTTAAATTCTTCACTCAACCAATATTCTGGAGTTTTTATAAGTTTTAAAATAAAACTCAGAGCTTAATCATATGACACCCTCAAATCTCTTATTGTATGTGATATTTGTGGTTCTCACTGAGGCAATTATGTTGTCATGCCCTCCTACAATTAATTATTATAGTGGAGCTCATAGGAGTGGCATTAAACAAGGACGAGCATACTTGCAATTCATATATTGTAAAGTCAAACAATGCATCCAAAGAGAGTCAAGTCATACAATCAAACCAAGGTGTGCATGTGTATGGTATATGGTGGATGGGTGTATATATGGTGGTGGCTAATCCTAATTCTACTTTTGCTCTTTGAAAATAAATCTACCTCTCTTTGACTTAGAACTTTCGTAGAAAAACATGGGCTATCTCTAATTTTTTTTCTTCTTCTCTCTTTTTTTTCTATTATATATTTTTTTTTAGGGAGGCGAGCATCTAAGTACCCATTGTTTTAATTGCTTGGACACTTATCCTTTTTTAACTCCCTCTTCGTCTTTTTTTTCAATATATTTTTTTTATAGCCACATGCATCCTTTGAATACAAAATAACTGGAGAGATAATAATAATAATAATAACTTAGAGCATTAAATAGGGGTTGTCCTATGGGGTATATTTTTGGGTGTTTACTCCCAGTGTAGGAGAAAAACAATTTTAAGGTGGATCTGGATGAAAGTGAAAAATGATTGCGCTTACTCCCAGAGTAGGAGTAATGCATATATAGGCGGAGTGTGTAAGTGATCTTGATTAAAAAGCATGACAAGGCTCTCATAAGGTATACAACAAAGGTTGACTGAAGTCAATGCAAAGCAAGCAGCATGAATGAGCAAAGGTTTTCCTAATCTAAATGTATATTATGTATGGCTTTGGTAGGAATTCAAACTTTGTCATATAAGTGCTCATCATGTAAAATTTTCAGTTTTTCAAAGGATAAATCTCCAGAACTTAGTATCGCTAGGAATAAGATAGATAGCAGCTCAGACTCTCTTATATCATATCCATCAATCACCTAGACTTAGCTCAAGCATATGCCTCCACAAGTTTCAAATTCAAAGTAAATTCTTATATTAAAACAGTCATATCTAAAACTCGAGAGAATTTAAGGTTGAAAACTAGGCACGTGAAAGGAATTACGACAGAGCAACTATTCATCATCTCCAAGACAAAATTTTATTGTTCTTCAGTTTTTTTATTTGACTCTTAACAACTAGATAGAACTGTAAACACACTCTATGATCACACCTTAATAAATAGCTAGAGTATTTTTATTTGGTTTTGAGTGTTATTCATCTTTTTTATTTCTTTTAGACTAATAGACTCATAAGAGACTCTACAGACGTGGACCTTCATGTGCCCACATATTTTTGGTATGTTATGACTATAAGATAGACTCGATAATCGCATAGGTATACTTACCTGATAACTAGAGGATGCTCTCCCCCAAGCTGGATGTTGTCGTAGTTGAGCATTAAAGCTGAGTGGTCCTCATAGAGGAGCTCATGTTTGTAAGAAAAAGTGTTGCCAGGAATACTTCAATCTCATCACCCAAGAAGTTACTTCACACAGAGGTCAGCTATGTGCCAGAGAGATGTGCTTCGAGTGATGAAGATGAAGATTCCTGGATGAGCTGGCTCTTGGAGTCATCCTGCAGAAAGCTCTCACAAAACACCAAAACTCGTGGAATGGTATTAGCATAAAAAGTTAATGATCAGCCATTTTTAGAGAATTGGGTGTTGTGGAGGTTTCAAAGTATTTTCATGATAGCAGTATTGTAGCAGGATGCTTAATTAATATTTTTGAATTTTATGGGTTTATATGCAGAAAGTACAAATGTATGATATGTATTTTCATTTTGTAGGCCACCACAGGTGAGAACTCCTATAACTTTTACGCTACAAGGGTTTTATATGGGGCTCCTTTTTTTTAAGATGCATGAATGCAACCTGATGCATATCTATTTATTTTTATTATTTCCGATGTAATACTAATGTAGAAAAGTAAATGTGGTTAAGAGAAAATAAAACATGCAATGTTCAAAGTAAATATGAATAACTACCGATGTTACCTCACGGCGAGGGTTCGATGTTTTGAGTCCACTGGACTCCTCCTTGCAATAGTTCATTGATCGAGTACTTCGGTTTGCTTCTAAGGATGAGGATTGAGGTGGTGTATCCACTAGTGGCATTTCCAATGCTGGTGCCACCTTTTTCCTTTCTTTTTTTTGTTGGCATCTCAAAGCTAATCTTATATGCATCCTTGTTACTAGTTTAGAACTCCCACTTGTAGAATTTAGGGAATCTCCCCACACTTTGCTTGAAGTGGGTTCTGCTCATAAAGACAAGGTAGAGATCAAGCGCAGGGGCTCTATTTATTGGGAAACACCAACAGAACCAAAAATTTATTCATTCTCTAACCTTAGACACAATAAGATTGATATTTTGTCACATTGTTTATTTACATCTTGGGTGAGAATATCAAAAGTATAAATATAGCATTTAAGCTTATGAGATAAAGGAGTAGAGTTACTTAACCTATGGAAGGATTGTTCATCTTTATAAATTATCAAGATTAACAAGATGACTATCATCTTCCAAAATAAGATATATCATATTTGAGCTCATTTGGTTAAGATTGAGATCAAGAGAATAGTGCTATGGTGTGTACTTTAAGCTCAAGAGGAAATAATGACCACTTACCTTTAAAGATATTACCTTTATTAATGGAGCGTGATGGCACCATGTGGTAAAGGGTAGTTGAACTTCAATGGTCTTTTTCTTCCTTGCATCTTGAGTTGTTCCTTAGCATCTTGTCTCATATGTTATACTCCTTTCTCACTCTTCTAGACTTTTGTTTCTCTCATTATTTCTTCTCTGCAAGGGATTAGTAGACAACACATACCCGAAGGAATATACTATTTATTTAAAGTATGGATAGTGTTTGCCAAGTAGTTAAAGATTAATTTGTAGCCCATATTTAAATGATTCACCATTATTTTAAATTTTCCAAATAAGGTTAAGGAGAAGATATAATTTTAAAGAATACTTCTAACCTTGATTTGATTCTATGAAGTCTCCTAATATGAATTGAACATTTTTTATACAGGAGCGGATAGTCCATATATACAACCACATTCTTATATAAATATGCTTTGATGTTATAGTGTTTAAGTAATATTCTAAAGCATACTTATAATAGACTAAGGAAGTTCAAAAGACTAAAGATATTTATTCAAATAGAACCAAGAATATATAGATGAACCAACAGAGAATTTTATTCATTTTTTTGTAAATTAAGCATAAGGTATGGATAACCAAGACAATTAACAACGTGGTATAAGATGTCGAATATAATTTAAAGTTGCATGAAGTTTGGATAAATGCACCTTATGTCTTACATGGTGATTGGTCCACTATCATGGTGAAGTGTAGAAGGTGTTGAAGTGTCCTTACATTGATTTCTTTTCATCTTAGTCTTTTCTATACACTTGTTCTCCTTCCTTTTCGAACCATGATAAGACATTTATTCTTTTTTTCCTGCATAAACGTTAGTGGACACATACCCGAGGGATTGCAACAAGTTTGGAATGTGGGTTATGGTCCATATAATTCATGCGAATTTTATCTATGCTAATGAAAGGATAGACTTTTAGGATTACCTTAGCATAGATTTCTTTTAATAAATTTTGTTGATAGCTGCACTTTTATATGGTTCAAGGCAAAGGTAACTTGCAACAAAGGATTAAATATATAAACTTTGATACTTACAGTTCTTCCATAGAGAATGAGCTGTGTCTTCCTTTTGTGCAAAGTTATTGGACATCGTCACATGCCTTGATTCATCTCTAATGTGAGTTCATCTCTTGACTTACCCGAATTGAATTTGGAAATTTCTAGCAGGGGTTAGTCTAACAAGATATCCATTGCCTACTAAAACATACTTTAAGTTCAAAAATCAACCTAGACACCACGTCTAATTTGATTTAGGAAAGCATTTTAACCTAAGCACCACGCCTAATTTAAAAGCTTTTTAGAAGTAAACTCAACACACCTTATGATTCAAAAACCAAACTAGACACCATGTCTAATATAATTTAAGAAGGCGGTTTAAACCAAGCACCATGCTTAATTTAAAAGGTGTATGAAAATACTTCAAAATCTAAGCATACAATAGCAAACAAAGATAGCATAAAAGCACTTAGAGGTTTACTCAAATAGAGATAAAAGCATGATCATGTATGGTGAGAATATATATATATATATATTATTTATTATTTTTTTAGATAGAGATGAAAGTGATAAGCATATGTGCAAGGAACTGAACATGCTTGTGGATTTGATATGAGATGGGGTATATGCATGGATTATTCAAAGTACACATGCAAAGTGGAATGCAACAGGATAACTACTCATCAAATTTAAAGCCTATGAGCAAAACTTTCTCACCATTCTTAATCATAACTAACAGGACTCACAAAGTGAGTTGTGCAGCGTCTTTATTCGTCACATATGATGAACTTTGACTTCTTGTGACGATGATTTTTTTCTTCAATCTACACATGGTTAGTGAAATATATATAAACGTTTATACATACCGTGAGATGACAGGGCTTCATTGTTGATGGATCATGTATGTTTAGGCACCCTGAGTTCTTCAAGATCTCCTATGTCTTGTTCTTGTGGAATTTCGCGCCGTAAGATTAAAAAACAGTTGATATTCTGCTTATTCCACAACTCAACGAAACAGGGGTAATCCTACTAAAGCTAGCGACATACTAGATTAGCAGATATCAAGATCATTATCAAAAGCTTTACGCCAATTGTTTCCCCGGCAACGGCGCCAAAAATGCTTGTTGACATTTCTAACGTCGCTACTAGAAATAGAGGTAAATCCCTATCCCTGGCAACGGCGCCAAAAATGCTTGTTGGTATTTCTTATGCACAATTAAATTATAAAGGATTCCGCAAGCGCACAGAAAACCATTGTAGCATTTTACCGGGAGTATTCCAGGTATCGTTATTTATATTTTACCACTGGGAAACAATGGATAGAGACATTGATAGTTCACCATCATGTATCTACTAACTTAATACACCAACTAGACTAAAGTAGGGGGTAAATGATAGATGATAGGAATTATGTATATATGACACACACAGGAGAATTCTATGATAAATAAGTAGATAGCTAAAGTGAGACGACAACGGGAGAGTTCAAGGTTCCTGAATACTTCTCTATTACTTTGGTTCTATATAACTAATTCATGGCAGATAAAGCAATCACACAATAGCACTTTGGAGCAACAGTACCTATCCAACTCTCGAACAAGACTGGGAAGAAGGTAGCTGGGTAAGGCTGCCAAAAGCTCTATGAAACACCAACTCCGACGTGGTGGAATACGAAGACCAACAAAGCTGTCACCTCTGAAGGCTACCACAACTAACTGTAAGAGATGGGTGCAACCTCAGGTAAACCCTAGCCTAGACACCACGTCTACGCTAAAGAATACTACTACTAGTCACGATCTATAACTAGAGCACCTAATACAGGCGAAGATCCTATGCTAAAGTATAACAACTATACTAACCAATCAAATGTAATGCATAAAAGTAAATAGAGAAGATAAAATATATTAAAGCATAAGTCTTACAAGAATAAATACAAAGACATACCAAAACTCTGAAGACTCCTCCAGAACCTGATCGAAGCTCGCCTCTTCCTAACTCCCAACTAGAACTACTACATTGGAAAGTCTAGCCCTAATTCTCTAGAGATGAGAGGTCATCCATTCAAGGGACGCCTCTACATCTCCATAATAATGTGGTGCCCTCGGGGAGGGGGGGGTACCTCTTTATTTATAGTCTAGAAAAGCCTCCCACCTCTTACGGGCCAGGCGATATGGGACTAATTCTTGCACCGCTTGCTCTGTTGGGCCATTATACATTTAACTTGGGCCTTCCAATCATCCCTCATGTGAGCCCACTCAAGGGAGCACCTTGGGGTGCCTCTCTTGGGCCTCTTCCATGCCATATGAGCCTCTTCTCACGTCATGGGCCTTGCTTGGGCGTGGGGCCCATTAGTGATAATTCTCCTTTATTTATAAAATTAATATCTTTTCACTCCGGACTCCAAATATAGCAAATGATATGTCCGTTTCGATCATCTCGACGAGCCCATCGCAATGGTGTAGTCCAATTCATCATTTGAGATACTTTTATTCTATGCAAAATTGGATATACCTGCAAAACGATCAAGAACAACACAACTCGTGGAACTCGTTAGAATCAAACCCTACAACTATGCTTTATGGTTGATATCATGTTATATTGAGCAATAGTTGGTGGTATAAAATAGGCGTTAAGGACCGTCAACACTAACTAAAAAGGGACAGTCCGAGCTTTGATCCATTCGCCACAAACGAGACGGGATCGAACAGAGCGGACTAGCGAGGTAGAAAAACAAGTTCAGTCAAAGAGCAGTGGTCTACTTCCAATGCTTACGCCATGGTAATAGGCAGGGCAAATGAAGGGAGCAACACACCAAAAGAACACAAGTCGCAAACCACTCATAGGGTACCCGACCTAGGTGCACTGGCACTGAGATATCTCTCGGACTCGTAGCGGTGAGGTTGTCACCGTGAGAATCAAAGAAACACGACGGTCATTTAGGGTACAAGCATACAATGGTTTGTGCACGAAGAGTGAATGAAAGGCAAATGAAGAAGTATAGCTCCATGGTCATGGTGAGACGAGCTCGCGACCACAAACTATACTAGTGAGGGCTCGAGTTACACTCGGCATTACGGCCATGGCGAGATGAATCCCGCGATCGCAATATCCGAACGAATTACGACCCCTATGCCGACTCGACGGCTCGGCTCACAGATACACACATTGACAACCATCGATAAGAACCAACAACACGACAAAAAGACATAGCGACACACAAGACTGGAGTAGCACAATTCCATAGCATAAGATGAATGGTTCCTGTATTACACATACATGCACAGAAGGGTCGTAAGGACAGGGTACAACAGTGTAGTCATGTATAGAAAAGTAAGGAGTCAGAGGGATCCAAAGGGTCACAACTAGCGATGGTCAGGGTCATAGGACTCTCGACGGCCCGTCTTCGTGGTTCGAGGTGGCCGGAGCAATGGCGACTCAGAGTGGCGAGCTAGGGTTCCACAGATCCACTAAAGCAACCGAAGGGGGAATTCCTGCAGTCCAAGATGAGTAGCACGGTACTAGGATGTCCAAGCTACGGCCAAGTGTCCAGAGTTCTGAGGCTCACGTCAGGGTCACGGGCGGCATGTCCTCCCCGGCGTCTCGGACGCCGTGAATCCATTCGGTTAGGGTTGGTCATGTGTATGTGAGTGCATATGTGTCCCATGTGGGCAATGGCACGAAGGCCGGTCTCAGGGCCAGAGCTGACATAGGCGCGGCTATCGGGTTTCGGAGCTCACTAACGGTTAAGGAGGAGTTGGTATGCGCGACGTCGAGGTTGTGGGCATCGTGGCGTAGTGGTTCGGTGCATTGCTTGTCGTAGTCGATGTAGGGGAGGGTCACGTCGTAGTGGTAGCCGACGTCCGCTTGGCGAGGCGGGTTTGGTAGGGCTTCACGGGGCATCGCCGGAGGTGGTAGGAGGTCGTGGCCAGTTGTGGCTTGCTGCAGCCTCCTGTAGCCAGCTGCGGCCACCCATGGCCAGCTCTGTCTAGCCGCAGCCACATCTGGCTGGCTGCTGCTGGCTGTGGCTGGCCACGGCTGGCTGCTAGTGGCCAGCAGTGGCTGGGGCTGGCCGGAGGCTGGCTGGAAGCGGCTGTAGGTGGCCGGAGGTGGCGGCTGTCGTCCTACAGGGTGTGGAACGTGGCACGATGGCCGGTGTCAGACGGGAACGCGGTCACGAGCTCGGTAGGAAGGAAAGCAGCGTTTCTAGGCATGGGTGCTCACCGGCATCGTGTGGTCAGAGGTGCGGAACGCGGTCACGGCGAGATGGATGTAGCGGCTGCGTTCATGGTGTTGTCGTCGGCGTTGACAGGGGTTCCACGTGGTTCAGTGGAACGCAGAGGGCGGTGGAGAGGTGCTGGTCGGCCAGGACGACGTCATGGCGCAGCGTCGTGGAGGAGACACGGCAGCTTGACTTGGTGGAGCAGACAGCGGCGCCGGTGACGGGGTTCGGCGTGGGCGTCGTGCTTGGGGACGTGGCATGCGCGACACCGAGGCAGGGACGCGACGCGGTGGCGCAGTGCTGCTGTTCCTCGCGTCCTGGACGAGGGCGCAGTGCAGGGACGTGGTGAGGACGAGGTAGACGGTGTCGGCGTTGTCGTGGAAGAGGAAGACGGAGTGCGGCCCCGGCAGGCCACGGGCGCTGCTTCAGATGGAAGAAGGGGAGGGCGCGGCCGATGCAGGAAGGGGCTCTGCGCGGCGCGGTCCCTGACGGTGCTCGACGTCGCGCGCGGGCGTAGCCTAGGGCGGCTCGGCGGTCGGTGCAGCGTGGTTCGGGCGCCGATGGCGAAGCGGTGGCGCGGGCAGACACGACGGCGCGCGTAGAACGCGGCGGCAACGCGGTGTGGCGTGCGCGCGCGCGGTGCTCCATGGCACGGCGCAGAGCGAAGCGAGGAAGGAGGGGGAAGATTGGTGGCGGCGGCTCGGGAGGAAAGAAGGCAGAGGAGGCGGCTTCGAGCTTTTATACCGGCGCTAGCTAGGGTTCCAAGGGGGCTCCGTCGATCCTAGGCGTCCGTGCCCACGTTGGGACACGTGTTGTGCATCGTGGCGCGAGCCGGGGACGGGTGAGCGAGCCTGCTGGGCGCAGCGGGATGCGCCGGGCGGCGTTGGCCCCGGGAGCGCTGCTTCCGCTTAGGGTTCCGGGGCGTGGGCGCCTGGGCCGTATGGGCAGTGGGCTTCCGCCTTGCGGTGTCTTGTGCGTGCGGTGCGGTCTTTGTAAGGCGGGGGAGGGAGGCAGGTGGCGTGCTGGGCTGCTGCCCCCTGGTGGCTTCGGCGGGAAATGGGAAAGGAGGGATGCCGGAGCGGGCTTGGCTGGGCCTGGCCCGTGTGGTAGTGACGGGAAGGGAGGAGCATAGCTGGCCGGCTTATGGCCCAACTAGGAGAGAAGTTGTGGGCTGATTTGGTGGGAGAGAAGGGAAATGGATTTTCCTTTCTCATTTCCATTCTCAGGTTTTCCTATTTTCCTATATTACTCCTAGAGCTCCTACGTGCACATACATATATACTGTTACTATCTCTACTCTTTATGGAAGTCTTCTAGAGGTCATTAGGTTATAGGGCTTCCATTTCAAGGATTGGCAACGTAGGGGTCATGTCAACGGTTATTGCCTTTAGGGGGAGAGAGTGGGTCCAGTATAGTAAGGGTGAAAAGAAAAAGGGGATGTCTCCTTTTGATGATTTGCAACTCGATAGTCGATAAGATTCCTTGAAGATTGCGGAATTATATCTAGAGGATGAGGGAATTCCGATCAAGATTTCGGTTTGTCCTGCTAGAGGTACAAAGGAAGTTGCTATGGTTTGTGCTCTCCGACGTGAAACACTAGACCAAGAGAGAAGCTCCGGCAAACACATACAATCAATTCTATATGTGTGCAGTAATTTATTTATAATTGTTCCCGGTTAGCTCATGTTTGACCTACAATCTACATGCTCCACACAATTGCAGGAAAAATTTTAGAAATTTGGCTTTCCGAAAAATTCGGGTTGTTACATGAATTGAGTCTGATTAGAAGCCCAGGATCGTCAACATCGAAGTCTCCACAATCAAACGTACCCTTACCTTTCGGAAGATCGGGCCACGACCCCATCAAGTGGTATCAGATTTTTAAGTTTTCCGTGAGGTATTACCCTTTGTTTTCCCCTTTAGATTCATCTCGTGTTCATTACCTAAAGTCCACAAAAAGCCTACAAAAAAATTCCACTGTCCTAGAACCCTTTTGGCCTTTGGAATTTTTGTTTCAGATTTGCTTTGTTGAGTTTGTGTCTATGGTCGAGTCTTGTTGCTGGTTTAGTTGTGTTCATCGTCGTAGTTCAATCGTTCAACGCTGTGTTTTTGTTTCCGCCGCTGTCCTACTCCACCTTTACCCAAACAACAAGTTGATCCACTCCATTAATCGACTTGCGTGAACTCTTGCTGTGCAAGCCCTAGATAGGTTGCGAGCCGCCTTGTGTTCATCGCCTTGCACTATAGCCCTCCTTGTTTCATCTTGCATAACCTATAGCTGCTGCATACACTAGGGATACTTTGCCCTAGCTGAGATACTTTGCTCAGCCATGATCTGTGTCAGGGTTTAGGAAAGCTCTGCCCTAGCCACCGTCGCCTTGCCTGCTTAGTTGTGCCCTCTGAAAACCCTGATTCAGGCGACCTTCCTTAAAATAGGCATACTTTTCGCTCGGAACTCCGATTGAGGTGATCTTTTTTAAAATTTTTAGAATAAAATTTTTGACATATGATTCACCGCCTTTGGCGGTTTTGCCATTCTCAGATTTGCCAAAAAAAACAGGAAGTGAGAGTTTTTAGGTTCCTAAGTTGTTGCACGGTTTTCAGCAAATGTGCCTGTTTTTCTGTAGACTATATCACACCTCTGTTTAAGGTGCCAATTTTTGTGGTTCCATCTTGTGTTGTCCCTGTTCAGAGAAAAGTATAAAAAAAGTTGAGAAAAATAAAAAAGGGATTCCTACTAGTTCTGGAAGAAAAATTAAGGAAAAGATTAAAAACAAGTGCATTGGGTGCTCTTTGCTTGTTCTGTGAGTTCTATCCACCGTCCTTTGTTCTAACTTGTTCTGCTACATCTAGGACACGTCTTAGCCAGCAATTGTGACTTGTACTTTGGATACTTATTAAACTTTGCTAATCTACATTTGTTATTTGCTAATCCTTGCTACATATTGTGCCTGTCCCAAAGCTCCACATATATTTCGGTCAGACAGGTTCTCCTTGCAACTATTACACCCAGCTTGACAACATATTGTACCATCATGTTGGCTTTGGTAAGAACACTTGCAAGATGGTGGTAAGCTGCTTGAGATATTGCATTCCGCATTTTCCACCACCTAGTAGTTGTTAGTTGATAGGGATAATATTTTGGTGTTGTCTTTTGCTGTCTTCTATGTCAAGAAAACGACCGGAATCTCCTAAGGACATCAATGATTGTGTGTCCAAGGAAGAGCTTACGATGCTTTTTGATGAGCAAGGAAAATACGTGATCGATGAGTTTGCTAAGTTGACACAAACATCACCAATCTGGTTACTCAGGTTGAACATGTTGAGCAAAAACAACATCATGAAGATGAAGATGACATGAAGGATGAAGAAGATGCTGGTGATGCTGATGGTGATGGTGATGCTGGTGCTCGTCGCCATGCATCTGATGCTGACGAGCGCCTTCGCCATAATCATCATGGTATGGGAGGTAATCAACTTCATGGTAACAATGACCCTTTTGCTAAAGCTAAATTTATTGTGATTCTTTTTGCTGGTAATGCTGATCCTGAGGCATATTTAGATTGGAAACATGCTGTTGAACAAAAATTTAATTCTCATTTAGTTCCTGCTGAGCATAGAGTTAGACTTGCTACTAGTGAGTTTACTGATTTTGCTCTCTTTTGGTGGAATGACCTTTGCACTGCTAATAATCGTGCAAATCCTATACCTCAGACTTGGAATGTTTTAAAACAACATATGAAATCTCGCTTTGTTCCTCCTTATTACCAACGTGATTTGCGAATCAAACTACAACCTTTAAAACAAGGTGAAAAAGGAGTAGAGGAATATTATCAGGAATTACTTATTGGGCTAGCATGTTGTGACATACATGAGGATGATGAGGATACTTGTGTTAGATTCTTCGGTGGTTTGAATCATGATATATAGGATATTCTTGATTACAAAGATTGGAATAGATTCAACCAATTATATCACCTTACTCTTAAAGCTGAAAGAGAAGTACAAGGCCGCCGTCAACAACAACTGACATCCCGGTCCAACATGGGGAGATCTTTTCAACAGTGTTCAGACCATGAGAAGCCCAAGACCCCAGTTGCTAAGCCACAAGCAACACCACCTCCTTCCGATGTAAGCAATTTATCTACTGCACAGCTCCAACAACAAAAGAAGGCTACTACTACTGAAAGAGGTTCTACAAGTAGCTCCACCAACATCGTGTGCCACCGCTGCAAGGGAATGGGACACGTCATGAAGGGTTGACCAAGTCGTCGTGCTTTCACCACTACAACTGATGGTAACGGAAATGTAAGTGCTAGTGATGTTGAAGATGATTTAGCTATTGCTGCTAACACTATTGCACATTCAGAGGAGGATGAGGGTGAGGCGATTGATTCCTTGACTGCCTCGGTGGGTTTTTCTAGCCTCTTTGTGCAGCGTGTGTGTTGAGTTCTCAGGTGGAACATGAGGACGGAGAGAAGAAGCTCCAACACCAGAATTTGTTCTACATGTTTCTCATCGTTAAGGATTGGCGTGTTCTCACCGTAATTGATAGTGGGAGTTGTAACAACTTGGTGAGTTCAGATTTGGTCAAGAAGCTTGCCTTGACCACACGTTTACTTCCTCACCCGTACCACCTACAATGGTTGAACAATAGTGGTAAGGCAAAGGTAACTAGATCAGCACGCTTACATTTTTCAGTTGGCTCTTATCATGGTTATGCTAATTTTGATGTTGTACCTATGCAAGCATCCTCTCTTTTGTTAGTTTGACCATGGGAATTTGATAATGATGCTTTACACTGTGGTGGAACTAATAAATATACTTTCATGCATAATGATAAGAAAATCACTTTGCTCCCTTTATCACTTGCCAATATTAGGAATCATGTTAAAAAGCTTGCTGAAATTGCTAAGAAATAAACTGGTAGGAATGAATCTTCTGATACTAAACATAATGGGATTAAGTTAAAAGGAGGTGCTTTTCTTGCTACTACATCTGCTGCTACTGAGTTATGTGATAATTCTGATGCACCTTGCTATACTATGCTTTGTTGAGATGTGTGTTTTACCAATGATCATATGTCTCGTACTTTGTATCCTGTTGTCCCTAACCTTTTGCTGGAGATTGATGATGGGATGGAGTCAAGGATGACTCCAATTCAAGAAGGGGAGGATGATGAGAACATCACCACGCTAGACACACACGAGCCAGCCTCGTCACCAAGCTACGAGTCATCTCGAACTTGGACCGCGAGTTCGGTTCGGATTCAGCTGACCACCCTGCACCAAAACGGCGATATCTCCCTCATACGGCGTCCAAATAAGGTGTTCTTGGATGCGTTGGACACTTGACGGCGAGACACTTCTTTCGGTTTTGGTCCTAGCTTTAGAAGCCTCGTGGATCATTCTGTGTTACCCCAACAATGTGCTGCATCAGCAGTTTTGGGCCTTTTCAGGCCTTGTATCATGTCGAGCCTTAAGCCCAAGTTGTGGGCGCCCCCTGGTCACCCCCAACACTAGGACGCCCCTCTTTGCATAAGAACTCAGTAGCCGCCACATTAGAGCATCGGGTTTTGTTTAGTTCTAGTTTTCCATTGAGAAACTGAGATTGATTCATTGTAACTGTGGTGACAAATCCATTTACAGTGATCCAGGCCCCCTGTTCTTGTTCTTCTCGCCTGTGACGATTAGTCCATTCGAATCAAGAGCTTGAACCCCTACTTGTGTTTCGCTTCATTCATATTTGTAATTTTAGATTGCGTGTTTATACCATCTTGCTTGCGTTCTTCGATTCGCTTTCTGGAAAAGCCTTCTCGGCGAGCTCAATCAAGTTGTGCTTGGTTGATAACCAAGGTAGCGGTGGTGTAGTGGTTGTAGGGGGTTCGAATCAAGTCTGATTAGAAGCCCGGATCATCAACGTCGAGTCTCCACAATCGAACATACCCTTACCTCTCAAAGATCAGGCCGCGACCCCATCAAAATGAGGTGGTATCCAACCAAGCATCCTCCCAGAATCTAGTTTGAGACCCATCACCCAACTCGAATCTGCCCATTCTCAGTAGGTCTTTTTTGAGTTTCATCAATACTGACCAAAAATAAGAATCACCAGGCATGTACTCTACTTGTGTGATGGTTCTGTGTCTCAAATATTTATTTTTGAGGAGTCTTTGCCAAGTTCCATCCTCATTAATGAGTCTGATAATCCATTTACTGAGAAGGCATTTATTCTGTAAGCCGAGGTCTATGATTCCTAATCCTCCTTGATCTCTGGGTGTACAAAGTAACTTCCATTTTGTCAATCTATACTTTTTCTTATGTCCATCATTCTGCCAAAAAAAAATCTAGATCTGTAGCAATCTAGCCTCTTAAGAATGCCTCGAGGAACCTCATACATACAAAGAATAAACATTGACAAGTTACTTAGAATGGAATTAATAAGGACCAACCGACTGCCTACAGAAAGCAACTTCCCTTTCCACGCACTCAATTTCTTTTGAAATCTTTCCTCCACTTCTTTCCAATCCGAGTTTCTAAGCTTTCTATGATGCATTGGAATACCTAGGTATCAAAATAGAAGGGCTCCCATATCACATCCGAAGATTTGTGAGTATTCCCTACCTAGATCCCTAGCTTCACCATAGCAGAACATTTCACTTTTATGCAAGTTTATCTTAAGACCAGACAATTGCTCAAAAGCACATAGCAAGAGCTTCATGTTCTTAGCCTCTTCTAGATCATTTTCCATAAAGAGAATTGTATCATCCGCATATTGTAAAATAGATAAACCATCATCAACCAGGTTTGGAACTAAACCTCTAAAAAGCCATTTTCTTTACCATGAGCAATTAAAATGGCTAGTACATCTACCACTAAATTAAAAAGAACAGGAGATCCGTTATCTCCCTGTCTAACCCCTTTCTTTGTCTGCAAATAATGTCATATGTTATCATTCACTTTTATTCCAACCGCACCCTTAGTTGTAATTTGGTTAATCCATGAGCACCATTTTGGTGAGAAGCCCTTCATTCGCAGCACTTGCTGCAAGAAAGGCCACTTCACCTTGTCGTAGTCATTTTTGAAATCTAATTTAAGAATGACCCCACTTTTCTTTTTCCTATGTAACTCATGAATAGTCTCATGTAAAATGACTACTCCCTCCATAATATATCTACCCGGCAAAAAAGCTGTTTGAGAGGATCGAATGACCTTTTGGGCAACCAGATGTATCCTATTTTTAAGGACCTTTGTAAAGATTTTAAAACTAACATTAAGCAAACAAATGAGCCTATACTGTTGGATCATGATTGCTTCTTCTTTTTGGAAGTAAAGTAATCACCCCAAAGTTGAGACTGTGAAGAGGTAAATTTCTTTGATGGAACTCATCAAAAAGCGCCAAAAGGTCCGGTTTTATAACTTCCCAGAAATTTTTGTAAAATTCAGCTGGGAATCCATTCGGTCCCGGTGCCTTATATTGTGTTCCATTTGAAAAATTGCTTCCCTAATCTCATTCTCACTAAAAGCATTAGAAAGCATTTCATTCTCTAAGTCAGAAATCTGAGGGATGTCCCCTATAAGTGACTCATCAAGAGTAAAATGGTTACTTTCCAGATATCCAAATAAGCCTTTATAATAATTAGTAATAAAGTTGTGAGGTTCTGTTCACCCACTACTACTCCTTCGTCTTGTTCTAGTTGAAAAATCTGAGTTTTACGGTATCTACCATTTGCAAGAAGCTGGAAGTATTTATTATTGTATTAACCTTGCTGCTTTAGAATGCTGAAGCCAGTACATCTCCTCCCTAAGCAACTTGGTTAACTCGGCTGTAAGACAATTGTTATACTCCAGCTCTTCTGGTGATAACAACATATTTTCATATTTCCTATCGAGGTTGTCTAGCTGAGTGAATAGGAAAGATTTCTTTCTTCTGTTTTCCCCTACCAAATTCTTTGCCCAACCCCTCAAACGCCTACGAACAGCCCATATCTTATTCTGCCACCTCTGCATTGGAGAGTTTCCCCTAGATTCTCTCTGCCACACCCCAGCTACCATATCATGGAAACGTCCCTAGTAAGCCGTCCCAATTCAAATTTGAATTGGTGACTGTTGCCTCTATGAACTGCGTCTCCAGTATCGAGCAAGAGAGGTGTGTGGTCTTAAAGCTCCCTAGTGAGCGCCTCTACTATAGAGGTGGGGAATTTTTGTTCCCAGTCTGTACTAACTAGAATCCTATCCGACTTTTCAAAGGTCGGCACCTCCGATGAACGTGCCCAAGTAAATTTCCTACCTGAAAGCGCAAGCTCCCTTAGATTCAGAGATTCAATGCAAGCATTAAACAACAGAGACCACCTACTGTCGAATCTGTCATTATTCTTTTTAGCTGGACTTCTAATAATATTAAAATCACCACCAACCATTAATGAAAGATTTTCACTACTACAAGAATTAACAAACTCTACAAGAAAGCTGTCCTTATGTTCAGGTTGAGCCGGACTCGCTCTCTGACCATCGCCGACGACTGCAGAACGCCGCCGGCCACCATCCCGAGCCCCAGCTGTTCCTGTCCGCTCCGCGACGCCGTTTTCGTCTCCGGTGAGTTCACGCTTCTCTCCTCTGTCTCCTTGTGCCATCTCTTCGCTCAGCTGTGACCCGTAGGCCCTAATCCGAGTCCACTGGCGAACACCAAAGCGCCGACAATGGCAGCCGCCATGCCGGATGTCACACCCCAAAATTTCTAATTTTGGGTTGTGCTTAGAAAACACTAAATAAAATAGATGGCTTTAATATTTGGATAAAATCTCTCAAGTTTAGCTTAATTTAGTGTAAATTTAATTATAGGAAAATGTGAATTTTAAACTTTTCTGAACTGACTTAATGGGCTTGTTTGTTGATGTGGCATTTGCTTGTTGCATGATTTCGCATTGTGGGTGTGTGAAGTTTTTAGAACGTGTTAGAGTTAGTCGTTTAACTTTCCGGTACATCGCCGTCTTTTTCCTGACATCAAATTCCTTGTCAGAGCTTGAGCCCTCATATGGAGTTCCTCGGAACCTTTTTCTTCCACTCTAAATCACTCAATTGAGTTCATCATTCATTGACTTATTTCTAAAAATCTTTCCGGAATTTATTGTGGCTTTCTTCGGACATTTTTCCCACTTTTTCATGGGCATAATCTAATCTTTAGATTGCTCCTAAATATCTTTTCATAAGCTCCAATACTTTATTTAAGTTCCCCATGTCACAAAATGTCTCCAGGAATTTTCTCCAGAATTATTGGAGCTTTCGAGTATTTTTGGTGGGTCAAATAATAATTCTTTTCTAGAAATATTTTATTCATCAAATTAATTCTGACAATAATTAATCTAATCTAAAAATATGTCAACCAAGATCTCTTTTAGTTCATGACTAATGGATCAAGGTCTGTACAGATCTCTCTGGTGTTGATCCATGTTCTACCTATCTTTTCGTTTAGTTTCTTGGCCCTTTTTGCCTTGACGAGAGAACAAGTGTACATACACACAAATCAAAGAAACAAGCAACCAGGTCATAGCGCCGGTCAGCTGTTTTTAGGTAAGAGCAGCCCATCGGTTCTTGTTTTCCTTTGCAATCTATCACTGACGATATATGCCATGGAAGCCAAGGACTGCGTATGGTCGTGCCGGTCTATAAATACCAAACCAAGCCCCCGCTGTTCTTTTTCCAAACCCTTGAAAAACAAGTCGATGGGTCATGATCCAAGCCGCCGCTACATCTTCTTTATTGGCCTCCGCACGATCTCGCCGGAGCTTTGCAAGCTGCCATGGAGCCGTTCCACTCGATTGCTCTAATTGCCACCGCCTACTCGTCACTGGACCTCGTCGTTGTCATCATCCAGAGTCCGGACGCCGCGCCGGCCGTCCAGGCCGTGGGTCTATTCATCACTCAGATGGATTTTTAGTACGTGCATGATCCCATCATCTCTCTCAGGTCAACGTTTCCAAGCCCTTGATTTTTACCATGCCAAATCTATCTGCCTTGCCTATAGCTTCAGATGGTGAAATCAATCTCCGCCACCAACCTCGAACCTGAATGTGTCACTGCTCGGGAGGATGACTGTCGCATCCCTACTCCCATCAGCTGTTCTCGTCCGCTGCCCGCTGAACCCTGCTGCCACGGGCCTCACAACCTGGCGTGCGCCGTGGACTCGTGGCGTGCCGTCGGCGAGCGGGCCGAGACCCTTCCGACCAGAGCTCCTCCCTTATGCGAGCAGCAGCAACAGTCATCCACTAAATTCACGTTCAGCAGATGGATAGACGATGTACAGGTCTCTCTCTGAATGTTTATTTACTAATCGTTCCATCTTCATGTTGATGTCAGTTAAATCTCTGTAGTTTGACGGTCCCGTCGTTTAATGGCTTCTGAATCGGCTTTAGTCTTTTTGTTAGTATATGTGTTGATGTATCGTATCGAGTAATTCCGAATTTTATAATTTAATGGATTAATGTGCATATTAGTTTTTTTAAAATAAAAAGCAACATAGGCTCATACCGTGATGTTTATATATATAAACTTTAACATGATTAATTGCTAGCATAAATATGATTTAATTGATGTCATCAATAATATGTTTTTAAAGTATAATTTCTTTAGCTGGACCACGTCATATGCAGTTTGAGTATATTCTTTAACATGTCAATTTCTTTTGTGAGCTAAACTTTGAATAGCTTAAATGAAGATGAGACATATTTAGAAATAAAACATGCTTAGTTTAACTTGATTTTTAAAAATAAAATATAACCTAATTAATCTAAATTAGTGGTTCGCACATGCTTTTGCTTACTAAAATAAATCAAGCATGTGTAGGCTTTTCTTTTTATTTTATAATAAACATATAAAACTCTTGGTAGTCGTTTCTTTTTTAACAATATCTCTGTTCTTGGCGTTTCTTATGATCTTGTGACCGTAGCAGCCATCTCTTTTGTCTTAGTACATTGTTTTCTCTCGTGTGGTGTATTGTCCTTAGTTGCTTTTATTGTTGCTTTGTATGTTGCTTATGCGTGATGATTGCTACGAGTAGAGCGAGAACCGTTTATGAGTGCTGGAGATCAGAAGGTGATGACCAGAAGCAAAGTATGAGCAAGTTTGATAAAGCGTAAAAGGCAAGTATAGCTTGGGACCTCCTTGATTACCTATTCACAATAACCACTATATTTCATATGCATGTATCTTTGATTCCCTATTAAGGATGACTTAGAGTTGATTACTATCTACCTTGATGACTTGGGATATGTGCATGTGGGTAGTACTTGCTAGTGCTGGATATATATAACCATGATCTCGTAACATGAATAATAGAATATGCATTAACATTAAAAGATGATTTTATTATTGTCATAGAGATCTAGAGCTTGGTATTTTGTTGCTCTAGTTTCTCTCCATAAGGACTTATCTGTAAGTGGTCACCGGGATTTACAGTACAGCTGTGAGGGCTATATGGCTCTGGCTTTAGTCAAGTATGAGGACCTTTTCTAGCTTGTTAGAGGTTACCGAAAGACGCAAGAGGGGCTTTACACGATGGGCATAGCGTGGCTTCGTCCTCATGTGTTCTTTGCTGCGGTGTGAACCATTTGGAAGGGGGATTCTATGTCCGCTTGTCGAGGAAACCTAGCGGCCCTAACTTGTTAGACGAACCTTTGAAAGGCTTCATAGTGAACCCCGCCGACCTTCCTTGGAAGTGGGTCAAGAGGCCGATCACCTCGGGCAAAAGGGTAAATCACGATTCACGGTGAAAGTGTACACCTCTGCCTTGAGAGTTTAATAAATCGGTATACTAGCCGTGCCCACGGACACGGGGCGGCCTTGGGGATTCTTATGGAATAGCTGATCATTGATGGATGATGTTTAATTATGTTGGTTAATCATATTGTTAATTGTTATGTACTATTTTTTTTATTCTTGTTCACCTGATCATGTGGTTATGGGATATGCTACTACCTTGTTGCTATTAATGCCATAAATATTAATCATCTAAAAGCTAAATGCAGTAAACCAGTGTCAGCCTTTTGAGCCTCATGAACCCCACGTTATATTTGCTTTGAGTACGACGACATGTACTTACGCCGCTTGCCTTTACTTTTAATTCTTTGAAAAATCCCGGATGGGTACCAGATGGTGGAGCTAGTTTGTTTTGTGAGAAGTGCTAGGTGTATGTACCCCCCCGTCAACCGTCCCCTGTGAAGATAGAGCTTCAAGAAAAGATTAGCAACCATCTCGCGTTACTCGATGTAAGTGTTAAATATATATAAGTTTCCGCTATATAACACCGATTTTGATACTCTCTACTTCTGTTTTACGTATGTGTGGACTTCCCCGGCACACATATGGTAAGCCTAGTTTTGTTTATTAAAACTGGGTGTTACACCGACTACTTGTTCCTGGGGGAGCCCTCTCTTCCCCCCCGTCTTCTAATCTGAACCGTCCCGAGATTGATCTAACGGACCAGATCGATCGACACCCCTTCGCCTGTCTTTTTGCTAAAGAATCCCTCGGTTTCTTTCTATTCTAACCCGCCATCCTCCCTCAGATTCAAAATCCCGAATTTTATTTATTTTAATTCGAAAATCTGTTTCCAGTTATTTACAAAACTGCCACTGCTTTGTTTTGGCTATAAAATCTCCGTTTTAACTCCGATTTGATCCGTTCAAGTTGCGTTAGATTCATGATTAGATTCTCTACAAGTTTAGCTAACTGTTAATCATGTTTTCAAAAATTAAAATTCAAGATTAGATTTAATCTATTATTTTCTAAAAGAGAAACTTGTTTACTTCATAACTTCCTCGTTTTAGATCCGATTTCTGTGATCCAAGTGTCTGTGTTCGTAGCAACGTGTAGATCCATTTTACAAACTTTTCAATTTGGTTTTATGCTATTGGTGTACTGTTCTAATTGTAACATTGTTTGCTATGCATGATTGCTCTCTAGATGTGTGTTGATGTGATGATCGAGTATAGACAGTGAGCCTTTCGTTGGTGATCAAGAATACTACACCGAAGACCAGGATCAATAGGGATTTGCTAATCAAGCAAGTATAGTATGGGTTTTCCTTTCACCTATTCACCTTAATCATAATAATCATATGCATGTGTCTCCTTGTTACCCGTAAGGATTTTCTAGTTGTTGTTACCTTTTTTCTTGTTACCTGTGGGATATTTGCATATGGGTAGATTCTTTGCTAGTGCTTATATTCAATGAAAGATGATCTAAGATTGATTAATGGATCAAAGCAACTGTGATTAAAACTTGCTTTTTAGCAACTTGGTTAAAGGGTGAGAGAGCTCTTGGTTTTTGTACTTGATGCTCTTGACCCTCCATAAGGACTTATTTGTTGGGAAAAGCTGGGACATACAGTACAACTGTGAGGGCTACATGGCTCTGGCTTTAGTTCAGTATGAGGACCTTTTCTAACTTATTAGCGGTTACCGAAAGGCACATAAGGGGCTTGACACGATGGGTATAGTGCGGCCTCTGTTCTTACGTGTGTACTCCTACGTGTTGTGCCGTTTGAAAGGGGGCTCTATATCTGCTTGCCGAGAACCTAGTGGCTGCTAATTAGCTAGAGAAACTTTTGAAAGACTTCATAGTGAACCCTGTCGACCTTCCTTGGAAGTGGGTCAAGAGGCTGATCACCTCGGGCAAAAGGGCAAATCACGACTCGCGGTGAAAGTGTACAACCTCTGTAGAGTGTAAAAACAAGAGTAACAAATGTGCTCATGGTCACGAGCGGCCCGAAAAACTGACGGAATAGATGAGAATGTGATTGATGGTTAATGATGAGATGTGGCGGATGGTTAATGGTAAGATAAAATGTTGCTTTATTATATCATGTGGTTTATCACTGGGATAGCTAATTGCTCTTGCTTAAATAAAACTTGACTTCTTAAAATGCTTACCGCTGTAAACCGGTGTCTTAGCCTTTTGAGCCTCATAACCCCATGCTATATTCGTTGAGTACGACATGTACTGACGCTTGTCTTTACTTTTTAATTCTTGGAAAAAATCCCGGATGGGTACCAGATTGCTAGAGTCTAGAGGAGTTTAGGCTTGTGATCAACCAGTCAGCTGTCCCTATGGAGTGGAGTCTTTGCCCAAAGATCGAAGTGTCTTTCCTCTGTCTGCTTCTTAAGGTTATCTATCTCTGTATTAATACGCTATATACATAAGCATTGTCTTTTGATATTACCTTATTTATAGCTATATGTGGAATTTAATTTTCTGCTCACATATAGTATGTATCTGGTTTTGTTCTTAAAACGGGCGATACAGCTTTATATTACATTGCTTATATTTACCTTATATTTAGTTCCACTTCTATTGGTTAACCTTCCTCTTCCTATGAATTCTATGCTTACTAGTAAATTTGTTCCTAAGTCTTCATAGCCTTTAGTCTGAATTCAAATGCCATCTTATCTATAAATTCTTTAATTGGCATTATTAAATCTGAGGCTATATATGTTATTAACATATTTTCATTCATATCACCTTAATGCTGATTTATTTATTGAATCCCTCTTTTGTCTAGTAGAGTTATTAGAACCTTTGTTCTTAATTTCTTCCTTGTCATTCCTTTAATTTCTATGATATATATTCCTTGATGTATATATTTATACCTAGAATATTTTAATCCATTCTCAATTTGTTTACTAACAATTCTTCATTGAACAGGTTCTGTTAATACACTTAATTCTACTTCTCTAGATATTCTATATAATCCATTTTATTTTCAAACCAACCCATTTGATATATTTGTTGAGGTCTTTTTTTTTAAAGTATCTTTCTGATATCTTTCAAGATCTATTTCTATGTCTATCATTTCTTCCAAAGTTTCGTATCATCACATCCTCCTTTTAATTTATCTATAAAATGTAAAGGTCTTATGTCTCTATTTATTAGTTGGAGTGACTTGTCCCTTCTAGAGAGGCTTTCAAATACTTCTATTTTCCTGAGTTTAATAATCTAGTAAACTCGACTATTCCTATTGATGATAACACAATTTCTTTGCTATGCTCAGCAATATTAATATTGTCTAGTATCTCATATAGATAAGTTATATCCTTTTAATATATTCACTATTTTGGCTGATTCTTCCTAGAGAAACTTTACTTTTTTCTAATGCCTGTAAAGCTAACTCCAATTTATTATTTGTAGCTGAATATTGTTCTTCTAGATGCTTATGTTCTTGCTGCAGCCTTTCAAATTTTAATTCTACATCGTCTTGCCTTTTATCCCAAGATATATATAAAAAAACTAGGTAGCGTGTCCGTGCGTTGCTATGGGACAACTTTTGTTCTAAAAACACACGGATCGCACGATAAGATAACAATACTATCGCCGCCGGCACAAGCACCGTCGCCCGCACGAGCAACCGCCTCCTGCACTCATAGCGTGCCTGTGTATTGCTACGGGATAACAAAACTTTTGTACTAAAAACACACGAATCGCATGATAAAATAATACAGAGCCGCTCGATGTCGCCAGGAACGGGGAGGACGATCAGCTATATACACCGGTGCTGCTGCTCTGTATTCATCTTTCTATCAAGTTAACATGACACCTGATGGAAAGGTAACTGCCTATGGAGCCAGACCAAATACAGTTTGAATTGTTGTTTAAGTGCACATCAAAACAACTTGCAAAAGATTAAAAAATGTATATGTTGGATTACAGGTAACACTAAGGAATTTGTATTTGTCAAGCAGCCATGAATTCAATTTCTATCTACTGCTAATTGGTGTTCAGTTTTTCACACAATGGACAGGTGTGGGCACGAGTTGGTGGGCGTAGTGATGGGTAATCTGTAGCAACTCACGTTGCAATGATGTGCTCTGCTCGTAAAAAGATGCATGATAATTCAGATGCAATTCAGATGAATGATCTCAGGGACATTCTTCCCTAGACTCTGAAGATCTCATGGACATTCTTCCCTAGATTCTGAATAAACCGAGCATGTACTATACTTATTTCAATAAGCCCGATCTAATAAGATGTTTATATGCTTGTCACGTATCCATTTGCTTAATTAGATATATACTGTACGTTCTCCACAGTCCACATACCAAGAACCCAACAGACCCCAGTACGTATGTTGCTCAGCTAATTACACCAACTCCGCGGGCTCTGGTAGCAGATTTGCATCTTGCATCAGCCATGCCCATGCATGCACGCCTGCTCCCGCGTGACCTCCAAATCAATGGATCGACCTTGTGCTTGCGTCCACCCCACCTCATCCTCCTGTCTGCGTTCCCTCATCCCCTTCATCTCTTGCCTTCCAGTTCCGGACAGCCTGCTTGTCTCCCATGCTCACGCAACCGCCCCTTGATCCACAGCCATGGCGACCACCTCCGTCGCCACGCGCAAATACTGAGTGGCGTTTATAAGCAGCAAACTGACACAGCCCTATCTATCATTGCATCTCCTATCCATCATGCAAAGCTCCAACCTTGTAAGTAAAGGGTCGATCCATCGGCAGACCAATAATGGAAATCTCCGACCCATCAGTGCGCCTGACCATCGAGGCGCAGCCGAGCGACCCGGCTATGTACATGAGGAAGACATGTCAGCAGGGAGACACAGATAATCATACCTGACAATTCAACCTGGAAGCGGATTAGTATAATCCACAATCCAAACGGATTTAACCCACTTCGGATGAAATGGACACATGATGAGTGGATGCGGATGTCCGTTGCCACACGACCCAAACCCACCGGATTGGACTGGATAAAAAAAACCCGCATATCCAAAATCCGTTGGGCATTTCCCCTCCCCTCTCGCTGCGGTGCTACTCTCCCTGGCGGCGGCGCCTTCACCGGCAAATCGCGCTCGCGCGCGTCCTGCTCGGCGGCGTCGCCAGGCCCAAGCACTCTAGATCCTCTCCCCCGACGCAGCGGCATCGCCAGGACCATCCATTCCCTTGGCCGCGGCGGCCGTCTCCCAGTGTCCCTTGCCGCGGCGGGCGTCTCTCGGCCCGGCGCTCCGACAAGCCACTGCCCGCTTCCTCCGCTTTCCTCGGCAAGGTACGTAGCTTACTTTCCTAGTACTTCCTGGCGTCTGTACTTCCGTTAGATCAGGTCCGGCCAGCTTAGATGCCGCCGTGGAGGCAGAACTGGTGTGTGATCTCGACCCACCAGATCTGACGACGATCATCTCAGCGGCTGGCGTCCTGGCCAGCAACGTGCCGGCGGCGCCGCCGCGGAATCCTGATCACCAGCCAGGGGTTGACCTGCTTCCTTGCCATATTTACTTGGCACACATGGCATGATTTTTTCAGTTTCAAAATCTGAGCCGATGCGTACTGAATTTCTTGGGCGGGCGGCAAAATCGTTGCAGCTAGCTAACAACCTTTGAATCCTGGTGTTTGTCAATCTGGTGTTTGTCAATCTGAAAATAGGCATACCACTGTAATCTGCAGGCAAATATTTAAAGATATCTGGACAAGGTCTACAAAACCTCTGAATCCTTGAAAAAAGACACCTTCAGATACCACAGCTACCTAGCTCCCTTACGTGAAGCGGTATGCAATATTAGATAATGAGACAATTAAGTTGAATTTTATTGTGCAAATCCAGTATTTTCCCACTTTATAGAAGGTAAATAAATTACCTGAAATAATCTGACTTAGTATAAGACAATAGTCGGTAGTAGGACTGAGTAACAACATTTCAAGATGTTTACCTGCTGAATGCAGAATGCAACCTGCATCATTATCAGTGTATACTGGCTTCTATATTTGCAATAGAAGTTGGTCTATGAGGTGTAAGCAAATCATCATTTGTAGTTTGCATAATCAGGAAGTTAAACTAAATACTATACTGCATCAGAAACATACCACCAAGTTTTTATATGCCTATTGTTTGCTGAATTATTGGAATTACTGGCATGTCATTGTTGGAATTAATATGCATCAAAGGATGGTGATTTATAGGAATTATATGTCTTATTCTTTACAGAGCGCTTGTGAAGATGTCTCCTAGTGAATCTTCTTTGCAAATTCAGGGTGAAGGTGGTGATGAAGTTTCACAACTTTCTAGCCGTAGAGGAAAGAAAAGGTCTGCTGTCTGGAACCATTTTGAAGAAATACCTGCTGAAGGGAAAGTAATGTGTATCCATTGCAAAGCAAAATTGTCAAACACTCAAGGTACTGGTATATCTCATCTGAGAAACCACATTCAGGTGAGCTGCAAACAAATCCCCCCAGATATTGATCGCAGTTCGATATTTGGAAGTAGTGCCTCTACTACAGATACAAGTAATTTCATAGTGGACCCAAAGATCACTAGAGATTTCATGACAAAGTTTTGGATCAGTGTAAATGTTGCTTTTAAAAAGATAGAAGACAAATTCTTTAAGAAAATGATGAAATCAGCTCACCCTAGCCTTGAAGTTCATGGCAGAAAGACACCCAAGAATGATTGCATGTCTGTATATGGCGATGAAAGAAGAAAAATTATGAATTCCTTTGCTTCTTTGGATAGTCGTGTCAGTTTGACCACTGATATGTGGACCTCAGTTCAAGAACTTGGTTATATTTGTCTGACTGCTCATTACATAGATCAAGAGTTTAAGCTTCACAGTCATCTCCTCAGTTTTAAACAAGTTCCTCATCCTCACAACTCTACTGCAATTCATAGTACAATCATGGAATGTCTTTATGAGTGGGATCTATCAAACAGAGCTTTTGCTATTACTCTTGATAATGCCACAAATAATGACAAAGCTATAGGAAAGTTGAAGGCGTCACTTTGGACCCATATGCCATTTACAGGACAGGACCTGCATGTGAGATGTGCAGCCCATATTCTGAACTTAATTGTTCAAGATGGTATGAAAATTATTCGAGGTGCCATTGAGCCGATTAGGAATGTCATAAAGCATCTTTCCTCATCTAGCTCCCGCCTACAGTTTTTTAACACCCTTCCACAACAATTTGGTCTTCCACGCAAGAGGGGATTCACTCTAGATGTTCCGACTAGATGGAATTCCACATATGAAATGCTAGAGGAAGCTATTAAGTATAGAGATGTATTGGCACGTTATGCTGATTTGCAAAGTATTCAAGGGCCTGACTTGGAACAATGGGAATTGGCTGCTAGAGTTTGTAAGTTCTTGCAAAACTTTCTTTGATGCAACAAGAGCATTCTCTGTTCATAAGTATCCAAGCTGCATATATATATATATATATATATATATATATATATATATCTTGAAGAGATTTGGGGGATAAAGAGAACTACTCCTTGATGAGAATAGCCAAAGAGATGTCTTTTTGAAGCCCATATGCGATGAAATGAAGGCGAAGTTTGATAAATCTTTGGGATCAGCCTAATAAAGTTCTTTTTGATTGCATCGCTCTTTGGACCCATGATACAAAGTACATTTCATGAAATACTACCTCACAAAAAGCATATGGAGGGGAGGTAGCTTCTAACAAGACAAATGATGCTATGGTTTGGTTTAAAGCATACTATGCTCATTATGACAAGATCTTTGCAGAATTCCGCAGAACAATGTTTCGTCATCGCTTTGAAGTGATTGGATCAACAAATATCTTGCCTCGGTCGTGCGGAAGGCGTAGTAAGTTAGGGATGGAATTTGTTTTGTACAAACAACAAAAGTCGACCTCATCGCTCAAGAAGATGTGAGATCGATACTTACTTAGATGATTCATTGGCTTCTACAAGAGAGGGTGAAGATTTTGATATTTTGAAGTGGTGGAAAACAAAATCTGATCGGTACCCTGTGCTAGCAAGGATGGCCCGTGGCTTTCTAGCAATACCTTTATCATCGGTAGCATCTGAATCAACTTTTAGTACCCCATTTGGTATGATAATTGACAAACACAAAAATTCTTTAAGTCCAAAAACAGTAGAGGCACTTATATGCACAAAAGACTGGATCAAAGACTATGATTCGGATGATGAAGTGGATGATGATAACAGCGATGGTGATTAGTCTTAAGAAATTCACTTTCGGGTATGCAATTTCTGGGATTGTTAAATTGTAGATTTGCTAAATTCATAAATTTACGGGATTGTTAAATTCAGCATCACGAGAAGCTACTGATTTCCAAACCATTTAGTGTGTATTGGGAGCCATTCTCATTTCAGAAAAAATTGATTGGTTGCACTCTCTGTTATGGCACTTTCATTCAGAACATGTAATACTTCCAATGCTAGTTTGTAGTAAGCTTAACTCTATTTTATTTTTATGAAACATATAAAGGTAGGTACCTTTGTATTAGCACAGACTTTTGGATTAGTAATAATTTCATTTGAACTGATGAGAAGAAGCTAATGAGTTTCAACCACAAGCATTTTGATCATCTTGCCAATTCCTTTTTTCTTTGTTTCGGGAAATTGTGTCAAAGTATCATGGATCAAGTTTCTTGTGGTGCGTTACGGATCGAGTTCTTGGAGAGGCTGTTTAAGGAATTTTTTATGTCGTTTGTGTCTCTGCATTCTTGTAACTAATCAAGGGGTAGTGTGTTGGTGCATGTCGTCGATGTTACGGAGTAGTTCTTAAAAGATTCATCGTTGTTTCAGTCATTCGCTTTCTTGGAATTGATCAAAGAAGCTGCGCTCTGTTCATTTGTTCAGACTTGTGTTCAGCGGTAAAAACCTCAATTTCTGGATGCCAAGAGACAATGATTTGTTAGTTCTTGGATAAGTTATAAAGTTATGATAGAGCAGATAGATCCTTGGTTCATTGTTTTGGTTCTATGTTCTATGATTTTTAGAAAATGACTTGACAATGAACCAAGGATCTATCTGCTCCATCATAACTTTATAACTTATCCAAGAACTAACAAATCATTGTCTCTTGGCATCCAGAAATTGAGGTTTTTACTGCTGAACACAAGTCTGAACAAATGAACAGGAGCGCAGCTTCTTTGATCAATTCCAAGAAAGCGAATGACTGAAACAACGATGAATCTTTTAAGAACTACTCCAGAACATCAGACGACATGCACCAACACACTACCCTTGATTAGTTACAAGAATGCAGAGACACAAACGACATAAAAAATTCCTTAAACAGCCTCTCCAAGAACTGATCCAGAACGCACCACAAGAAACTTGATCCATGATACTTGACACAATTTCCTGAAACAAAGAAAAAAGGAATTGGCAGTATGATCAAAATGCTTGTGGTTGAAACTCATTAGCTTCTTCTCATCAGTTCAAATGAAATTATTACTAATCCAAAAGCTGTGCTAATACAAAGGTACCTACCTTTATATGTTTCATAAAAATAAAATAGAGTTAAGCTACTACAAACTAGCATTGGAAGTATTACATGTTCTGAATGAAAGTGCCATAACAGAGAGTGCAACCAATCAATTTTCTGAAATGAGAATGGCTCCCAATACACACTAAATGGTTTGGAAATCAGTAGCTTCTGCATGCTGAATTTAACAGTCCAGAAATTTATGAATTTAGCAAATCTACAATTTAACAATCCAGAAATTGCATACCTGAGTGAATTTCTTAAGACTAATCACCATCGCTGTTATCATCATCCACTTCATCATCTGAATCATAGTCTTTGATCCAGTCTTTTGTGCATATAAGTGCCTCTACTGTTTTTGGACTTAAAGAATTTTTGTGTTTGTCAATTATCATACCAGCGGTACTAAAAGTTGATTCAGATGCTACTGATGATAAAGGTATTGCTAGAAAGCCACGGGCCATCCTTGCTAGCACAGGGTACTGATCAGATTTTGTTTTCCACCACTTCAAAATATCAAAATCTTCACCCTCTCTTGTAGAAGCCAATGAATCATCTAAGTAAGTATCGATCTCACATCTTCTTGAGCGATGAGGTCGACTTTTGTTGTTTGTACAAAACAAATTCCATCCCTAACTTACTACGCCTTCCGACGACCGAGGCAGCATATTTGTTGATCCAATCACTTCAGGCGATGACGAAACATTGTTCTGTGAATTCTGCAGCATGCTGTCATAATGAGCATAGTATGCTTTAAACCAAACCATAGCATCATTTGTCTTGTTAGAAGCTACCTCCCCTCCATATGCTTTTTGTGAGGTAGTATTTCATGAAATGTACTTTGTATCATGGGTCCAGTAGCGATGCAATCAAAAGAACTTTATTAGGCTGATCCCAGTATTTATCAAACTTCAGCTTCATTTCATCGCATATGGGCTTCAAAAAGACATCTCTTTGGCTATTCTCATCAAGGAGTAGTTCTCTTTATCCCCCAAATCTCTTCAAGATATATATATATATATATATATATATGCAGTTGGATACTTATGAACAGAGAATGCTCTTGTTGCATCAGCAAAGTTTTGCAAGAACTTACAAACTCTAGCAGCCAATTCCCATTGTTCCAAGTCAGGCCCTTGAATACTTTGCAAATCAGCATAACGTGCCAATACATCTCTATACTTAATAGCTTCCTCTAGCATTTCATATGTGGAATTCCATCTAGTCGGAACATCTAGAGTGAATCCCCTCTTGCGTGGAAGACCAAATTGTTGTGGAAGGGTGTTAAAAAACTGTAGGCGGGAGCTAGATGAGGAAAGATGCTTTATGACATTCCTAATCGGCTCAATGGCACCTCGAATAATTTTCATACCATCTTGAACAATTAAGTTCAGAATATGGGCTGCACATCTCACATGCAGGTCCTGTCCTGTAAATGGCATATGGGTCCAAAGTGACGCCTTCAACTTTCCTATAGCTTTGTCATTATTTGTGGCATTATCAAGAGTAATAGCAAAAGCTCTGTTTGATAGATCCCACTCATAAAGACATTCCATGATTGTACTATGAATTGCAGTAGAGTTGTGAGGATGAGGAACTTGTTTAAAACTGAGGAGATGACTGTGAAGCTTAAACTCTTGATCTATGTAATGAGCAGTCAGACAAATATAACCAAGTTCCTGAACTGAGGTCCACATATCAGTGGTCAAGCTGACACGACTATCCAAAGAAGCAAAGGAATTCATAATTTTTCTTCTTTCATCGCCATATACAGACATGCAATCATTCTTGGGTGTCTTTCTGCCATGAACTTCAAGGCTAGGGTGAGCTGATTTCATCATTTTCTTAAAGAATTTGTCTTCTATCTTTTTAAAAGCAACATTTGCACTGATCCAAAACTTTGTCATGAAATCTCTAGTGATCTTTGGGTCCACTATGAAATTACTTGTATCTGTAGTAGAGGCACTACTTCCAAATATCGAACTGCGATCAATATCTGGGGGGGATTTGTTTGCAGCTCACCTGAATGTGGTTTCTCAGATGAGATATACCAGTACCTTGAGTGTTTGACAATTTTGCTTTGCAATGGATACACATTACTTTCCCTTCAGCAGGTATTTCTTCAAAATGGTTCCAGACAGCAGACCTTTTCTTTCCTCTACGGCTAGAAAGTTGTGAAACTTCATCACCACCTTCACCCTGAATTTGCAAAGAAGATTCACTAGGAGACATCTTCACAAGCGCTCTGTAAAGAATAAGACATATAATTCCTATAAATCACCATCCTTTGATGCATATTAATTCCAACAATGACATGCCAGTAATTCCAATAATTCAGCAAACAATAGGCATATAAAAACTTGGTGGTATGTTTCTGATGCAGTATAGTATTTAGTTTAACTTCCTGATTATGCAAACTACAAATGATGATTTGCTTACACCTCATAGACCAACTTCTATTGCAAATATAGAAGCCAGTATACACTGATAATGATGCAGGTTGCATTCTGCATTCAGCAGGTAAACATCTTGAAATGTTGTTACTCAGTCCTACTACCGACTATTGTCTTATACTAAGTCAGATTATTTCAGGTAATTTATTTACCTTCTATAAAGTGGGAAAATACTGGATTTGCACAATAAAATTCAACTTAATTGTCTCATTATCTAATATTGCATACCGCTTCACGTAAGGGAGCTAGGTAGCTGTGGTATCTGAAGGTGTCTTTTTCAAGGATTCAGAGGTTTTGTAGACCTTGTCCAGATATCTTTATATATTTGCCTGCAGATTACAGTGGTATGCCTATTTTCAGATTGACAAACACCAGATTGACAAACACCAGGATTCAAAGGTTGCTAGCTAGCTGCAACGATTTTGCCGCCCGCCCAAGAAATTCAGTACGCATCGGCTCAGATTTTGAAACTGAAAAATTCATGCCATGTGTGCCAAGTAAATATGGCAAGGAAGCAGGTCAACCCCTGGCTGGTGATCAGGATTCCGCGGCGCCGCCGGCACGTTGCTGGCCAGGACGCCAGCCGCGAGATGATCGTCGTCAGATCTGGTGGGTCGAGATCACACACCAGTTCTGCCTCCACGGCGGCATCTAAGCTGGCCGGACCTGATCTAACGGAAGTACAGACGCCAGGAAGTACTAGGAAAGTAAGCTACGTACCTTGCCGAGGAAAGCGGAGGAAGCGGGCAGTGGCTTGTCGGAGCGCCGGGCCGAGAGACGCCCGCCGCGGCAAGGGACACTGGGAGACGGCCGCCGCGGCCAAGGGAATGGATGGTCCTGGCGATGCCGCTGCGTCAGGGGGAGAGGATCTAGAGTGCTTGGGCCTGGCGACGCCGCCCGAAGCAGGACGCCAGCCTTGCGATTTGCCGGTGAAGGCGCCGCCGCTAGGGAGAGTAGCACCGCAGCAAGAGGGGAGGGGAAATGCCCAACGGATTTTGGATATGCGGGTTTTTTTTATCCAGTCCAATCCGGTGGGTTTGGGTCGTGTGGCAACGGACATCCGCATCCACTCATCATGTGTCCATTTCATCCGAAGTGGGTTAAATCCGTTTGGATTGTGGATTATACTAATCCGCTTCCAGGTTGAATGCCGACAACTCGTAATTCTGATTGAAGCGAGATGTGGAGCCCTGGCTTCACGAAACCTGAGGAAACAACCTGAAGAATCCCAGTGTACTGCCCGACTTCGCTGAAAAGACTGAATTAGCGAAAGGAAAATGAAGACCAAAGAATATTTTTGGTGTTTCTGCGAGAGGATATCTTTAATTTGCTGAAATGTCTCCAGTTAGTGATTATCCTTCGCTCTGTATCTTGAGCTAGCGGTTGGAGTTGGGCCGTGGTGCGAAGGGTGCACCTTCGCTACCACCTCGGAGCCCCAAGAAACAGCACAAGCACTTCGCCGCTATCTCCAGATGCCTTTTCTTGACTGGGTCGTGAAATCATCGAAGCCTGCAGCGTGAAGCGTTCCTTCTTGGTGAAGCCTCTGAAGTATAATCCTTATGCTCATTTCGACCTTGGGGCTGCTCGGGTCTGCAAAACTTTTAAAGCTTTGGGGAATCCCGGACAATAACAAGTATACTGGGCGTTAAGAAATTCCTTGAGAAATAGGGAAGACTTCTGAGCTTTAGTGTGACTAATTAAGTTGATGCCGAAAAGGATTAATAACAGGAAGTTACCTCGCACTATATAAATTTCTGAAAATGAAAGGCTATATATAAAAAGAACTGTAAATTTTGATGAAAAAGTAAAGCGATGAAGTGGTCAGTACGTGGACGAAAATTGGCAACAACTTATTTGAGGCGGTAGATGTCAGAATACCGAAAGAGTGAACGGGAATACCGAAATCTCAAGGATGTCGAAATAATGCATCATCCGAGAATGCCCATGCCAGGAGCGTGCCGAAATAGATCGTCCAGAGAGATGTATTTGAAGGAAAAAACGACTAACGGAAGTGCATTCAGTGTATATAGCTGTCCCAAGTCTAATTCAATTTGAGATGAAGAGCAACGTTTTTATTTAACTGGTAAATGCCAAAACTGGTTGTCTTCTCATATTTTGGCTGAGTATAACTTATCTATTATGTTATCGTGAAGTCGAGCGTTCATGGTATTTCGCTTGGAGATTTCGTTGACGCCGAATTGGCCTTCGCCTGGTCGCCGAATGGTACTTTTGCCTGAACTCAGCTCGTTGGCATGCAGCTTCGGGCAGGACCCCTACCCAAGCGGAGCAGCTTTTCAGTGACCTTTCGGTCCAGGCTCCAATCCGGTTTCGCTAAGGCACTGAAAAATGAAACAAAGATTACCCTTATCTTGGATGTCACGCGGGTGACACGCGCAAGGCGCGAAGAGGAGCCAGATGGGCCGCTAGTGCCTGTGACTTTCGCTCCGGAGTTCTGTCACCGTTGCGCGAAAATCCGAAGGTGGGCGCTCTCATGGCTGTCGCGATATCCAACTCTCAGAATTAAAAAATCGTGTAACAAATTCGCGCCGAGCAAAAATGAGAGAGCGAAGGAGAGAAGAAGAGAGAGAGCCAAACGAGTGGTTGGCCAAAGATCCCTCTCCACCTCTCCCTCTCCCCCTTTTATAGAGAAGTAGAAGGGAAGATTTTCATTATTCTCTCTGGTGGGTCATGTATTTACAAAAAAGCCACTAGAGGCTACATATGGGCCCCAAATATTATTTTGTAAGCCATCAAACTATGTCTCTGAAAATGCTAGTGGGGGTCCCTAACATACAATACTATACCCAACAAGTCACATCCAAGGCAATGATGCAACACAACAAGGAGCATGCCCCGGTCTTGTCGCCCACAGAGGATGCAAGCACACGGGCCGACATGTCAGCCCCCATAGATTTCGAATCCCTTTGCGTATGATGGACGCTGAGGGGAGGTTGAATCGAGGATGGGAGAGCTAGGGAGCCTACTGGTCAACCCGCCTGTGCTCTTCACCTGTAAAATCTAAGACTAAAGATGGAACTGTCGGCCATGACCACAGAGACAAGCTGAAGGGATGCCCCGAACGGACAGAAGGCCAAGGCGACGAAGGACTTGGGCCTTCCTTGGCAGGCAAGGAAGCGACCTTCTTGGCAGATAAGACCTTAGAACCACTTTTTGTACTCCTTGCCCTTCGAAGATATAAGGCAGGGCAAGGGACCCCTGAGAAGAGGATCAAACTCTAGGCAATTTGTAGAACCACCATTAGGGAACTAGCTCTCCACTCTTCTACCCTCTATTATAAACTCTTGAACACTCTAACATGAAACGTCTCTGCTAGATGTATGGCTCGACGCCCAAATCAGGATAAACCCTCTTATATCTTGAGTGTTAACCACTAAAGTCCTACACATTGACCACTTAATCACTAGGCGTGGTTACAAACCCATGACAATTGGCGCACCAGGTAGGGGAGTGTCATGCATGTTATATATCCAATCTTTAGTGGCTCAAATAGCCGGCGACACCAGAGATGGAGTCATTTCCCACGGAGGCAGTGTCCGCTTCCCTAACAATGTTTTCTCTGCTTGCATCGTCTTCCTTCCCGACTAGGCTCCCAGCTTTGGGAGTCTGAACTACGTTGCTGTTAACTTCGGCAAGCTCTGCCTCTGCAGCACAATTACGCCGGAGGGAATCGCACCGCGGCATCCTTGGCTTGGGCCCGAACCCAACCATGAGAGAACTCGTAGGATATTTTACACCCTTGCTAGCGTTCACCATAAGCTCGTCACCGACGAAGAGCTGCCCCAGGCGCATCGCTTCTACTAGTGTACCATGATATCTCATATGGGATCAGGAAAACAGCCGCTGTCTTACAGTACGAGCTTGACTATCTGATAGTGAACGCTACCGAGATAGAAGGAGATGAAGAAAGGGGTTTGCCGGGAATCCAAAGCCACCGAGGTGGAAGGAGACGAAGGAAACAACTTCTGACGCGTCCGGCTTCGGCCTTGCCTCCGACGGGTCCGGCAGCCGGCACTCTAGAAGCTCTCTCCCTAGGAGCACGTTCCAACATAGGGTAGTATCCACCTTCCTGGCGTCCACTTTCGAGACCTTCCACTCCGCCATCTCCATGGAGAACGGATCACGGAAAGAAACACGCCGGCGGTGGCAGCGAGGAATGCCGCATGCTAGGTGTGTGAAGACAGGGGCACGAGAATGGGACTAGCGGTGAAAGCAGGTAGTATCGGGGGAGAACCAATCTCCCCTCTCATCCTTCTTTTATTGCTGGAGTCGTGAATCATCACGCCTCACCCCGTAACCCACGCCATGACTTGACCCCTATGCAGTGACGCAATCATCAGACGTACGCCTGGTAGTGGGGAAACGGGTGGCTATATGACTCGCCTCTATGTTAGCAGAGATAAATTTAGTTTTGGTTTAATTTAAAGGGGACAAAAGTAAAATAGCACGTATTGCAAGTCCATACATCCATAATTCTTATATTCGAAAAACAAATATGTTAATTACATCTCTGTAGAGAACACCCCTTATTAAGAGTTCCAATATGAGTACATATATAAAAATAAGATTACATCATATGGCTATCTATTACAAACTACAAAAGAACACTACGTAGAAAACAATTTGTAGCAACACCACCCTTTTTTTAGGGACGGCTCTATCACTAGTACACAGATGATTTGTACTGGCGGTAGTTTTATAGTCTTTATTGGCGGAAAATTGAACCGACACTGTTAGAGGCCAGTGAAAATATAGAATTTTCACTGGCGTCAGGGCAAGAACCGCTGGTACAAATACATCTCCACTGACGGTATTCTTATACCGGCCGCTAGTGTAAAATGCATGTGTACTGACGGAAAAGTTCCATCAACCACCACTACAGATGGTTTCACGGCAACCAAAAAAAAAAGCGGCAGGTGCTCGCCTTCGCCGCCGGCGAGCACCTGCTGTGCCCTTATTTGGCGGATCATAGCGCACACATGCACCAGCGGCTCGCCGCCGGCGAGCCCCTGCTATGCCCTTGTCTGGCGGACAATTTGCGGTGGTGTGCAGCTGCCTGCAAGCGAAAGCGATGTAATCAACAACAGAGCAAGGGACATAAACAAAATAAAAAAAATGAAATGTCACACCAAACCCAACCACGAACACGAACTCACCTTTCCCCGTAGCCTATACCGTGGCCATGCCGCTAAAGGTTGCGCCTCCATGGCCCGAGTGTGATGTGGTCGCGCTGGGGATTCTTTGCGTCCCGTGGTTTACTGGCTGCGCTGGGGCTGCACCAGCACCCCACCGCGTGCCGCCTCAAGTGCTGGTGCCCCCCCGCCGGTGGCCGCGCCGTGCATGCGCCGCCTCCGAGCACCGGTGACCGTGCCATACCCGCGCTCCGAGCACCTCCTCCATAAACAGAGAGCAGCATGATAGAGAAGAAAGAGAGAGCAGGTCTTGAGGGAGGAGACACACAGCGAGGGACAGGAGATGAGATGGATAGATCAGAATATTTTTGACTCGTGAGTGAGAGAGAACGAGGATGCACATCTATAGAGGCCACTGTCTCAGAGAGAGCAGACGCACATGGATGGGTCCCATGCATGGAAAAATACACCGCTTTGAGTGCAGCGTTATCCTTCGTTTGCCGCGCAACAGGTTTAACTTTTTGCCAAACTTTGCAAACCGCCACCCGATTTGTACTGGCGGTGTTGCTAAGAAAACCGCCACTAGAAATGTAACATTTCTAGTGACGGTTTTCTAATAAAACCGCCACTAGAAATTGATTTCTAATGGCGGTCCTTGATTTGGTCCCACCGTTTGATTTCTAGTGACGTTCGTTAATCAAAATCGCCTATAAAAATAAACATATAGTGTCAAGAGAAATCGTTTGTGTACTAGTGTATATTGAGCTGTCCCTACAAATGGTTCTCAAACGAGCCACCCCTACAAATCGATTTATAGGGGCGGTTAGTGTTTTTAGCCGCCCCTACAAATGGTGTCTATTTGTAGAGGCGGCTCAATATCTATTGAGGCGTCCCTACAAATGAACGCTGATTATTTAAAATGATGTACTAAAATTTGAATTTTTCAAAACGACTTCGGATGGAGAAATGACCAAAATAAAAGTTGTAGATCCCAAAAAGTCATAAATTGTTGGTATTTTAACATCACTTCAAATTAAGTTGTCATCCCTAACATGATGCCAAAAACCAAGGATAAAAATAATCTACACGCAATGACTCTAAATAGAATATATCCGCAAAGCGCCACGAGATAATTCTCCCGTTGTAGCATTTCACCCCCGGAGGAAGTATTCCGAGTATCATTGATTTATTTTTATGCCAAAAGGATAAAGCAGCATTCTACTTATTAGGAGGGAGAACTTTTAAGGATTAAGAATAATAAATGGATAAACCCTATCATAACCTAATACACCAATGCCTTAGCAATAACTAGTCAACAGTAACGATAAATGATAAATGAGTAATTAAGATAAATGGTATTTCAGAGCTAGAATATAGAGACTCTCTAATGTAGTAAAGTAATCTAGAGGTTCAGTTAGAAATAAAGAAACCTATGTAATCGCTAATATAAAGTCTACAGCCTACGCATGCTACACATTTTTATCTATAGTGCAATAAAATTAGAAGACATCATAAGGAGCATCAACTAATGAGGATATTAAGACACAACGGTCACCTCCTTCGCGACCATGCTCGGCTAGTCCTACGTACGGGGGGTGGACTACAGAGGAACCAACGCAAATTGTCACCCCGCAAGGACTACCACACGACCCGGCATATCGTGGTGCCTCCGTAGGGTACACAATATATCTAGACACCACGTCTACATAATGCGCACCACCTGACTCACTCGAGTATTGAATCAGGCGCTTTACGATCATATAACAATAATCATCATAAACTACATCTATATCGAATGTGCAACTAGAATAAACTAAGAACTGAATAAGTAGCAATATATTAAAGTAGAGCAAAGTCATAATGAAATACAAGATAAAATTACCAAATTCTAGAAGACAGATCTGGAATCCCGAGCGAAGCGCCCGATCTCTACTTGAATCTTGCTAGATGACTAAACTAAGAACTTGAAGAACTAGAGCTCTACTTCTAATCTCTAGAAACCCTAACTTCTAACTACTCTTGACGAATGAAGCAGGAGGAATGAATTGGTGTTGTTGAAGGGGGGGTCTACCCCTCCTTTTATAGCCCTATTGGAGTACACGCACGCCGTAGGATCAAACCGACGTAGCCAACGGTGGAGATGAAAACCCTAGGCGGGAGGAGGAAGATTCGGAAGGGGGGCGCCGACCGGCCCCATGGTGGGGCCGGCCGGCCCCACTGTGGCGGCTGCGGGGTCCCGCTTCTTCGGTTGTCTTACGAGTCTTCCTGAACCATCTGGTGATGTAGTTGCGTCGCGGTTAAGTTTCGTGGTAAATTTGCATTAAAATCCTTCTTTTAGCTTTTTCTGGAAAATCCCCTGGAAATCTCACAAATCAACAAAACTCGTGGAATTTGTCCGATATAACCTCTATTAGTCTACTATTGCCTTTTCAAGAGCCATTGTTGACGGTATAAAATTTAGACTTAGTGACCGTCAACAATTACCCCCAAGCTAAGTCTTTGCTAGTCCCTTAGCAAAGTTGACTTGAAATAATACTTCCAGGGTATCTCATATTATAGCAACAAATACTTTAGCATTGAAAGAAAAAAAAAAATCCTTCTCCAAATCATAATTCATTAATCTATCTTTCAAACTTATCCTTATACCTTTTGACTATGGGGCTTATCAAACTTTTAATTAAATCTTGGGTGATTGAAAGATAGAATAATCAAGCAAGCACTGCATATATTTCATTCTTTGCTTAAGCACTACTCCAGAGGTTTTCTTTTTGAGCTTGTATAGGTTATTATCTTGGAAACCATGAGAGTTTACTAATAAGATGAGAGTGGACTACTCAAGCTATACATCATGATTGAATGTGCTAGTGATTAAAACTTTATTTCCAAATTTTTGCAACATTCTCTCTTCTTTGTCTTTCTCGAGAAGTGTGGGCTATCTCCCCAAATGGATACTCTTTGTACCCATTTTTCTCTCTCAAAGGCGAGTGTCTTTGCACCCATTGTTTTACTCTCTTTCTTTTGATTTGGCTCATACCTTTTGATATGTCATCTTTTGGGCTCATACTTCTTTGGTATGGCATCTTTTAATTGTTATAACCCACACTCTCTTTTAGACTTCTAAGAGAGAATTGTTAGAGAGCAAAACTCTTGTGTGTGTGGATTCAATCATGAATACATAACAGTAATCTACTCAAATCATATTAGTAGGATAAATTACCGTTGATTAATTAATTCTTTGCAAAATATCTGGAGCTTAGCTATCACTTAGAATGAAACATATACTAGCTCAAACCTTTTTATATCATATCTGTCAATTACTTAGACTGAATCACAAGTTTTATGCTACCCACGTATATCGGGTTTCGTAATAAATTCTCGGGGTAGATAAACTTCATATAATTCAAAAGACAGATTTTAATTTCAGATGCTAAGTAATTGCAGATTTTTAATTGCTTTTTTTGAATAAGTACAGAATTTAAAGATAAATTCTAACTATTCTAATGACAGAATTTAAATACCAAAAAAGCGATATAGTTTAAATACTAAAAGGTAAAGTATATACGAGAGGTGGATGATGCTCACCTCGCGGGGGCTCTCCCCCAAGCCGCATGTTGCCGTATTCAATAATGTGGTGGAGGCGGTGGTGGATACCCCAACTGGTCTATTAGGTACTCCACTCCGGTTTGTATGTGCTTCTTGTCCATGATGTAACTTTCGAATCTGGCTGGTTTGCCCGGTGGCCGCCATCGTGCTCGCCGATGAAGCCTGTTGTCAACCTGGTGTTGCCACTGCTCATGTCGGTGCAAGGTCTCATTTGTCGCCTGATGCCCATGCTGGAGGTTAGTAAAAAATGTAGACATAGCAGGATAATCATTAATAGGAGTGCTAAAATGCTTTGCCGGGAGGCGGCATGTAATTATTTGCCGGTGGTGCATGGTACGGGTACGGTCCACCAGGTGGTGTACTCTGTGTTCCCGCCAAGACGAGAATGATGCACGTCCTCTCGATAATCTTGTCCCCGATCTTCCGGCTCCCCGTGTGGGGGAATGTTCCCCATCCCGTGGATGTAGACGACTCTCCTTGATGATGAGTGGGTTGGTCCTCCCAACCTGGGTGGGTGGATCACGGCTGATGTGGCTCATGATATGCACCTGGTTCATTAAAGTTAGTGTAATGGAAATGAGTTGGTCCCGATGGTGCTGTGTCAGTCCCAGTGTACACAGTCCCGGGTACTCTGTTGATGCGTGCTGATGGACACCTGCCAATGTTAGCGGTCTCTGGAAAAGTAAAACTGTCAACAGAATAAATCCCCAAATCCCTATTAGGCAGCTCGTACTCATTTGGATAATTTTTATAGATCATGATTATCTTGTTATTTCGGCGTTTCACCATGTGAGCACGAAAGAAAAAAAGTCATATCCAATAACTCTTCGGGCACCAAAGAATAAAAGTGAGTGTAGCATTGGACAATAAATCTAATCCTCGTAGCTAGGCGTGTAATCCAAGATGTGAATGAAATGCTGCACTTTCTTATAGGAGGTACGGTTTTCCCAAAGAGCTCAACATTAATTTTACAGGGGATGCTTTTCTCTTTTTAATCATGATGTATAATAAATGTAACTCATCCTGTCTAATGGTATTTAATTCCTCTCTAGGAAAGAAAGTAAAACCTAGCCATTTTTAGCATGAATCTCAGTGTTGGGTTATGGACTTCTTCAGTGGTATATTTTTGTTTGCGTTCTGGTTTCTTAGCAGTGATGCTCTCCCAAAAATCATCTTTATTAAAATCTCCAAGAACATCAGCTATATTCACTACGCACTACTCAGAAAATCCTAGTGCTAAACTGAAATTTTTCCATATGAGAGTAAAAGGCTTGTTGAACATTCTAAACCGAACATAATCATCATCAAAGTCTAGAGAGCTAATAAGTTCTATGGTGAGTAACTTGCTACCCTGCTCGTGATTTCCCATGCATCTTCCCATCCAATCATTCTAAAAATAAGCTCAAATTCAGAATCCATTCCGGTTTCAACGAGCAAATTGTCGTCAAATGTTGGAGTATGAGTGAACTCTTTTGTCTTTACCACATTGAATATTTCTATTTGAGGTCTAAGTGGTAATAGAATTTGATTAAGGTTTGTTAGTTCATACCTCTCTTCCTGTGGGGAAGAGGATGATGATTGATGTTGCTCAGGAGGTGATGGAGGGTCAACGTCCATTCCGGAGCCGGCAAATGAAGGTGCTTAAGATGACGAACGGCTTCGGTGCTGCGGAATGAGAGTGTCCTCTTGATGCTCCCGAGTGCACCTCCAACTTTTCGATTCATCTTGCCTCAGAATGAAGAACACGAAGAACACGGCAAAACAACAACAAGAACACGATGAACACAAAAGTGATTAGGATTAGCAAATCAAAGAGGGAGAGAAGAGGGAGTCCCGATGATGATCTTGCAAATTGATTTCTCTCTCTTTTTTTTTTCTCTTTTCTTGCTAGTTAATGAGTGATTTGGAAGAATGAAATGTCGTAGTTGTAATCGGCCGTGGAGCAGAGCTCTCTGGACTTGGAGTGAATGAGTGAGGGGTGTGACAAGTTGGAGGCGCAGAGGAGATGATGGGGCGCCGGCCGGGCGTGGTGATGGGGCCGGCCGGCCCCACCTGGTGCTGGTGCTCTCATTTCTCTGGTGTCCTCTTTGGCATGTATGTGATCAATTCCCTACTCCCTAGGTACTCCTTTCGGTGGCGCACATGGACGGAGGTGAGTGCATGTGAATGAGTGTGATAATTGAAATTTTTGGATGTGGTGAATAATTGGTGGGTGTGAGATGATGTGAGGTGATGTATGTGGGCCCCACATGTCTTCTCAGTATTTATACCGTATAATGTCACAAGAATGAAAAAAACTAAATTACTTTTATGAATCTACGAAAAAAAATTAGAATTACAACGATAGTATTTTTTTATAATTTTCTCGCCACCACGGTAAAATTTCATCGACGGGGATTTACACTCGTTAGTCATAATTTCATGGGGCTTGGATTTATATATGGCATGCTTATTATTTTTTTTTTCTTTCTTTTTAATAATTTAATTGGTAGGAAAAATAAATATGCTAGTTAATGAGAGAATTTAAATTACTTGATAACTACCGAAGTTACCTCCCTGGGCGAAGGTTCGGGGTTTTTAAAGTCCACCGACTTGGACTTCTCTAGTTAAATTAATTTTTATGATTGATCTCCGCGGTCGGAGATGTTGATGCACCTTGCCCTTCTTGATCCTTCGTAGTCTTGCATTGCTTGGGTCTTGGCCTTGAATGCAAATCGCTCTTCTTGCCCGTTAATGGTGAATATAATTTCTCCAGCTCCCAACATTGATGGTCGCATTTACGGTGTTTAGGAATGGTCGCCCAAGGATAAGAGGTATCTTCCTCTCTTCCCCGCATGTCAAGTGCCATGAAATCTACAGGAACAAAAAAAGTCACGGATTTTTACCGAATATTTTTACGCTATCCCCGCAGGGTAGCGGACTGATTGGTCGCCTAGTTGCAGGCACATTGTTGTTGGAGTGAGCGGGGAATAGTTGAGTTTGTCGAAGACCGTCTTGGGCATGACGCCGACGCTTGCTCCAAGATCACACAAGGCGTTCTCGAACATCCGGTTGCCTATAGAGCAATCAATAGTGGGACATCCCGGGTCCTTCTTCTTGATAGGTGAAGAATGTAGGATTGCCTCACCGCACGCCTCTGTTAGCTTGATGACTTCGGTAGAGGGTAGTGGTCCCTTGTTGTTGAGGATGGATCGAAGGTACTTTGCATATGTGGGTACCGCATAGCATCTAACAACGGAATGTTAATATATAATTTTTGTATAATCTCTACAAACTTACTTGAACCGATCATCGGTGGAGATACTCCTCCTCCTTTGTGGGAACGGTAGGATAGTGGTATCTTCGAAGTCTTGCGTTAATTCGGGCTCTTGCAGATCATTTGTTGGTAGGGGTGCTTCTGCTTCTTTTTGTCTAGTATTCTTTTCAGCCTACTTGTCTATCTGCACTGTAAGTGAAGGTCTACGTGCCCCTTCTGGGTAAGGTGGATCACGTGTAACCTTACCTCCTCTAGTAGATATTCCTTTAATCTGCTCATGGTTAGTGGCGCATGGGTAGAAGCTAAATGTGTAATTTGTGATTCTATCTTTTTATTAAATATTATTTGCTCTTTAACTGCTTGGAGAAAAATTATCTAATTTTGAATTAATTCCTTCTAACATTTCATCATTAAAAGCAAGCTTCTTATAAATACTCTCATTGATTCTAGCTTGTTCTAATATTAATTCTCTCAAGGGTGGTTGTCTTTAATTTGAAGAATTATAGTTACCTTGGTACTTACCTTGTCTTGTTGCCCGAGGTTGACTCCATCCTTGCTTCTTGATGATTGCACTAATATCTTCTTCATATTGATCTTTGAATATATCTTGAATTGCCGACGATCTCTTTTGTAATTAGCCCTCTGCTCTAGCCAATTCAATAATACATCCATTTTGGTTGATATTGTACACAACTCCTCCGAACTTCCTCACTTTCATGGTATGTCCGGGTGTTGAATGTCCAATTCTGATTTTCTGCCATCCTTACCATAATCGCTTCAGCTCTTCCAGGGGTGAGTGACATAAATGATCCTTCAAGCCAGTGGCGTCCAATTGCTCACATGATCTTTGGGTTAGTCCATAATAGAATATTTGCATGAGCAACCACTTCTCCATTCCATGATGCGGGCAATCTGATATGTATCCTTGAAAACGTTACCAAGCTTCCGGAATAGGTTCACCTTTTACTCGCCGAAAAGAATTCTCAAATCTTCCCTCTTAAGATATTCGTTCGGCCTATTGGGAAAAAACTTCTCTAGGAAAGCTTTCGAACATTCTCCCCATGTCTTGACTTGATTTTTACTCGATAAAACCATCGGCTTCGCTCTTCCTTCTAATGAGAAGGGAAATAAACGAAGTAGCACGACATCTTGAGGAATGCCTTGAATGTCAATGGTGTTGCCAATCTCCGAAAAATTCTGCGAGATGAGCAATAGCATCTTCATCCTTCTTTCCACTAAATATGATAACTTGCACCATTTTGATGAGGCTTGGCTTGATCTCATAATCATGTTCTCCAATGTCAAAGGTGTCGAAAGTTGGACCTATGCGAATGTTCTCGGTGTTTGGAGCAGAGAATTCACGCAGAGTCTTTTCAGCCATTGCTTCTCGAATGATGTAAGACCCTTCTTACTATGGTTGTTCCCGATAAGAGTTAAAATTCTACAATCAATCCTGCACTTACCCTATAAGATTTTCTAAATAAAATATGGGTAAGCCTGCTAAATCAAAAGGTTATGATCTAAATATGATTTTAATATATTTGCTTTCCATAGAGGTTTACTCATTATAAAATTCTAGAAAAATATGTATATCCTGGCGAATTAATAATCCTAATAAATTATCCTAATAAATAAAATTGCCATTTCCCTGGCAACGGCGCCAGAAATGCTTGTTGGTATTTTTAACATCACTTCAAATTAAGTTGTCATCCCTAACATGATGCCAAAAACCAAGGATAAAAATAATCTACACGCAATGACTCTAAATAGAATATATCCGCAAGCGCACAGATAATTCTCCCGTTGTAGCATTTCACCCCAGAGGAAGTATTCCGAGTATCGTTGATTTATTTTTATGCCAAAAGGATAAAGCAGCATTCTACTTATTAGGAGAGGGAACTTTTAAGGATTAAGAATAATAAATGGATAAACCCTATCATAACCTAATACACCAATGCCTTAGCAATAACTAGTCAACAGTAACGATAAATGATAAATGAGTAATTAAGATAAATGGTATTCTAGAGCTAGAATATAGAGACTCTCTAATGTAGTAAAAAAAGTAATCTAGAGGTTCAGTTAGAAATAAAGAAACCTATGTAATCGCTAATATAAAGTCTACAAACCTACGCATGCTACACATTTTCATCTATAGTGCAATAAAATCGAAGACATCATAAGGAGCATCAACTAATGAGGATATTAAGACACAACGGTCACCTCCTTCGCGACCATGCTCGGCTAGTCCTACGTGCGGGGGTGGACTACGAGAGGAACCAACGCAGCTGTCACCCGTGCGGACTACCACACGACCCGGCACATCGATGCCTCCGTAGGTACACAATATATCTAGACACCACGTCTACATAATGCGCACCACCGACTCACTCGAGTATTGAATCGGGCGCTTTTACGATCATATAACAAAAATCATCATAAACTACATCTATATCGAATGTGCAACTAGAATAAACTAAGAACTGAATAAGTAGCAATATATTAAAGTAGAGCAAAGTCATAATGAAATACAAGATAAAATTACCAAATTCTAGAAGACAGATCTGAATCCCGAGCGGACCGCCCGATCTCCACTTGAATCTTGCTAGATGACTAAACTAAGAACTTGAAGAACTAGAGCTCTACTTCTAATCTCTGAAAACCCTAACCCGACTACTCTTGACGAATGAAGGGAGGAATGAATTGGTGTTGTTGAAGGGGGGGTCTACCCCTCCTTTTATAGCCCTAAGTGGAGTACACGCACGCCGTAGGATCAAACCGACGTAGCCAACGGTGGAGATGAAAACCCTAGGTGGCGGGAGGAAGATTCTGGAAGGGGGCGCCGCCGGCAACCCTAGGGCGCCGATCCAGGCCCCATGGTGGGGGGCCGGCCGCCCCACCCGGTGGCGGCCGCGGGTCCCACTTCTTCGGTTGTCTTACGGAGTCTTCCTGAACCATCCGGTGATGTAGTTGCGTCGTGGTTAAGTTTAGTGGTAAATTTGCATTAAAATCCTTCTTTTAGCTTTTTCTCGGAAAATCCCCGAAAATCTCACAAATCAACAAAACTCGTGGAATTTGTCGATATAACCTCTATTAGTCTACTATTGCCTTTTCAAGAGCCATTGTTGACGGTATAAAATTTAGACTTAGTGACCGTCAACATAAATCTTTGTTGTCAACAACTTTTCTACTTGAATTCATTTGATGCTTTAAAATACTATTTGAAATTTAATTTCAAATTGTTGATGAACACTTATTTCTCCTTTTAATCTGTGGATAAAATTTGTAACTAGTCTTTCTCCCTCATACTACCTTCAAATGTGATGGTTTTTTCTAAAATTTCTAATATTATGGTCTATCAAGACATTGTATTCTTACTGCTATTCTTTTGATCATATTTTCTTGTGTATATTTCAAAATTTGAATTTAAAAATAACAACTTCGAACAATATTTTGAAACATCAAACAACTTCGGCCGAAAAAAGTCATGAACATAAAAGTTGTATAGCTCATCAAGATGTATAATTTTTGTTTTGGTCATTTTTTTCATATGACAAAATGAACATAACATTGTTCACAAATTTTACATCTCTCTCTTGTAGTTTCATAAACTACAACAACAGATATATAAGATTTGTGATCAATGTTAGAACCACCATATCGAATGAATATTTGACCAAATGACCAAAATAAACTTTATAGATCTTAAGAAGTTATAGAATTTTGTAGTTGTCAACTTTTTCGTATGAATTCATTTTGTCAAGGAAACACTACTTGGAAACTTGAAATTCACGACCAACGTCGGGCAAAAGCGAATTACTCTGTCGAGCTAGCCCTCGACGGTATTTTTATTTTTTCCTGACCATAAGTGCACTTGTAAGAAATTTCATGGCGATATTTTTATTTTTTATGACGATACGCATATTTTCATGACGATATTTTTATTTTTCCTGACGGTAGTGTACCGTAAGGGAATTTCAAGTTTCGATGGTGAAAACTACGTTTGAATTTATCCAATTTAAAATTTAAATTTTTCAAACGACCTCGGATGGAGAAACAACCAAACTAAACTTTATAGATCTTGAGAAGTTATGAAACTTTATAGTTGGCAACTTTTTGATTTGAAATCATCTTGTCATGCAAAACTACGTTTGAATTTCAAAAATTTAAAATTCAAAATTTTCAAATGACCTCAGATGGAAAAACAACCAAAACAAAAATTATAGATCTCAAAAAGTTATCAAACTTTGTAGTTGACTACTTTTTTGATTTAAAATCATCTTGTTATGCAAAACTACATTTGAATTTCTTAAATTTGAAATTCAAATTTTATAAACGATCTCGGATGGAAAAACTACCTAAATAAAAGTTGTAGACCTCGAAAAGTTATGAAACTTTATAGTTGGCAACCTTTTGATTTGAAATCATCTTGTCATGCAAAACTACGTTTGAATCTCAAAAATTTAAAATTCGAATTTTTCAAATGACCTCGGATGGAAAAACAACTAAAATGAAAATTATAGATCTCAAAAGGTTACTGAAACTTTGTAGTTGACAACTTTTTAATTTGAAATCATCTTGTCATGCAAAACTACGTTTGAATTTCTCAAATTTGAAATTCAAATTTTGTAAACGACCTCGGATGGAGAAACTACCTAAATCAAAGTTGTAGATCTCGAAAGTTATGAAACTTTGTAGTTAACAACTTTTTATTTGAATTTATTTAGGGCCTCAAACAATCAATTTACACTCAGTTTAGTATAACATGTGGGGAACCGAAATGGCTTATAGATACAAGTGACGAAGGGGTGTAGTGGTAGAGGATGATACGCGCGAAGGGGAGGTCGTGGGTTTGAAGGCTGGCAACCATAAAGTCTCCAAAAATCGTGAAAAAAATAGCCACGGGTTGGAGCTAGTGGGTGGCTGACCGGTGGGGGGCCTCCCTGGGATTAAATTTTTTTTGTTTTTGTTTGAATTTTTTGGTGGCTGAATTCATGATTTCAAAAATGATTTATAGGGGCGGTTGGATATTGAGCCGCCCCTACAAATCGATTTCTCGGGCAGCTCAATAATATCCAGCCGTCGCTACAAATCGATTTCTAGGGGCGGTTGGCCAGCCCCTAGAAATATTTGTGCATGTGTGCATTTTATGTCACTACATACATTTTTTTTTTTCATGTGTGCCGACAAGACGGAATTGATTTATTTAAGTGATGTATATTTCTTTAATGAATAGTGCATTATATCCTGTATTGTATGTAGTTTACTTTGACGATTAAATTTGAGGCAATCTTATTAGATCATGCGAGATTATGATTTGACATATATTGATACACTCGCATATGGTGAAATATTTCATTTAGGCTAATACAAGGTGTTTATTTTTATTTTTTTCGACAACTTCAACGGGGGGGATAAATCCCCACCTGATTTTATTGATTTGTACCACTGTTCGCATGATTACAAAAGATTTGTACAGGAGGCTTTTCGCTAGAAATGATGACGATCTAGATTACATTTGGTCTGTGTTCACCGTAGAGTCAAAAAGTTTGGACCACTCATCTATGACTTTTTTGCTTTCTTGGGCATTCTTGCTCTCCAAAGGTTTGCCTCAGTCTTGCACGATAGAATTAGCTGCCAGGGTGTGAGTTGCTCATCTCTGAAGACGAATGCATTTCTCCTTTTCCATAACGGCCAGCAGCAGAGGGTGACAAACGCACGGTATTGATCGTCAGGTATACCTCTGATCTTCTGGATGCTGTGCCAATTCCTACTCTGAAGACTGGCGCTTGACTGTAAGCCGATGGCTGACCAGAACTGAACAGCTATAGGACACTGGAAAATTATGTAATCCGGCATCTCATCATCCGCTCCACAGATCGAGCAAGCTGGTGAGTCGACAATCTTCTTACGATGTAAGTTGGACCGGCACTGGATCCTTCCTTTGAGGAGCAGCCAGAAAAACAGCTGCACTCGTGGTGGAGCAGCGTTCTTCCAGATGGAGGAGGATGTTGGATCATTTTGTTGCCCTTTAGCCTTGAGCAGCCGATAGATGGAAGATGTGTCCAGTTTATCTTTTCTTTTGTGGGCTGAAGGCAGATAGCCGCGTGTCCGGCTGGTCAGATAGCGTGGATTGTTGTAATATAATATTCAAAAAACCATGTATGACCGGGTAATTCTTTCTAACTGCGCTTGGCCCTAATAGAAGGCTGACAGGAATGCCATCACTTCCGGCTTGATGGAGCTCCAAGCTGCTCTGTTGAAAGAGGGGCCGAAACCATCCGAACCTGGGCCACTGGTTCTATCCATCGATTTCAGAGCTTTCAGTGTCTCCAGCTCAGTGAATGGGACTATTAGATCCTGGGTCGGCTGGCACTGATTTTGGAAGAGGGAGACTATTAGGTCCTGGGTCGGCTGGCGCTGATTTTGGAAGAGGGAGTCTGCTTCAAAATTCCAAGCAGGTGATCCGGGTTCACCTATGACGGAGCTGAAGTTTGTGAGCGCCTGTATCTTCCTGTAGTGATTGGCAATCACTGAACCTTGAACTTCAATGTATCGAATGTTGTTGTTGCACATGCGGACGGTTGCTTGCGCATGGTGGAATGCAGGGTTGGCATCCCCTTCCTTGACCGTCCGAAACTTTTTTTTTTAAGATAAAGGATAGGAACTATCCGGCTTCATCTACCCGTGGGTAGAATCAGGCCAAATTATTACAACAGGAAAATTAAAAAGAAAGAAACTGATGGAAAAAATTACATCCCCAACAAAGAGCTCGAGTAATCCTACGCAACACAGTCTTGCTCCGTGATGTCAACTCCACTAGAATAAGATCGCCAACGTGATGACAACTCTACTAGAACAAGATCACCAACGTGAAGACAAAGCCGTCAAAAACACGTTTGTCAAACCTAAAAAAGGTACTGAAAACGTTGGACACCGACCACCATTGAAGACTGGATGTTTTTTCCAAGGCAACAGCACAAAGCACTTGGTGCAGATGCAAGCCTGCCCACCAATAGCCGAGCTGTTATGCCATCGAGTGCCACCTCCGTCTTGAGCTGCGCAGCAGGGTAACGCGGTAGGAAATCCCGGCCCTGACGAACAACAACTTCGACGACGCGCCAACTGCGCCACCGCCGCCGGCCCGGAGAAACCAGGCTAGGTTTTCACCCAGTTATTGAATGTCCACGGGTGCAACAGCTTCAGCGGCGCCTTCAACAAGGTGCGTGGCACGGTCAGTACCACCGCCGCCGGCCCGGCGTAAGATGCCAGGCAGGGTTTTCACCCAAACTGCCGCCCCGTGAACCGGCCGCCTAGCGATAGAACCGGTCGCCGTCCAGATCAGCCGCCGCGGGAGGGGTGTTGGCGGCCGATCTAGATCTAGCCTCCGTCACCCAAGAAGCCCCGGCCGCAGGGCGCCGCCCACACGGCTGCCCCCAGGCCCGGAGCCACCTGAACCGCCCGCTGGAGGGCCGGATCCTCCGTCGGCCTGCCGCCGCCGCCGTCAATGGAGATGGATGAGGGGAGGGAACGGTTGTGGGAGAGCCCGGGGAAGACGAGGAGGGGGAAAAGGATGGGGCTGAGGAAGGAAAGAGGGCCTGCCGCCGCAAACCGGGAGGAGCGGCGACGGCGGCCGGGGTGGCCCTCGGAGAGGCCCCGAGAGGCGGCAGCAGGATCCCCCGTGTCGCCTCAGAGGCGATGTTGGTATGACAAAACTTGCTTCGTTGTTTCTAGAATGCAGCTTTTTCCTTAATTATCTGTGAAAGACAATCAAGATAAGTCCTGCATGCCTGCAACTTATTGGAAGACAGAGCCTGCTCCTCCTCAAAAGTGTCAAATAATTGGATTAGGAATTTGCAATTTGCAATCAGTTGGTGAGGCGCCCTGAAACGCCGAGACCAGACCTTGGTCGCCGCTCTGGTCGACTTGAGGCATGCAGCAAGTTGGCCTGCTGCATCGCCGCACTTTCGCGCTTGAACCCACGCAGGAAGAATAGAGGGGAGGAAAGATTGCCGAAGGAGCCAAGCATTCTCAAAACGAAAAAGGCGAGACTTGGTATGGTGGTTGACATGGATAGCAGAATCGGTGTGTGATCTGAAGTCGGTTTAGCCTGGGGGTGAGAGGGGTGTCTGGGAAGGTGGTCGTGTGTGCATGGTTGACAAGCGCCCTATCTAGTTTTGCCAGGATAGGCGGGTCCTGGCCATTGGACCAAGTAAACTTGCGTCCAAGCAAGGGGATTTCCATAACCCCCAAATGACTGATAGCATCATTGAAGGAAGACATGAGAGAGTTGTTGATATTATCAGAATTTTTCTCATCCCTACAGCGAATGAGGTTGAAGTCACCGATAATGACCCAAGGGCCAGAGATTTCAGTAGACAAGTCAAGCAGCTCATCAAGAAAGGTGTTTGTGTAACGGTGATCAAAGGGACCACAGACGTTGGTAATGTGAACTGTGAAGTCAGATATTGTGCTATTAAAAGAGGCCGTGAGAGAGTGATTTTTTCCTCTGGAGCCAGTAATACACCAGTGGGCACTGCTCCAAGCTGTGATAATTCCTCCCCTGGAGCAGATGGCAGGGAGGAATATGTGCGTTTCAGCAAGCTGTGGAGGCAAGAAAGTCTTTGCTTTGAAGCGGTCGACATCATGCAGTTTAGATTCTTGGATAACATGAGTACATGACTGTAGGAGCGGCAGAATTAATCGCCTCGCGAACAATAAAGCATCTATCCAGGTCGCCTAAACCACACACATTCTAAGACAAAATCGAGAGAGAACGGTTAGAACTCGAATTTAAATTACTCATTAGAAACAGAGTAGCACCTAGGATACAAGGGGACATTCAGTGAAAGAAGATAGTTTTTGCGATAAACAAACGGAAATTGAAACAAACTAAACAATAACTGAAAACACGGAACAAGGGTCACTTGGCCTGACACGTAGTGGATACCGGACAGCCCTGAAGTCCGGCATCCCAAAGTCATGTGGAAAGGTAGCAGCGTCATTCGACAACATCAGTCACCACACCGACAGAGGCAGCACTTGAGCAGCCGGCGCCCGCCGCTGAAACTAGCTTGCGGATGTCCTTGGCACTCAAAGGGATCTTGTTGCACGAAAAGGATGTTCCTCTTGGTGGCCTGCTTATTTAGAGCAGAGGAGCAACCAGACAAAGCGTTGAGGAGGGCCTTACGACGAAAGGCCTGGTTCGGGACATTGACGAAGGAACCTTTGGTCTTTGTAGTGGTGCGGGCGCTGTGCCTGGAGGGAACCTGACCAGCTGTGTTGGTGGCCGTCCTGCGCCGAGGACGAGCAGACATAGCCAGAACAACTGAGGGGGTTTCATGCGCAGATGCGTCCGAAACCGGTTGAGCATCGAAGTCGAAGCTAAAAACCGAAGAAGCTCGCGGTGGAGACCTGACCGGGGACGTTTGCTGGTCCGGCAGGGGGACCTGGGGGAAGGTCGTGCTGCCGTCGCACAGAAGACAGTGGGCCAGGACAAGAGCCAGGCCTAGAGTGCGAGCGGAGGCAGCATCGACAGGCGGGGACGAATCAGCAGCACGTTGGCCCCGGTCCTGCACGGCAGCATCAGGAGGCACCAAAGGGAAGAGCCTATTTGCAGGGTGTTGCATAGGCTGACGCTGTTGCTCCCGCCAAAAGGGAGCAGGGGGGCCCCTGTTGAGGACCCGGGGAGGTGGCTGTGGACCGTGCCTGAAGAAGTGTCAGATTTCCTTCGTCGTCGAGCTGGTTCGAGCAGCGCCACACGCGGATTGGCATGACCCGCGCAACCCCACCAAAGCGTCCACGTCCATGACGAGCAGACACCTTCACCTCATATGGAATCTCGAGCCTCGCATTGACCTCGAGAAGAAGGTGAAGGGGACCGAAGTTGTCCCCAGTGAGGCACTTGGGGTCGATCTCAGCAATTTCACAGAAACCGTGAAAGGCTTTCTTGATCTTGCCTTTGTACCAGTGCTCGTTTGGAAAGTCGAGCACATGTACATAGGCAAGGCAAGGCAGCACCCGGTAGAAGCAGTTTGAGCATTCATCGGGGCATTGCAGCGAAAGCTGGACACCCTCATGGTAGATCGGGTTGTGGCTCCAGAGGATGTCCCTGGCAGCGAGGTCCACGTAGCGAAAAAGCATGGCCCCCCGAGACGTGGGGAGGAATTCAACAGGCATGAGGGGCTCCACCGTAGCCAGAGCCATGCGGAGGAAGGGCGTGACGTCTGCTACAGGTATTGGTGAGTCGATGTAAGCAAAGAAGAGGTGATCAAGCACCTCATACCTTCCCGGGGAGAGCCATGCATCCACGAAGTGTGCACGCCCCTCCCATGAGAACTCAGAGCTGGAGGAGCCATCGAACGCATTGCTTTCTACCTCTTCTTCGCTGTCATCGTCGAAGGCATCAATGCCCGCGTCGATGAAGGGGGGCAGTGCATGCGGCAGCACTGGTAGGTGTAGACCTTTCAGGGCAGCCGGGGGGCGCGGAGGCGACGGTGACGGAGGAGGCGACCTGCTGAGTGCGTTGCTAGGAAGGTCGAGGGAGGGAGGCCCGTTGATCACCTTGCCCTGACCGCCAAGGGCGAACTTGTCCTAAGGGAGCTGGAGCGGCGGAGCAGACCTCAGAACCTTCAGAGCCGGCTAGGCGTTGGGGAGCTCGAAGTTCGGGGCTTTGGAGCTGGAAGAGGGGACCATAAAGTGTGGGTTGTATGCCACTAGAGGCGCATGGGCATGATCCGATGAGTGGGGGGGAGGGGAACTGGGTTTGGGGGAAGGCAACGGAGTGACACGGTTCGTAGGGGACACCGGGACAGCGTGCATAGAGTGCCTGGTGGCCGGAACCAGAACGGTCGGGGACCGGCGGTGGCCCAGCAAGAGCAGGCTAGTGAGCTGCATCGAACAGTCACGGTGGCAGTGGCCGCAGCGATGACAACGAACTGAGTCTCGGCAATCTTTGATGAGATGGTCAGGAGAGAGGCATCTGAAGCACACGTCTTTGGATTGAACGGGTTTTAGGGGTGTTGGCATTGTGGTGACCGGGAGGGCAGGCGTTAAGGCCACCTCTAGATAGGTAAGTTTGGGCACTTGCTGAAGTAAAGGCACATTCAAGGGGCCCTCGATCGCCGTGGTCGGGGCATGGGTGACAAGATCGGACGACGCACCCGGACGGAAGGCAAGCCGGAGACCGCAGAGTTGCATGCAGGAGCATTCAAGAGGTGCAGCGGCATGGAACCTAGGTGAATCCTGGCGCCAAATTGTCTCGCACAGGCATGGGCGGACTTAACGCAGGTGGCTGGTTTCACAGAGCCAGGCAGCTTGGGCAGCTGGGGGGTCCCATCAGGAGTTAAGTCATCGTCAACCTCGCTCTGGAGGGGCAAGCTCTCGAACGCAGCAATGACGGCAGCCACGGAACCGTGAAGGAACAGACAGGTAGAGCCCAAGTTAATGGCACCCACGACAGCTAGAATGTTAGCAACATTTTGATTTGCAACAGAGAACCGAAAAACACCCTGACGAACACGCATAGAACTAAGACGACCCGGATAAGTGGCAAGAATTCGCTGCAAGGCATTCTGCATGAAGAAGGCATTGAATATAGGATCACGGGAGGGAGGGGTCACCCATACTGGCATGGGAGACGGCGAGGGGCCAATGAGGCTTGGCACAATGGCGGTGTGGATCTCGAAAAGGATTTTCGTCGACGAGGGTCTTCGACGCGGCAGATCGGCAGGAGCAGCCTCAAGGCGAGGCCCGAGCGATAGTGCAGGCGGTTCGGATGGCTGAATCAGGGGCAGTGTAGGAGCTGGCGGTGGTGGGTTGAGTGGCTAGCTTGCTGGTGGTGGAGGCGGAGGTGGAACGGACGGCGGTGGAGGTGGTGGAGGTGGAGGTGGAGTGGGCGGCGGTGGAGGTGGGGTGGGGGGGGGGCGGGGGCTGAGGCGGGGGGCGATGGGTGTGGCTGAGGTGGGGGTGGTGGCGGAGGGGGTGGCTCGTTCGCAGGAGGGCCGTGGGGAGGCGGCGGAGGAGTCGCGGAGGCGCCATCGCCAGGGTCAGGAAAAGTGTGGAGCGGCGCCATCCCAGAGTCGGAGTTCGGAGAATGAACTTTGAGATGTCGTAGGAATACAAGGTGTTTATCTTGTCAAGATTTGGGAAAGATACGTTGCAGCGCTGGAGTCGGCCGTGGCACGTGCAGTTAACTTATTCATTCTTTTCATATGGTATAATTGGTCAGAGATTTGCATGTAGAATGCTTTTTGATCCAATTTAATTTCTTTTGCTTTTTTATAACTTAGTTAGACATGGCCTTTTACGAACGCACTCTAACTAAGATGCAATATAGGATTTGTCCATGATGCACGGCACTTGAAGGGCCTATGATGGCATAGATGACAAGTTTGGAAATTATGATGAATGTGACAAAGCCTATTTAGTTTGGCTAAGTCCATGTATTTGTAACATTTTTGTTATTTTATTTAACCACGGCGCCGCAGCAATCAAGCCAAGGAATTTGACACGAAGAAGTTACTTTTGTTTTGTTTATTTGTACTGCTTATTAATACATGCACACGACACATTTTAGTAATACTGTTGAATTATATATACTAGTCCCTCAACCCGTGCTACCGCACGCATTAATACTTTGAAGATATATAAGTATTAAGAGAAATTTTACTATGGTTGGAGAAATTTGGACCATTGACGAGTAGCGATCCGATGGCTAGAAAAGCAGAAGTACCAAGAGGTACCAAGGGAAAAAGCACCAGGAAGCACTCCATACTAAATTCCTAGGACCAGCACCAAAAAAAAATATTATTATTATTATTTTGAATTTTTTATGTAATTAAGGATAAAATGATAAATTCATATTAGAATGATAATGTTTTTAGTATTATAGTTGCGGTGGATGATTCAAGTAGTATAGTTAGATATTCTTCTGACCACACCAACCCGAGCCCATCTCTGTTCTTCATTCACTCCAGGCCTCGCCACTCATGGCGACAGCTCCGTTAGCAGCGGCTGCGGCGTCGTGCTAGGGTGAGGGCGAGGGCAGGGCTACAGCGACGGCGGTGAGGGCATGCAGACCCTCCTCACCAGTCCCCGGCGAACGACGGGGCCACGTAGATCCAGCGAACGTGGTGGAGGAGGCGAGATCCGGACCCGACCCCTCCTGATGACCAGCCGTGATGCTGGACTTTCATCAAGCCGGAGCCGCAGCGAGCAAGGTGGCCCCGTCCACGCCGACCGTGCTTGCCACCGGCCCGGCATCACAAAGATTCCGCAGAGATCCGGTAGGGTCCATGATGAGCCCATGGCTTCTCAAGTGAATATTTCAGCTCCAAATGATTTATCAGTTAACTATCCTTCTTTCATAAAGCTTGGTGCATTTTCATTTGATATAAGGCTAAACATGGTGAAGGAAGGGGATTTATCTTGTACTGCAATTATATCAACCAAGCTAATTTTCCAGGGAGTTACTTTGCGCAAGCAATATGAGAAGCAATTCGTGCAGATTGGTTCCATGTTTTGTGAGATCTAGTCGGACTACACTGAATCAGGTGCTACGTATTTCAATCCAAGTCGAATAATGATCGGCTCCAATAGCATTTTTGTCAATGGATAATTTGTTGAGAAGAGGTAGCAACTTATTTGCTGCCATATTATTTATAATTATTATACAATCACTAGTAGAGAACAGACTTTCGATTTTTACATTTAGTCTCGATCAAAATTGGACCTGGGACTAATGGAATAGTTAGTCCCGGTTGGAGCCCCCAACTGGGACTAAAGCCCCCCTGCCCAACGAATAGTGTAGCAAGCTTTTTCAGCAGGGACGTTCAAACCGGGACCAAAGATCCCCTTTCAATCCCGGGTGTTCCCACCAATCGGGACCAAAGGTTTTATCCCGGGTTGTGGCTCCGACCGGGACTAGAGGTGGATCCTTTAGTCCCGGTGGACTCTACCAACCGGGACTAACTTGTCCCCGCTATATATAGCCGCTTCCACTGTCCCCCCAAAGACGAGACACAGTTCAATTCTTTAGTCTTTGCTTGTTTTCATCCGTGTTCTTGGTTAGGGGTGCAAAGTTCTTGCTCTAGGCCATCGGCTTCATCTTCAATCTTCTAAAGGTCAGCAACTTCATCTTCTAATCTTTCATTGCTAATAATGTAGGTCATTCCATGGTTTATTAATAAACATAGAAATATGTGGTTTTTAGCTTAGCAATAAGAATGGTGGATTTTATTTTATTTATACATCATTTCTACATAACCTTAAACATTTATAGTTTTCTAGATCTTTGTTAAAAACATTATTTCTTGAGGACAGTTAATAATCGTTAAAAAAATTATTTGCAAAATGTCTAAGTTTACTTGGCATGCATACATATATATCTTGATGATTTTTTTATATGTTTCTCTAATATATATTGTTGCATAATATATTTATATGGGGGTTCTATATTTATTGCATTGTTTTTTTAGTTTTTTTTGTTATGATGAATGGCGGCAGACTTCTCGAGCTACAGGCACCAGGTTTTTACCCAGGCGATCTGCCATTCATGCCATCGCCAGATAGGGCCGTTCCGCGTTACCCAGATCTGTCTATAGTATGAAATATTTTTAAATTTTGCATGATAATATGGTTCCATATATATATTCATTCATAATATGATTATTGCATGTGTCACGGACTATAAACCTAGTCAAGTGGCTGGAATCAGCACTATTCCTGCTTGGGGGTCGGACATTTTCGAGCATACGACAAGTGATGTGCACCAGTTGTCGACATGTAATATCGCCTTTGCCATCCCACTTAGGTACAATCAAGATGTGCACCAAGACATCGTGCAGAGTGGACCTCAGTGTTCGACTCGGAGAAGCGCCCAGTTCCGTACCGTGCTGCAATGTTTACAGGCTCTTGAGTGTAGTGGCTACCTTATGCCTGATTTTTCGACTTGAAGATACAAGCTTTACGTGAGCGTAATCTGGATACTCCGTAAGTAAGCGAAATAATGGCGAGACATAACCAAATAGATGTGGTAAGTCGTGTATGATATCAGAGTCATGTTTATTAATTGTTATGATTATATGATCGTTATCTGATACTTTTTTATTTCGACGCTTGCAGAATTTGCTTCATGATTTTACCTATGCTGCATCTAGCATGCAAAATATTCTTTCTCAAGCTCTTCCACGACTAGTGTACGGTTGGAATTATGTGGAGCACCTTGGCCAACGTACAACATAGGGAATTCAGTATTACCTAAAATTTACTCAACACCCGCACGTCCTCAATAGTTCGACAGTAGGTTATATCTATAGCCTACCATGTGTTTGTCGTCATGAGACAAGAGAGAGTGCTTTAGTGAGGGCCTTGCATTACATAGAAACTGAACGCGCTTATACAATCCAAGACATATGCTACTGGCAGTGGAGACAGATTAGAATTGCGTCCGGTTTGTAAGGTTTATGTTTTAATTAGTCTATTTGTATTGTTATGCAATAACTTGATTCGTTCATACTATGATGTTTAAATAGATTTATTTTTATGGTTATAACTATGTTTGTATGAGCTCACATTTATTTCTCATATATGCATTACGTGCCACAAGTTAATATTCATATCAAAATTATTCGTATTATCATTTACTAGCCAAGAGTTAAGGAAACACTAAGTTTACAAAATTCATATTCATCATTTCTTTATCATATTTATGATTATTCCAAAAAATCATATTTATCATATATATATACACACACACAATACCTTTATCATATATATATATATACACTAAGTTTGTAACATTGCCTATTCGAATATAGGTCTCTATTATCGTATATATATGTAATTTTATTGTTAGGTCGACTTTGTTATCATATATATGCAATTTTATTGTTGCATGGGCTGTCCATAAAGGTTGTCGGATGAAGAAATGGTCAAAATCAAGGTTGTAGATCTTGACCTAAACAACCTAAACAAAAGTAACTATAATATTTTAAGTACTACAATTCATAATATTTTAACAAAGTAACTACATTTCCAATTATAAAAAAATGTAATTATAATTTATAGCATCTGTTTTTAAACAAGCTTGAAGTAATAGAATTATGAATTGTATATGAAAGCAATTTTTATTTATTTATAAAGGTTGAGACCGATAACATTAAATGAATTCCAATTATATATGCACATTCTGGGCAGGAAACGAAACCGACAAACAGGCAGTTTCTTTGCACGCCAAAGGGGGACATTAGTCCCGGGTTACAACACCCATGGACCCACCGGACTGATGGACCATTAGTCCCGGTTGGTGACAAAGAACCGAGACTAAAGGCACAACCTTTAGTCCCGGTTTCAGCCACCAACCGGGACTAAAGGTCCATCGATGTCGGTTGGTGTTTGTAACCCGGGACTAAAGATTCCCAGTGCTATAAATACTTGGTGGCGGTTCGTCTTCTTTTTGCTCCTGTCTCTTTTCAATTCCAATTTCAATCCCAGCGCCCGCTGCCCGCCCCTCGCCCGTCACACACGCCGCCTCATCCGCGTGACTCGTCCTCCTCGGCGTCGAGCCACGCGCCTCATCCTCCTCGCCGCCGCCGCCACCACCACCCACCGCCACCCGCCCTTCGCCCCCATCCATCCTCATCGCCGACCCGGCCTCGCTCCATCCTTGTTGTCGCCAATCCCTCCGTCCTCCGTCGTTGTCCCTCATCACCGCCGCCTCGTCCTCATCGCCCCGACCAGGTGTACAGCCAACCCATTCTTCTCATCACCCATTCTTCTCCTAATTCTCCTTCATTTTAGTACTTGACAATTAAATTGCTCTAGATTTCAGTTCAATGTTTGATTAGTTGGAGAAAAACATTCATGGAATGACAATAGAAATGATACATATTATTTATGTTTCATCATTCATAAAATTTATTAAAAGCTACAATTTATTTTATATAACCATGGCATCCAAAATATAATTTAACATTGCACACAGATTCGGTATAGATTGGGTAATAACTTATCATTTTTAGTTAAGATATCATGTTAAGTATTAAGTGTTAATTGTAAGTGTGATAGTCGCAAACATGGAATGGAATGCAATGCAATGCAGGATTAAGTGTTAATTGTAATTGTAGGTGTTAATTATATATTATTCATAATGAGACTAGGGAGTATTTATATTATTTTTTAAACCCAGAATATTTTTGTTCACCTCTAAGTAAATATAGAAGACACATGTTCACATTTTCTGATTTATTAGTTATAATATATATTATTTTTAAAAAACTAGATTACATTGACTTTATTAGTGAGAAGAGATGGCGGACATCTCTATCCGCCGCGTTTTAGCGGCTATGTAAATGCTATTGGATTCGATCCTCGTTGCCGGAAGTACCGTTGAATCATCCAAGCATAGTAAGCAACTCTATATGTTTTCAATAAATTAATATGTGTTCAATACGCTTGTGTAAATATATGTTCTCATATGTATATATGTGATTCTTAAATGTACCGTAGGTAATTGACCCATTGGATTGGCTTGAAGAGGTCCTCATAAATTTTGATGTTCAAAGAATAGATGTTGACCACATTGAAGTAGATGATGATCGATTCATCCAATGTAAAATTGGCTTTTCCATCGCCGCTAGGAGGGGGTAGAGGTGTTGTTCAAATCTCAGCAGTGGGAGTATGGGCACCCAACAAACTTCTTGCAGAAAAGTTTGCTATCATTGCTTGTGCACAGAAGCTTGCAGATAATGGGTACAACCTGCCTACACTATCCTTCGTGATGATACAAGTTCTAAATGGGGGGGGGGGGGGCAAGTTGGCTTGTCCTGAGATTAGGGACTTTTGTGCAAGGATTGCTGAAACTAACCGATATGATATGGCAAACTCAAAGTCTAACTCATAACTAATTATATCCAGATTGTTGTTATATGTTGGAAACCTTGGTTCTCATATAAATTATTTCTGCCAACACTTACAAGTTGAGGACTATGACTTAACCTAAGCAGGCTGCAGCTTCAAAGCCATTCTAAACCAGACAATGAAACATTTGGGTTATAAATGGAAATATCTTTGGGAATGGCCAACACGCACCACGAAAGGATTTCAGGCAAAGCTGCTTGTGACCAAGAAGCGATCATCTGACGATGACCCACCGCCGAGAGGACCGATGATCATCGTTAGTAGACCCAAAGCTTGTACTTTTGAAGAAAGGGAGGAAGCACTACTTAATGTGCTGCTCTACGTCAATGAAATCTGTGGATACCACATCGGTGACCTAAACTTCACTGAGCTAGTGATACACAAAAGTCAAAGGACATTCGACTAGTGGTGACCGATTGTTGGGAGGTATGAATTGCGTTTGATAAACTTGGTTTTAATTATGTTTGCATGAACTTTAGGTTGTACGAACTTTGGGGTACATGAATAACTCTGAATTGGACATCTAGTTTGTAATGACTTTGTTTAAATTATTATGGCTTGTATGAACTTGTTTAAATTATTATGATTTGTATGAACTTGATGAATTGCGGTGTATGACTTGATGAATTGTGGCGTATGTGAACTCGATGAATTAGTATGGCTAGGTTTAATGCAAAGAAAACTATAAAAGAAAAGGAAAAAAATGACATTTTGTCCCGATTGGTTATACCAAATGACTAGAGTCGTGATGACGTGACCAGCTCTGGGATCAGGGCTGGAGCTCACTTTAGTCCCGATTTATTTAACCAACCGGAACTAGAAGGGTAGATTCAATCCCGGTTGTCTTGCCCGGGACTAAAGGCTGTCCCGGTTAGGACCGGGACTACTAGGGTTTCCCAACCAGGACTGCATCCTAGTTCTGCACTGGTGAATGTGTCAAGGGCAGCAAGGAGAAGACACGTATGTTGCAGAAATGAAGAGGAGCAAATTTGACGCATGCTAATATTTGCATCGTGATTAGATATGTGCTAGTAAATTATTTTCGGTAAGGATGGGGGCGGACATCCGGCCCGCCAATCCGTGCGGACACGCCCCCGGCGCCCAAGCATCGCCGTCGGCCGTCCGTTACGGGAACGGAATCGCGCCGCGCCGCTACGCAGCGGACAACGCCCCCTCCGTTCCAAATCTAGTAACCGCATCATTCCCCTTCATTCTCGGCGTGCGGCGACCGGGAGGCGCGATGCCGTTGCGCACACACCGCCCCGCGGCGGGGTTGGTGGAGGGCCGTCGCTTCCGGCCGCCGTCGGCGGTGAGCAACCCGCGCCCGCGTGCCCTCCCTCGCGTTGCTCCCCCCCTCCCCCCTCCCCCACGCTCAAGCTCGCCTTCCCGTCCGCTTATTTTTCCCTCGCCGTCGCGGGGTGTGTGGTTTCGGGTTATCTCCGGCTGTCCATCCTCCTCGCCCGCGGCTTTGCTCTCCACCGCGGCTCGCCCTTCTTGCGCCTTGGCGGGGGGTGAGCATCGCCGCCCGCCCTCTCCACCGTGGTTTCTCGCTTCTTCACGCGTGGGAGGGGGGGTCGGCATCCACCCTACCGGGGCACACAGGGGTGTCACACGTCGGCCGCCCCTCGATCTCGCCGTGCTCTTAGTACATCGCGCACCCCCACACCCCCCTAAGTAGCGGGTAAGCACATTTTGCCCGCCGCCCAAACCTAGCCCCCTGTTCAACTCTGTTAATATCACTCCCCTTTACTATGCGGTGGTAAAAAATCATTTATATCCTGATTTTCTTCATCCTGTTTTGGAGATCACATCCCAACCTATTGGCAAGACTTTTTAGCCTACCAACTGTTTCCTCGCTATTTAGGCATTTTGTTCCAATGTAGGTTGCTGCCATGTTCCACTTCTTTGTGCACACCACAGAGTGCTAGTGTTCTATGATATAAAATCGGTTACTCTCTAGCTTTTTATGTTTTGTATGGTGTAAGGTTATGTGTTTTGGAACTTTTTGGATGCCTGCACTTGGTAGCTTATCAGATTTTTTGTTGGCACACCTTTTTTTTTGTATGTGTGTACACCTGTTTGATATAAAATTCAACCTCAAAGATAATGTGGCACTTAAATATGGATCCCCAATTGTATTTGTTGCACTGTCATTTGGATTGCAAACCTATGAAATTCAAATTTATTTTTTGTGCTTTTTGCCCCTAATCCTAGCACAAATGTGCCCATTTTAATTGGTTTGCGCTTTTGTTATTTTTTGACCAGTAACGGGACTTGTGTCTACCTTTTTCTGTTTTTTAACATATGAAATTTGTTTTGCAAAATGATGGTGTGCACGAGATCGGGCCATAAAGGCTCCCCCATCTACGACACATTTTCTAGTAGTGATGATGAACCCATTTACGACATGTCGCAGCCGCGCTCACGTGTTGCAGCGAGAAAGGTGTCGGCTAGCAGGGCGTATGCACAAATGTCAGCGAGGAATGACCCAAGAGCAACGCCCCGAGTCATCTGTCAAGGGCAAGGCAGGCCAATTATCGGCAAGCATCTCTCGCTAAAACAACACCAAAGAGAAAGGTTGCTAAGAAACCAGCAGCGAAGGATACTCATGTGCCCCAAGGTATATTTTTATTTTGATGCCATGCAATATGAGTTGTTAGTGGCCAAGGTTGATGGGACTGTTTTTTCCTTTGTGTACACCTGTGTGATTCATTTTATGTTTCAAAATGGTGTCTCGCAATGTTTCACTATGGTTTTCCAAATGTATACTTACCTATTAACATGTCTTCCATTATGCTATGATATGATCTACTATATAGTTAGTAGATAGTACACTCATCAGTCCCATGGTTCCATGTGGTTCAATGCAAAAAATTGTGATATATTTTTTTTTTGCATTTTTTGTTTTTGTTTCAAATGTTTGTTCTGCTAGTTTCACCTTCATGCCCAAACTGTTTCACATTTTTATACATCACCCACTATTTTATTACTTTTTGCGGGCAGCAAGGAGCCACAACCTGTGGCTGCCACGAGCAATGGCGGACTGATGCATTTGTTGTCGATTTTTCGAGTGCACGTGATCCGTAATCTGGTCAAAGAAAAGAAGTTCACTGATGCTCGGATAGGCTGGATAGAAGAAGGCGGCTTTGGATCTTTGCTGAAAATTTCAGGGTTCTCCATCCCTTTGAAGCTTGTTGCATGGGTGATCAAATACATGCTTCAGACATGTTTTGGAAGTGGTCATTTGCTTGCATATTATGCTTCTCCTCAAACTTCAGCCATAGTGACTCAAACTCCTCGGGTGTTTCACTCAGAGTTGATGCAAGAATCCAAATCCTTCGTGAAGCCATCTTTGTGTTTTATGAAGTACGCAAACTTCTCGCATGCCTTGCTCGACCACATGAAACTTGCAAAGACCTATGCGTTGTTCCGAGGGAGCACCACTTCTATGGTAGCTTTCATGGCTTTGTCTTGGTCGGTCATGATGTTAGTTGGCGTGTGCCCCCCATGGCAGCCTTTAGTGTTTCCAACACCCACAGAAAGGTTTCAGTGGTTTCATCGGGAAGCAGAGCACAACCAAGCAAGATGCTTTGTGCATGGTTGTTTATGCCAACAATTGGAGCAAAAGGCATGTTGTACCTGTATGTCAAAGGCTTTGGTTAGGCAGTTTCTTATGCAACAGAATAAGTTATTATACCGCAAATGATAAGTAACTCTATTGAAACACACTATGTAGTGGGGGGGCAATCCCAATGCTACAGGCTAACATACCCTATGCAACAGATTAAGACATGCCAATGCAACGGATAATCAACCATATTGAAACAAAGGGATGGGCACGGGGGTATACACATTATCTGAATGTCGTATCCATGAAGATGCAATCCTTGAAGCATTTGTATAGCTCCCTTGATCTACCATCCAACCAAAAACAGACCGATTCTTTGCATTTTCAGCATCCAACTTGATTGCATAGAAGAAATTGGGGCTTTCGACTTGCAAGTTACGGAAGTATTCTAGCACAAAGATCTATGTCTCTGCCTTCTTCTTGCTGCCCTCAAATGTGTCCTGACATTAGACACGTCCTTGCTGTTGAATGTTAGGTTTTGCAGGCCTCCATGCATGTCCGCTAACACTGCCATGATCTTCATCGTGGGGATGTTTCGGTGGTGCATAGTCTGGAGCAGTTCATAATCCGCCCATGAAATCTTCCTATGTGATCTCACCGCCTCACCTCTGGCGCTTGACCTTCACCGGGGGGTGCGTGTGTTCTGTTTTAAGCTTCACAACTTTCCATTTGCCATCACGTAGCCCCCCACAGCCATATGAGCCTTACAATCAGCCTTATTAACTGTGGCTTTGCGCTTCCTTGTCGCGGTGGTCATCACTTCTTTGTTGCACTTTTCCTCTTGGAGGTTGCTGATGAAGCGTTGCTTGCTGAACTGCATGACCCTCGCGTCCCCAGACTTGTTTCACTCCCCTCACACTGACCAGCCCCAACCCTTGCATGTGAGCATTCAAACTCCTTCCTAATCAGCTCCTTAGTATCAGCGGCCCTTCTAGATGAAGCTACTCTGATGCTGAATCCCATTTTGAAAGCATATTCATTGTATATTTTTCTTGCTTCATCTACCGTATCGAACTCCATCCCTTCACATGGTTCGACGGGCTGTGAACTCACCACATCCTTCTCCTCTTCATAAACCACATCTGGACACTCAAATTCCCCCTCCTCATCATCAATTATGTCAACCTGCACATACTCCTCATCTGTTGGCACATCTTCAATTGATTCCTGCATTTTAAACATCATAAAAAATTATTCAATGGCACGCAGGATATCATATTCTGCAATCTAATTTTTATTTTTTTGCATTTTTAGCACTGTAGCACATGTTTCAGTCTATAAACAGAATATGTTGCATTAGTATTGAAGCACATGTTTCAGTATACAAAACATAATGTCATATGGTCGGTCTATGAATGCATGTTTCAGTCTATAAACACATCATCAAAATCATTTTTATGGCTGCAACACACAAACATAATGTGGACTGCAACATAATATGGACAGGTTTTTTTACAAACACAATTGCAATCTGGAACATTACAGAGCTTGATTTTTTTGTACTGAAGCCTTACAATTTGTCTTGAAGAAGAAGGATCCCTTGTCGGCTCTTCCTTGTCAACGGCTCTTTGCAACACCAGGCTTCCCCGCGCCCCTCTAACCACAGATCTTCCCGCAGCCGTCAACAATCGGAGGGGTGGCGGACCCCCGCTTGGAGCCGCACGGGCGCTGAGAAGGTGAGACATGGCGGCGGACGGGGGGTTGGGGGTGCGGGGCGTGGTGGGCGGGGCGACGTGGGGCGAGAGCCCGGCCAGCGGGAGGAGCAGGGGGAGCGATAGCGTATGCCGCGTGATGGCGGCGGGTGGGTGGTGGGTGGGGCGACGTGGCGGGCGATAGCCGCCAGCCGGGAGGAGCAGGGGGAGCGAGGGCGATGCGGCGCGGGTTGGCGGCGGGGTGGGGGGGGGCGGGTGGTTGTGCGCGGCGGCGCTGCCCGACGGGCCGGCCAAGCCATACAGTCCCCGTTTCGTCCGCGGCCGCCGCCGCTCGGGCGACGCTAGGATCGAAAAAACGGACGCCCGGGTCGCATTATCCGTTGCTGGGAAAGGAGGGCGGACGGATTCCAAATCGGGCGGCCCACAGGCGTGTCCGGACGCTCGATTGGGCCGGACGTCCGGGCGCCGTCTCAACTGAATTATTTTTGTTATTTATTTTGGTGAGTCAGAGTCCGGTTTGTATTTTTGGTTGAGTCAAACCATGTGTCGGGCTGTCCTGCGTGCCTTTAAAAGCCAGGGCCAACTGTCTTTGTAATTAGATTGGATTTTATTTGTGGAGTTATTCCCGTCAAGCTGCCGCTCGAGAAACCCTAGTGGTTTATTGATCCGGATCCCTGTGTGGATTTGTGTTGGTGTGTGATCGAGGATTGATCCTTGGACTTGTGCTAGAATTGATTCAATTCCCTATCTTCTGTTCGTGGTTCGTCGTCACCGGGGGTGGAAGGATTATTTTAGGGTTTGGTTTGCATCTCTATTGTAAGTTGATCCCTCTATCCATCGCTGCTACTATTTGAGTTTCATTAATCAGAGAAAGTTATTTGGTGCTGCGGATACATTCATCTATCAAGTTTGGCTTGTTCGCATATATTATTTCCGTGAAATTAATTTGTCATCTCGCTGTCTTGCTGTCACTAGTTGGCCGAATATTTTAATCTGATCTGAACTGTCTCGAGGGTGATTACTAGCATATACTGTCGTATTTTCCTGTGTTTGCTTGGCAAGTGACGTGTGCTGCTGCTACTTGGTTCCTTCCAAGATCTGCTATTGTTGATTAACTGTGAACTGTGATTGGTCAGACCTACTAGTATATGCTCTGAATACTTCGAGAACATATATATCTGTTACCTGCTTATTACCTGCTGTTCGGTACTTGTGATTAAAAAAATAATGGAGGTCTGTTGGTTCAATTGATTAGTACCGTGAAAGATTGGGATAATCTATCGGACAACGTAGGTGTGTCCTCATCAGTCCAGCTCAATTCGCCACTAGCGCAGGCTCTGTCTCGGGCCGTGTTCGTCGGAGACTGGATCCGCGTCGACCGGTTCTCAGCGCGTGGCTCCAGCTCCGGCGTGCGGAGAGCGTGCACTGGATGCTGGATGGAGCTGAAGGAGGAAGAGTAGGGGATGCTCAGCTTGTCACTCTACTCAGGTATGTGCTATCTTGGCTATGTCCCCCATTTCCACCCAGCGTGGTACCTTGCGAGATCACCAAGCTACGCGGGACTCTTTCCGCGGCAAGGATCAAACAACGAACAAGCGTCCTGCTCTTATTCAGCCCTTGATGCCAGTACAACTTTCTACCAAAGGGGGCAACAGTAGCTTTGATAAATTCCTCCAGCTGATAATCCAAAGGAAATGCGAGAAACATAATCCAGCACTCACGAGTGTACGGACAAGCCCTAAGATTTCCAGCTTTGTCATGCTTAACCACCCGCAGGATAAAAACTTCATCAAAATCAATTGGGCTAATATCAAGCAGACACCCAAATTCAACCAGCCCCAATCCCAGCGGGGAGAGGAAGGAAGACAGAACCCTGACCGGAATATGCGCCTCCAAGAAGTTGACGACGTCCGTCAGCGCCACCCTCGCATGCATCGGGTGCGGCAGCGGCTCCATCAAGACGATGGTGTACTCCTCGTGTCGGTGCGTCGCCGGACGGAGCCATCCGTCCTCCACGTGAGCGCCGAACGGGAGGAAGGGAGCAGGATCGCACGTGAGATTCGCCATGAGCTCTTGGGTGATCGGAGAGTATGGCTCAGCCTGAACAGCGAGGCAGGGGTTCTCCTCGTCGCCGGCGAGTGGGGTTTTATTAGCGTGTTCAGTTAGCGAAAATTTTTGGGTTCAGCTACTGTAGCACTTTCGTTGTTATTTAACAATTATTATTCAATCATGGACTAATTAGACTTAAAAGATTCGTCTCGTGATTTCTAGGTAAACTGTATAATTAGTTTTATTTTTTATCTATATTTAATGCTCCATGCATGTGTCTAAATACTTGATGTGACAGGGTGTAACGAAGTTCAGGAGACTTGGGTATCCACTGCCAACTCTGACTGGGCTTGGATAGGCACTGTCTGGCCCGATGACCATAATTGAGACAAATTAAACACCTGACAGGGAAACGACACTCTTGGTTCCAGTGACCCCAACGCATGCATCTCGAGCACCAAATAATAGAATTAAATTGGGCCAACTCTCTATTTCCCGGATTAAAGACATGCTCATTAGTATTAGCAACGGGAGATGAGCCCAAATTCAAACTGTCATCAACAGTAGCTTTCTTCAAGGCGGACGGAGTTTGCAAACCTCGTCCCACCCGGCGACTGCTGAACAACCGATTGAACAGAACTTGAGCCTGGAGAATCAACTGAATTGTCAAGAACAGACTCAGATGAACCAAAAACAAACGATTGAAGATGGACATCCTGAGGAGCAACTGAAGCTTTGAATGTGCCGAACAAGATTGACTGCGCTTTAGGCAAAACAGGAGCAAATTTCTTAACTGGAGAATTGACTGCCACTTGAGACGCAAACCGCACACGCTTGCCAACCGAAGATTTAGATTTAGCATCATTTTTCTGGCATTTAGAAAGAACCTTGGTCCATTTCTTAGCCTCTTCTTCCTCCCACAGCCTCTTCTCACGTTCCCAGTGAGGAGCACCATTACTCCACAGGTGAAAGTAGACATCAAAGGAAGCACCAATGACTCTTCTCAAAGCATAAACAAAGAACCCCACAGCCTTACAAGAAACCGAGAAACGGTAGTGATCGTGACCCATTTCGACCACATGGAACAAAGAAGCACGGCCACCCAAACAGGATTGAAGGGCTAACGCCACACTGTCCTCCGTAAGGTGGAAAAAGATGGAAAAGAAAACGATGAAAAGTAGCCAGCAAGAAAAACGAGCCCCTTGGGCTAGGAGAATCATGGTGCACCTGGATGCCAAAACGATGAAGAACATCACGCTCAAACTTCTTGCCAACAGAGAAATCCATCCTTTCTGCCAGACTGGATGGCGAGCCCATCTCAGCCGGCCAGAGAGAATAGGCAGAGGCAGCTCAGCAACGGAGAACATCATCGGCGGTGAGGAGAGCGGCAGTGGGGAGGGCGGCGGTGGAGGGAAGGGTGGAGAGGGAGGCGGCGCCCATGGTTTGGATGCCAGTTAGTTTATTATCTAAAGTTAATTCTAGGGGTTTTAATTCTTTGACTTTTTCTTTAATAATTCTTACAAGCTTTATACCTTCAGAGTTAAAATATTTTTGCCAATTTTTCCTTTACTTTGCATACAATAGAGCAGCTAGTTTGGCTAAATTTCTAATATAATTTCTAGCATAATTTACTATTTCTAAAAATTGTTGCAATGTTTTCTTATCATTCATGATGTCAGGAAATTGTAAAATTTTTTTAGCAATATGATCTTGTAAATGAATTTTCCGTCTCCTATTTCATGACCTAGAAAATTTATCTTTTCTTTACGTATTTCTATTTTTCTTTTTAGAAAGTATTAACCCATACTGCTCTACCTTTCTAAAGAATGTCTCCAAATGAGCCAGTGCTCTTTATAGGATTCTAAAAAGATTAATAGATCATCAATATAAACCAATGTGAATTCTTGATTTTCATTAAAAATGTTTTATATTTTTCTTTAGAATAAAGCAGGAGTATTTTTTAACCCTAATGGCATTATTAGCCATTCGAAATGACCTTGAGGATATGTGAAACTAGTCCATTCTATTGATTATTCTGCCATTTTTTACTTGCCAAAACCCAACTTTTAAATCGAAGTTTTGAGAAATATTTACTTCCTTATATCCTATTTATCCATTCTTGCTTATTTGGGATATTATAGCCATCATCTATAGTATTATCATTTAGTCTTTATAACAAATAATTATTCTTGACTTTCGTCTAGCTATTCCAGCATGATTTCTAACTATAAATACAGCTGACCTATGAGGACTCCGGCTTTTGCTTATAGCTCCTAATTTTAGTTGTTTTTCAATATGCATCTTAAATTCTTCTATATCCTTAGGTGTTACTTCTATAAAACTTGTCTTAATTATATAGTCGGGATTTATTATGTTAATCTTACATACTATACCAGTTTTATCCCAATGCTTTATTAGTATTTCTCTGATTATCTTTATACAATTTTATCTATATCTTTTTTTAGATTTTATGTCTCTATACCAGTTGGTGCTAGTGATTGCAGACCAATACACTCTATACATGAATTTGCTCCATGAAACGCTTCTATATTTTCGCCTAACTCTTCATCTATATAATTTTCTAGGTCCTTTTTATCAAATCCTTGGAGTTCTATACTAGACTTTCTTAGATTAGAATTTATAGTCTTTCTTGCTTCTGTTTTGTACGGAATGTTGTCTTGATAAGGAATAAATATAATTCCTTGCTCATGTATGATCATTGTTTGTATAGAATATTATAAAAATCTTAATCATAATAACATATTATCATTTATCAGAGATGGTTTTATCAGAGAGAGATCTCTTATTGTAATTTCATCCATTATGTACTTTGTATTGTTTATTTGTACTTCAACGTTGTAAGCTAATTGATTATGAACCTTTTTTATCCTAGACATATCCGTAGATATTTCTACTTTATCTTGTTCTATTGTTTGAACTATTTCTAGACATCTTACAAAATATTTATCTGTATAATTGTTGACGGTGGATAGCGTCAACATTTAATAGAGCAATAAACATGAAAAACGGTCTATACACATAAAAATATAGAAGTCTACGGTTTTATTTGATAATTTCTATGAGTTGTGGTGAATTATTATTTTCCAGGGATTATTCCAAAAAACCGCGGCGGGGAATACTCCACTGAATTCTGGAAGGATCTAGAAGACACCGGAGCGAAGAAGGGCGCCAGGGGCTGCCAGGTGGGGCCGGCCGGTCCCACCTATCATGCCGGCCGGCACCCTATGAGGGGAAGTCTCTCCCCCCTTCTAGATTCTTCCACCACCATCTATGAGGAGTCATCTCAGCCCTACGTGAAGTCGGATTGATCAAACGGCCGTCGTTTCTCCCACCGGGCTATAAATATAGGGCCAGACCCCCCTAGGAATTCATTCATTCAAGTCATTTGGAGATCAAGTCATCTAGAGCTAGAAACCCTAGTTCATCAGAGCCTCTCTAGTTTATAGCTTTAGCCTAGTTAGATCGAGATTAGAGGAAGTCAAGTTCGTCAACCGATCTTGGATTTCCAAAGTTGTCAAAAGTTTGGAGTTTGGTATAGTTCTTATGCTCTCCTCTCTTATTGTAATATCTGCCTTTGTATGATTATTACTAGCAATATTGTTCTTCATGATTATGTTCTTGATTACTGATGAGGACATCACTCCTTCAGATACACTCAATGATCCTCCGCTGAATATTCAAGGTCCAATCACAAGAGCTCGTCATGTACAATTAAATTCTACAGGTGAGCTCGTTCCTAAGCCACTCTTTATATGATTTGGAGAATATATTACTACCTAATGATTATATTATGATTAGGAATCATGGAGAGGACCGGGAGATACATAGAAGAGGGCTTGGAGGCGTTGAAGGCCAGCAAGGGCGCTCAAGTCAAGGTGGAGGCCTAGACCAAGTCGACTTCGAATCCGTTTCGGAGTCCAGGAGCAGTCTGTACTAATTTGGACGCCCAGGATGCGTCCGGACTCGGAATTGGACGTTCTTAGACTCTAAAGAAAGATAACGAGAAGAGCTTTCCAATGAGTCTTGTTGGAGGCCCAAATTCATCCGGAGTCATCGGGAATCGTCCGAACAAGTTGACGTCTAGAATCTGCCCCGACGCTGCGACGTCGTATTTTGGTCTATGGGCCTTGTATCGTGTTGGAACCCATTAGGGGTGCGTCTAGGGGGTCTTGCACGACCTTAGACTCTTTATAATCAGTAGCCATCGCCCAAGTTAGGGTTTGGGTTTTGCTTAAGATTAATCTGTCCATTGACAGTCGCCGTTCATCGGTTTGTGGAACCCCAACTTGAGAACTTAATCATTCATCTGCAGTTTGTCCCAACTTTCTGAGCTGCGTTTTTTTCGAGTTCTTGCTTGTGTTCTTCGTTTCGCAGGCACGGATTAGCCTTCTTGGCGAGGTCAATCGGTTGGTGACACGGTTGATAACCTGAGGAATCGTGGTGCTAAGGTTGCAGGGTTTGGGTCTTTTGATCTGAAGCCGGATCGGTGTGTCGCGTTCCACTCAAAACGAGAGTTATCCAGGACCTAACGGAAGATCGGGAATCACGTCCCCATCAAGTGGTATCAGAGCTTAAGGTATACCGTCAGGTTCGAAATTATCCCTTAGTTCGTGTTTATTTTTCATCCCATAGTCCACAGCCATATTTGTTTCCTGTCCTACAACCTCTCCGCGCCATAGCCTTTGCATATTTCGGTTTCAGATTTCGTAGTGTTGACTTTGTGTCCAGGTCAAGATCTTGTTGCTGGTTAGGTTGTGTTAGAGTTCATTGTGTGAGTCTTTGTCAATCGTATCTATCCTATCCACTACCCCAAACACAAGTCGAAGCCACTACATTACTCGACTTGCCCCCGCTAGCCGCCTTGTGTGATCTCTCGCCCGCGCTAACCCTAGATAGGTTGCTAGCCGCTGTTATTTCGCCTGCATCGCAGCTCTCCTTACATCATCTGGCGACTACCTGTGATCGGTGTTGGAGTTTAGGGACGCTTTGCCCTAACTGCCGCCACCGTTTTGTGCCTTTCGGAAAACATAACTTGAGGTACCTTTCTTAAAACAGGCATAATTTTTCGCTCGGTTATCAAAAAAATCTGAAAAAAAGTGAGCAGATTCTTGACACCATTTGGAGGTGACCCAAACTCGCCTACGGCCTGTTTGGTTTCGTTAAAATTGCCAAAAAAATTCAGGAAAATAAAGAAAAAAAATTGTCAAGGGTTCTGCACGCTTTTCAGAGAACGTGCTGAATTTCTGTAGACCATATTTCATCTCATTTGGAGGTACCAATTTTTTGTGGTTACATCTTTTGTGATCCTTGTTCAGAGAAAAAATATAAAAAATAGTGAAAAATAAAAAATTTTGATTTCTACTAGTGCCTTTTGAGAAAATCCGGGAAATTCGAGAAAAAGCGGAAAAATCCGAGCCCTCGGCAGGTCAGTGATGTGCTCTCTAGTGTCTTTACCTGCTTTGTCATCCATCATATTTGTTCATCATATTTGTTTCTCCTCACACATCTGGACTTGCAACACTAGACACCAAAAGAACGAGAAGGAGTACTTAGGACTATAATTCAGCATTACTATCTCATTCTTGACTTGTGTGCGGATATACATATTACTCTCCTTTTTGTGCCTTCCAAGCTCCACATATTCTTCAGATCAGTCTGAGAAAAAGGACCCTTGCAATCGCGGTGTCATATCTCCACGGGTATCACAACCGTCTACCGTGTGTTACCATCCGCCGCTTGCAATTGTAAGAACGTCGGTAAGAACTTGGTAAGACGCGTCTAGTGAGGGTGTGATTCCACCAAGTAACCCATAAATAGTTGTTAGGGGATTTTCTTTGACAACTAACCATGCCGAACGACGTTCTGTATTGTCTAGTCAGTTGCAGGAATTCAAGGATATGATGCTTCAGCAGATGGAAAAGCTAGTGAAGGAAGTTAAAGAACTCAACTACTCTTTTGAGGGTGTGGACAAGCGTCTGTCCACATTATCAGGGAAGGTTCAAGAGCTCGAGACCAATGCCAACGAGGATTTCGATTTCGGCCAAGTGCTTGACGAAGATAAAGTCTACAAACCTGATGGTACTCTTGATGAAAGGTCCACAAATGAGAATAAACTGCGTCGACGGCTAGAATTTAACAAAACCGGTATGGGTGGAGGATCTCGAGGGCGACGCAATGAAGGTAAAGATGATCCTTTTGCTAAGGTAAAATTTACCATACCTCCTTTTCATGGTAAATATGACGCTGAGGAGTATCTTGATTGGGAGATGACAGTAGAACAAAAATTTGAGTCCCATGGAGTGCCTGGTTGCTATAAGGTTAGACATGCCACTAGCGAATTTAAAGATTTTGCTATAATCTGGTGGCAAACTTTAGATCCAAAACCTTTATCATGGGACGGGTTAAAAACAGCAATGCGTGATAGATTTGTTCCTCCTTCTTACAAACGTGATTTACGAAAAAAATTGCAACGTTTAGAGCAGGGAGATATGTCTGTTCAAGAATATTTTGCTGAGCTTCAAAAGGGTATGCTGCGTTGTGGGATAGAGGAGGATTCTGAGGATAAAATTTGTCGTTTTTATGGTGGTTTGAGACGTGAAATTCAGGATATCGTTGATTATAAAGATTTTAATACTACCAACCAGTTGTTCCAGCTTGCTATGCTTGCAGAGAAAGAATTGCAGGGACGACAACAGCTTCAGAAGGGTAGAAACTACAGCAGCCCCTTCACGCCCAAGACGACAACGTTTCAGGCCCCCAAATCTTCAGGAGCATCTCCAACAACTCCAAAGGCCGAGCCTTGAAACAACTCCATCCGCGTCTTCTCCTTCTTCATTGGTAAATCTCGTTTTGCGTGAACCGCCCAAGAGTGCTTCTTTGATAGCTTCCACCGGACGCACTTCATCCATTCAAAGCCATCGCTGCCATGGGATTGGTCATGTCGCTAGGGGCGCCCTAGCAAGCGGACATATATTGCTACGTAAGATGGAGGCTATGTGAGCACTTCCGATGTGGAGGATGAAATTGAAGAACAGCCCACCTCCGAAGCGTAATTGTCTTTGAGCATTGAAGATGCTTTGGACAACAACCGCACAATCATTGTGCAGCGGGTTCTTAGTACACGCTTGGAGAAGGGAGAACAGTTCAGCGCCACAATTTGTTTCAGACTCTATTCGTCATCAAGGACCGGGTGTGCGGGTCATCATTGATGGAGGGAGCAAAACAACAATCTGGTGAGTTCTGATTTAGTACGAAGCTTGAATTGCCAACTCGTCCACATCGACATCCTTACCATATTCAGGTGGCTCAACGACTCGGGTAAGGCCAAGGTAATGTAAAACAAGACGCTGCATTACACACTTCTCCCTTGGTACATATTCTGATTTTGTAGATTGTGATGTGGTCCCTATGCAAGCTTGTTCTCTCTTATTGGGTAGGCCTTGGGAATTTGATAATGATGCGATCCACCATGGAAGAAGTAATAAATATACCTTTATGCACAAGGGTAAAAATATTACTTTGGTACCTATGACCCCTGCTCAAATTGTTCAAGGCGATAGAGAGCGAGTTGCTGAAAATGAAAATAAACAAGCCTCTACACCTGATAAGCAGCAAGTAGCTAAATTGAAACATCCTGTTATGCTTGTAAATAAATCTGATCTTGCTCAAATCGATGATATATGTTATGCTTTGGTATGTAAAGACGCTTTCTTTTCAATTGATGATATAGCTAGTGCTTTGCCACCCTCTGTCACTAACCTTTTGCAGGAGTACGAGGACATTTTTCCTGCTGAGGAGGTACCTCCGTGACTTCCACCCATTCGAGGGATCGAGCACCAGATTGACTTAATTCCTGGGCGAGTCTACCAAACCGAGCTGCCTATCGTGCCAATCCTGAGGAGACTAAGGAGATTCAGCGCCAAGTCCAAGATCTTTTGGACCGCGGGTATGTACGTGAGAGCCTTAGTCCTTGTGTTTGTTCCAGTCATTTTGGTTCCTAAGAAAGACGGTTCTTGGCGTATGTGTGTTGATTGTGGAGCCATTAATAATATTACTATTAGATATCGTCACCCTATTCCTAGGCTTGATGACATGCTTGATGAGTTGTGTGGCTCTGTAATTTTCACAAAGATTGACTTGCGTAGTGGCTACCACCAAATTAGAATGAAACTTGGTGATGAATGGAAAACGGCTTTCAAAACTAAATTCGGGTTGTATGAGTGGTTAGTAATGCCTTTCGGTTTGACTAATGCACCTAGTACTTTCATGCGCTTAATGAATGAGGTTTTAAGAGCTTTCATTGGTCGATTTGTGGTAGTTTACTTTGATGATATACTGATTTTCAGCAAGTCTTTGGATGAACATATGGAACACTTACGTGCTGTTTTTTAATGCTTTGCGCGATGCACGTTTATTTGGTAACCTTGAGAAGTGCATCTTCTGCACGGATCGAGTCTCTTTTCTTGGCTATGTTGTTACTCCACGGGGAATTCAAGTGGATGAGACGAAAATTGAAGCCATAAGGAGTTGGCCACGCCTACAAGCATCACACGGTGTGAGAAGTTTTCTTGGTCTTGCAGGTTTCTATCGTCGCTTTTGTCAAGGATTTCAGCGCCCTTGCTGCCCCATTGCATGAGTTGACAAAGAAAGGTGTGGTGTTTCATTGGGGAAAGGCACAAGAGGCGTCCTTTGACACTTTGAAGGACAAGCTTACACACGCCGCCATTGCTGCAACTTCCTAACTTTTGTAAGACTTTTGAGCTCGAATGTGATGCTAGTGGCGTTGGCATTGGAGGTGTTTTGATGCAAGAAGGTAAGCCTGTTGCATACTTTAGCGAAAAAATTGCATGGTCCTGTTCTTAATTACTCTACGTATGATAAAGAATTGAATTGTATGCACTTGTACGTTCTTTAGAGACGTGGCGTCATTATTTGTGGCCTAAAGAATTTGTTATACATTCAGATCATGAATCGCTTAAGTATCTTCGATCTCAAAATAATCTGAATCGTAGGCATGCTAAGTGGGTTGAATTTATTGAATCTTTTCCTTATATTATTAAACATAAGAAGGGAAAGGATAATGTGATTGTTGATGCCTTGTCTCGACGTTATGCTTTCTTGTCCCAACTTGATTGTAGAATCTTTGGACTTGAATCAATAAAAGAACAATATTTGCTTGATCCTTCTTTTAAAGATGTGCTTTCTGAATTGTAAAGAGGGACGTACTTGGAACAAGTTTGTGATCAATGATGGTTTTGTGTTTAGAGCTAACCGTCTATGCATTCCGGTTGGTTCCGTTCGTCTCATGTTGTTGCGGGAAGCACATGGAGGAGGTTTGATGGGACATTTTGGTGCTAAAAAGACGGAGGATATGCTGGCCACACACTTCTTTTGGCCAAGGATGAGGAGAGATGTTGAGCGGTTCATGGCACGCTGCCCCACATGTCAAAAAGCTAAGTCTCGCTTGAATCCACATGGTTTATACATGCCTCTTCCTGTTCCTTCTATTCCTTGGGCGGATATTTCGATGGACTTTGTTTTAGGATTGCCTAGAACTAAGAGGGGGAGGGATAGCATTTTTGTTGTTGTGGATCGATTTTCTAAGATGGCTCATTTTATACCTTGTCATAAAAGTGATGATGCTGTTCTTATTGCTGACCTCTTTTTCAAAGAGATTGTTCGCTTGCATGGTATGCCTTGTACTATTGTTTCAGATCGCGATGCAAAATTCTTGAGTCATTTTTGGCGCACTCTTTGGAATAAGTTGGGTACGAAATTGTTGTTTTCTACAACTTGTCACCCACAAACAGATGGCCAAACAGAGGTAGTAAACCGCACTTTGGGTACCATGTTGAGAGCTATTTTGAAGAAAAAAATTTAAAGATGTGGGAGGAATGTTTGCCTCATGTGGAGTTTGCTTTACAATCGGGCGATACATTCTACTACTAAGGTAAGTCCTTTTCAGGTGGTGTATGGTTTTAACCCTCGTGCTCCCATTGATCTTTTGCCTTTACCTACCACTGAAAGAACACATAGTGATGCTAGTGCACGTGCTGAATTTATTCGCAAGTTGCATGAAACAACTAAAGAAAATATCGAAAAAGATGAATGAAAAGTATAGAACTGCTGGAAGTGAAGGTAGGAAAGAAATTAAACTTGAACCAAAGCGATTTGGTATGGTTACATTTGAGAAAGGATAGGTTTCCAGAGCTGCGTAAGTCTAAATTAATGCCAAGAGCTGCTGGTCCTTATAAAGTAATTGAGAAAATAAATGATAATGCATACAAACTTGAGTTGCCACCCGAGTTCGGGGTTAGTCCTTCTTTTAACATTACAGATTTGACACCATACTTGGGAGAAGAAGATGAGCTTGAGTCGAGGGCGACTCCGATTCAAGAGGGGGAGGATGATGAGGACATCACTCCTTCAGATACACTCAATGATCCTCCGCTGAATATTCAAGGTCCAATCACAAGAGCTCGCTAAATTAATTAAATTCAGGTGAGCTCGTTCCTAAGCCACTCTTTATATGATTTGGAGAATATATTACTACCTAATGATTATATTATGATTAGGAATCATGGAGAGGACCGGGAGATACATAGAAGAGGGCTTGGAGGCGTTGAAGGCCAGCAAGGGCGCTCAAGTCAAGGTGGAGGCCTAGACCAAGTCGACTTCGAATCCGTTTCGGAGTCCAGGAGCAGTCTGTACTAATTTGGACGCCCAGGATGCGTCCGGACTCGAATTGGACGTTCTTAGACTCTAAAGAAAGATAACGAGAAGAGCTTTCCAATGAGTCTTGTTGGAGGCCCAAATTCATCCGGAGTCATCGGGAATCGTCCGAACAAGTTGACGTCTAGAATCTGCCCCGACGCTGCGACGTCGTATTTTTGGTCTATGGGCCTTGTATCGTGTTGGAACCCATTAGGGGTGCGTCTAGGGGTCTTGCACGACCTTAGACTCTTTATAATCAGTAGCCATCGCCCAAGTTAGGGTTTGGGTTTTGCTTAAGATTAATCTGTCCATTGACAGTCGCCGTTCATCGGTTTGTGGAACCCCAACTTGAGAACTTAATCATTCATCTGCAGTTTGTCCCAACTTTCTGAGCTGCGTTTTTTTCGAGTTCTTGCTTGTGTTCTTCGTTTCGCAGGCACGGATTAGCCTTCTTGGCGAGGTCAACCGGTTGGTGACACGGTTGATAACCCGAGGAATCGTGGTGCTAAGGTTGCAGGGTTTGGGTCTTTTGATCTGAAGCCGGATCGGTGTGTCGCGTTCCACTCAAAACGAGAGTTATCCAGGACCTAACGGAAGATCGGGAATCACGTCCCCATCAATTACATTGTTCATTGTCTACTTTAATACATCTAGTATAGTTAGGTTGTTATTATGTTCATGCACATGTTCGTATAGCGCTCGTCTACTTGATCGTAAGATGAGTGGTTGGCAGTATGTAGGCGTGGTGTTTACATACTTTGCTTATCTGCGGATGCCCCCAGTTGCGCCAGGTCATGTGGTAGATCGTGGATGTGACAGATCCATTGAGTCCTCTATAGGTCTCCCCCCGTGCAATGGATTGGTAGAGTGGGATTGTCAAGTTAAGGATATATTCGTATATCAGAGGTTTCTGAACTCTTCTCCTGTTCATGGCTCCATTGTGGTTGAGAACATTGGTAGTATTATTTAGCGATGATTGTTAGATGTACTTGCACTAGATGACGTAGCTTTGACTGTAGCTAGAATGCTTAGAAGTTATTTTTCTAATATTTAGGTTAGACAATGTTATTGTAATGACTAGAGTGCTCTGAGTGAATTATTATTATTTATGACTGATCAGTACTTATCATTTATATATCTTTATCATGTGACTTATCCCTGTTATGAGTAGAGTGTATGACATTGGTTAAATCTCTCATTCATTGCATATAAGTGTTATCAATACTATAGATTACCTATTTAGCTAGACCTTCCCAGTGGTATAAATATAAATCGATAACTTGGTAATACTCTAGGTAAAATGCTACAATGGTATAATTATCTGTTCGCTTGCAGAATCATTCTTTATATATTCATCATTATTATTTCTGCCTAGTCACATAAGATGATAGATTAATTATTAGTGCCATTAATTATTCCTAGCTATATAATTGGGGATGACAACCTAGTTCAATGCTTAGGAGTATAGGTAAGAGGTAGGTGACTAGTTGCTAAAGACAAGGTAATCAGTACCATGTATCTTTTGGCATTATCTAGTGATGACGCTAAGAAATGCCAACAAGCATTTTTGGCGCTGTTGCCGGGGAAGGTATTTAAACTTAGGAAGTATTGATAACTCATTTGCACTATGAACAAGATTGATTGAACGATTGTGACCTCTAACTCAAATAGGCTTACCCTTGTTTTTATCTAATTGTGTATCTTATGCGGGGTAATGAATGAATGGTTTTGATCTTCTAGACAACTACATTGAAGATCTAGAGAAACTCCTCCGAAGAAGAAAGTTTGTAGAAATAAGGGACATTTTTGAATCTCCATCAAGAACACCCTCCACTGAAGCTCGTTCTTCAGGAGAGCAAGCTCTAACATCTGAAGAAGATTCAGAAGTTAATCTAGCACCTATTTTTGAAGCTATGGCTGAGAAGACGCTGCGCAAGTTCTCCGCTCCAACAACCACCAACATCTGTACTGGACCTGCTGTCAACATTGGAGAGAATAGATTTGAGCTCAAGCCTACGCTCATCACCATGGTTCAAGCAAGTTAGTTTTGTGGAAAGGCTCATGAAGATGCAAGTGCACATTTACAACACTCTCTAGAGATCTGCAGCACCTTCACGATCAGAGGAGTACCTAGAGATGCCATTCTACTCCGCCTTTTCCCGTTTTCACTTTTAGGGAAAGCAAAACAATGGTTCTTTGCTAACAAAGCTACCAACACTATATGGGACAGATGCTCCACTGCTTTCCTGGTCAAGTTCTTTCCTACAGGCAAGACTAATGCTCTGTGTGGGAGAATTTTAAGCTTTCAACAATAATATGATGAATCATTCGCTGAGACATAGGAATCTTTTCAAGATTATATCTCAGAATGTCCTCATCATGGGATGAAGGATTGGCTATTGATGCAGACTTTCTACCACAGGCTAGTTACTAGTACCCGTGAATCCATAGATGCTGCAGCTGGAGAAGCTTTCTTGTCACAAGCTCGCAGATGCAACATCACTTGTTGAGAAGATGGCCTCAAACCAGAGCTGGAATGAAGAACGTGTTCAACCTCGCAAAAGAGGAGGAGGCATGCATCATCTCAAGGAAGTTAACATGGTCACTGCCAAGCAGGATCTTATAACAAAGAAGCTTGAAAGCAAGGACATCGAGAAGAGGGAAGCCATGCACATCAATGATTCTCGCATGACTTGTGAAGAATGTGGAGACATTCGGTCAGAAAGAAACTGCCCCGAACTTCAAGAGGATGTGAACTACATCAACACAACACCAACTATCGTCCTCAACAAGGTCAAGGATGGAACCAGCCGAATCAAGTATGGAATCAGCAACCAAGACAAGGTAACTTTCAAGGTAATAATAACTATAGTAATTACAATTTACCACCTTTGAGAGACTTAATTGCTGCTCAATCCAGATTATTAGATCAAATGTTTAAAATGGAGCCTCTAATGATAAAGCTTTAGATAATATAAATACTAGAATGGATACCTTTGCTTCTGCTATTAAAAACCAGCATAGCTTTAATAAAATCTTAGAATCACAATTAGCTCAGCTGGCAGCTGCTGTTCCTCCAATGGAAAATGGTAAGATTCCGGACCAGCCGGAAGATTTGGAAACTGCAAATCTTGTTGATATTTACAATGCGGCCCACTACTAAACTCAGCCCGCAGATCTAAAGTGGATTGATTATTCACTTCCCGAGAAGAAAGGTGATCCTAGGAGACCTGTCATTCCTATCTCCATAGGATGTCACACCTTCCCAGAAGCTATTTGTGATTTCGGCGCAAGTGTCAACATCATGCCTAAGGTAATTTATGAAAAGATTTTAGGCGATCCTTTGTTGTACATAAATATGCGTTTACAGCTTGTAGATCAATCCATCTGCTACCCCGAGGGAGTACTAGAAGAAGCCATCATTCGTGTGGGACAATCATATGTTCCCGTTGACTTTGTGGTCATGGAGACAGGAGGAGATGATAGAGCACCCATTGTATTGGGCCGACCATTCCTATGCGCAACAAAAGCCATAATCTATATGGAGCATGCCAAGATTGTTTTTTCCATCAAAGACAAGAAAGAGAAGTTCTCATTCAAGAACCGCATCCTGACATCTCCTACATTCCCATAAAAGCCATATGAACAAGAACAACCAGCGGTGCCCAAGAAGAAGAAGAACAACAGAAGATGGAGGAGAAACAAGCTTAGCCAGATCCCTGAAGAAACAGTCCAACTGATCAACTCTATCAATACAGAGCACGACCACTTGCTCACTCCGCCATTCCTAGTCAAGAAGACCCAGGTATACCGACGATTGAATGCACAATTAAACAAATGATCTTCCCCAAGACCTTCTGCGACACTAGATCGGGTGTCAACATATTGTCAAAGGTAGCATATAATTATTTATTTGGTGATGAACCGTTATACCCAACCTATATGCAGTTGCAGATGGTGGACCTATTAATAAGATTCCCTGAAGGTATAGTAAAGAACGTCACGGTAAAAATTCAAGATTATTATGTACCCGCAGATTTCTTGGTTCTTGACATGCAGGAAGAAGATGACACGCCCATTATTTTGGGGAGACTGTTCCTCAACACCACTGGGCCATCATCTACATCAGATCTGGACAAGTCCACTTCAACTTGCCCATTGAAAAGGTACGCTGTAATTTCAATAGTTATACTAATCATGAGCAGCCCAAGAAGTTACGCACCAGGAGGAGACGCCCATCCCGCCATCAGGCAACCCAGCTTTTGAATGATGGATGGGCAGAATATCCTGGTGAAGTATCGAGATACGACGACCGATTCAATGATCAAGATGAAGAAGTCAAGAGGAATGAACAAGAAACAGTGAAGAAATCCCGCTAGAGCGAGTGGGACAAAGAAGCTGAAAGGATGGAGCTAGTTGCAAAGGAAGAAGGAAAAGAGATAAAAGCACAAGCACAGAAATAGAGGGAGAAGAAGGAAGCTACCCCTACAACACCACTGCAAGAGAGAGAATTGTTTGAGATTTCCTCAGATAATGAATCTGACAAGTAAGTACTCTCCCCTATCTAGTCCTATCGGTAGACTTTAAATTCCGTACCCTTGCCATAAGGTAATAATGGTAATTATCCAATTAATTAGTATTCTTGTCTACATTAGTAGTAGTAATTTTACTTTAGCACATTTATCTTTTTACATATTGTTATATACGTCGGTCTAAAAAAATTTGAGACAGCACGCATCTGAATACATATTACATATATATACATGATGAGAACACCTTTCAAACTATTTTAGAAACGAGTATAAGAGAGTATAATTATAATGACACTAAATTCTCATTACTGTACCACGTAGTTGTGTATGGAAGAGAAACACGCATCTAGATTCCAAGATGAGGTATTAAATTTATTGTCCTAGATATACTTTTTTTTCTCCCATTGCAACGGACGAGCATCTTTGCTAGTCATCTACAAATCCGCATGCATGAAAGTTCCTTTTTAATGTTTTTTGTTGTTCTGCTTCTTTTGTCAGGTGAAGCTCATGAGAGAGGGACTAGAGAAGAGAGGGATGTGTTAGTTTTGTCCTTTTTAGATAAAAAAGTAATATAAGTTGGCGTGAGTTGTTGTAACCCCAATATTTATGATCCAAATGAGGTTGTTTAGCTGCCATAATTGTACTGTGATTTTGTGGAATAACTTAGATAGAGCTACAAAACTATGTGTATTCAACTCCAAAGTATATTGCAATCATTCATGATTCATCTATACTTGAAAAAAAGAAGTTTTGGCGAAAAAGGGTTTATGGTTTGAAATATGCTTTGTATGATTCATTTATTGTTGGAGACTTTTTTGTTGCCTCATCTATCGCAATATAAAATCCATCTTCCCAATACGTTCAAGCTATGTTTCTTGGATGTTCATCCATCCTAAAAACTAGTAGGCTAAAAGAAAACGGAAGAAAAATTGGTTGCCACGAGACAGAAAAAAGGGGAAAAACGGCCGCAAGAAAAAAAAGGAAAAAAAATCGGCAGCAACCTCCACTCCACGGAAAAAAATAAACGGCCGCAACAAAAAGGAAAAGAATCGGCGGCAAACATGACTCCACCAGGAGAAGTGACCGGGCGGGAGCGCGTGGTGCTCCGGCACGAGAGGGGGATCGGGTATTGAATAATAATCAGTACCCAGTAAACTTTAATGTTTGAATCAAATTTCTCAATTCTATTGTGGTTATTACTTTAAATGATATTGTCAATAATGACAATCTATCTCTACAAAATGCCATTTTTTTTTCTTGTACAAATATTAGTCGAGGTTATTGTTTTCCACGACCATATCCATATTTTAAAAAGCAAATTCAGATGTTTTTTGTGTCATATATGATTTTTTTTAAATATTTGTATCTGTTGGATGCAAGTGTGTGGTTGAAAAATGTGGATTTACTTTATCCAATTGTCATCCCTAATTGTCCATGCTAGCTCCCACCCTGGTTATTAACTCGTCCCCTAGTCCTAGAGAAAAGTAATCTTGCGTGCCACCCAACGGCTCCGCCAGGTGGCGACAGGAGGCGCGGCAACAGTGCAGGCAACTAGCGTCGTCGTGTCATCGCTCCGAGGTCGGGAATCGAATCGAAGCCGGCTATTGTTTTCGGTTATTCCGGGTAGCTGCTGAGCTCCGACAAAAGTACAAAACGAATGGAGTCCATCCCACCGACACACTCCATCCAGGGTCACTCTCCTCTCTCTGCTTCTTCTTTCCTTCCTTTGCTTGTTCCACACCGACACTCTATCCCTTCTCTCTGCTTCTTCAATATATCCTTCACCAATGTACACTCCATCATATATCCTTCACCAATTTACACTCCATCCCAAACCCACCCCCCCACCCCCTCCCTTCCCCTGTATATATGGATGTATTCTCCCCGACCCCTAGACGGAGCTAGGTAGCGTCCCTTTGCCTAATAAGAGGCTAGGACGCGCCAAAATCAGCAAGGCGACGGCCTTATTCAACCTTCGGCTCCGACGAAACGACGACGAGTGCGTAGCACCATGGGGGGTGCCAGTTCCAGTGAGGTCTTCAGCGTGCGGGACCAGCTGAGGTACCAAATAAACGAGACCGAGAGAAAGCTGGATAATAAAGTGGAGGTGACCAAGAGAGAACTCAGGAATCAATTGGGGGAGGAGATGGCCAAGGCTGCTCGGATGGTCTCAGGAGAAGCCTCCACGCAAGGAAGGCTGGTGCGGGAGTTGGAGTATAAAACCGCCGAGCTATCAAATCACAAGCGTCAACTGGCCAAGCAACTGGAGGATACAAGGAAAGAGGGCCTGGTGTTCATGGACGCCGCCAAAGCGTACCAAGAAGAAGCAGAGAAGAGAATTAGGGCCAAGATGGAGGAGCTCGCAAACACGAGGAAGGCAGCCCTGGTGTTCATGGACGCTGCAGATGCATACCAAGAAGCAGCAGAGAAGGAAATTAAGGAGAAGGTGGAGGAATTGGAGGACACGAGGAAGGCGGCTCTGGTGTTCATGGATGCTGCAGATGCATACCAAGAAGTAGCGGAGAAGGAGATTAAGGAAAAGGCGGAGGAATTGGAGGACACGAGGAAGGCGGCTCTTGTGTTCATGGATGCTGCAGATGCGTACCAAGAGGCAGCAGAGAAGCAAGCTAAGGAGAAGGCGGAGGAATTGGAGGACACGAGGAAGGCGGCTCTTGTGTTCATGGACATTATTGCCGACATGAACCAACATGGACACGAGGGAAATGTGGAGGTGCTCGGGGACCAAACGGCAGCAATGGATGCATCTTTGGAGTCGATGCTCTTGGAAGCTATTGATAAGCTCCAGTTACAGATTTTGACTGCCAAGCAGAAACATCAATCATGGCGTGCCTAGAGCGGAGGTTAACAAGATCAGTGTGGAACTGGGTGTATATTGGTGGAAGCGAGCAAGACAGCAATTGCAGAAGCATTTGATGGGGAGAAGGCCATCATGAAATATTCATATGATCTTAAGAGGAATGTGGACGGAAATCCGGACTAGCAAGCAAGCGGCTCTCATCGTGAAGCAGGGATTGACAAAGATGCTTTAGTCGATAATCTGAAGATTATTGAGCTAGAGAAGTTTCTTGCAATTTCTATTCCGCACAGCAGGGACACTACCGTCTTGCATCTCAAAATATATAATCTGGTTGCTAACTTGTTGTGTTACTCTGTAACGCTGATCAGTTGGTACTATATACGCAATAAATTAAAATATAAACAAAACTGTCTCTTCCTTTGTGATATCAGATATATATGTGATGTTCCCTTCTCATTTTTTTTTCCGAGTTTGACGACCAGCATTTTCACACTACCACAAAACCGAATTTTCTTGAGGGCCAGGAATTTCCTTGAAGGCCAAGTTGAAACCGCCAAGAAATATAGTATTTTCTTGGCGGTGCTAGAAAACAGTCAAGGAAATATGTATTTCTTGAAGATTGGTGAGATCTGCCAAGGAATATATATATTTTCTTGGTGGTTTCGTAGAACTTTCAAAGAAATTACAATTTTTTTGATGGCTGGCAGTCAAGGAAATGTCTTGGGTGCCGCGACACATCCACGCCAAAATTGTCCAAGTCCCGTGTTGTTCTCCCGCGAGAGGATAATGACCAAATAAGCGAAAAAAATTGGCGCTGAATTGGCAAACTCCCGCGTTGCTCTCTCCCGCGGAGGATAATCATAGGACCTGCCGCCACGCCCCCCAACCCATCCATCGAGTCTTCGTCTCTTTCCCCTTGCTACAGTTGCGCAAGGTGAAAAGAGGGCGAATCGCGTATCCGGCGGCGATTTCGCCGGCTCTCTTCCTCTCCGGCGGCCGGCGAGGCGTCGTAGAGGGAGATGAGCAGGCGAATCGCCGTCCGGTTGTATATAGAGTAGGTAGTAGGCTACCTAGGTCTAGGATTTGCCTGTCGTCGGTGGATGGCGAGGCTAGGTTTAGCCGGGACGTGCTCCTTCGCGGCTTGCGTGTCGGGGTGATGTCGGCGAGGCGGAGGAGTCGACGGCGCTGGCGAATAATCTCTCCACCCCTCCTTCGTCCCGGCGGCGGTCCGCTCCAACACCGATGGCGGGGTCCGGGAGTTCCACGTGGGAGTCCGGGGCCGGCGCAGCTTCGCCATCTTCAGGTGATGTCGCGGCTGACCTGTTTTTGTTTAGATGCGGCTTTGTTTGTGGGTGCGGTGGTTGTTGGACGGCCGGATCTGGCTCTTTCTCCCCTGGGTGGCGGTGTCCACCGACGGCGAGCTCAGATCCGGGGGTTGAAGGAGTTGGGGCGCGTCCCCGGTCGATGGGTGGTCGCCGACGGCTTCATCCCGTTTCTTCGACGGGTGTCAACTTCGACTCTCTCTGAAGCCAGTGTGCAAAGGGACTCCTTCAACTCATGGTGGTGATCGGCATCCTCTTCGGGGGTGGCGGCCGGCGTCGAGGAAGACGTTCACAGAGGATATGTGAAGGTTCCAGGGGCATCGTCGTAGTTTTTCTTGTTTCTAGGGTCAGTTGTTTGGCTAGAACAGTTGCAGCCGTATCCTACTTGTACGTGTCTGTATTTGTCCTGTGTGTATATTCCTTAACCAGTAATACAGATACGTATTATAAAAAAAAAACACAGACCAAAAAACCCCCGCTGAGAACGAGCCATAGCTCGGATAGCAGGCATCGCTGGTTGCGACGCTGCCCACCAGCGTTCGAGCGTCGCTCGACCTGGTGCTCATCCGGGTTTTTCTCGAATAAATTCTAGTTGCCTCGCACGCATATGCCACCACCATCATATATTTCTGCCGCGTACTCGTAGTCTTTAATATAGGTTGTAGATCTAGTTCACGTTCTAGAGGTATGAGTGTGTTGGGTGTGTGCGTGTAGGGTGAGTTTAGGGCGTAAGGGCCTATTTGTTTGCTTTTGCCAAGAGCAAAAAGAAAGTGGCAAAAAAATTGGGCAAAACTTTTACCACATTTTGGTGTTTAAATTTCATGATAAAAGATTTACCTTTACTCCTATAATGACTGATTTGTCCCTAATTAATGAAGACATACACAAGAAACAAGAGAGAGAGGCCGCAGGTGGGCCTGTGGGGGGCAATACGCGTCCAGCCCTTGCCCCGAGGTGCATTTGCCACAATTTGCCATTTTTGGGAGGCAAATGAAAAGAGCAAAACTTTTGTCCATTTGCCAATATTTACCTCACTTGTTTAGATTTATTTACCAAAAAAATAGCAAATCTTTTGCCTATTCACTTATTTGCCAATTTGTCAAGAGACTAGCAAATATGCCTGTGCGTTGCAACGGGAGAAAAATATCAAAGGTTGTTAGAAACTAAGGTACAAGAGTTGCATATTTATTTATATTTATAGGCTCTATTCGCTTCCTGGGGATTGAACCCCAGGACGAATAATTCTTAGCCTGATTCGTTACTTTAATTTGTATAACAACCGGAATAATTCTGGTCAAGAACGGCTCGTTCCGGAGAAAGCAAATGTGGCCATACACTTTCTATAAAATTTAAACGTTGTTGTTCATTTTATAATGATTATGATATCCATAATATTAGGTTAATAATGACAATAATATGCTATTATCATATAAACGCCAGCCGTGATTTGTTACAACTTATATGAACAAGGGTCATAAGTTTAGTCACAGATGTTATATGAAGTTTTAATTTTTAATTTTTGAACTACATATTATACTCAATTTAAAACAAGGCAACGTATGCTATGCAAACCAGACTCCTGTGCAAACTATGCAAACTCTAATCAAGACCACATGAATCCAATCCAATGGTTGGTAATTTAGCACTTAAACCCTTTCACTCATGGGGGTGTTTTGCAATAGCCAGATGGGATGAGTGGAGGGGTTTAAGTGCTAAAATTACCAACCATCGGATTAGATTCCTATGGTCTTGATTAGAGTTTGCATAGTTTACACAAGAAACTAGTTTGCATAGCATACGTTCCTTAAAACAAACATATTTAAGGACGTATCCGTAACTGAAAAGTAGGAAAGAGAAAAAATATTAAGAGGAGAATTAAAAAAAAACACCGATGAAACTTTATCTCCTACCTTATCCACTCGGTCGGTCGGCCTACACGGCAACACCTTCCTCGGTTCCTGCGTCGGCCTCCCTCTCCTCCTCCACGTATGTCCTGCGCTCCCCTTCGGCAGCTGCTCGGCACTCATTCCCTGTTCTTTGACTTCTTTCTTCCTCTAGGCTCTTCTTAGCTTCCTTTTTGCTAGCCGCATGCTCCTCCCGCCGTGCGGTGAGGCTGGGCCGCCGCCGTCGCTAGCTTCTCCTCATAGCCGCCGCCACCACCTCTCTTCCCTCTTTCTCTGCTCCTCTCCGTGAAGGCGTGAAGGACTGCGTCGACGCACCATGGAGCCAGGAGCTCGCCACCCCGCCGCCTTGCCTTGCCTCTGCTCCTCTCCGTGAAGGACCGCATCGATGCACCATGGACTCGGGAGCTCGCCACCCCGCTGCCTTGCCTTGCATATCCAATTTTCCGACCACGTCGATCTCTTCCACCGCGCCGATCTCTGTAACATCGCCACGTGGACACCACCGAACAGGTGAGCTCTGACCTTCACGCTTACCACAAACCTCGCCGCCGTCCGTGGAAGCCGATCATCCCAAGCATCGACCGCGACGAACGTCGATCCCGATCCACGATCCAAGTTATTCATACTCTTGTTGTTTTTATTGGATTTCTATCTCTGTTGCATATTTTTGAGATCAAACGGAAGGGGCCTGCAATTGTACACGGACTCTGTCTCGGCCTGACTCCTGAATCTGACGTAATCCTATGCGCATACGGGAGGTGGCGGGCTGGACGAAAAAAAGCTGAACCAAAAAAAGTTTTGAGTCTTTATTATTAGGTGTAGATATAGAAAACAAACAATTTCTATTAAAAGGGTGAGGCAATAAAAAAAAATTCCGCCCGGCGCCGCTGCTCCCAACCCAGCCAACACAGCGCCACCTCCTCCCCTCGACGCAACCTCCTCCGCCGCCTCTCCTCGACGCCCTCCGCCGCCTCTCAACACCTTCTTGTCCACTCCCGAACCCCCTCGGCACCACCCACTCCATTCTCCGCCCCCTCGAACCTTCGTCCCAAGATCTCCATGGCTTAGCTCTAAAATCAGTGTATCCTCCACCCTGTGGCTTGACATCGTCGGGTTCTCCACTCATCCCCTCAGTTCTCACGCCCAGATGTGCAAGATCTGTGACGATGTGGAGCCTATCTCCGGCGTCGTGGTGGGGATTCTGCAGCGTGTTGGACTGTGTTGGTGCTGAGTGCCGTGCCGTGGTGGGGATTCTGCAGCGTGTTGGCCTGGACGCTGCTGCCGTGGTGTTCTCTTTGGTCCATGGTCTGGACAGCTCCGGATGTCAATTTCCTGTAGATCCAGACAAACTTCATAGCCTGGTGAGGATGGCTTTCTTATTTTCTTTTTTTTTTTCCCGGATTTGCTTCATTAGTACTAGTACACATAATGTGCGCTAGGACATAGGTCTGAAATTAGTTCTGAGAGACATTGGATATTTTAAACTTTTGAGGCTTTCGATTCAAACAAATTAATTGTTGCGATCTGAAACATCTGGTTGGACTTTAGATAGTTCACATGGAAATTGTTCTGCAAGAGGATTTAACATTTTTTTTTGAGCTTACACTGAGTGGTCTTGAGTCCTTTGTGCTCAAGACATCTATCAGAAGCCTTGATGTTGTACTCAAAGTTTTGTTAGGCGACATCTAGGCGATGACCCTTAGCCTAGGGACTAGTCGAGCCTATGCTAGCCTAGGCGATGCTAGGCATTTTGCTAGGCGATGGCTAATATATGTATATATACATTTTTTTAGCAGAATACATGTATATATACTTCAAAGAAAAGAAAAAAATTAGAAGATCAGTGATAACTGGAATGGGGAGAAAGACAAAAAAAAAGGCCCATTAACGGCCCAACTCACCCAGGATGGCCCACCAACTCCCCTTATCCTCTCCCTGCTCCTCTCTCCCCCCCCCAAACGCGCCCGCCGCCCCGCCGCCCGCCCCTGCACCGCTCGCCCGCGCCACCGCTAGCGCCCTCCGCCCGACGCTCCTCCCCCCCAACGGCGGGAACTCACGGGAGGAGCGCCGGCTGGCGGGGAGGAGGCATGGGATGCCAGCGCCGCCCGCTTCCGCGCCCCCAGCCCGTTTCCGTGCCGCCAATCACCGCCGACGTGCCGTCTTCCGCCCGTGGAGGCACTGCGCCCGCCTAGGGGTCCACCTACCCCATAGGCGGGCGGAGACCTCCGACCAGCGACTGGTCGCGCCTAGGCGAGCCCTAATCGTCGATTTTCAAAACTTTGGTTGTACTTTCCAAGACCCAACCAGACAGATTAAATTGTAAATCCCATTCTATTGCATGGTCTTATCTGTTATATTTCTTAGAGAAAGCAACCGAGCTTATTTGATTCAGTACTGTGACTACATGATTAGTTAGAATTGTTACACTACTCATTATGGTATTTGAAATCAGTTATAAATTCAGGGAACCCATGTGTAAACTGATCGTGCCTTTTTTTACCAGGTTTGATCTGAGTAGATGTGATCTATTTTCGATTGTTGAGGAGTGCAAGGGAATTCTCTGTGGACAACTCTGAAATACAGTAACAGTAAGTATCATGTTCTGTCCTTTTTTTTAGGGGAAATAGTAATTTCCATTACATAAACGAAGCTGAATCGTCAGCAATTACAGACTGAATACAAATTGGCATAGAAGCCAAAATAGGATTGTTGACACGAAATACGACGAACCATGCCTAACACACAGCAAGCCGAAAAGCGTGGCTTCAATCGGACAGCCGCACGGTTTAAAGATCCGGAAGCGTGCCAGTCAATTTGACCTGAAAACTGACAAGGACAAAAGATTATTAAATATAAAATCGGAACGTGCCGGATAAGACCAGACAGTTCCGTATATACGGCCCTGAAGCCACTTTTTACCTACATACAGCTATAGAAGGCATGCGCCAATCATGCATATGATTCATTCGGTTAATATGAAGACAAAACACGTAAGGCATTGATTGTCGAACACGCATGCATGAGAAGACATGTTTGAACAAGTGAAAGTTATCTACGAATTGAAACATAACCAAGTTCGGCAATACAGCCGACTCGGGGTCCATGAAGAAGGAACATACAGGTTATTATGAGTAAACTAATCAAGAACTTGTATCTGCCGCACGATATTCAATCCTATCAAAGTCTAAACGTTTCTAACATGCAAGAACCCACAACATGTAACAATCCAGATTGATCTAATTCGGCTACGTAAGCATATGAATCTATTTATCATGATGACATGAGAGTAAAGACATTAGAGAGCAAATAGATCTATAAAAGTAAAGAGCCGAAACTAATCAATCTAGATTGGGCAAAAGAGTGTTACAAATAAATAAAAAGTTAAAGACATGCAACACGTGATAACTTAATGAATCTACTAGACCTTGCCAAGCCTAATAGAGCCGATAACTATCTTGCTTCGCTAAGCTATCAAGCGGGCGCTGCCCGCCGGCCATCTAGTCGAGATAAACAGAGCATAAGCAAAGACTTCTTGATCATCAAGCAGACGCCTGCCGCACGGGCCATCCAGTCGAGACAAACAAGACTACTTGCATCAATATCTAAATCCACCGCATGATACTAGACATGATAGCAAGGTTGCCAGAACTTACGGAGGTCGACGGATCGATGGCTCCGCTCGAAGAACTCGACGACACGATAAAAGGACTCGAAACTTGGCACGGGGCCGGTTGTGTTGATTTGATTGTGAATATCCTTTATAATGGTCGAGGGTTTATATTTATACCCTGAACATAACATGAATCCTAAGAGATTACGATTACACAATTCATTAAAGGTAACTCAAAAACATGGTGATTCTCTTGCTATAGCCTTCCTCGGAGTCCTTGATCATCACGCTCTTCTCCTTCTATTTGGATTTCTGCTTGCCACCTTTTGCTTCCCGAATGGAGCCACCGCCTTTAAAGATAGCCGACCGCACGAATGCTTACCGAACCGTCCAGAGTTAACCGTACGGACACTTGCTGAATAGTTCAAGGTTAACCGACCGCATGAGCGTTTGCCGAATGCGCTGATCTCTTCCCTTTTCGCGAGCTTTGCCGAACGGGCCCACCTGTTGCCTTTCCGGCTCTTACCAAAATCCAGTGTTAACACATGCCCCCTCAATTTCGGGATAAAAATGAGTTTTATTCCGAAATTGACCATAAACTCTTTTCTCATCTAGGTCAACACTGTTCAAATCTGCAGCCGCCACCCGAAATCCGAATTCTCCGTTCTAGATTTCAAACCCATTTTTAGTACTCAATGGCGACCCAGGATGGAGTTCCAGAGGTAATTTCTCGCTTCTTTTATGTATTCGGCAATTTCCTCATTGATCCTTCGCTTTTTCTGATTCACTTCTTCTGGTTGCGTCACTCTGTTGAAGGAATACAAGGATGAGACTTTGATTCCCTACGCCGCGAACCCTGATTCATATTTCTTGGGGCCGATGGGAGATCGACCCGATTGAATTCATTGAGAAGGAAACTCGAGGATCCCTTTCAAATCTGGAATCACCCCGCCGAATCGGTGGCCGAACACCTTCAAGACTTGGCGTTTCCTCCAATTGCCGGATGGCGAAATTGGTACCGGGAGGATCTTTGGAGAAAAGCGGCGATCACTTGGGAGTCCCAAGACATTCAGCATTGCACGGAGTTATCCTTGTCGAGAGACACCCGGAACGATTCCCTTCCGATAGCAGCCCACCCACTTCGGGTCCGATGTCGCTAATGCCTTCATCTTTGGTCATGGCCCAATGTCTTTTACTTTGGCCGACATTTTCATGATGACCGGCCTAAATGTGACAGCACCGGCGTACCCTTCCAAGTACAAAGACAGCAGTAACCAAAAGGCAGTTAAGTTTGGAGGTGGATGGATGAAGTACATCAATACTTACAAATCATCCGGTACTGTACTTGACAAAGAATACAAGGCTTTCTTGAACATGTGGTCGCAGATTCATCTTCTGTGGAAAATCAAATGAGCCGACTACGAATTATATGGTAATGGTCAAGAGTTGGTCAGCAGCACCCGATTCCCTTGGGCAAGTATTTCTTAGGGGCTATCTATCACATGATGCACAAGACCGCTGTTCAAATACGTCAACATGGGGAAATACATTGTGTGAATGGTCCTTGGTGGTTTATCCAGATGTGGCTGCAGTTGTACATGCATCAAATAGTATCTGTAGATCTCCATGACTTGGGCTTCCCTTCAGTTAATCATGCTGAAGATGACACAGTAAAAGAAAAGGCCTGCCAAACATATGGAGAAGCAGCATCCTCTGTCAGCATTGACATAGACATTGGTCACCTCTTCAAGCTGTTCTTCAAAGGTTTTGAGAATGTACTCTGGCTCCCTTATAGGGAAAATGAGAATTTGACTCTTCCCTGCAAGTTTAGTTATGAGTTTGGGTGCTCAGACCAAGTGTCCATAGAGATTTTCAACTCCTTTATCAAGCCCTGCACTTTACCAGCAGAGTTCCACCATGGAAGGTTACTTCGCCCCACTTATGAATTTTATAACCCAAACATGGTAGCCAGACAGCTAGGATGTGGACAGTTGCCCCCAAGGCTGTTCTTCTCTAGGATCATAAAGCCCAGGGAAGAGATAAAAGATGATATGGAGGCCAAAAAAGTTTTTGAACTTGGATGGGACTTGCCAACATATGCAACTTCCCCACTCGGATTGATACATGCTGCCCATCCCTTATTTGCTTCCTGGTGGCGAGAATGGCGTGCCCACATCTTTAATATATCAGTGCATCCTTTATGCCAAGATTTGCAGGCTCAATTTGCTTCTGACAGTGAGGTAACTTTCTTGTACCTATATTTTCTCACCATTGGATTCATTCCTGATTTTAACACTTTGTCATTCACAGGATATTGAGCCTACTCCTCCTTCTCGAGCAGCTCAGTATTACCAGGCTGGGTCTATTCCTGCTTTGGGATATAATGCTCCTACTTTGGCAGCTTTCATGAAAACCCCAGCAGTTTTGGGTTCAGCACTTCCAAGAAAAGAGAACAAGAGGAAAGCCACTGCTGAATCAAGCAAGGATGTCACTGTGCCCAGGAGAACAAGATCCAAGAAAGCTAAACTGTCTCCCAAGGTACACCCTTGTCAGTTTTTAGTTTAGGCAATAATTTTGTACTCACTTCCTCTGCCTGCAGCCACAGGTTAAACTTTCAAGATCGGCCAATGCTTCAACAACCATTGAGATCCCTCCTTAGGCCTCTGCTGGAGATGCAGAAATCCAAGAAACCACTGGCTATACTGGTATTATTATCCTAGTTGATCGTTCCCTTTCTTTGTACTAGATGCACTGAATAGTTCTCACATTCTGCTACTTCTACATTTTAGAAACAGATCAATTCTTGAACAAGACAGCAGAAGAATCCTCTTCTCACCAGGCTTCTAGCTCATCATCCCTGGGCATCCAATCAAGTCCTCAACCAAGCCGGGAGTAGGATTCAACCTGAAGAAGACTCTATTCAAAAGGTAATACTTCACTTCATTGGTTTCTTTAACAATTTTGACCAATCGGCTAATGATTTTCTTTCCTTTAAGGATGAGGCCAAGCCGACTGTCAGCTACTCTTTCACAGTTGAAGAGTACATCAATGAGGGAGGCGAAGAAGCTATATCTCAGCAGAGGTTATCAGCAGAGAACCAGTCTCGGCTTAAGGAAATAGCTCTTTTGCTAACCAAGGACATCAACATTCTGGTCCAAGATGCAGATCAGATAAGGGACCTGGTTGAACTCATTGATTAAGAAATCCCTTCAACTCTCAGGGTTTCCTTAGAATCTGCAACTCATCTTGATGACCATCTTGGTAAGGTCAGGAGGGCAAACAAAAACATGGTCTCTAGAGCTGCTCTGCAGAGTGACAATCGATGAAGAAGCAACAAGCCGAGAGCTGCATTCTGAGATTCAGTTTTGCTAAACAATCTTTGTCGACTTTGGAGCCCGAACTGAAAGCTATGGAGGAAGAAAAGGCCGGGGCTAGAAGCTCAATTGGTTCAGTTAAATGCCAACATCCAGTCCCACAAAGATAGAATCGCCAATCTGCCAAGCTCCATAGATGCAGCCAAAACAAAGATAGCATCTGTTATCAAGGAGAATCAGCAGATCAAAACCAGGCTTACCAAAATCCAAAGCTCTGAGGATGACGACAAGAAGGTGCTAGAGGAAGTTAGCCGAATTAGGAATGATGCTATAGATGCAATCAAATTATTCCTAGGCGAGTGAAGCACCGGCTTTGTAATGTACTCATATGTATCATACTATATTCCTGAGCAATTGCATTCCTTGTTATGTTTTGCCCTTTTAATCTCTGCTTGATTGATAACATAGCCGAATACCTCAAGCTCCCCGATTAGGAGGACAACAGACCACCTCAGGCTTCCCGATTAGGAGAATAGCCGATCCCTTTGAACCGTCGTTTTTAATTTAGCCGAGCCTGGCCCAGTCCGGTAACGGCCCAAAAGGAGTAAACCCTATTTCGTCGCTTGGGATACCCCGAAGTATACGCCACGATCTCCATTTTGGATTATAAATAAAGCCCTTCCTCGGCCTTCACTGTTACCTCCGACTAGCATACTCATCACCGTCTCTTCATCTCTCTGCCTCATCCAACCCTAGGAAGAGGATCAATCCTTCAGAGCGCCAATGTCGAGCAGCGGCAATGATCGCGGCAAGCGTCCCGCCGAGGGAGAGGCGAGGAAGTCGAGCACCAGCCAGCCGTCGGCGCCACGGGTGAGAATCAATCAGTGGCTTCTTTGCTGTTCATGTTTCATGTTCATCTCCCCTAACCTTGGTTTTCTTCATCTGCTTAGGGCGAGGGTCATCACCGGCCAGCGCCACCTCCTCCCTCCGATGGTGGTGGCTCAACCGGGCACCTTGGACCAGCCGGTCCCTGTCTCCGGCTCCTCGAGTTCGTCGAGCTCTTCCGAGTCCGACAACTCTTTCAATGCCAACCCTTGGGGTCCGGCGGAATCGGAGGGTGAGGACCCTCTGTACATTCACGAAGAGGCGCTCGGTTCCGCAAGGAGAGGATGAGGCCCGGACCGAGCTGGGCGACGTCTCCAAGCAGTTCGGCATTGCGCAAGCCGAATGGGAGGATCGGCGCAAACAGCTTCTGCGGACGCCATCACAGTTCGGCATCCTCACATAGATTTCTTTTCTCTCAATCCTCTTCGTGTGCTGACTTGCTTTTCTTGTTCAGCACTGCAGCAGAGAATGAGCGTCCTCAAGGCAGCGGCGAACAGGGTGGCCGACAAGGTGAACGCCCGGGGGAGACTATCGAGGCACGCCTCGATGCCGTGGGCGGGCCGCGTTGATCGGGCCGTCATCCAAGGTGTGCACCTTGGCGCATCTCTTGGCTTGGCGGCGATGTCTTCCCCGACCGGCGAAGACTACTCGTCCAAGCCGTGGGCTTTCTTTGGCGGCCCTCCTCATGAGATTGAGGGCGTTAACGGCGCTGGAGCGGTATGAAGATCATCTTTGCTGCCCTCGGCGAGTCCACCAATCCTCGATGCGTCCTGAATAAGTTATTCCGGGGAGTAGTTTGTAATTAGGGATCAAATGTAAATAATCAAATTATTTTTTTCAAGATGCGTTTGTTCAAGATTTTGTGTTGGATGCTTTGAATAGTTGTCTCCAAAGATTTTTCTGAATAAAAATAACTCTAAAATGATGTTTCCCGAATGTGATGATGTCATTTTAGCCGAGTAGATCTTAGTCTTGCGTTGCAATCGATTTGACGTGTCATTGAGTATTGTCATTCAACGCTTCACTTTCTCTTCTTCCGATAAACCAACCAAATCGAGAATGTCCAAGCTAATTCCAAACCATTCGGCTATATTTTGTACTAAAGGCGATACAAACTGTATCGGCTATTTGCCAATTTCACAATTTTTTTTGGCTAAAGGCGACGTTGTTTCATCGGCTGTTTAACTTCAAACCCCTTTTATGAACCAACCTCAACACTGGGGTAATATTTTTTAAGATATCGTCCATTGATAGCTCACGGCAAATTCTTCTCCAAACAAAGTCTTCAAAATATATGCATTGCCGGGCACACATCTTTCTACCCGAAAGGGTCCTTCCCAATTCGGAGACCATTTGCCGAATGCTCGTCTTTTGATCCAATTGGCGGTATAGTCTTCCAAACCGGATCACCTTCTATGAATTGTTTTATCCTCGACTTTCTTATTGCAGTATTTGGCAACACGTACTTTGTTTTTTTCGCAATGTTTTCTAGTGCCTTGAGACGAATCAGATGCAAATCCTCCAGTTCATCTATCATCAGATTTGTATAATCTCCTTTTTCCAAATCCTTTTGTAACATAACTCGTCTTGAACCCGTTTGCAACTCCCAAGGTAACACAAAGATGATGCCCATAAACCAACTCATAGGGAGATGTTTGAGTCGACCCGTGACAAGCCATTCGGTAAGCCCACAACGCTTCATTAAGAACCAAATGCCATCTTTTTTGGCTTCTCATCAATCTTTTTTTGAATGATCTTGACCATAATCTTATTTGATGCCTCTGCTGGCCATTGGCTTGTGCATAATAAGGGGAAGAATTATACAACTTGATTCCCATGTCTTCAACAAAATCACAAAACTCAAGAAGTAAACCGAGTTCCTTGATCGGTCGTTATAGTTTGAGGGATTTCAAACCTATAAATTATATGTTCTTTAACGAAACCGATCATATTTTCTCGATGTGACCCTCTTCAATGGAATAGCTTCAACCCACTTGGTAAAATAATCCGTGGCCAAGAGTACAAACTTATGTCCTTTGCTCGAAGGAGGATGAATTTGACCAATTAAATCTATGCCCCATCCTCTAAATGGCCAAGGTTTGATTATTGGGTTCATAGCGAATCTTTGGAGCCTTCGAATATTACTGAATTTTTGACAATCATGACATCCCTTATAATATTCAAAGCAATCTTCCAAATGGTTGGCCAAAAAATAACCAGTTCTCCGAATTATCCACTTCATTCGGTAAGGCGACTCGATGTGCACCACACAGTCCTTCATGCACTTCATACATCACTTTTCTGGCCTCTTTTTTGACTCAAGCATTTAAGCAATACTCCATCTATAGATTTGTAATATAATTGATCATCAAGAAGCACGAACTTGAGGGCTTTATACCGAGCTTTCGAAACTCTCTGTGATGGATTTCTTAGATATTCGATGATTTCGCATTTCCAATCATCAACCACTCGCTCAATACTCAAAACATCTTCATCTATAGTGAGGATTTCTTGACTTTCACGATATCCAGAAGCAGCCTGAGCTAACCTATTTGCTTATTCATTGTGCCCCCTAGGGATATGGTGCAAGGTGCTACTCGAAAAGCTTTTCAAAAGTTCCCGGCATTCTTCATAATATCCTCTCAACACATCACTCTTGCATTCATATTGGCCGATTAATTGGTTAATTACCAGCTCGAAATCCCCAAAGATCTCAACAAAGAACGGCTTTTACTTCTATAAGAAACCGAAGCCCTCTAAGCAATGCTTCATACTCGCTTGATTGTTAGTAACATAAAATTCAATGGGAATAGCATACTCAAAAGTTACTCCCTGTGGAGAAATTAAGAGAATACCAGCACCACCACCTTTGCAACAGGATGAACCATCGAAGAATAAAGCCTAAGGCACAATGCTTACCATCTCAACGAAAAGATCACGATGTTGTGTAATAAAATCGGCGATAATTTGACCTTTTACCGCTTTTGCCGATTCATATCTTAAATCAAACTCTGATAAAGCCAAAATCCACTTGCCAATCCTCCCATTCAAAATTGGCATCGACAAAGATATGCTTTATTACATCAAAACTAGAAACTACCACGCATTCGGCATTTAATAAATAGTGCTGAAATTTGGTACAAGAATAATACACACATAAACAAAGTTTCTCTGTAGCCGAATACCTTGTTTTTGGATCCAAGAGTTTTCGGCTAAGATAAGCTATCACTCTCTCCTTTCCTTCAAACTCTTGTATAAGGGCCGATCCTATTGTTAGACTATCGGCCGCCACGTACAACTTGAAAGGCTTGTCAAGTTGTGGAGGTACTTGTATTGGTGGCGCCTTCATGTATTCCTTGATTTCATCAAAAGCCTTTTGTTGTACGTCACCCCATACAAATTCTTGACCCTTCTTGAGCTTTAAAAGTGGAGAAAAAGGCAAGACTCTTTTCGATAAATTGGATATAAATCTTCTCACAAAATTAATCTTGCCAAGCAATGATCAGAAACTCCGTGAGATTGGTCGGAGGGACAACCTTGTCTTTTGCTTCCATGCTCTTTTCCCAACTTCAATCCCTCCTTTATGAACAAGAAATCCCAAAAACTCACCAAATAGAGACTCAAAAGCACATTTATTTGGATTCATTTTCAAACCATGTCTTCTAGTGTACTCTAGAGTCTTCCTCAAATCGGCTAAATGCCCTTCATAGTTTCTAGACTTGACCACCACATCATCAATATAAATCTCTACGACTTTACCGATCAACTCATGAAAAATGTAATTCATAGCTCTTTGATAAGTTGCGCCGGCATTCTTTAACCCGAATGTCATGACAATCCATTCAAACAAACCAATATGACTAGGGCATCTGAAGGCTGTCTTTGATATATCTTCTATTGCCATGAAGATCTGGTTATAACCAGCATTCCCATCCATAAAGCTAATGACTTCATACCCCCGCTTTGCATCTACTAGCAAATCGGCAACGGCATTGGGTATCCATCCATCGGAGTGGCTTTATTAAGATTTCTAAAGTCTATGCATACCCTCATCTTTCCATTCTTCTTGTATACAGGAACTATATTTGAAATCCGTTCTGCATACTTGCATGGCCGAATAAAATTTGCTTCCAACAATCTCTCGATCTCTTTTTTCACATCGGCCAATACCTCCTCTTTATAGATCTTTCGTGGAGGTTGTTTGTAAGGACGATAACCGGACTTAATAGGTAATCGATGTTCAACAATAGAGCGATCCAATCCGGGCATCTCTATATAATCCCGAGGCAAAACAATCTTTGAATTCTTTTAAAAGAGCTATTAACTGTGATTTGTATTCCGGATTCAAACTTGCACTAATGTACATCGGCCTTGGCTTAGTACCATCACCAACATCTATTAACTTGTCGGCCGACATAAAACCATGCCCCAACTTTCCTTTGTTGCCATCGATTGGGTTACCCATTAAAAATTACTGTAAGAGCCGACTGCTGGGATCGGCTGTTGATCCCTGTTGAAGACATTCACAGGACCTTCTCCCCATACTTTGCCAGAAAAACAATCAATGCCGTCATATTCCCAATAAGCGGGCTCCGCAGCAGCAACACTTACAGAATCATCAGCGTGGACAACCTCAATGTTGTCTCCAACCCATTGAATAAGAATTTGGTGCATGGTTGAAGGGATGCAACAATTGGCATGGATCCGATCTCTTCCCAAAAGCAAAAGCTACCCCCCTTGCCATCAATGACAAAGAAAGTAGTGATCAAAGTCTTTGATCCAATCATTAACTTCGACATGTACAGCTCCTCGAGTATCGGAAGGATTGCCGGCGAAATCTCTAAGAACCATGTCGGTTTTTTAACAAGTCTTCACTTGTCATTCCAAGCTTCCCCGAAGGTTGTATAAGGCATAATATTGATAGCAAAGCACCTCCATCAACAAACATTTTAGTCGAGGCTTGCCATTGACGTATCCTTTTAGATAAAGTGGCTTCAAGTGACGATAGTTGGCGGTTTATCGAAAGTTGCTGTTGTGTCAATACAAGCCGAGCCATCAAATCTTGAAACTCACTTTCATCAAAATCGGAGTATACTTCTTCTTGGGCGTCTTGGTTTTCGGGGAGCTATAAACTCTGATGGGAGGAAGAAAGCCATACATGCATCACCTGAGGATCCATGCTCATCGGGTTTCTTCTTAGGGCGCCATATCGGTTTCTCTTCAGCATCTGCTTGCTTCAGTTCTTTGTTCCTTAAACGCTGAACTCTCCTCTTCTGACTCTTTCTTAGTCCTGGAGGGCACCACTGTCCTTTTTGCCAGATATATTCATGGGGACCTTCCCTCCGTTGTATCCTTTATAATGAGTCCAACGTTGATCTGCAAACCTTTTCCTTGGCTGATTTTCAAAATCTGTCTATTTTTTAGGCGCCGATCGTCCTCGAAACGTATTCCAAGTCTTTCATGGACCGGTCGGCGGTTGATTCGAGACTGCCTGTACCGAAATACTGATCACTTTGCATTCGGGGCAATTGTTTCTAGCGAGGCGACTTCAAACCTTCGTTCGGCAATGTCGAAAGAATGAACAACCCCAATGAGATTGCTCCATCTCTCTCACATGCTCTTCTTGCTCTCTGCGGTATACCTCTTCTTCGTATCTCCGGCGTTCCTCTATAAACCTTTGTTCTTCATAGTATTCCCGTTCTTGCTGTCTTTGCCATTTGCTGATCAGGGTCGACAGTGCCATTCTTCTTCGCTCTGTCAGAGGTTAGCACCTTCATCTTGCCTTTACCTTTAGAATCATCCACAGAAACCATATTCACAGAGAACGAAATCATATTTTGAGGAAAAGGTTGACCATCAATCTTCATCTTGTCATCGAACTTCAGATGTCCCTCCTGGATAGCCTTTTGAATCCACACTCTGAACACTCGGCAATCATTAATGGAATGAGAATTAGTGTTGTGATAACCACAATACTTCTTGTCTTTCACTCCTTCAGGACGCAGCATAGGATGTCCGTCTGGTAGTTTAATGCGTCCTTCTCTTACTAACAGATCAAAGAGCTTATCGGACTTGGAGACATCAAAGTCATAAGTTCCTTTTTATTGCCTCAACCAACGCTGGCTAACTTGAGTAGGCTCTTTTGCCCAAGTCGGTTAAATTTGCGGCTATCTCGTCATCATCATCATATTCAGCCGCTTCTTCCGAAAAACTTTGATACATTTCACGGCAACATTTCCCTTTTTGGAAGCGGTTATCTCTTTTGAACCCCGAGCTTGATTACTCATAGCGGCCAGTCGCTATGAAAGTTGACCAAGGTCATCAAATTCCATGCCGAACAGCTTTTCTCTGACATTCGGCTCCATGCCTGCTATCGCCATCCCAGGCAACTGATCATCTGGCAAGTTCAATGAATAACAAAGGTTCTTGGTCTCTCTAAATCTGTGAAGATACTCTTGTGGTGTTTCATTAGCTCTCTGTCTCAGACTCATGAGGTCGACTAGCTTCTTTTCATTAGTGCTTGGGTGAAGAAGTACGCATGAAACTTCTGCTCTAGTTACGCCCACGTACCAATGGAATGGACCGGCGGGGGGAGGTGAACCATGTGAAGGCTGGCCTGTAAGAGATAAAGGAAAATACCGAATTCTCCAAGCTTCATCTTTGAAGCTTCCCCAAAACGCATCAAGTACCAAGCGATGTGCTCTATGGTGCTAGTATCATCTTGGCCAGAAAACTTGGTCAAATCTGTCGGAGGCTTCACTCTTGGAGGAAGTGCCACTCTATTGTACCATTCTGGATAAGGAGATTTGTATGAATAAGATTGATTCTTCGGCTTTAGGCTGAATTGATTCTGCATCATGTCAGCCATCCTATGCATGATGACATCAATATCTGACTTTGGAGCCCCACGTGTTTGCCTTCCAGAAGGTATCCCTGATGCACTCCTGTACCCTGGATTCGGCAAAGCATCCGAGCGATGTAATCGATAAATTCACGATATCCATCTCCATACATGTTTCTTTGCAACTTGTTTGATCTTTGGGGACACTTTGAAAGCGCATCTGCGGCACATCTTCTGTTGTACAAAATGTCACTTGACCATAGGTAGGAAGCGGCTGTTTCTCATTAGGGACTGGTCCGTCTTTGTTTGAACCAGATGCTCCTTCATCTCCAGTAGGCTTTTCTTAGTATTTTGGCGGGTTGAAGAGTGTTGGTCCACGGATTGGTCCTGCATTCTCTTCAAATACTTATCAGCCACTGGGCCGAAAGTACTAACCATGATTGCACGAAAGGTGTTCAAAAAAGGCGTGTTATGATTTGTAATAGTTTCTCCTAGAGCTTTGTGAACCAATTCGACACCTTTTGAGCCTCTTCTTCTTCTTCGGATTAATAATCAGTTGATGTGGAAGAAGAACCCTTGGCAATGATCGCTTTTGGAAGACCTTATTGCTCTTGTTCTTGGTGAAAGACATCAAACACTTTTGCTGAAATTGATTACATGCTTGTTGCACCAACTCCCTTGAACTCTCCGGCAATTCATCTAAAGTCACATCCAGAACGTGATTGTTATTGATTTTAGACATCTTGAACAACGGTGTCCCACCGGACGTGCCAAAAAGTGTATTGACACGAAATACGACGAACCGTGCCTAACACACGACAAGCCGAAAAAGCGTGGCTTCAATCGGACTGCCGCACGGTTTGAAGATCCTAAGCGTGCCGATCAATTTGACCTGGCCGACAAGGACAAAAGATTATTAAAAATAAAATCGGACGTGCGGATGAGACCCGATTGCCTTCCGTATATACGGCCCTGAAGCCACTTACGACGACATACGGCTATAGAAGCTGTCTGCCAATCATGCATATGATTCATTCGGTTAATATGAAGACAAAACACGTAAGGCATTGATTGCCGAACACGCATGCATGAGAAGACATGTTTGAACAAGTGAAAGTTATCTACGAATTGAAGCATAACCAAGTTCGGCAATACAAATTAGGCTTCGGGGTCCATGAAGAAGGAACATACAGGTTATTATGAGTAAACTAATCAAGAACTTGTATCTGCCGCACGATATCCAATCCTATCAAAGTCTAAACGTTTCTAACATGCAAGAACCCACAACATGTAACAATTGATTGATCTAATTCGGCTACGTAAGCATATGAATCTATTTATCATGATGACATGAGAGTAAAGACATTAGAGAGCAAATAGATCTATAAAAGTAAAGAGCCGAAACTAATCAATCTAGATTGGGCAAAAAAGTGTTACAAATAAATAAAAAGTTAAAGACATGCAACACGTGATAACTTAATGAATCTACTAGACCTTGCCAAGCCTAATAGAGCCGATAACTATCTTGCTTCGCTAAGCTATCAAGCGGACGCCTGCCGCACGGCCATCTAGTCGAGATAAACGAGCATAAGCAAAGACTTCTTGATCATCAAGCGGGCGCTGCCGCCGCGGCCATCCGGTCGAGACAAACAAGACTACTTGCATCAATATCTAAATCCACCGCATGATACTAGACATGATAGCAAGGTTGCCAGAACTTACGGAGGTCGACGGATCGATGGCTCCGCTCGAAGAACTCGACGACACGATAAAAGGACTCGAAACTTGGCATGGGGCCGGTTGTGTTGATTTGATTGTGAATATCCTTTACAATGGTCGAGGGTCTATATTTATACCCGAACATAACATGAATCCTAAGAGATTACGATTACACAATTCATTAAAGGTAACTCAAAAACATGGTGATTCTCTTGCTATAGCCTTCCTCGAGTCCTTGATCATCACGCTCTTCTCCTTTTATTCGGCTTCCTGCTTGCCACCTTTTGCTTCCCGAATGGAGCCACCGCCTTTAAAGATAGCCGACCGCACGAATGCTTGCCGAACCGTCCAGAGTTAACCGTACGGACACTTGCCGAATAGTTCAAGGTTAACCGACCGCATGAGCGTTTGCCGAATGCGCAGATCTCTTCCCTTTTCGCGAGCTTTGCCGAACGGGCCCACCTGTCGTCTTTTCGGCTCTTACCAAAATCCAGTGTTAACAAGGATCATCATCCCAGTAACGTAAACTACCCAAAGTAGCTAACTCATGTGCCACTTTATTACTCGCTTGGGGCCTGTGCTGAATGCGCCAGGTAATGAAATTCGAGGATAGGAGATCTCTGAGCTCAGCCACCAAGTGTGTCATCGCACTCAGGTCCAGCTATTTGTATTGCACTGCCTTCACTATCTCCAGAGCATCAGCCTCAACGATCACATGACCCACCCCTTCGTCAATTGCAGCTTGCACTCCCTGAATACAAGCAATAATTTCTTCTTGCAATGGTTCCAGGAGCGCTTCCGGTCTTCCTCTGTGGGCCAACACTGCGTCGCCATCAAACAACAACATCATAGCCTTTTGTCTCAAGCAAGTTGGGGTAGGCTAGAGATGAAACCGAAAAGAGATGAGAAACTAGGAGACACAAAAGGGCACACGACAGAAAGAGGTCACGGTTCAGGCACGTTGATTGCCAGTCTCCAAGCGCTCCTATCCAAAACTAAATCCTTATAAATATTCCACTCCTTAAGGTCTCTCTTAACTGACTCGTCCCAAGTCAGTTTAGGTTGACCTCTACCGCTCTTTACATTATCGGCCCGTTTCAGAACCCCACTACGCACCGGCGCCTCAGGAGGCCTCCGTTGGACATGTCTAAACCATCTCAACCGATGTTGAATCAATTTCTCCTCAATTGGTGCCACCCCAACCCTATCCCGAATATCGTCGTTCCGAACTCTATCCCTCCTGGTCTGCCCACAAAACCAACGCAACATACCGTCAAAGTCTCTCAGAATACACCCCAATCGCGAGCTCATGTTAGGATCAAAGGCCGCATCGCAATTAACTTTGACATGTCCTTCAGGCGGGCGCTCGCATTTTTTACCATGCTCTGCATTCACTGGAATTTCAGTCTTCTTATGCGAGTCTCTGTTGCACCATGCAGATAGGTACACCTGAATACCATGTGCCAAACAGCTTGGTGTTCTCCCCGGCTCCCCATCCCTAATTCTATTCCTCTCTGTCCAGCAGTACCAGAGGGCAATACAACATTTCAGCCTTGGTTCTTCCTTCATATTCAACACAGACTCGATCACCTCTCTTGCTGATCCTTTCTCAACTAGGACGGTTCTTTCGTGTTCTAGACTGAGTATACTCCACACCTGAGCCTTGATTTTACATTTGAAGAATAGATGGGCCCCATCTTCATCCGGACGTGAACAGACAGCACATTTAGTATCAACGTCCATGCCGCGCTGTTTCAGGTTCATCCGCAAGGGGTGGCTGTTATAAGCAAACTTCCATAGAAAGTGCTTGATTTTTCCTGTGCAATCGAGTCCCCACAGCCGCCTCCACATCATCATGAAACCATGGTCTGGAGTGGAAACCGACCCTCCCTCTCTTTTCTTCTGACGTAACTGATCATCTCTGAAAACTTTGTATGCACTCTTCACTGAGAAAACCCCCTTCTTATCAAAGTGCCAAGCTGCCAAATTATTCATGCCTCCATGGATCGGAAGGGCAAGGATTAGCCTGGCGTCTTCTTCCCAAAACGTATCTGTTACCAGAGGGATATCCCAACTACCAGTTGATGGATCGATTAGTTCCACCACGTCCCCTAGAAGCATGCCCCCCTGGGAGTAATTGGTCTTCTAGTTATGTCACGTGGCAACCATGGATCATTCCATATGTTCAAATTCTCGCCATCCCCTACTCTCCAAATCAATCCCTTCTTCAGCAAATCAATGCCTCGTAGGATGCTTCTCCACGAATATGAGATGCTAATTCCTGGCTGTGCATCTAAGCATGATTTACCAGGATAGTGATGGGTATTAGCCTAGTGCTTTACCTAGTTACCTAGTTATCTACCTAAGTATTTACTTTACCTTGCTGTAATCATAGCATAGGTTCCTTGGCAACCAAGTTGATCATGGTGCCTTGGCAACCAAGTAGAAGAGGAATATGCTTTATGCAGTTAGGGAGTAGTTGAGCCTCTGCTCTATATAAACAGGGCATCTATCTTGTACCAGTGTGAACCTTTTGCAATTTCATCAATACAATCCAAGCGGCATACTTGCCAAGCTGCCCTCTGGGCAGGGGAAAATATCTCTCTCTTGATCTATGCAACAATTGGTATCTAGAGCTAGGTTAGGAGAGAGCAGAGAGGGCCATGTCCACCTCCAGCCATCGCAGCGTGTAGTCGCCGCAACCGCCGCGGCGAATGCCAACCCGCGGCGACGCGGTGGAGAACCCAGCCAGATCGCGCCCAGCGCCTGGTCATGGGCAGAGGCCGCAGCGGCGCGGGCGGTCGAGGCGGCTCGGGCAGCAGCAGCCGCAGCCATGGCAGCGGTAGCGACGCCGAGCCGGAGCGGGAGCGGGCGCCGCAGATGGCTCCAGGAGTCCCGAGCCGTGCCGCCGGAGTAGTCGCTTGATCGCCAGTTCGACGCCGGGCGCGGAGGCCATCGCGGATCTCCAGCGCTCGTCTACAAGGACTCGGCGCGGCGACCCCATGGCCCATGCTCATGAAGACGAACTACCATGAGTGGAGTTCACTGATGAAGTTGAAGATGCAGGCTTGTCAGCTCTAGGATGCGGTGGAGTACGGCGACCTCCCGTACCAGGAAGATCGGCGTGCGCTGGAGGCCATCATCGCCGGGATGCCACCAGAGATGGGCGTTCCCCTCGCCGACAAGGCGACGGCCATGGAGACCTGGGACTCCATCGCCACAGCACGCATAGGCGTAGATCGCGTTCGTCGCGCCGTGCTCCAGCGCCTGCGCAAGGAGTGGGAGGATCTCGCCTTTCGCCCGGGGGAGCAAGTCGAGGACTTCGCTCTGCGCTTGATGGCGCTGAGGCAGCAGATGACCCTCCTCAGTGAGCAGCACATCGACGAGGAGCGCGCGGTGGAGAAGTACCTACGCGCCATCCCCAAGAAGTACGGGCAGATCAAGATCGCCATCAAGACGCCCCTCGACTTCGACGAGCTCACCATCGAGGAGATCACCGGGCGGCTGAAGACGGTGGACGACCTCGACGCCGATCCATTGCCTAAGCCTGCCTCCATGGGCGGAAAGCTCATGCTCACGGAGGAGCAGTGGCTTGCGCGCCGTAAGAAGAAGCGAGGCCGGCGGGTCCAGCAGTTCAACGCGGAGCCACGACGGCGGCGCGCGGTAAGAAGGTGCGCCGCTAAGGCGGAGGCCAAGCGCCGGGCGGCGGTGGGCGGCTAAGGCAAGAAGGCAGCACCGGCGGCGGCGGATCGAAGGACGAATCGCGACGACACCGCCATCCGCGCCACCAGCGGGCTACACGGGCAAAGGATTGTCCGGGCCACGCCGGAGCGCCATGCAGTGGCACATGTGGCGGAGGCCGACGACGCTGCAAACCGCACTTCCGCCCACGGCTTCATCGAGCTGGACGAGGAGCAAGCCGTGGTCTGCTCCAACATCAACATCGACCTCGACGAGTCCCACGCCCGTGCGTTCCTGGTCACCGGCTCCGGCGAGGAAGCGCTGGACGGTTGGTACCTCGACAGCGGCGCCACCCACCACATGACCGGTCGCCGCGAGCTGTTCTTCGACCTCGACACCTCCGTTCGTGGCTCGGTGCGCTTCGGCGACGCCTCAAAGGTGGAAATTCAGGGCATCGGCTCCATCGTCTTCCAGGCCAAGAGCGGTGAGCAGTGCGTGCTTCAAGGCGTCTACTTCATCCCGAAGCTGCGCAACTCCATCATGAGTTTGGGGCAGCTCAATGAAGGCGGATCCAAGGTGGAGATCGATCATGGCGTACTCGCATGCAGGATCGACATGGGCGCCTCCTCGTCAAGGTGCGTCAGGGACCCAGCCGCCTCTACGTCCTCCACCTCAACGCTACACAACCCGTCTGTCTCGCCGCACGAGCCGACGATGAAGCCTGGCACTGGCACGAGCGCTTCGGTCATCTCCACTTCGAGGCACTGCACCAACTCGAAGCAAGGTCCATGGTGCGCGGCCTGCCCGTGATCAAGCACGCCGAGCAAGTCTGTGACACCTGCGTCACGACCAAGCAGCGCCGTCGACCGTTCCCGCAGCAGGCGCTCTACCGCGCGCAGGAGCAGCTGGAGCTGGTCCACGGCGACCTTTGCGGACCAGTCTCGCTAGCAACTCTGGGCGGGCGGCTCTTCTTCCTTCTCATGGTCGACGACGCCACACGCTTCATGTGGGCGGTGTTGCTGCCATCCAAGGATGCCATAGCGGACGCCGTCAAGGAAGTCAAGGCGGCGGCAGAGAAGGAGAGTGGGCGCCCACTCAAGGTGTTGCGCACCGACAACGGTGGCGAATTCACTGTCGCGGAGTTCGCCGACTACTGCACCAAGGAGGGCGTGCAGCGGCACTACTCCACGCCCTACTCTCCCCAGCAGAATGGCGTGGTGGAACACCGAAACCAAACCGTGGTGGCCACCGCTCGTGCCCTGCTGAAGCAGAGAAGGATGCCGGCCAAGTTCTGGGGGGAGGCGGTGATGACCGCCGTGCACCTGCTCAACCGCTCACTGACACGGAGCTTGCAGGGCAAGACCCCCTACGAAGCTTGGCACGAGCGCACGCTGGCGGTGAGCCATTTGAAGACCTTCGGCTGCGTCGCCTACACCAAGGATTTGGGCCAGCTGAAGAAGCTGGATGATCGCGGCAAGGCGGGCGTCTTCATCGGCTACGCGGAGGGTGCCAAGGCGTACCGGATCCTCGATCCGGTGACGCAGTGGGTCAAGGTGAGCCGTGACGTCGTCTTCGACGAAGGACACGGCTGGGACTGGTCGACCCCAGGCGCAGGGAGCTCGGCGGCGGCAGGAAGCGACTTCACCGTCGAGTACTGGCTGTCGCACCGAGCTGGAGGTGCACCTGAGGCATCACCATCGACGGGCAGAACGCCTACACCGCCTGCTGCAATGCCTTCTGCACCCTGCTCGCCGTCTCCAGGTGTCGACGAAATATCGGCGGCAGTCTACCAAGGGTATACCGACGGTAGTGATTTATGGTGGAGGCACACTATTAGACTACAAGCGAGATAGAACAGGTACACACGGTTTACCCAGGTTCGGGCCGCTTGATGCGTAATACCCTACGTCTTGCTCTTCTTCTATTGACGAAAAGGATTGAGAGATATTTTGGAGGGGTCCCTGCCCGCCTTATATAGTCTGGGGGGCAGGGTTACAGATCCTGAAAGCCCGAGGTGGTCGGTTACAAACAAACCGTATCTAAGTAGAGTACAATTGGTTTCCTAACCGACTAATTACCTTACATGACAAGTAACTCTTAATTGTCCGCTTGGGACTCCGACCAGGCCAGAGAGGCCGATCGGTCTTGGTCTTGTGGGCTGGGCCACCCTGTCTGTCGAGGCCAAAGGCCAGCCGTGAGGGTATATGGGTCTAAACCCCCACAGCTAGTCCTCGAGCACCATGAATCTTGAGGAGTAACACCGCTTCGACGCTTGCCGACCAGTTCGGATTGTAACCTTGCATAGTTGTAGCTTGTCATTGACTTGCCGACCAGTTCCGCGAAGAACCGACCCGTTCTGCAAAGAACCGTCCAGTTCAGCACAACGCCAGGCAGTTCAAAGAAGGAATCGACCCCAGAGGCAAATTCATTCGTCTTTGTCGAAAGATGCATGTTGCTCAAGAAAAAAGAAAAAAGCAGCTCATGTCTAGAGACGTGGGCCCACAATAGCATATGATATCAGATATCATTTGTTTAATGAAAGAAACTAGTCTTTCAGAAAAGCCATATAAAAGGTAGGGGTTAGAACCCATATTAATAACAGGCCCAGTCACTGCTAAGTAACGTGGGCCCACGTAGTCCCCAAGGTTGTTAGAAGATGAGAATCATGTTGTAGCAAGCTTTCTTGAAAGAACTTGATAATCACTCAGAAGAAGCACCTTTTTTAGAAAAAAGATGCAACTCTGAAATCGAAACAATTAAAAGCCGAAAACTATACTGAATGGGCCTGATACCCAGCCAACGGCCTAGTTAACCGTTCACCTTGTCAGAGGGGCAAAAAAGACCATCCCGGCACGGAGGCCGAGAAATCTGTACTGGAGAACGTGCCACGGCGGTTCGCCTTCGGTCGTGGCCGCAACGATGGCACTTTCCAGTCGTGGGGAAAGCGATCCATCACGGAGCTATGCAGTGATTCCCACCCGCCAGCTTATCTTCCTGACGGCTGCTTATAAATAGAAGGCGCGGCGGTGAGAAAAAACATCCCAAATCCAAAGAAACCCTAGCCGGTTGCTTAGTTCTTCCTCTTCCAATCCTTTCTCGCGACACTCCAGCATCATCAAATGGACCGCGGCAAGCGGCCGGCGGAGGACTCAACGAGCGGTCCTCCCAGCAGACGCCGCCGTAATGCAGGGTAGGCAGCCGTATTACTGTAGTACACACGTTTGGTGAGAAATCAAAATTCGATCTGACTTGATTTGTTGATTGCGGTGTGCTTGGCTATTGGTATCTCAAACGCCAGCAATTCCCCTCGCGCGAGGAGGTCGGCGCGAAGAAAATGCCGGGTCGGCATGCCATGGTGACAAGAACGGTCACCATGGCGAATCAAGGAACGGCCGAATGCCGTGATGGGGGCGCCGAGCAAAGCCGAGGCGGAGGCGCAATAGCCCGGATCAACCGGTTGGCGGCGATGAGAGGGTGGCTCAATCGAGGAGGAGCCCAGACCGTCCTCCCAGCGGCGGTAGCGTGCCGCCTTCACCGGAGCGGCAGGAGATTCCCTCCGGAGCGGCCGAGAACACACCCGGCCGAATCCAAGGGTTCGTGTCCCCACGGCGTGCCACTGGCGCCGTTGGCGCCGGCATTACCCGCCGCCTGGGGATCTCCGGGGACTCACCGCCCTTCCGGAAGGAGAACGCCGCAGACACTGAGTACCTCATTCGGGACTTCGACGACGCCGACACCATAGTGGAGGAGGTGACCGCTGAGGACGCCATGAACGACGCCCCGTGACGCCCCCGCCAGTGTTCAGCGTGCCGCCAGCCAGACGCTTGGTAGAGGACTGCTTTTACAGCTTCCATGGGTTTACCGGCCCTTGAATGAAAGTTCTTCTTAGGGCGTAATCTATGTGAAGCTCGTACTGCAGTAGCCAAACGTCATAGCTTTTGTGTAGAATGCCGTAGACAAGTAGTTTGTACTAGGTCCTGAATGACCCAATCTGATGTGGAAAAACAGTCACCTTGCATTGTTAATTTCTTCGTTGGATCTCTTATCGACTCAATCTAAATACTTTGTTATTCTTTGATGAATGCAAATCTCAAGTTTCGGTCCCAAACCGAGCAATCAATCGATGCGCAAGTTAATCGAAGGAGCTCAGTCCCCAGGCTGATCTGGTCGACCAGTACTTAATAGTGCATATCCAGGCTATGTGCCCAGTCCCCAGCCTGATCTGGTCGACCAGGGCTTAAGAGTACGCAGCTCGGCTGTGTGCCCAGTCTCCAGACTGATCTGGTAGACCGGGGCTATACATATGACTTCTGTAAGAGCCCCTAGTTCCCAGCCCGACTGGTGGACTAGACTGATCATGCATTCAATGGGTGGGCCTAGTATCCAATAAGACTAGCGCACCATGACTTTAGTAAACGGCTCACCATACCGTATAGGAAAAATAACTGGGTAAAGGTAACTCGGCCCAAGAAAGCAGTTAAAAATTAGGGTAAAAAGAACGTCCACAGTGACCTCGGGAGAGTCAATGGGCTACCCGCATGGTATAAATAGCCCGACGGCCGCCGCTTCCTCTTCTACATTTAGCAGTCGTCGCCATTTCCGCTGCTTTCTTCTCCTCAATCTCCAGCGCACAAACTAGGTTTTCGACAACTGCCATCCGCGCACTCTGCATCTCACCCACGCAGCTTGATAACCAAAATGGGGAAGAAGATCTCAGTGACGGAGGCGACGCGCAAGAAGCTGATGGAAACCCATTGGCAGAAATCTCTGACGACGCAGAAGTCATTGGAGACAATGGCGCAGGGAGGCCTGCTGCCGCCACCGGAGTTGGTGGTGTGGAGGGCGCCGCCAGCAGGTGAACGCTATCCCTAGTCCTATGAAGATTGTGTTCGAAGATTATTTCTCCCGAGGATTAGGGATTCCGATGCACAACTTCCTGAGGGATTTGTGTATTTTTTGGGCGATTTCAATCTGTAATCTTCCCCCCAACTCCATTTTGACCATTGCTATCTTCGTGGCGTACTGCGAGTGCTATTTGGGAATAGCGCCGCACTTCAATCTGTTTCGCCACCTGTATGTCCTAAAGAAGAAAGGGGAAGGGTCTGATGGATCTCAGGTGGCCGGCGGTTGCTACATTGCACTGAGGGAGGGTGTAAAGTCCCGCTGGATGGCCGTTGGACATACATCAAACAACAAGAACTGGATGAAGCGCTGGTTTTACATCAACCAGAATCTTGAAGGCCGACCAGTTCCTTGTGATGTCACTCAGATTCCATAATTCAATCCCCGGTGGCCTAAAAAACCAGATGTGGATCAAATGGTTCAGATCAAAGAACTGTTATCCCTGATGGATTTCAGCAAGATTGACGGGATTGTGGTTGCTAGCCAGTTCATTGTCCACCGCATCCAGCCTCTGAAGGAGAGAGTAAACTTCATGTTTGAGTACCAAGGGCGCGGAGACCTGTCTCGAGAGAGCAGAAAAAGTCTGGAGGGTGAAGAAGTGGAGAACCGACTATCGAAGATGTTTGAAGGTTTTGCCAAGTACTCCTTCCCAAAAGAAGGAGTACCCCCTTTTAATTTGAAGAATCCTCCTCCACCGGTAAGTGAAGGGTAGTTATAATGCTCTATTTCAGTTAATCTTCGCATATGTGATTGACTTGTAATGTGGCTTAACAATGTCTTGGACAGGATCGCCAATCCTTTGTGTCTCTTGTTCCAATAGAACAATGGCCTGCTGGTGACGCGATCCGAGGCCAGCCAAAGAAGACCAAACCATCAGAAGAGGTCGAACACGGTAGCCAAGGCGGAAAGGATGCTTCAGGTGTTCCTGAAAAACAGCTGAAGCGTAAGGCGACGGGGAAGGACCCAATGCCGCCGCCACCAGAGAAGAAGGCGAATCCCACCGGTACCAGGGCCGGTGGCAAACTAAAGATCAATGAGGAGCTTGAGACGCGACGCCGAGCAATAATCGAGAGCTCGGACTCGGCCTTGAGGAGGATCTGATCCCCGAGTCGAGAAGTTCGAGCCAAAACGTTCGAGGAGGAGCCGCCGCGCCGACCGGCCACCACCACCAGTACTCCACGTCGGTCACGTCCCGAGGAGGGGGACACCATCGACCACAGGTCAATCACAGGCCAGAACCGGTGCACCTGTCACTCAAGATTCTTCTGAAGAACTGGAAGAGATCACAGGGCATCTTGAGAAACCAAAACGGGTTCTAGAAAAAGTAAGCTTCATAGCCCGTCAGGTAGAAGACGGAGAGTGGCAGGTATTTGAGTCCAAGGTTGACGCCCTGATTCAAGAGAACATTGAGACTTCCTTCAAACAATCAAGGGAACATGTGCGGGCACATACTCAAAATGAGCATTCGGTGTGTGACTAAATCATTCGCCAGAACTAATGTATTATAATATTTTTCAGGGCCTGCAAAATGTTGCTCAGCAGCGGATGGACATGATAGAGCAGTTCCGGCCTATCATGGCCAAAAATGAACGCCTGCACAGTGAGAACGCTGCCCTGACGTACAAGGTTAGCGTCCTTGAAGGGAAGGCGAAAGGTAAAAGTGTTGTCCACACCTCTGGAATATCTGTAAATCTATATATCTGGTGTTATCACACGCCCTGCAGAACTAGAGGAGGGCGATCAGCTGAAGGCGCAGGAGTTATCACACGCCCAGCAGCGTATTGAAGAGCTGAAGGTGGAGTTGACAGGTCGGTAACCGATCACTTCCTTCTCCTTATGTCCCAAAATTGTTTTAACACCTATCAATATTTATCTGGACAGAGCTCCGAAGAAAACACATGGCGCAGTTTGGGGTGCTGACTGAGGAGAACACAAGACTCAAGGAATGCTGGCAAGAGGTCGAGGCCGGACTGAGGCCACTGATGAAAGAGCTGTCTCCAGAAACCGTGGAGATATCCGACCACGTGAACAGCCCCGAAGTCATCCACGGATCTTTGCAAGAGGTCCCGGCCCTTGTTCAAAGATTTTGTGCGTGAAGCGGGTCGGTTCTTGGTGTCCTTCGTTCAAGGCGGCCAAGTCGCACTACCCCGAATCGACCTCAAGAGGGTTGAAGAAGGGGCAGCGGCCAACACCAGGCCGTAAGAAGTGAATGACCTTCGACTTGGCTTCTAGGACACTTTGCATCATCTAGGGTAATGCAGAACGTCAAACTGGTCGATGAAGGATCATCAAGCCAGGCCTCTTGAATTGCCGAGCGTCTCCTTGTAAATTTGTGAGAAACTGCCTGTCATGCATATACACTTGTTTATTGTGCTCGGCCTGTACCATGTGTTTAGCTATTTACTTAGAGTTATCCATATTCGCTGGCTTGCATAATGATATTTGGAATACCATCGATTAAGTTAGAGCTAGGAACTCTTAACTGCAAGGCTTGAGGTAGGTAAACACAAAGAGCTACAAAAAAGACATAAACAACGTAGGTTAAAATTATGAAACTTCAGCGGGTTCACAACAAGCAATTAATTCAAGTCAAGTTGAAGCGGTAAACGAGCATGAAACTCGTTTAGTTTTTAAAGAAGTTCATATGCGTGTAGTCATGTAGCATCCTTTGAAGCGAATCAGCTCGTTAGGTGACTAGGTGACCTCTGTGGAACAGCACTGTTGCTGGAACGCTTAGGACCCTAGTACCGTTAGAGAGCGACTGCTAGTATCTCCTGTGCTCTGTGGCTCGGAGCCGTAACACGTGATCGGAGGAACTAGAGACAGTGCCTTTTCTGATTGTTCCTGTCGGAGCATTAGACTGTATGGCTTATTGAAAAGTATGTTTTACAGATAAAACATTTGCACGAAGGAGGTGAATCATGAACCAAACTCTATTAACTTCGACTGAATACAAAAGAAAAAAGAAAAGATACATATTTTATTCTATGCCGCCTATCAAGGATATAATCTTATAAGCTGCTCGATATGCCAGGAGCTGGGTACATTGATGCCATCTAAAGTGCAGAGCCTGTAAGATGTAGGCCTATTGACTGCCTTTATCATGAATGGCCCCTCCCGGTGAGAGGACAGCTTGTGAAGGCTTTCCGTCTTACGCTGCGCGCCGAGCACCAGTCGCCGACAAAAAGCGATCTTTGACGTTGCGGTTGTAGTAACGGCACGAGCTAGCCAAGCAATACCGGCGTTACGAACGCGCGTGTCAAGGCGTCGTTCTTCCAGGGCGTTGATATCGAGCTCCCGTGCTTCATCCGAGGCGTCTTCGTCGAAATACTCGATCCTGGGAGACCAGTGAGCGACCTCGGCTGGTAGTACAGCTTCAGAGCCAAATATCATGAAGTATGGGGAGACGCCCGTGCTGCGACAGGGCTGGGTACGCAAGCTCCAAATCACATATGATAGTTCTTTTAACCATCGCCCTGGGTACAAGCCATCTTCGCGGAATAAACGCTTGCGCAGGGCATCGATGATCATGCCGTTGGCGCGCTCGACCTGTCCATTGGCCCTTTGGCGAGCGGCAGACACGTGCTTGACTTGTATGGACAAGTCATCACGTAAATCCCGAGTGACTTCCCCGTGAACATCTTTGCCGAGGTCGGTGATAATGCTTTGTTGGGGATGCCAAAACGGTGAATGACATCATTAAGCATCTTCGAAGCCTTCTTTGCAGTTGCCTTGACTAGGGGTTTGTACTCGATCCATTTGGAGAACTTGTCTATGAGGGCATAGACGTATTTAAAACCGCCTGGTGCTGTTTTAAATGGTCCGATCATGTCGAGTCCCCAGCATGAAAAGGGCCAAGAGACTGGAATCGTGTGAAGTTCATGTGTGGGGACATGGATCTGTTTGGCGAAAAACTGACAATTCTTACAGTGTCGAACTAAGTGCTCGGCATCGGCACGACGCTGGGCCAGTAGAAACCAGCTCGAAAAGCCTTACCGACCAGCGTCCGCATGGTTACCACATGTGCCAGAATGGATTTTGCCTAGTAGAGCGATGCCGTCCTCCGGTGTGATGCACTTCTGGAGTATTTCAGCCTTGGCGCTTTTGCGCATAAGCTGGCCGTCAACTAAGATGTAGTTGCGACTTCGACAGACGAGGCGTTCTGCTTCATTCTTATCGTCTGGCAATGCCTTGTTGATGAGGTACTGGATGAAAGACAACCTCCAGTCTGATGGAGGGGCCTCATGTTGTTCGTCCGACTGATCGATCGCGTCGCCGTTGAGCCCAGGCTGGTGGTCGAGCTCCGGAATGTTGTCTAGACCTGAAGACTGGTCAACCCGTTTGCTGACCGGAGCCACCAGATGGGAAGTGCCGGGATTAGGCGGTGGCTGTGCATCAGGATTTGGCGAAGGTAACAGCTCGGGAGACAGCTGCCTTTTGTCCGGCTTCCCCTCGTGAATGGATGGCGTGATCAGGTCGTGAATGAAGACTCCATGAGGGACTTCTGATCGGGATGACCCTAATTTGGACAATTCGTCAGCTGCTTGGTTCTCTGCCCGGGGCACATGGATGAACTCAAGGCCATAGAATTTGTCTTCAAGTTTGCAGATCGTGGCCACATAGGCATCCATCTTTTTCGTTGGTGCAGTCCCAATCTTTGTTGACCCGAATGACCCGGGGCCGAATCGCCATAGACGAGAAGCCGCTTGACGCCAGGCTCAACAGCAATGCGGAGTCCATGCAATGCGGCCTCATATTCGGTGGCGTTATTGGAGGCTTTGAAGTGGATACGCAGAACATATCGCTGCTGGCCCCCGAAAGGTGCTATGAAGAAGACTCCGGCTCCTGCGCCACCTATATTTAGCGAGCCATCGAAGTACATCTTCCATTGTTCTTCAACCGTATCAGATACGGGTAACGTTATGTCCGTCCATTCGACCAAAAAATCGGCTAGGGCCTGAGACTGTATAGTAGTGCGGCTGCGGAATCCGAGCTGAAAAGGGCTGAGCTCGATCGCCCACTTGACAATTCTGCCAGTGGCGTCCTTGTTGCGCAAGATGTCCCCGAGCGCGTACTCAATAACCACGGTGATGCCGTACTGCTGGAAGTGATGTAAGACCTTCCGTTTAGTGACTAGAATCGTATAAAGGAGCTTTTGGACATGCGGATATCGCTGCTTGGTCTCGTTGAGTACCTCGCTGATGTAGTATATTGGTCGCTGGATGGGATGAACGAACTTGGGTTCGTTGCGCTCCACCACCAAGACGGTGCTGATCACTCTGTCGGTGGCGGTAATGTAGAGCAGCAGGTGCTCATCCCCTATGGGTGCCGTGAGGACGGGTGGTGAGGATAAGTAGGTCTTAAGCTCGTTGAAGGCGGCGTCGGCTTCTTCGGACCATACGAACTTCTCCTTCGCTCTGAGCAGACGAAAGAAGGGAAGACCCTTGTCACCGAGTCGGGATATGTACCTGCTAAGGGCGGCTATGCATCCTGTTAGCTTTTGGATGTCCTTGATGCACTTGGGAGGCTTCATATGCCGTCTTGGCTAACCACGCTACCGAGAAGTGCGCCGGAGGGAACGCCGAATACGCACTTGTTCGGGTTGAGCTTCCACTGAAACACATTTAGGGCCTTGAAGGTCCTATCAAGGTCATCGATCAGGGTTGAGGCCTCTTTTGTTTTCACCACTACGTCGTCAACGTATGCTTCGCACAATCCGTCACGGATCTCTGCTTTGAGGCACTGTTGTATGGCGCGCTGGTATGTTACACCAGCGTTTTTTAAGCCGAACGACATGGTTGTGTAACAGTAAGCACCGAAGGGAGTTATGAACGATGTCTTTTCTTGATCATCTAAAGCGAGGGCAATCTGGTGATAGCCCGAGTAGCAATCTAAGAAAGAAAACAATTGGCAACCCACGGTGGAGTCGACCACCTCATCGATGCGAGGGAGCAGAAAGGGGTCTTTTCGGCAGTGTTTGTTGAGATCGTTTAATCAACGCACATCCTCCATTCATTATTCTTTTTGCGTACAAGGACTGGATTTGCTAACCAATCCGGATGGTACACTTCTCTAATGAAGCCGGCATCTAAGAGCCGGGTTATCTCTGCCCTAATTGCCTCCTTTCTGTCCCGAGTGAATCATCGTAGCTTCTGCTTGACTGGTTTAGCTGTCTCGGAGACATTAAGGAAGTGCTCGATCCGTTCCCTGGGGACACCGGGCATGTCAGCAGGTTTCCACGCAAAAACGCTTATGTTTTCCTGCAGGAAACGGACGAGCGCGTCTTCCTATTTGGGGTCAAGGTTGCCCCCGATCATCGCCGTCTTGCTGGGATCTCCGGGGACTAGGTTGACCTTCTTGTTTGCCATGGTAATCTCTTTAGGGCGCTGGTGCTGCTTGACTGGAGGCTCGAGCTCTGCGGGCTTTGAGGTCCTGAGTTGGAAGGTAGCTTCCTCCATGCGTGCTTTAACTTCTTCGGCCTTGGCGGCGGCGAACGCACTTGTCTCGCATGCATGAGCCATGAGGACATTACCGCGGAGGGATAGGATACCCTGCGCGGTTGGCAACTTGAGGACAAGATAGCCATAGTGCGGTACAGCCATGAACTTGGTGAGGGCAGGTCTGCCAAGTATTGCGTGGTAGACGCCATTGAAATCGGCCATGATGAAGTTGACGTAGTCGACACAGAAGTGCTGCGGTGTGCCGAACTGAACAGGCAGTGTGATCTGCCCAAGGGGCATAGAAGGCTTGTCAGGCATGATGCCCTAGAACGGTGAATCGCAGGGCTCGAGTTGATCCTCTGATAGACCAAGCTCCAGGAAAGCATGGTGGAAAAGGATATTCAGAGCACTGCCTTCATCTATCAGCACTTTCTCAAAGCGGACACTGCCGATTACTAGGTCGAGGACCAGAGGAAAGCGACCTGCGTCAGGTAGTTTGGCCCACATGTCGGATCGACTGAAGGATATAGGCTGCTCCGACCAGGTTGGAGCTCGGACGTCGGCGACGAGTGTATCGGCCTCCGAAAGTGCGACGATGCGCCTCTTGAGGAGCTTCTTCTCCCGCGCATTTTCCGTGGCGCCCTTGCCTCCGAAGATCATGGCAGTCACATGCTTCTCCGGGTCCTTGTAGGCGTGACACGGGTTCTTGCCATCGTTCTCGTCGTCGTCGGACTTGGTGCGCGTACTGGGCTTCTTGGGATAGCCCTTCTTGTTGGTACGCTGCCGCTTGCGGGCGAAGATGCTGGCGAAGCCGTGACATTCGCCAAAGGTGTGCCCCTTGTTAGGATGACGGGGGCAGTCACCGTTGAGGATCTTGTCGTACTCGCCGTAGTCGCCGTCGACCTCGTGCTTCTGGCCCTTGTCGGTGTTGTTGACAAAGTTGCGATGGCGGTTGCCGCGGTTACGGTGATCCCCGTTCGCGCCGCCCCGCCGCTGTCAGATACCGGTCGTCGTCGCGACGATCGGTATTCCGATTATCACGGCGTTCGCTACCTCGGTCGTCGCGGCGATTGCCGCCGCGGTCTTCTCGTCTGGAGTTGCGACGATCGGGGTGAGGTCCCCGTCGGTCGTCGTAGTCTGGATCTCTGTCGTCGTCATCACGAGGCCGAATGCGCTTGTATATGTCGTGGGTGCCATCATCGTATTGGACGAGGGCTTCGTGTTCTTGGGCAATGTTGCACATTTCCTCCATCGTTGCCGGCTGCTTGCCAGGAGCTCTTTGCGGAGGTCGGCGTTGTGCGGCTGTCGGAGCCTGGCAATGAAGATCCCGATGGCCTCCGGGACGCTGAGGTCTTTGACGGTGATGACTTCAGAGAAACGGCGGATATAATGCCGTAAGGACTCATAGGGAGAGTCCTGGATTAGGGCAAGCTCATACTTGGTGCCGGCTGCTCGCAGGTTGGCCTGTAATTGTCTACGAACATCTCCCCGTAGCCTGCGGCCTATGGATAGAACCGTCCCTTTGGCGCATCAGCCACCGGTTTTGCGGATTCCCCGAGCACCACCGGAAGGTAGTTTGCCATGACATGTTCGCCACCCCCCGCTGCCCTGGACGGTCGTCTCATAGATGACCATCCACTGTTCGGGGGTCGGCTTTGCCGTAGTGCCTCAAGTCTCCAATCTTGAAGCTTACGGCCAATTTACTTGGCGTAGCCTCTCAAAGCATTTGGGACACAGGGGCCCCATGCCGAGCTTCGATATCTGTCATCGATGATGTTGCGGAGGTCGGGCGGGTTAGGCCGGTTGACCTCCCAGGGGTCCACGTGGTGGTTGCCTGTTGCCACCATCTCTCCGGCGGTTACCGCGCTCCCGGCGTTGAGCGGGCTGGGCTTCGCGCTGACTTTCCCCGATCCCGTCGTTGGCGTCGCCGCCCTCCGCCCGGCCCCCGGCATCGCGGTGCGTCTTTGCGAGAGCGGAGGCTCAGGGATGGACCGGCCGACATCTCGCGCATGAAGTTGACTTGAGCTTCCGCACCTTGAGGTGGTCGAGGGACGGCCTGATTTCTGTGTAGCCTTCATGTCGTGAAGTCGCCGGACTGCAACGGCGATATTGGCGCTAGGCGTCTTGTGGACTTGTCGATCACCGACCAGGTCGAACTCGTCACGCCAGGTTGCGGGGCTGCATCCTCCCTCTCTGTCGGTTGGCCCGTGGGCAGCGGCGGGTCCCGCTCGGCGTCGGCATCGGCCGCACTACATATGCGTCGGCTCCTGCGCCGGCAGGCTGAGGGGGTACCTGGACCTGAGGTTGGGCCAAACGGCGTCAAGCTCGGTCTTCATTACGAGCGATCCTTTGTTGCCTTTCCTCAACCGTTTCGACGACGGGCTCCCCTCGTCAACACGGGCGTTGAAAACAGCTCTTCCGAACCCAGGAGGGAATTGCGGGAAGTCGGTTGTTTTCAACAGTTCGGCCACTCATTGGGGAATTTGTCGTCATCCGCTGCGGAGGCTGAGCTCGTGGAGGTAGAGCTTGCGGTGACGGTTGCCCCGTCCAGCCCAGAGATGGAGCTCGAGCCACCTTCTTCTTCATCGATTGATCGAGAGCCATTGGAAGCTTCCCCACTATGGACGCAGTGGACGATGTGCCTAGTTGTCCCATTGAGATGGAACTCGACAAGCTGAGTTGGGGGCGATTGCAGGTGCTGGCTCTGGAAAAGCCTCTCCACCTGTTGCTGGTACGCCCTGGAGGCATTAGGCATCCCAAAGGGGAACGGGTTTTGACCTGATGCAATGCAGGCGTCACCCCTTGAGCTTGTCCGACCGCTTATCGGACGAGGTCGAGGACGACTCTAAGAGTTCGGTGGTCGAACCCCCATCAGACCTGAACCTGAATGGCTAGCACGGACTTGGGGGCCGTGCCGAGGTTGAGCCGCTGTTAGAGCCGGGTCTAGACGGCGACGTTGGTCGACGTGGGCCTGTGCGACACGTTGAGGTCGAGCCGCGACCAGACCGGGATCCGGATGGCAAATCTGTCCGACGCGAGCCTGTGCACCACGCGCGTGGTCGAGCCCGCGACGTATTGGAATCAGGCGGCGAAGCTGATTGGCACGAACCCGAGGGTTGCGCCTTGTCGCAGCCAGGTCGGAGCGTGGGCGACGGAACGGATTAGCGGGGACTTGCGGACGGCATCCTGCCGTGACCTGACCAAAATCTGGTAGGCGTTGAGTGGCGGCGCGAGCCTAAGCCTGGTGCCGACGTGGCTGGACGAGAGTGAAGCCATCGTCATTGAATCGATTTCTGCTCGACCATCTCCTTGAGGCCCCTTCCGAGCCGATCAATGGATTCGAGAAGATCGGAGTTGTCGATCTGCCTTCCTTGGTAGCGAGGGACCGGTGGTCGGGTCGCCGGTCGTGGTGCCCTCGAGATTGATCCCGAGGGATGCGGTGGCTGTGGAGCTTGAGGCACTGGCGCCGGATCTGCCGGCGTTTCTCCCACGCCTCCCGTCGCGGAGACAGTCCAAGTGAAAGAGCCGACGGTGAAGGTTGACCCAGCTTCGATCTCCATGGTTGTAGTGAAGAAAACCATCTTGCTTGTTACTAAGTCTGCACGCACACCCCCTACCTGGCGCGCCACTGTCGACGAAATATCGGTGGTAGTCTACCACGGGTATACCGACGGTAGTGATTTATGGTGGAGGCACGCTATTAGACTACAAGCGAGATAGAACAGGAAGAACAGTACACACAGTTTACCCAGGTTCGGGCCGCTTGATGCGTAATACCCTATGTCCTGCTCTTCTGCTATTGACGAAAAGGATTGAGAGATATTTTGGAGGGGTCCCTGCCCGCCTTATATAGTCTGGGGGGCAGGGTTACAGATCCTAAAATCCCGAGGTGGTCGGTTACAAACAAACCGTATCTAAGTAGAGTACAATTGGTTTCCTACCCGACTAGTTACCTTGCATGACAAGTAACTCTTAATTGTCCGCCTGGGACTCCGACCAGGCCAGAGAGGCCGATCGGTCTTGGTCTTGTGGGCTGGGCCGCCCTGTCTATCGAGGCCAAAGGCCAGCCGTTAGGGTATAGGGGTCTAAACCCCCACACTCGGGGAGATGGCGCAGAGCAACTCTCCGCCTGGCGCAGAGATCGTGTCTTCACCGGCCGCCGCCGCCCAATCAAGCCCATCCACTGCGCCAATCGCAAATTCTCCATCACCGTCGACTCCAACCGCGACGTCCTCACCGGCGGATGCTGTGGAGCCTGGTGATCTAGTGGAATACGCCACCCTGCTCGAGGATGATGAGGAGCGGCTCGACGCCTTCTACGACGGCAACCAGCTACACTACCGCACCCTCTCCAACATCCTCGGCGAGCAGCCCACTCTGCCACCTGTGACACGCCTCTTCGCTGAGCTCCACCTTACCCACGCCGGAGAGCCGGCCAACTTCGCCGAGGCCAAAGATGATCCCGCCTGGCGGAACGCAATGGAGCTGGAGCTCAAGGCAGTGGAGCAGAACCATGCCTGGGAGGGCCTTTGCCTGCTGGGCATCGGCCCGTCACTCTGAAGTGGGTGTTCAAGCTCAAGAGGAACGAGCTGGGCGCGGTGATCAAGCACAAGGCACTACTCGTGGCGCGCGGCTTCGTCCAGCAGGAAGGAGTGGACTACGACGACGCCTTCGCTCCGGTGGCGCGAATGGAGTCGGTCAGAGTCCTCTTCGTGCTGGCTGCTCAGGAGGGGTGGCGGATCCATCACATGGATGTGAAATCCGCCTTCCTCAACGGCGACCTCAAGGAGGAGGTGTACGTGCAACAGCCGCCTGGCTACGCCGTCGCCGGAGAAGAGGGAAAGGTCTACCGCCTCCGCAAGGCTCTCTACGGCTTGCGGCAGGTGCCGTGGGCATGGAATGCTAAGCTGGACGCCATACTCAAGGAGATGGGCTTCCGACAGAGCAGCCATGAAGCCGCGACGTACAGAAGGGGCAGTGGGCGCACTGTCCTGCTTGTCGACATTTACGTCGATGATCTGATCATCACCGGCGCGGACGAGGCAGAAGTGGAGGCGTTCAAGGTCAAGATGAAGAGAACCTTCGACATGAGCGACCTCGGCCTCCTTAGCTTCTACCTCGGTGTTGAAGTGCACCAGAGCGCCGCCGGGATCACTCTCAGGCAATCCCACTACGCCAAGAGGATTCTGGAGCTAGGGGAATGGAGGGCTGTAACCCAGCCCACACTCCAATGGAGGAGCGGCTTCGACTTAGCAAGCACAACACTGCTGCTGAGGTCGATCCTACCCGCTACCGGCACCTCGTCGGAAGTCTGCGCTACCCGGGGCGCATGGGAGCACACGCGCCCCGACATCTCCTTCGCCGTCGGCTTCGTCAGTCGATTCATGGAGCGGCCCACGCTGGAGCATCAAGCTGCAGTCAAGCGAATCCTCCGCTGTGTCGCTGGCACGCTTGACTACGAACTCCACTTCACCAAAGCTCCAAGCAACGCCCGCTTCATCGGCTATCGCGACAAATGACCTCGCCCGCCACGTTGACACAAGCAAGAGCACGAGTGGAGCCCTCTTCTTCCTCGGCAATTGCCCGGCCCGCCGGCAATCCATCAAGCGTAAGGTGGTGGCGCTCTCAAGCCGCGGAAGCGTAGTACATCACCGCCTCCACCGCTGCAACTCAAGCTTTGTGGCTGTCAAGACTCCCCGGCCGAGCTCCTCGGCACGACAGTTGAAGTGGTGGACCTGAAGGTGGACAGCAAGTCAGCACTTGCTTTGGCTAAGAATCTAGTCTTCCATGAGAGAAGCAAACACATCGGATCAAGTACCATTTCATTCGCAGTTTGTCTTGAAGATGGGAGCATCGGGGCGAGTACATCTCAACAAATGATCAGCTAGCGTATTATTCGACCAAGTCCCTGGCAAGGCCAAGTTCCAAGAAATGAGAGGCGAACCGGCCTGAAGCTAATCAACTCCGAGGTGCACAAGGCTAAGGGGAGAACTGATGGGTATTAGCCTAGTGCTTTACCTAGTTACCTAGTTATCTACCTAAGTATTTACTTTACCTTGCTGTAATCATAGCATAGGTTCCTTGGCAACCAAGTTGATCATGGTGCCTTGGCAACCAAGTAGAAGGGGAATATGCTTTATGCAGTTAGGGAGTAGTTGAGCCTCTGCTCTATATAAGCAGGGCATCTATCTTGTACCAGTGTGAACCTTTTGCAATTTCATCAATACAATCCAAGCGGCATACTTGCAAATTGCCCTCTGGGCAGGGGAAATATCTCTCTCTTGATCTATGTTTGCAACAGATAGTACCTTGCCTGGAGGACTTTGGAACATAGTGAGTCATGTGTCTTCAGTAACCGCCAAGCTTGTTTGCTGAGCATAGCCATATTGAAGCCGTGAATGTCCTTAAATCCGATACCTCCTTCTTCGGCATTATCAATAATTCCCAACTCAGCCAATGAACTTTGTGTTTCCCTTCTTGCTGATTCCACCAGTAACGACAGATCATAGAACTCATTTGATCACAGAGTGACTTCGTGATATCAAGGCAGCCCATGGCGAAAGTTGGGATGGCTTGAGCTATAGCTTTGACTAGAATCTCTTTGCCGGCCCATGACAATAACTTTTCTTTCCAAAATCCACCCCTGTATTCTTTTCCACACACTATCCTTTAGATAAGCAAACGCAGAAGTCCTGGACATGCCGACATGGATAGGCAAGCCCAGGTAGCGCTCATTCATAGTCTCCTTGTACACTTCTAAGATGTTCTTCACGTCACTCCTTTTATCGAGCTCTGTGTTGGTACTAAACAAAATGGCTGACTTTGACTTGTTAATCATTTGCCTAGAACACTGCTCATACAGCTCCAGAATGTTTCGGAGTTGGCTAGCATCCTTCCCATTTGCCCGAATCAGGATCAACGAGTCGTTGGCAAAAAGGTGAGAGATGCTAGGAGCATTCCTGCAAATCTTAACTCCCGCGATCAAACCATTCTCTTCAGCTTTGTTAAGTAGAGCTGAAACCCCTCTGCACAAATCAGGAATAGGTAAGGCGACAGTGGGTCCCCCTGGCGAAGGCCTCTCTCTGGAGTGAAAGCATCTGACAAAGAACCGTTCACCTTTATCCTGTATGAAACAGAAGATACACGCTTCATAATTAGTTGCTTCCACTGCTCGCAAAAACCCAGTTTGCTCATCATGTCTGCCAAGAAATTCCATTCTACACGATCATACGCCTTATTCATGTCTAGCTTAATGGCTGCATACCCCTCCTTCCCTTTTCTTCTATTCAACATGTAATGTGTCAACTCATAAGCAATTAATATACTATCTGAGATGAGGCGTCCTGGAACAAATGCACTCTAGGTAGGAGTAATAATCTCGGGGAGAATAATCTTCAGCCTATTTGCCAAGACTTTGGAAATGATCTGGTACACAACATTGCACAAACTTATTGGTCGAAGATCAGTTACTAGTTCTGGACATTTTACCTTTGGGATCAGAGCTATAATTGTGTCATTCCAGTTGGCCGGCACGGCACCACCATTCAGCACCCCCAATACTTCCTTCGTCACTTGGGGTCCAACTACTTCCTAGAATCGTTTATAGAAAACGGCCGGCATCCCGTCAAGGCCCGGGGCTTTGAGATCTCCAATCGATTCTAATGCGCTTTCTACCTCATCAGGGGTAAACTCCCGTATAAGGTTAGTATTCATCTCTGCAGTCACCTTGGAGGGTATCGTATGGAGTAGTTGCTGCGTGTCCCCCCTGGCTCCTGCTCTGAAAAGCTGCATGAAATGGTTAGATATAAATTCCTGCTTCTCTGCTTCATTCTCCACCCAGCCATCATCCCCCTTCCTAAGCCTACCAATTTTATTTCTCCTTCTCCTCTCCGAACACCATTTGTGAAAGAAGGCCGTGTTTCTATCCCCCTTCTCTAGCCAGTTTGCATGAGCTCTCTGTCTCCAAAAAATATCAACTTGCTCCTCCACCTTATCAAGTCTCAGTAGCTAAGCACTGCCTCCTTTCGAACTGATAACTCATCTTGGGCGCCTTCTACAAAGTTCAAGCTCCTTTTTAATTTTTCTAATACGCTTCTCAAGGTCGCCTAACACATTAGTACTCCAAGATTGCAAGCTACCAGCCACATTCTTCAACTTCTCCATCACCGTACCATCTTTTGTGCCTCCTCCTAGCTCCCATGCCTCCGAGACTATACTACTGCACATATCCTCTTGTAGCCAACTAGCTTCAAATTTAAACGCCTACTCCCCCTTTCCTTCATTCATGTGCCGTGATCCTTCCAGTGAAATGACCACCGGCCTGTGATCTGAGTGGAATGGATCACCATTCTTCACATGTACCAGAGGATACCAGTCCCTCCAGGCTGTATTTACAACCGCTCTGTCTAGCCTTTCACGTATATAATCCGCCACCCTGTGCTGCTTATTCCGCCACGTGAAAACATCACCCGTAAAGCCAAGATCATGGAGATCACAGTCCTCTAGCGCCTCTTTGAAATGATCTAGACATGCTTGGCTTTTGGGAACACCGCCCTCCTCATGATGGAAGAGAATCTCATTGAAATCACCGGCACATAGCTAGGGCATCGGTTCCTGTTCGTGCTGGGCAAACAGGTCCCGTAGGAGAGGCCAGGTAATGTGCTTGTCTTCAGCTTGCGGCTCGCCATAAATCCATGTAAACCGCCATTCTTTATTGTCGTCCCCTCTCACGACCATATCAATGTGATTACGCGAAGAATTACGTAAATTCACATCGATTCCACTCCTCCACAACACAGCACCACCCCCCTCTTTCCCCTACCGCATCCACCACCACCAAGTTTTCAAATTGCAACTTTTGTTTTAGCACCATCATCCGCTTCTCATCAATCTTTCTTTCAGACAAGAATAGAATGTCCACTTGGTTGGACTTCTAAAAATTCAGAAGCCCGCGAACTGCTGGGTCATTGCCGAGGCCCCGGCAGTTCCATGCCGCTATCTTCATTGGGACATGCAGGATCAGTCCGCTGGCCCCGCTTTCTCAGATTCAGCTACCACAACCTGCACCTCCGCCTCCACCTGTCTAGGATTATTGTATCCTTCTAGGGTTAAGATCGGAATAGAACACGATTCTAGGTTTTCAGTACACACCCTACTGGAGCAGCAATGTGTTGCTGAAATAGATTTACTGTCCACTAATTCAAATGTGGTTTGTCCTCTCTTCACAGTAACAGCTGTAAACATTTTGCAACCGACAAAAAGGAGACGAACTTCTTTGAAGCTCCCTGAGACCTCCCGCTCTGGATTCTTCTCGACGTTGCTGGTGAGTCCTCGCATGCGTGTCAGCCTACTGTACCAGCGCAGCAGGGATTGGGGGAGACTGGTTTCCATGGCTGGAAGGGGAAGCAAGGGTGGGGAGTGTGACAGTAATAAGTCTATGTGTGGCTGGTCTTTGTCTTTGGTCTTTGTGGGACTGCAGCACATGGTCCTTGCACCTGCATTTGACTGCTTTTAGGACAGCAGTTAGCATCTAAGACAACATCCGCTTTAGCATCTCCTTGACTGCTTTTAGGACAGTAGTAAGGACAACATCTTAGCATCTTAGACTAGCATCTAGGCATATGCTTGGCTGGTTAGCAGCCTATAAATATGTATCCCCAACCCCTAAGGTTGGTATGGCATTGTGTGAGAAATAAACTAGAAAATTGCCCCATCTCCTAGTGTCATCCTCTCCCTCGATGAGAGTAAGAATCCTGCTACTACCGAGAGTAAGGATACAGCGACTAACAACTGGTATCGGAGCCGTACTACCCTCAGAGCCCGAGCATCTCCTGCTCATCTTCTTTCCCGGCCTCGCAGCGAGCCCCCTACTGTAACAAAAGCGGCTACGGCTGCCCCTCGCACTCCCCCCCACGCAGCCCCCCACGCAGCAGCCCCCCCGAGCGCGCCATGTCCATGTCCGCGGGATGCTTTAGCCTTCGGCCGCCGACCACGGGCAAGTCGGGTAAAAAAGCCGAGTCTCGCCGTGGTAGAGGAACGCGAGCGAGCAGCAGCAGACGCTACGGGGCGGCAAATGAGGGCAACGAGGTGGCCGGCAGCTGAGCCGGCAAAAGAGCTGTGGCGAGGCGGAAGCGCTGGGCATGTGGATGCAAAGACGCGGTAGCCGCAGTAAGAGGTTTAGGGTTCGCGCAAAGATCACTAGCTCCATTGTGGTGATAGCGCCGACAGACCATGTGCCGACGGGGCGGAGGCACGCCGAGGGCGGGCAGCGCGCAGGGGCAAGACGCCCACGAGCGGGCGGCAGCTGCATAAAGCGCAGACGGTGGTTGCGCCCGGAGGAGGCGACGCCATTCGCGGTGGCGGCGACGGGTCGATGGAGAGCGTGGCCCCTCACAGCGCCGCTCCCCGACCGGGCACCGTGATTACCACGGGTTTCTAGGTTGTTGTTAGGGATGTTGGCCCTAGCGGTGGGTGGCCTACCCTCACCAAGACCAACTACGCCGAGTGGGCTGCGGTGATGAGGGTGAGGCTCCAGTGCGGCACATGTGGGAGGCAGTCCCAAGACGGGCGACGTCGACTACGACCGGGATCGACGGGCGCCGGATGCTCTCATCGCCGCAGCCCCGCCTCGAGATGCGCTTCTTGCTTTCCAACAAGCGGACCGCCAAGGAAGCTTGGGACGCCATCGCTTCTGGCTCGCATCGGCGGCGCGACCCCCGCAAGTCCACACCGCAGCACTTCGCAAGGAGTGGGGGGAACCCGGCCTTCAAGCCGTGAGGACATTGATGACTTTGCTCTCCGTCTCAACACCCCGCTTTGTAGAAGTTGGTTCAGTTCGGCGACGACACCTTACGACGACGACGAGAGAGCGTCGAGAAGCTCTTTCGCCAAGGCCCCCCGAAAGTACAAGCGGATGGCTCGCTCGATCGAGGCCTTGCTTTGGACCTCTCCATGATGTCGATCAAGGAGGCGATGGGTCGCCTCAAGGTCATCGACAATGATGAGCCACAGTCCCTCTCGGGGCCCATCACCGTTGGCGGGAAGCTCCTTCTCACACGAGTGGACCACTCACCACATGATCGGGTGGCGGGAGTTCTTCTCGAGAGCTCGACTCCAGCGTTCGAGGCTCCGTCAAGTTCGGGGGGCGCCTCCGCCGTGGAGATCAAGGGTGTCGCCTCCGGCCGTCTTCACCGCCAAGACCGGTGAGCACCGGCCGCTCACCGGTGTCTACTACATCCCCGTGCTGAGGAACTCCATCATCAGCTTGGGACAGCTGGATAGAAAGGCTCGCGCGTGGAGATCAAGCACGGTGTCTTGCGGATCTGGGATCGCCACCGTTCTCTTCTCGCCAAGGTGAAAAGAGGCGCCAACCGCCTCTACATTCTTCATGTACAGGTGGCGCAGCCCGTGTGTCTTGCAGCCCACCGCAACGACGACACTTGCCGGTGGCATGAGCGCTTTGGGCACCTCAACTTCGAGGCCCTGAAGCAGCTCGGCAACAAGGAGATGGTGCGAGGCCTGCCGTGCCTTGACCATACAGAGCCGCTTCTGCGACGTGCATATTGACAAAGCGGTGGCTCCCCTTTCCCGGCCCATGCGAAGCTTCCGAGCCAAGGAGAGGCTCGAGCTCGTGCACGGGGACTTGTGTGGCCCGGTGACACCGGCCACACCAGGAGGACGACGCTGCTTCCTGCTGCTTGTTGACGACCTCTCCCGCTACATGTGGGTAATGGTCCTCGGCAGCAAGGGAGAGGCTGCGGACGCCATCAGGCGCACGTAGGCTACTGTGGAGGCGGAGTGCGGCCGCAAACTGCGTGTGCTACGCACCGACAATGGCAGCGAGTTCATGGCGGCTGAATTCGTGTCGTACTGCGCTGATGAGGGCATTCAGCGCCACTACTCCGTGCCATACAGCCCGCAGCAGAACGGCGTCATCAAGCGGCGCAACCAGACGGTTGTGGGGATGGCTCAGGCCCTTCTCAAGTAGAGGGGGATGCCGGCTGTCTTCTGGGGAGAGGCGGTGGTGACGGCCGTCTACATCCTCAACCGCCGCCTACCAAGGCACTCGACGGCGGGGACGCCGTCACGAGGCTTGGCATGGGCGCAAGCTGGGCGGTCTCCCACCTGCGGGTCTTCGGCCGCCTCACGTTCGCCAAGGAGCTTGGCCACATCGGCAAGCTCGGCGGCGGAGCACTCCGGGAGTGTTCATCGGCTACGCGGAGGGCTCGAAGGCCTACCGCATCCTCGACTCGAACACACAGCGTGTGCGCACGGCACGAGACGTTGTGTTCGACGAAGGGCGAGGATGGGTGTGGGACAAGGCGGTGGACGACGGCTCGACTCCAACGTATGACGACTTCACCATCGAGCACGTCCACTTCGAGGGAGCGGGGGGAGTAGGCAGCTCTTCTACGCCGAGCATGCCTACCTCAGTCCCAGAGTCTCCATCGACCCCGGCGTCTACTACACCAGCCGCACAGCGCCCTCCAGCCATGACTTCGGCTGCGGTGAGTCCTTCGTCGACTCCACCACAGCCGGTGACACCACGTACTCCAGCAGCAACAGCCACTCCTCCGGGCACTTCTACTCCAGCACCAGCTCATGTCGAGCACAGCCCGGTGGAGTTCGTGTCCCCACTCTCTCACGACGAGGAGCGCATTGATGCATACTACGACGGCGAGCTGCTGCGGTACCGTACGATGGAGGACCTTCTCGGTGACCAGCCGGTGCCGGGACTGGTGTCACACGACCTGGAGGCGCAGTTGCACCTTGCGTGTGACGACGGCGACCCTCGATCTTTTGCAGAGGCCGAGAGAGACGCGGCATGGCGCGCCGCGATGCAGTTGGAGATGGATGCGGTTGAGAAGAACCGCACTTGGGAGCTTGGTGGCCTCCCTCGTGGTCACCGCGCGATCACCCTTAAGTGGGTGTTCAAGCTGAAGAGGGATGAAGCCGGCGCCATTGTCAAGCACAAGGCTCGCTTGGTGGCGCGTGGCTTCGTGCAGTAGGAGGGGGTCGACATCGACGACGCCTTCGCTCCCGTGGCATGGATGGAGTCCGTGCGACTCCTCCTTGCGCTAGCCGCCCAGGAGGGTTGGCGCGTTCACCACATGGATGTCAAGTCGGCGTTTCATAACGGCGACTTGAAGGAGGAGGTTTACGTGCATCAGCCGCCGGGTTTTGCGATCCCTGGCAAGGAGGGCAAGGTGCTCCGCCTACACAAGGCCCTCTATGGCTTGCGGCAGGCACCGAGGGCGTGGAATGTCAAACTGGATTCCACGCTAAAGGGGATGGGCTTCGAGCAAAGCCTGCACGAGGTGGCCATCTACCGGCGGGGCAGCGGAGGAAATGCCTTGCTGGTGGGTGTCTACGTCGACGACTTGGTGATCACCGGCATGACTTGGAGATCACCGGCACCAAGGAGGCGGAGGTGGCGGCATTCAAGGAAGAGATGAAGGCCACCTTCCAGATGAGTGACCTTGGGCCCCTCTCCTTCTACCTGGGGATCGAGGTGCACCAGGATGACTCCGGGATCACGCTTCGACAGACCGCCTACGCCAAGCGCATCGTTGAGCTAGCTGGGCTCACCGACTGCAACCCAGCTCTCATTTCGATGGAGGAGAGGCTGAAGCTGAGCCACGATAGCACGACGGAGGAGGTGGATGCCACGCAGTATCGGCGTCTTGTGGGGAGCCTTCGCTACCTCGCCCACACACGGCCGGACTTGGCATTCTCCGTCGGCTACGTTAGTCGGTTCATGCAACAACCGACGACAGAGCACCAGCAGGCTGTGAAGAGGATCATCCGCTACGTTGCGGGGACTCTCGACCACGGTCTCTACTACCCGAGGTGTCCTGGCGCGGCACACTTCATCGGATACAGCGACAGTGACCATGCGGGCGACATCAACACCAGCAAGAGCACAAGCGGGGTTCTTTTCTTCCCCGGCAAGTGCCTCGTTAGCTGGCAGTCAGAGGTGGTGGCGCTGTCCAGCTGCGAGGCCGAGTACATACCGGCTTCCACCGCTTTGACTCAGGCGCTCTAGCTCGCTCGACCGCTTGGTGATCTCCTCGGCGGAGACACCAAGCGGTGGAGCTCGGGGTGGACAAAGCAAGTCCGCTCTGCCCCGGCAAAGAACCCCGTTTTCCATGAACGGAGCAAGCACATCTGGGTGAAGTACCACTTCATTCGGAGCTGTTTGGATGAAGGAAGCATCAAGGCTGGCTACATCAACACCCAGGATCAGCTGACAGACCTTCTCACCAAGTCCCTTGGGCGAGTAAAGTTCCAGGAGCTTCGCGCCAGGATTAGGATGGTCCGAGTTCCCTAGAAGGCGCCACACAAGACTTAGGGGGAGAATGACAGTAATAAGTCTGTGTGTGGCTGGTCTTTGTCTTTGGTCTTTGTGGGACTGCAACACATGGTCCTTGTACCCTGCATTTGACTGCTTTTAGGACAGCAATTAGCATCTAGGACAGCATCCGCTTTAGCATCTCCTTGACTGCTTTTAGGACAGCAGTAAGGACAGCATCTTAGCATCTTAGACTATCATCTAGGCATATGCTTGGCTGGTTAGCAGCCTATAAATATGTATCCCCATCCCCTAAGGTTGGTATGGCATTATGTGAGAAATAAACCAGAAAATTGCCCCATCTCCTAGTGTCATCCTCTCCCTCGATGAGAGTAGGAATCCTGCTACTACCGAGAGTAAGGATTCAGCGACTAACAGAGTGCTCGTCGCTGGCCAAGGCCGCAACGAAGAGCTGGGCTGAGCAGCAACGCCGGCAGTCTTGCCCAGTCGACACGACAAGAGATCGCACAGGAAGGGGAATCAAGGGGCAGGCGAACCTGGAGGGTGCTCGTCGCCGGTGAAAGGCACGACGGCGCGGACTAGGCCCCTGGGACTCCGCGGGGAAGCCGCGTGTCGAGGCAATGCGCGGGGAGGAATCGGCAAGGCCGCAGGAGTGCCGCCCCGCCTTCGCCGCGGGTTGGCGCGCCCGGCCGCCGGGATCCGAGGCAGAGGCGAGGAAGAGGCGGCGGAGGAGAGGCGCACCGCACGGGCGGCCAGCGATGGTCGGCGCGAACGGTCGGCAGACGGGTGGCCGGGCGGCGCTGGGCGGCGCTGGATGGCGCAGGGCCGAGCGAAAGCAGGTGGCACGCGGGCGGCGCTGGCGCCGACGGTCCTCGTGGAGGGCCGCTACGCGCGCGCAGAAAGAACGGGCGCGGGCGCCAGAGAGAGCCGGCCGACGAGCCAACCGACGAGCCTCGGGTGGACCAAATGGAGGTGGGGAAGGAACCCTATTCGCGAAGGGAATCGCCTCGAGCCGCCCGCACCGAGGAATACCTGAGTGTTTGACATTAATTAGAGTGCATATTTGTATTAAGCTGGACACAGTGTTGATAATTATTGTATTTCTCTTTCTTTTCTGCCCTACTAGCCATATTTGGGTGATAATTGTGTCAATTGTCAAGAACCTGAAATATATATCATTTTTGTCATCTTTTTAAAATAGAGTAAAAGTAATGGCAGACCGGGAATGGATGTATAGTTGTTGGTCTCGTGGACAGGCCCCCTCTAATGAGTGGATTGAAAATGCAAACGTATTTTTGGACCGTGCATTCTCTATGCTTAGTGTGGTTGAAAATGACACCATTAACTGTCCATGTGCCAAGTGCCGAAATTGATTCAACATCGATTGAGATGGTTTGGACATATCCAAAGGAGGCCTCCTGAGGCGCCGGTGCGTAGTGGGGTTCTGAAGCGGGCCGATAATGTAAAGAGCGGTAGAGGTCGACCTAAACTGACATGGGACGAGTCAGTTAAGAGAGACCTTAAGGAGTGGAACATCTCCAATGATTTAGTTTTGGACAGGAGCGCTTGGAGACTGGCAATCAACGTGCCTGAACCATGACCTCTTTCTATCATGTGCCCTTTTGTGTCTCCCAGTTTCTCGTCTCTTTTGGGTTTCATCTCTAGCCTACCCCAACTTGCTTGGGATAAAAGGCTATGTTGTTGTTGTTGTTGTTGTTGTTGTTGTTGTTGTTGCTGCATTCTCTATGCTTAGTCTGGTTGAAAATGACACCATTAAGTGTCCATGTGCCAAGTGCCGAAACTATGTTAGGCATAAAATGTTTGATGTGGAGATGCACTTGTGTAGACATGGGTTTAGAGATGACTACAGAATCTGGACATCACATGGAGAGGGTCATATTGAAACTGGAAGCGATGAGGGTTTAGATGAAGCTGATCGCATGGATGATATGTTGGTTGACCTTGCTAATGCCAACCCACCTACAATTGATGATGAGCCTACAGCCTCAGCCCAGGCTTTCTATAGGATGGTTTCTAGTGCAGACCAACCAGTCCATGATAGCACAACACACACTACTCTTTCTGCTGTGGCACATTTGTTAGCATGGAAATCACAGTACAACATGTCAATTGCACACTTCGAAGCAAACTTAGAGTTAGTGAATGAACTTCTGCCTCCAGAATCTAAGATTCCCAAGGACTTCTACCAGTCAGAGAAATTATTGGAGGGTCTAGGCATGCGATAAGTGAAAATCGATATGTGTTACAATAATTGCATGCTTTACTATAAAGAAGAAAACGAAAAGAAAGATAAATGTGATGTTTGTGGTACCTCACTGTATGAGGAAGGCCCGAGTAGAGTCCCACGTAAGGTATTGCGGTACCTTCCCATTACAGATAGACTACAAAAGTTATATGCATATGAAAAGATAGCAAAGATGATACAGTCTCACAGATGGTCCAGATCCGGTAGGATGTTACACCCATATGATGGTGAAGCATGGCAATAATTTGATGAGGACTTTCCTGATTTCGCTAGTGGCCCAAGAAATGTTCGCCTTGCTGTGGCAACAGATGGTTTTACACCATTTAGTATAAATGCAGCTCCTTATTCATGCTGGCCAGTTTTTGTTACTCCATTGAATCTCCCTCCTTGTGCTATCATCAATGTTGGCTATCATGAAGTCAGAGTACAAATTTCTTGCCCTTGTAGTCCCAGGTCCAGAGCATCCTGGAAAGAAATTGAACATACTAATGCAACCTTTAGTGGATGAGCTACTGAGCTTGTGAAATGGGGTTGAAACATGGGATGCTTCAATCAAAAAGAGATTTACAATGCGAGTAGCCTATCTATGGTCAATCCATGATTTCCCTGCTTATGGTAATTTCTCTGGATGGAGCACTCATGGTGGGCTTGCTTGCCCAATATGCTTGTGTGATAGTAAAGCCTTCCGACTTCACCATGGTCACAAAGCTTGCTGGTTTGATAGCCATCGTCGTTTCTTACCTAGTGACCATGTTTTCAGATTTCAAACAAATGCATTTAGAAAGAACACAGTGATCCATGATGAGCCTCGACATTTAACAGGAGAGGAAATACTAACCCAAATGAATACACTTATGTCTGATAGTGCAAACTATGGTGTATCGCACAATTGGACCCATGTAAGTTGCTTTTGGCAACTTCCATACTTCCATAAATTGTTGTTGCGACACAACATAGATGTGAGGCATGATGAGAGAAATATAGCTGAAGCTATATGGAATACATGCTTTGACATTCCTGATAAGACTAAAGATAATGCTAAGGCTCGAAAAGATCTAGCTGAAATCTGCAATCGCCCCTGACAACATTTGAAGCAAAAGTCAAATGGCAAGTGGGACAGGCCTCGGGCTCCATTTTGCATTGACAAGAATGACAAGCCAACAATCCTAAAATGGTTTCAAGGGGTGAACTTGACTTCAAGGAAAATATTAGAACTAAAAAGTCATGATTACAACATATTTATGGAACGCTTACTTCCTGTTGCATTTCGTAGGTTCCTGCCAGAAAATATATGGAAGTGTTTGGCAGAGCTTAGCTTTTTCTATCAGCAATTGTGTGCGAAAAGAGTTGAAAAAGGATAGCATATGCTCATTGGAACAACAGATTGTTGTTCTTCTTTGCAAAATGGAGAAGATATTTCCTCCAGCTTTCTTCAATCCTATGCAGCATCTAATTATTCATCTTCCTCCAAGGCCGTTGGAACTATCCATTTTAGCGGTAAAAATATAACTAAAATCATCTAATGTTTCTATATATATATTTCTTTTCTGAATTCTGTTTATAATCTGTAGAAAAATTCAGCAACTTAAAAAGAAAGTACGAAATAAGGCTCGTGTTGAGGGTTGCATAGTTGTGGCTGAATTGGTTGAGGAGGCCACAAATCAACTATCCCTTTATTTTAGGCCCAATGCCTGATCAGTTAGAAACAAAGCTCCTCGATATGATGATGGTGCCTATACCTTCCAAAGTTCATGCAATCTTCAAATCTTTCAACACCCTGGACGGTGCACTATCTCTTGAGGCACTCGTCTTCTCTCAACAGAAGAGTATGAGGCTGCTTTCCTATATGTTTTGACTAACATGGCAGAGATGGATGAACATATTCTAATTTGCTTGTTCTGATTTTAAGTAATACACCCATCCTACAAGCTGAATTTATTTACTATGTTCTGTGTTGACCATATTCTAATTTACTTGTTTCCCATAGTAAATTTAGGGAAGAACAATGGAAGAGCAGAATTAGTCCAACAGTTGAACAACTAAAGGACATAAGGTTAAATGGGTGGAAGAGTAGCTGAGGAAAACGTGGGCCTAATTTCTTTGATTGGTTCGAAGAAAAAGTAATCCTACTGAAACATTTCACATTACCTTTTAGCAGCAATCTACTTCAAACAATAACTAACATATCCTACTATCATGAACTTGCAGTGCATGCAAACAGAAGGCATTGATACTGCCTTGTGTCAAATATCTTATGGTTTTCGTAGAAGAGTAGCTAACCTATGGGTGTTATGACGTGAATGGCTACAGATTTCGCTTGAAGGAGCATGAGAGAACTAAACCAGGATTAGCTACAATTAATAGTGGCATTTGTGTAACTTGTGTTGATGATGGCAACAATGAGATGGAGTATTATACTGTTATCAAGATATCTTTAAAATAAAATGGGAAGGAAGCTTGAGGCTAGAGATGGTTTTGTTTGACTGTGATTGGTTTGATCCAACACCAAGTGGAACTAGGCGCACTGAAAGTTTGGGACCGGTGGAAATTAAGCATGCTGCCAGGCTTTCTGTTTTTGAACCATTTGTTATGGCAAGTCAAGTTAAACAAGTCTATTATTTACCTTATGCGTGCCAGAGAAGATCAGATCTAGCAGAGTGGTGGGTTGCATATCATGTTACTTCACGTGGATATATTCCTCTAGATGAGAGCAATGATGACTCAAATCCTCCTGCCGGTCCAGCACAAGAAGTTTTATTTTTTTCAAGAGGAGGGATTGGAAGGAACATTTGTTATTGATTTGGGGATGGATCTAGACAACACAACTTCTGTTGTGTCAGATGAGATAACGGATCCTAAGGACTTGGAATTTCTCTCCAAACTATCTCCAAACTAACTACTCCAGATGAAGGCCAAGAAGATACTTCTGGTGAAAATACATATGAAGAAGATGAAGAGAACCAAGATGAAGAGGACCCTGATGATCTGCCTGAACATCTAGCTTATGACCCTGATGATTATTGACTTCGTTTTTCTTTATTTAGGGGTTGTGCTAGTAGTTTGTATGCCTTGAAACAAGTGTACCTTCAGGGACAAAACTCTGCACTTTTTATGTCTTACTGCATGTCCATGTTTGTGCTGAAAGTGTTATTCACATGTGTGGTTGCATGTTCTTGAAAATATGATAACTGTCATTTGTGCTTGCGATATACAACTTACTAACTGTTTTACTAATAATGCAGGCGATGTATGCTCTTCGTCACAAAAGGCTCAAGAGTAACACTGGAAGTAATGATGGTGCAAACTCTGGTATGGTGCAAACTCTGTTTTACTAATAATGCAGGCGATGTATGCTCTACTATTTGCAAGGAAGTGTAAAGATGACTAGGAATAATTGACTTGTCAATTGTTTTATAACAGTCAATTCAAGTATGTTGGTTACACACCAAGAGGCTACAAGTACTCTAAAACGGGATTACCCAGGTATTATAACGGTGTATGATGATGATGGCACAATTGTTAAACAGCCGCCAGCATTGTCATGGAATGATTATTATTGAAAAAGAATGAACATGGAATCTGCTATGCTCAGAAAGTAAAGCATGTGATCTGGGTAAGTAAACATCTAGCTTCTGGTTTAAGAACTTCGATATGTTGTTGGCTTGGCTATACATATGTAACTATGCCTTGTCCTACATATGAAGACTTTGTTTACAAGTCATCCGCTGCATAGGAGACGTGCTGAGAAAAATCTAGAGAACTATCTTGTGAAAAGGGTAACCAATATGATATACCAACTACGTTTGGACTTTGGAGGCTGTCAAGAAGTTCTTTCATGAAAGGGGTGAGGATTGTGATGATACATGAGCACGCACCATTGAACTTACAGAAGCAGAATACTTGTCTGCTCCTATTGAATGGTGCAATAAGGAAGTCTGGGCTTGGTTCTCCAAATACTGGACTTCTGATGAGTACAAGGAAAAGAGGCACAGATCCCAAGAGTCGCGCATGAGTTCTGAAGATCCTGCTCAAAATGGAGGAGGTTCAAGAAATTTTTCAGAGACACAACAATTCCTGGTAGGAGAAATCATTTTTGTCTTGCTGAAGTCATTGACCTGCAGTTCATTTTTTCATGCATAATTTCTGATTGGTTTTACAGGAATATACTTTTGGGCCTGGGCATCAGAGTGGCAATATAAACACATTTGCTGTAATGAAATCCGGAATTAAAAATGTGGATACCACCGGAAGGAGTGGTCCAATCCATAGCCAGAAAGCGCAGAAACATTTGGTCTGCTCTTCATACTTTTCTCTATTATTGATATTTTGTTTGCATGATTGTTTACTTCCTGAATGTATTACATCTTCAGTACACAGATGGAAAAAGTTCATTGCTGCCAACATAATTTATTTCACATGCACATCCTTAATTTCATCTTATCTTCATTCTAGGATGACTACAAAGCACTAGCTCTAGATGAGAATTCAAAAGTACTTGACGGGAAAGCATTGTACACCATGGGACGTGGAATGCCCCATGGCCGTGTTCTAATAGGTGATGGTGCTGTGGATAAGGCATGTGTTCTAGTACATGCCAATTGCCAAATCAGCATTGGTTATGCCACCCAATCATGATAAGTATCAAATTGTGAGCGCAGAAAATGAGCAATTGAAATAAACTAATAGCTACTCCTTGAGGAAAATGGTGTCCATCGTGACCTCCTCATGGTAAAATTTTTTATTGTTAAAAAAAAAACCTCGACCTGCGGGGGGTCAAGCTGCCCCCCGGGCATTTACTGAAAGAAGAAGGCCTTCTCACGCAAGCCGAGAAAATCCCCGAACCCTGGCCCCAAGACGTTACCTGGGCCACACACGGTCCTCAGGCTGGCAGGGTCGATCTCCATACCAGTGCTTTGGTACACGGGGCCAGCGAGGGGATTTTTTTGACCCTCAAGCTGAAATTCGCCCCACCCGGGGTTCGAACTGAGGACCTGAGGGGTGCCGCCAGAGTGACTTGACCAGCTGGTCTAGTACCCTTCTGTTTAACTCGCCCTATGCATGCATTTTTATGTGGGTGCTTTTCAACTGTAGAGAATTTATGCGGATTTCAGAAAACTAGCACCTGCTGATCCGCTGCAGCACCTAGCAAACATTGATGCCCGCCGCAACCAGGCTACAACATTAATTTTATTATCTGTGCACATTTCATGCTTTGTATTTTCTAGACATTTCATCTAGAGATTTAATAATGTTTGGTGGCATTACATACCTTTTTGTGTTCTCATTAAACGTGGCCTAATCTCCATAGGTTCATAGTGTATATGCCGTCTGTTATGCTCTAAAAATGAACAAAAAGAGAATCTTTATGTAAACAGTAACTTTGATATAAGGCCTTAAGGTCATCCTTTATCTTGACAATTCATATTCTTCTATGCTTTACTGAGTAAAAAAAAAAGTGTAACGTGAATAAGCAAGAAAAACAGTAATGACACAAATTGTTTGCACAGATATTTTTTAGGGAATATGTACTGGTTCACTTGAGTTTTGCTAATAATATGAAGCTAGTATATTGAGTACAACTATATTGCTTCTTTCAGACTACAAGGTCATCACATGGAAACTCTGAATCTATTGATAATGGTTGGTACAACTACAACTACAATGATGATGAAGCTGATGAGGATTACACTGTTGATGAAGCTGATGAGGAGGATTACATGTCAGGTGATGATGGCATGTACGAGGAAGATGATCATGATGACATTGACCATGAAGCCAATAATCTACAGAATGCTGACTGGGAACTGGATAATGATGGCAATGGCCGCAGAGATGTTGAAAAATGTCCAAGGTGATGATGACCACTTAACTAACCATGCACGCTGCAAAAATGATCAGAGTGGCAATAGATGGAAGTGGCACACGGCAAGCTAACGCCAATGGCTCCAAGTGACTGGTAGGATGCAGTTTGGATTTCCTTTTGGTCTAATTTGGTACAAACCAGCAGTGTTGTAGTGTATTGGTGCTGGTACCTCCAAGTGCAAGTGAGCACCTGCTAACCTTTTGCTGATCGATGTAGTGAGCAATGTTGCCTTAATCATGTGCTACTGACATGTAGGCATGACTCGTGCTGGTACCAGCTATCCTTTTACTAATGTAGTGAGCAATGTTGCCTTAAGCATGGCTGCTGACATGAAGCCATGGAACAATGTTGCCATAAGGATTTTGCATATATCTGCAAAATGGTCTTGTAATGAACCATTGGATGTTGCATGTTATGCATGATTTTCTGATGTTATTATCTGTATGACTATTGGATCATTAATGGATATGGTTTGATCGATTCAATTTAATTGTTCTGGTGAACCTATAATGTTTCTGCCTTTTCCTTGGTGAGATTTTATTTCCTTGGCTACCATATTTGTGCAAAATGTATTGCCTTGGCTGAGAAGGCAGCAAGGAAAATTAATTTTCCTGCCAGGACAACAGACAAGGAAAACATGCTTGACGGTTTATGGCCGACAAGTAATACATCATTAACCTGTAGGTCAGTGACAGTCGAGAAAATGCAATTACCTGGCGGTCAAACACCCCCAAGAAAATATGATCACTTGGCGGTATATTACCCTCAAGAAAATGTATTTACTTGGCTGTTAGTCACCCCCCAAGAAAATAAATTTTCTTGACTGCCCACTCATTTTCTTGTCGTCTTGGCAATCTAGTGTATGCCCATATTTTTCTTGGCGGGTTGGCAGTCAAGGAAAATGTCCTTGAGGGCTAGCCGCCAAGGGAATTTTATTTTTCTTGCCATCTAGCCTTGGCGGTCATGTTTGATGGTTGACCGCCAACAACTATTTCCTTGGTGGTTTTTTTTTCTCGAATACGACTTCACGTGTCATTTTCATTAAGAAGAAGGGGGGCCGAAAGCATGGTGAATACAACACAACACAACAGAAACCACAGAGAAAGTGGCTTAAACAAACACGACGAACAAAACGAAAGAACGAAAGAAAGAAAGGGAGAGCCCTCCACCACGCCCAACAACGCAACCTTGCGAGGCAAGGTGCAACATCGCATGGACTCCAGCTCAGGAGATGTAACCGCGGTGGCACAGGAGTCCACCGAAATGCGACGCGGTCGCCAGAGCCCGCGCAGCGTCCGCGAGGGGGCATCACACACTCCACTCGAGGTGGAGCCAAGTGTGACGTCGGTGACCGGGGACGGCCAAACAACGACGACGGCAACAATGTCGGCAACACCATCAACCAAGCTGGAGGGACGAAAGCGACGACGGAGCAGAAGCTCACACAACGCGGGCACAGCAAGACAAGCAGCGGCAGGGTGGGGCGCGATGTCGGAGAGGGAGCGTCGAGGGTGCATCAATGGAGCCTTCAGGAAGGAGATGACGCCCGCGGACGCCAACTTCGTTGAGACGTGCACCCAAGGGAGCTTTCGTTCCCGGTGTTGCTCCGGCGGCGGCGAATCAACATGCGAGAGATTGACGCGCCTTCAAGAAGGAGATGACGCTGGCGCGCCACCGTTGTCGGTCCCAGGCGCGAAGCCTGGGGAAGGGATTTCACCCGTGGTACCGTGGACTGCTGCTGACGACGAGAGGCCCACCATCTCCATGCCGGGGCGGAGCCAACACGACGGCTTCCACGCCCCAGCGAACGCGATTGGACGCGGCCAGCCTAGCGACGTCGTCGGACCCGGATCTTCATGATGCCCGCCACCAGTGCCACAACTGCGCCAGATCCGGGAGGGGGAGGGTGGATTCGGCCAAGGGGCCCGAGTCCAACCCGTCGACCAGCGGCTCTCCGGAGCGGCGGTGGTGGAGAGGACGGCGTCGGCAAGGGAGGCGGCCCAAAGCGGCCGCCGAAGATGAGGAACCAGGGGTGTGGCCTCCTTGCGACGTCAACCGCGGCTGTGGTAGACGCTGCAGCCGAGGAACCAGGGCGGGCCGGGCGGGACGCTGGAGTAGGGACCGGGGCCACGGCGGCCTCGGCGTCGCCGGGTGGCTAGCGGCCGGGCTCGCCACCCATCGGCCAGGGGGCAGGCCCGCCAAGGAGCGCCGCCGCTCCACCCCATAGGCACGCGCAAGACGCCGCCGAGGCACGAGGGCGAGCCGAGGGGCCCACTCCCGGCCGTCCGCCCACCCCCGAGAGGGTGGAGCCGGAGACGCCGCCGGGCGGCCCCAGGCCCACTCGGCTGCCGCCACCGTCGGGGAGCAGGCCAGGCCTGGCCTCCTCGACGCCATCCGCTATCCGGCTATGGAGGCCGGATCCAGCCATGGAGGAGCAGGCTGGCCGGCCCCGCCGACGACGCCCGATGCCGGAGAAGATGGGAGGCGTGGGAGTAGGGAAGGAAAGGAAGAAGGGGGGAGGGGAGGGCACAGGACGGGGCCTTGTTGAGCTCCACCCTGCTGGCCGTCGTCGCCGGGCGAAGAGGAGCGGGCGGCGGCGGCCTGCGCCGCCCGAGGAGGAGGGGGGAGCTGGTGGCGGCGGTCGCCCCCGGGTCACCCCACGGGAGGGAGAGACGACGCAAGGGTTTGTACAGTAATTTTTAGGGAAAAAATAGTGTAGGCACTTGATCCCTCCTTGGTGGTTTTTATATATTCCTTGGCGGTTTTGGGCTGCCAAGGAAATTTGGTTCTGTAGTAGTGTCAGCACTTGGGTAAAGGTGCTAGATTAAGGATTATTTACTGAACAAAGCTATGTTCCCTTGAATAATGACCCTATTATGAGTTTACATTGATCATAAGGTTTGAGCTTTATTACGATCGTTGGTATCCCTAATTAAGTTACGAGTTTTGCTCCGGTGGTCCTATTCGGACAAGTTGCACCAATCTTAAAGCACCAACATAATTAATTAAAATTAATTTCGTTTTCGATCTGGACTCGAGTCAGCCCTATCCGTGCCCACACGAAATCCATCCCTTGCCCACCTCAGCCTTGACTCATTTCTTGTGTCGATCTACAGCCACGCACATCACTCGGTCTCCCTTCATTTCTCCGACGAACGGGAACGGTGGAGGCGGACGGTGGCGGCGGCGCCAACTATCAAGGCACCTGAGGTGCCTTCCTCGCCTCACATCCCCCAAACCCTTCACCAAACCCTAGCCTATGTCCTCTCGGCTCCTTCCCCCCAACAATACCACGACACGGCCACAACTGTAGAATAGGGCTCGACCTCGTTCGCTGCTCGTGAATTTGACAGTGGAGGCAGTCGGCTCCTCCTCACGCCGTTGAGCGCAGAGATGCAGCAAGGTGTGGCGCCGTGAGCCAGTCATCTGGCGCCATCATCCCCGCAGCACCAGTGAGCACGGGCGGCACCCTTGAACAAGGGGGTTCGTTTTCCGTGAGTGCCTTGATCCAGACACTAAGCTGCTCTTGAACGATTGAAGAGCCAACGTCGTTTGCATTTTTTTTCCAAACGAATTAGAAGGGTCCACTACCGCTGCTCTTAAAATGATTTGTGCTTATGAGATTAGTTCGCCTTTCTTTGTGTGGGGACAGTAGAATTTCCAACACCGCACTACCACCTAATACCTATGCTTGAATCCTCCAATTTGCGACGCAGTTCGGTTTACAATTTTTCTGTCGACGTGACGATGAATGATGGTTTCAACGTCATTACCATTTTTGGTACTCAAATGAATGAACGATCCACTAATACGGTAATACTTTATTCATATTGCTGAATGTAGTACTCTAGTAACCTGGCCACTTGTTTAATTGCCTGTACCTATGTTATTATCTGTTTGGGACTGTTTAATTGGCAATAGTAGTGAAAGTAGTACTAACCTGGTGAAAGATCCTTGTTTGGTTTTGGTAATTGAGTGACAACTTAGGTGGACTAATTGTGCTTATGTGAGATTTGCAGAGATTTAGTCCACAGGTACATGTGTGTGAGCAACTATACCATGGAGGTGGTGTGATGTGTTGCAAGGCTCACACATGTGAAGTTGAAGGAGCTTAAAGCATGATACATGACATGGAGTCATATGGCTAAGAGTGAAGATCGAGACAAGACTTGACTTGATGGACCGGTCGTGCAAGGTGAAGGGCAAGTTAGAGGCTTTGAAGCCGTTGGTACCGAGTGTCGGGAGGCTTGAGCAAAGACTTGGCGCCGATGAACCAAGGCGATGGTGAAGAGCAAGTGAGGTCAAGATCGATGGACCAAAGGCCATGTGATGATATGAAGTGGATCATATCATTCATGTGCATGTCGGTGCATGTGTTGCATCGGCATTGGAGGAGATGGAATGGAAAGCGCAAGGCAAAGGTATAACCTAGGGCGTTTCCATTTCACCGGTCATAGGTGTGTAGAGAAGTTGATGGCCGGGTTTAGGATAGATGGCCGTACTATCAAGAGGGGCAAACTTGTTTGCATATCGGTCATCTAGTGCCACTTGAGCGATCTAACCTTGCATTGTGTTGCTAGGATCGAGTGGCGATGTGAGAAGGAGTGAAAACCCTTTGGAAAATGTTTGAGAAAATGCTAACACACTTGCACATGGTGATGTACACTTGGTGGTGTTAGCACATTTGCAAAAAAAGGGTGGTGTTTGCCGGGTTGAGAGGGGTTTGGGATCCTCTCTCCTCCCCCCCGAGCTTACGAGGCGGGATTCGCGCTTTCTTCGGGAAAGTGAAGTGCTCATTTTCTATTGCGCCGGAGGCCGGTGGAGGCGAAAGTCGTCGGAGTGTTTCTCGCCGAGAAACACTCGACCGACGCTGGTCCAGGGGTGGATCGGACGCGTCCGGTCAGGTGTGTGCGTCCGGGGTGATTTCGGTGGTCACCGGACGCTGCGCGACCGGACGCCCGGTGCCGCGTCGGTCGGCGTGGAGAGGCGTGGCGCCGGGCGGCGATGAGAGGACCCGGACGCCGGGGGAGTCCGGTCAGTACCGACCGGACGCGTCCCGGGCGGAAAAACCGCTTTTGAGAGCTGAAGTTGTGACCGGACGCTGGGCGTCGCGCCCCGGCCGGTGGACAGGACGCGCGTCCGGTCACGGTGGCGTGGCGCGCGCGCGAAGTTAGCCGTTGCGCGCCCAACGGCTACTTTCAAAAGGCGAGGACACGTGGCGATCTAGGAGTGACCGGGCGCCGCGACCGGACGCGCGTCCGGTCGTCACTTGGTGCGCCGTCCGGTCGCGTGCCCGACCAAGTTTCGTGGGAACGGCTCTTTTGGCCCTTGGGGCTATAAGAGGTTGCCTTGGCCGGCCTTGGCTGACTGCCGAGCACATTGGGGACTTGGTGTCCTTGCTTGGTGGTGCTTGAGAACCCTCTAACTCACATATGCTTGTAGTGATTGCATCCGATTGTGAGTGAGTGATCCTAGTGCGTTGCATTGAGAGATTGCAAGGTGTGGCACTAGGTGTTCGAGTTGCAAGCCGGTGGTGCTTATTACTCTTGGAGGTTGCCACCTCCTAGACGGCTTGGAGGCTTGTGGGCATCGTTGTAGCACGCTCGGAGATTGAGTGGTGCTCCGATTGCTAGTCACGAGGAGTGACATTGTGAGGGGGATTGTGCTCACCCCGCGGGTATCGCGAAGAGCAACTCTAGTAAAAAGGGAGACACGAAGAGCGACAAGTGGTTCAGCCGGTCAAGTGCTAGAGCTCGTGGTGAGCACTCCGGTGGGAGAGCGTGACTTGTGGGTCACCACTAGCAAAAGGATTGGTGACAACCTTGGAGCTTGTCTCAACGAGGACTAGCTTGGTGGCAACCAAGTGAACCTCGGTAAAAAATCGACGTGTCAACATTGTCTACTCTTCTCGTCGGTTTGCATTCACTAGCTAGTATTATCTTGTTCATTACTTGTGCTAGTGAGTAGTGTTGCTCTTGTGTAGCTAGTTTGCTTGTGTAGCTTGCTAGTTACCTTCTTAGCTTGTGTAGCTTAGAAGTAGCGATTGCGTGGCTAGTTGGCTTGTGTAGTCTTGCTAGTCACTTTGCTTAGTTTGTGTAGCTAAGCAATTGAGCTCTCTAGTTAGGCTTGTGTAGCCGTGCTAGTGAGAACTACTAGTGTGCTTAGGCTTTGTGCGCTTTGCTCACTAGTATGTGTAGGTGCTCCTCGGTTTGATTGAGTACTAGTTGCTTAGGTTTGTGTGACCTTGCAACCTAGTATCGGATAGGCGAGCACTACCTAGCCTTGCACCTTAGTGACTTAGTTAGAATCTTTGTAAGGTGCTTAGATAGAGGGGTGTAGTCCTAGTTAGGCCGATAGTTTTAATTTTGCATTTAATTCGGTCATCCGCTGTGATTAGATTTTAGAAAGGACTATTCACCCCCCTCTAGTCCGCCATCTCGACCCTACACTGGGCACTTGTTACCATTGCAGAAAGACTTCAATGACAATGCAGATAATGAAGATGCCTCAGAATCTGATAGCGTGGACGCCGAATAGAACAAAGCTGCAGATTCTTCAAGCGGCACTAACGAGAACTCAACTGGGTTGGTCGATCAAACAAGGGTCTTCACATAGGGTGCTAAACATCTACGTTATACGCAAACATTTAAGGATCTGGGTCTGAGGCTTACGGCTCGAGCATAGGCATGGGTACAAGTCTTTGCAACACAACATTCAATGGCTAGTAACCATGTCTACAGGCTCAGGCTCCTAAGAGTGAAAACCTAATTGGAGAAGACAACCCTCCGAATGACATAGCTTAAGCGTTGTTCCAGGATAAAACTATTCGACACTTGTATGCTCACCAAGGACAAAAGAGGTGACAACTATGGTAGTACCTAAACAACAAGCATCCACACAAACATGACATCTTTAAGCAAATAACTTGAGAAAACTCAAACAATTGAGCTTAAGCAACCATTCTAAGCACAACGCTCACAGAAAACAAGCATCTATTTGAAGCAACACAACACACTGACTTAAATACAATGATCATAACACGAGATGTGCTACTAAGCATATAGATATGGTCAAGTCTTTGAGGGACAGGATTTTTAAGAAATGTAGCAAAGGGTACAAAGGATTTCGGTTATGGCTTTGCCAAGGCCACATGCACAAACCATAGAGCAGAGTTAGCATTTAGGAGATCTCAATGATGCGAGGCGAGCAGACACCTAGAGTTGATTCGAAGGTTAACAAGGTGTAAACACATTATCAAGCAGCTCTACACAAATTATGACAGCAACGCAGCAAGCACGGGTTTCAATCATAACTCGAGTTGCAGGCATCAAACAAACACTACTACAGAAAATCTTTTGCGAGGCACTTGGAAATAGCCTTCGGAGGCGGGCATACACTACAACCGCCACGGTTAATGCCTACGATTTACCGAGGCGAGCGATTTTATTAACCGAGGCGGTCACATTCAACCACCTCGGTTAATCAATTAACCGAGGCGGACACTTTTATTAACCGAGGCGGTCCAAAATGTCCACCTCAGTAAATCAAAAACGCCTGCCTCCATAAATTTGGCCCAGCCCACAATCCATGAAGGCCCAGTAATCCATCAAGCTATGTAAGCGAAAACCCTAGGTCAGCCCCAACCCTCGGCCGCTCTCTCCCCCCATTCCCCAACCCACCCGACTCCCACATCCCGCCGCCCCTCCCTCCACTACCTCCCTCCCTCCACTCTCTCGGTCTCCCCCGGCGGCTGCCCCCCAACCTCAACCCCGTCTCCATCGCCGGCGTGACCGCAACAGGGCATGGGCGTCGGACACCCGCACCGCCACTGGGTCCCCACGACTTCCAGCTCCGCCGCCTCCTCCTCCTTACGCCTGCACGCGATGGTGGTGGTGGACGGTGCGGGGTGACCAAGAAGAAGAAGAATTTGGAGCCCTCGGATCCTGCGTCGCTGCCCTTCCCCAACCTCCCATGGCGTGGATCCAGAGGTTGCCGGCGTGGATCGGCCAGATCCGGTCCTTGGCGGCGCAGATCCGGTCCCCGGCGGCGCAGATCCAAATGGCGGCCATCCTCCTCTCACGTGCGGTGCGGCGGACGCTGTTGTCCGGCGACGACGCTTCCTTCCCCGGCGAGTGGAGCGGCGGCGGATCCAGTGAGCCGGTGGGTTTGATCCGGCGAGCGGAGCGGCGCAGCGTGGATGGGCTTGGCGGGCCGTGGATGGGCTCGCTGGGCTTATCCACGGATTTTGTTATTTTTTTTATTTTTTTCATTTGATTAACAGAGGTGGGCGGCCAACCGCCTCCGTTAAGTCCGGGTTAACCGTGACCTCACGCGTCGAGGCGGACGGCTTGCCCGCCTCGGTTAAGCCGTTTCGCCCGCCTCAGAAAAAATTTGTGTAGTAGTGAAAGGTGATCCTAGGCTTTCTGGAAGGCTTAGGACGTTGTCCACAACTTGGTTATTCATACCAAAAACTACTCCACAGGTTAACATGACCCAATATGCCAATATTTTAGATCTATACAAACATGGACTGAAAACTAATATGAACTTCAGAGATACGTAACTGGAGTTCTAGAGATCCAACAAACCTAATCCTTAACTTTGTGGAAAGTTTATTAAGTTGTCTATAACTTTCTTATTACCACCTTAAGATGATTCTACAGCTAGCAAGGCCAAACAACACAAAGAAGACATCTCTGTCCTGATTTGGACAGATTCTATCATTCCATTTTACAAGCTCATAACTAGAGATTTAGACCACCAAAAGTAGTGATCTTAGACATTTTAGAAAGTTCAATGAAAGTACTACACTTCATCTATTATCCCCAAGGCATGATTCCATAAGTACATAGGTCAAACAAACCAATCATTTAGATCTGTCTAGCGAATAAGCAAAACCTGATAGCAAACTTCAAAAATCTGTAACTCCTAAACCATCAGGCCTATGGTCATGAAATTTTAGGATAAGCAAGGTAAAGAAGTTAACTACAACTTTTGTATTCACCACGTTCACAGAAAAACACAATTATTACCACAAAAGCATCACTACAATAGAAACTGTTCTAGCAGCCAACAAATTCAATACAAAAGAGCACACAATCGTGTTATTCTAGTAGCTCTAAACATTCTTACCTTAGACCACATGAATTTAGTTTAGTCATAAAAAGGGATGAATAGAAGAAGCCTAGTTACTTAAGTAAGATCTAAAGCATTTTTACAAAAGCTTGTATGAACAATATATTCACCACTAGACTAAACTAGAGAACACATATAAGTTCGATCTTGTAACCTCAACTATTTCTTTTAAAGCTAAGCAATAATTTTACTTAGTTAATTAACATTAGAGGCATCGCAAGAAAGCATCTATATACTTGTTCACTGGCCAGCTTTCACATATATAGGAAGGAACAAATGTGAAGATAACTTGAGAGAAAAAACCTGACATTATACTTTTAAATGAAACATGTATAGGCTTCTAATAAGGTGTCACTACATTTTAGTTTTCCAAAAGGTTGAAGTTTCTACCAATACCGACTTGTTATCTAACTTCCTTGGAAGCAAGCATACAAAGCAAAGCTAATCACACCCTACTTTCATGCAGCATAGAACAAGACATTATTATCTAACACCACACAAGGAAGATAGTAGCACCACATCTATAACAAGTTAACGATTATTAGAACAGGGGTAAGAGGAGTATAGTTGTACACAAGGCTTACAATCATGGTGATGCATGCTTCGTCCTATTCGTTCTCACAAAATTGCCAAGCCTAGGATGGCAATCACATTCTATATCGGTGGTATAACACGCACTCCCAATATATAGCTAGTCGTCATGTATATTTAATCTATGCATTTGTGGTTAGCCTACCTACAGAAAATTTCATTGCAGCCCAAATCCCCACAAGATATCTATAGCACACAATGAAAGCAGAAAACTATATACTTTCCGCATGTATGTCCCAGATATACATTCTTCAGTACCACAACTACCCAATAGATATACCCACAATTAAGTACCTTCATATGAATATGTGGGTAACATGTAAAAAGCTTCTGATCTTGCTCTCACAACTCACACTTACCTTGGCATAGGTGCGACGTTGCAAAAATTTAAATCTATCGACATATATGGCTAATTCATATATGAAGCCTACCTCTACCATTTGACCACAGGGTAGCATAGTACGGTCATCAAGCATACATAACTTGGACTGAGCGTAGATGCAAAATTTAAACCCCCAAGTTAGTACTTATATAAGCCACCTAAAAAGTTCTTATTTAGGCATAAAGGATTTGATCATTGGCATACTTAAGTTTTTAAATTCAGATTTGAACATACCTACATATAAATAGCTAATAGTTTTGTCAAAACTAATCTTTTGCAACAAAAGCTTTTGTTTTAAATACAAAATGACATGTTTAATATTGAATCTTGCTCGATGCCAGTATAATGAACCGTCCAAATTATAAGAGCACAAGTATAAAACAATCACCGAAGTGACTAAATTTTTGTACTTGAGCCCATATAATCCCGGTAGTCCACTGAAATCACGAAAGACTTCAAACCAACCAACATATAAGTCAAGATTGTAATGATTCAACATAATAAGTCACATATTACATCCATTTCAGAAGTAGTTTAAGATACATCAGAGTTCAACATAATTATTACAACATAAGTTCAAAAGTAGTGAAAGCAAAGTAATTTAAAATTAACATTACTTCTTATTTAAAATACATGCTAGTACCATGATCAAATCCAACAAAAGCATTATAGACAACTAAGAAGGATCATGCCCATGATCTTACTCCTACACTAAAATAGGAGTCATCCATTTCTTGTAGTAGTCATGATACATCACAACCTACAACAAGTGGGAAAAAACCCTGAGTATGAGAGTGTATTCAGCAAGATTTACCCGTCATAAACCAAAAATAAAGTGACACCAAGGAGTATGCAAGGCTTGTATAGATGGAGCTAGCTTGACAACATTTTGCATAAAGACATAAGTGATATGAGAGCAACATTTTATTATGCTAGCAGCAGATTATTAATAATTAACCTTTTATTCTTGATTAGCATCTGTACTAAGCAATCACTTGATTATATACAAACATTAATAACCATATCAGGTTTATTCTAGCTATTAACATCATCATTATCATTAGAACCATTAAGTTTATTTAGTGAGATCTACGTTGCCAAAATTTGACCAAGTTCTCACTATCCGGGAGAGACGGCGACTCGAATCGATTCCTACTCAGCTAAGAGGGTATTCCCAACACAACCCTAGCTTCCCCCATCGAGGTTGCAAACAGGTCACCATTGGTACAACTCGGGGCCAGGTCCGATTTCACGCCGGTAAGACCAGGAAGTCGGTAGCCAGGATGTCTGTTGACGGCCATTATTGCATAAATGTATCCGCCAACTAGCTTTGAAAAGGAGACAATTGAGAACACCAAACTAGACATAGGGTTTACACTGACCAAATTCCACGAGTTTTGGTGTTTCATTATTTATGCAGGCGTAAACCAGAAAAGACGCAACATAAGAGCTTATCGGAGCAAGAAACTAGAAAACGGACTCCACGGCAATGCAGGAAGGATCTAGAAGGAACGAGAAGGCACCACGCCGAGCCGGAGGCCCGGAGGGAGACCAGGCCGCACCGGCCGGTCTGGGCCTGGACCGGCCGGTCTGGGCCAGGCTCCCCTCGGGGCCCGGTTCGCCCGGTTCGCTCCACCGCCTTTGAAGATCAATCTCAGCTGCCCGTCAATGTCGGTTTGATCCGATAGCTCACGATCATCGCCCAGGGCTATAAAAGGAGAGGCACACCCCCCCTGGGAGGAGAGCCCAGAAACCCTAATTCATTATTTCCTCTCTTAAGAGAGAGAGAAGGGTTCCATCCTCAGAGAATTAGATTAGAACTCCAATACTTCAAGTTCTAGTTAGGCATTAGCTAGCAAGGTTTCAGTAGAGTTGAGCTACGCTCAGGATTCTGGAGTCGTCATCCAGGAGGCTGGTATAGCTTTGTATCCCTCTTTATTTATGACTTTGTTCTTAATTATTATGTTTCAGTTTATTAAGCTCCTAGTTTATTCTAGTGTTTTGCTTGATATAGTATTGATTGATGATGAATTATTTCATATGATCGTAAAAGCGCTTAGCTCATTACTCAAGTGGGTTAAGTCGTAGTAATTATGTAAGCATGGTGCTTAGATATGCTCTACCTACGAATGCACCTTGTAGGCCGGGTTCGGTGGTCGATCGCGGGTGTGACATTCCTGTTGAGTCCTATGTATTCCATCCCCCGTCTATAAGTTTAGCAGAACGCTATTGCGAAGGAGGGGAGTGTTCTATTCACAAACCTCCCTAGTAATGTTCCTTGTGAGTAATTTAGAGTCATCAATACTATAGATGAAAGTAACATGCTAGAGTAGATGCAAAGACTTAGTAATTCTGACACTACATAGGAACTCACTCTCTTAACTAATCTCCCTGTTTTTGCCTTGCTACATTAGAGAGTTTCTATTTCTATCTCTACGAGTGATTTATCATTGCCCTACACTTATCATATATATATATATATATCTATGTGGCTTACCCCCCTGTATAAGTATGTTCTTGTCATGTGGATTCTATCTAAGTATGTATACACATCAATATTCTCTAGCTGTCCTTTCCCATGGGATTAAATAAATTCGACAATTAGGTTCACTCCCAATAAAATGCTACAATGGTATTTTATCTGTGCGCTTGTGGATACTCATTTATATTTAAGATAGTTGCATGATTTAATACCACACCTCTTATGTCGCTGCTGGGGATGACAACCCGGTGTAATTGCATGGTGGCTTAAGAGGTGTCAACAAGCATTTTTGGCGCCATTGCCGGGGAAAGGCTAATCTATAAAGAGATATTGATCAAATGCATACTTATAAATGGAACCATGACTAGGTACCTCTGCTTAAGCAGGCTTACCCTTGTTTGTCTTTGTCTATATCGTACACAGGGTATTGCAGGATTGATCTTGATTCATCCTCATCTTACATCAATTTCAATCAAACCAATCAAGAGTTTGTTTCACACCAGTTTCTGAGCCATGGCTGACAAGACTCTGCGAGAGTTCTCTGCTCCGAGCACGAAGGACATTCGCACCAGACCAATACTTCCAATCAACAATCTTGAGTTTGAGCTCAAGCCAAGTCTCATTAACATGGTGCAAGCAACTCCATTCAGTGGAAAGATCAGTGAAGATGCTAGTGCTCATCTACAGAATTTTCTAGAGATTGGCAGCACACTCATCATCAAGAACGTCGCTCAAGACATCATACTTCTTTGTTTGTTCCCGTTCTCGTTAACTGGGAAAGCGAAGCAGTGGTTCTATGCAAATCAAGAAAACATCAAGACATGGGCAGATTGTTCGAAGGTCTTTCTGGAGAGATTCTTCCCTTCGTGCAAGACCAAAGCCTTAAGAGAGAAGATTACCGGGTTTCCAACAAAGAAAGATGAACCTATTCCGCAGGCATGGGAACGCTTCCAAGATTATATAATAGATTGTCCCCATCATGGAATAGAAGATTGGTTGCTCATGCAAGGCTTTTATCATGGATTATCCAAAGGAGCACAAGCGCAACTAGATGCTACTGCTGGAGGAACGTTCTTGTCACTCACTATCAAGAAGGCCAAGTCACTCATGGAAACAATAGCCTCTAATCAAGGCTGGTCATTGGACGACGCTTTGCATTGCAAAATGAGTGAAGGAGTTGATATTGAAGAGTTGAGTGCAGTGTCAGCCAAGATGAATGTGTTATTAGATTGGCTAGAACAACGGGACAATTATAAGAAGGATCGTCAGGCTATTCAGGACGCTATGGATTCTCAAGCAAGAACGGAAGGATATTTAGGAATCACATATTCCCCTGACTCGCCGGAAGACCTGAGCATTATTGGCAACACCCAAGGATTGGATCAAGTCAACCAACCATCCTTGTGGATTGTGATTAGATAGCAGCCAAAGATCAATGAAGATCTATCACAAAGGTTAGCTTCTAATGAGAAGATCATAGAGAGTATGAATCGTAAGATGGAAAGTTTTTCTTCTACCATAAAGGATCAACTGAGCTATAACCGAAAGATTGAGTCACAAGTAGCAAAGTTGGCTACTGCTTTGCCTATTGTCGCCAGCTCCGAACAAATCAATGCAATCACTACAAGAGGATGCAAGAGTACTCAAGATCCCCATATCCTGAAGGTACACATCCTAGAAGAGGAGTAAGAGTACGTGGCATCGCCAAAGAAAGACTGCGGAGAGAAACAACGATGAATTAGAAGAAGTCGTGCCACCATTAGAGCAAGAGCCTTAGCGCAATTATAATGACACCAACTTCTTACCATTTCGTCGACAGAGAAAGGAAAGGATGGATGAGCAGTTTGGAAAATTTGTGGAGATTATACGTCACTTATATATTAATATGCCTCTACTAGATGCCCTACAAGTGCCTACATATGCAAGATACCTCAGAGACATTCTAAATAACAAGAGGCCACTGCCCACCACCGAAGTTATCAAGCTCACAGAGGAGTGTAGTGCGGCTATCCTGAATACATCACCAATCAAGAAACAAGATCCAGGACGCCCCACTATTGAGTGCTCAATTGGAGATCAAGTGTTTGAACATGCACTATGCGATCTTGGCGCTAGCGTGAGTGTTATGCCCAAGGCGGTCTTCGACAAACTCAACTACTCCAAACTCACACCCACGACGATGTGCCTTCAACTCGCGGACCAATCACTTCGCCACCCTGAAGGAATCGCCGAGAACATACTGTAAAAATAAGAGAGTTCTTTATTCCAGTCGATTTTGTTGTGCTTGACATGCAGGAAGCAACAAATACACCACTTATATTGGGAAGACCCTTCTTGAGCACTGCAAATGCTCACATTGATGTTGGGATCGGAGAAATCCGATTCCATATCAATGGTAAAGAAGAGAGGTTTGCATTCAAGCCACGACCGAACAATATTCTCAATCAGAAAGGTGTGAGGAGCAAGAGGATTTAGGGTCTCCAACTCCGGGACCAGCAGACGCTATAAAGACATAATCATCAGGAGAAGTCCAGTCTGGTGGACTATAAAGATCGGACCCTCGCCGAAAGGTAATCGGTATTTATCCATTGACTTCTTATATTCTAAAAAAATCCAAAAATATTTTTCTTTATCATTTGGTGTTCCTATAATTCTGAAAAATATAAAAATAACTAACCAGTGGGACCCACAAACATTGGGACCCACTTGTCATATCACTTCACATAGGATTCTCATCTCCACTCACCTCCTGCTCCTCTTTTCCACCGAAAGTTGCAAACATACACAGTTGAAGAGACGTAGGAGCACCAGGAGGAAGGAGTGGCCAAGTGGGCCCAGTGTGGGACCGGCCGGTCCCACACCAGACCGGCCGGTCTCCCCCCTCCTCGCCTATAAAAGGGCAAGTGCCCAGTGAGCTCTACTCACTCTCCTCTGTCCAGATTTCTGCCCCTCATCTCTGATTTCCAAAATTTCTTGTTCACCATATCAATAGAGAAGGAGAAGGAAGAAGTAGGAGTGAGGGAGAGTAGAAGCGCTATAAGGTTGCTTAGTGATTAATGGAGGGAAGTCTTGCTGAAGTTTAGAGGTAGAACAAACAAAAGTAGAGGAGGTGCTGCCCAAACTTAGAGGAGATAATCACTTGTCTAGGGGAAACTTTGCTAAAATTTGGTTGTGGAGGTAATCACCCCACAAGGACCACTGACCCTGGATGACTGACCCTCTAACTGTTGTGGTGGAAACCTTCCTCGCAAGGACTGCTAATTCCCTCTAACTTTTCTTCTTGTTACTAACTCGATCTATTTATTTTTTTTTCGCGTGCATTTATTTTCTGTATTTACTTCCTTGTGTTTTTTGTTGTTATATGGAGGTAGCAATATCCCACATTGTTTTCTGTATTTATTATGCGCTAACCCTCTTGTGGAGGAGTTCATTCCCGCAAGAGTAAATCACTCCTGGAGCGGTTGTCTTTATTATCATATTATCTAACCCCGCTCCTAGAGTCCTTGTTGTTTTGGTTCTTCACTTGCTTGCAGGATGAGTGGCATATGGAAAGGGATCAGGAGTGGACTTAGGTCCCGGTCCACACGATCAACTCGGAGCTCCTCTTCCCGAGAGAGCTCTGACATGCAGGTTGATGAGACGCCACCCGCAAGCGGCAGGCCATCTTCTTCCTCGATGGTAATACACCATCTGATGGAGGAACATAACCTCAAGTGGGAGAATGATGAAGAGAAGGAAAAGTTCAAGCTCATCAAAGACCGCAAGTTCGTCCTGACCACAGTGTACGATCCTGAGCTCCTTCGAGACACAGGTATGGACACCGAATTCCAAACCATCTTTTCAACTATGGGTTGGACAGGATTTGCGGATATTTCTGAGCCAGGGTGCAAATTGCTTACTGCTGAATTTCTATGCACTTTAAACTTCGTTGAGAAGGGGGTAAAATTTCGACTCTTTGGGATTGAGAAAACTTTGACTTGGAAGGAGTTAAGTCTAGCTTTAGGCTTCCATGCTGAGTGCTCTGTAGATGTTGATACTGTCATCCCTGATTTTGTGAGAGAACAATTTTGGAGAGACATAACTGGCCAAAACTCACCCATGCATGCAAAGACTAGTAGCATTCAATTACCTACATTAAGGTTCATGCATAGGTGGTTGGCATTTACTCTTTTCCCAAGGAGTGACACTAGTACAGTGAGGATAGATGAGCTCAAGTTGCTTTATGCCATAGTTAAGAGTAGGAAAGTTGCCCCCGTTATGATGATGATGAGACAGTGGCTAGAGGTTTTTCGATTTGGCTATGATATCGAGTTCACTTCCTTTGTGACTCGAATTGCTAGCTATCTCGAGTTGTGGCAAAATTCGCTTGTTCCGTACATTAGAGGAGGACGAGGTCGTATATCATACGACTACTTTCGCCAAGGCCAGACCTTGGTGAAGAGAGGAGACACTGTGATTATGAAGATCAATAACAGGCAGGTCCGGTTACCTAACCCGGAGCTCAACTTGTACACCACCAGTTCTCTTCTTGTCAATGTGCAGGTAACAAAGAAGAACATCTATACGAAGCGCATCGGCACGGTTCACCAACGTGCAGCCCACTCATTACTATGGTGCCGATGCAACGCCACAAGGACCAGCCTACACCAACTACATGGATTTTGGAGAAGCAGGGCCTTCCCGCAGGGGACAACCATCACAAGATAGTTGGGGCCAGTACGCCCAACCAACACCACAAGCTGAAGTTCCCTGGGGAGAGACGGCGGATTGGCCAGCAGGTAATTTCAATAACTATCAAGAAAGAATGTCTGTTGATTCGCAGGAAGTATCCTCTGGAGGGTACCAGCGTGGTCGTGCATCAGACGTAGGGATGAGCTACCACGAGCAACAAATGTTACAACAAAGGAATGACCGAGGCTCCGTGTTGTGGAGGAGCAGACTGCCACGCTCGTCGCGCAAAACACCTCCATCCTTGGATAGCTACACCTACACGACCAGTACCACCAGCAGCAGATGCAGAACTGGGACTACCTCTTTCAGCATATGGGCGCAAGGCCGCCGCCGCCACCCTGACCAACTTCTGCAACATCCAGCTTGGGGGAGAGCACCTCCGGTATCTTGAGGTAAGTTATCTTTGCCTTTGTTTTTATTTTTCGTTTGATTTGTTTGATCTTTAGTTTGCTTATTAGTTTGCCTAATAATAATAATAATAAAACCATAAAAACAAATAAAAAGAGTGTTTATAGGCTTGTTTAAATTTCGTTGTGAATAAAAAGAACTTGGAGGAAAAATTTGTTGACATGGAAATGATGAATAGTTGCTCTATTAAATTCTTTTGAGTACCTAGCTTATAGTCAAGAGTTCTCCTAAGGTTTCAGACACAACCGATTTGACATGAATACTTACTCTGAATCGGACCTGTGGGTAGCATATTCCTGATCTTAAGTCTAGGTAGATTGACGGACATGATTGAGATGGTTAGAGCTGCTGTTTATCCTGTTCCAATGTGGTGCTGAAATTCTGGAGATTTAATTTTGAAAACTTAAAAAGAACACATGATGAGTTTCTTGTATGACAAGCTTACTTCCCAGAACCATAATTGCATATCTAGACTAGGAAGCTTTCACACAGTTGCTGCTTGTTATTGCATTGAGTGTTGTCAACCTCGGTGACCCTTGTGAGAAACCTGTCATGCTTTTAAAATCAAGATCCACACACTCCACCTCATATGCACTACTCTACCCTGGAGTAGGCACAAAAATATGCCATTCCACCCATCCAAAAATGTTCTACTCCTACACTAGGAGTAGACAAAAAAATCCATCCACTAAAAACATGCTCCAGAGTTTCCTGTCATCTCTCCAAATTGTTTTGTGCCAAAGGAGTGAGCTATGCAAAAGAAAAACAAAAGATGAATGGACAAGTGTCCAAGAAAGAAAAATAAATATCCAAAAAAAAGAAAAAGAAAGAAAAGATAGCTCACATTCCTGGAAAGGTTTTAATATTTCCAAAAGAGAGATCCATTTGAGCATGATAGAATTAGATCCACCATATATCCATCATTTACCACACACATGCACATCTTGGTTTGATTGTATGACTTGTTTCTTTTTGGATCCCTTGATTGACTTTGCAACATATGCAGTACAAGTACATTCATGCTGTCTTCCCACCTATGAGCTCTACATAAGCTTTAGATGTACGTTGAGATAAAGGCACATGCTTCATTATCTTGGTGAGGAATCCAAAAATACCACATATATGAGAGATTTGAGAGTGTCATACAATGAAACTCTGAGCTTTATTTGAAAATCTACAAAAACTCCAGAGACTTGGTTGAACAAAAGAGCTTGAGACACAGTGCTTGACTTGATCTTTCTGTCTTTCAACTGCTCATGGCCAAAGGAAAAGGATGTTAAGCTCCATGGTTAAAGGTAACATGGGTAAGTGTGAAAGTCAGAATGGTTCACTCTAAGACCAAGGAGAATTTTTATCTGAAAGCATGTGTGCTCTTGAGAAGTTGATATTGTAGCAACTCCTGATCCATTTAAGAGAGTGATTTGCTAAGGGACTAGCAAAAGTTAAGCTTGGGGGAGTTGTTGACGGCCATTATTGCATAAATGTATCCGCCAACTAGCTTTGAAAAGGAGACAATTGAGAACACCAAACTAGACATAGGGTTTACACTGACCAAATTCCACGAGTTTTGGTGTTTCATTATTTATGCAGCGTAAACCGAAAAAAGACGCAACATAAGAGCTTATCGGAGCAAGAAACTAGAAAAACGGACTCCACGGCAATGCAGAAGGATCTAGAAGGAACGAGAAGGCACCACGCCGAGCCGGGAGGCCCGGAGGGAGACCAGCCCGCACCGGCCGGTTCGGGCCTGGACCGCCGGTTCCGGGCCTGCCCCTCGGGGCCCGGTTCGCCCTGGTTCGCTCCACCGCCTTTGAAGATCAATCTCACCCTGCCCGTCAATGTCGGTTTGATCCGATGGCTCACGATCATCGCCTGGGCTATAAAAGGAGAGGCACACCCCCCGGGAGGAGAGCCCAGAAACCCTAATTCATTATTTCCTCTCTTAAGAGAGAGAGAAGGGTTCCATCCTCAGAGAATTAGATTAGAACTCCAATACTTCAAGTTCTAGTTAGGCATTAGCTAGCAAGGTTTCAGAGAGTTGAGCTACGCCAGGATTCTCGAGTCGCCATCCGTGAGGCTGGTATAGCTTTGTATCCCTCTTTATTTATGACTTTGTTCTTAATTATTATGTTTCAGTTTATTAAGCTCCTAGTTTATTCTAGTGTTTTGCTTGATATAGTATTGATTGATGATGAATTATTTCATATGATCGTAAAGCGCTTAGCTCATTACTCGAGTGGGTTAAGTCGTAGTAATTATGTAAGCATGGTGCTTAGATATGCTCTACCTACGAATGCACCTTGTAGGCTGGGTTCGGTGGTCGATCGCGGGTGTGACATTCCTGTTGAGTCCTATGTATTCCATCCCCCGTCTATAAGTTTAGCGTAACGCTATTGCGGCGGAGGGAGTGTTCTATTCACAAACCTCCCTAGTAATGTTCCTTGTGAGTAATTTAGAGTCATCAATACTATAGATGAAAGTAACATGCTAGAGTAGATGCAAAGACTTAGTAATTCCGACACTACATAGGAATTCACTCTCTTAACTAATCTCCCTGTTTTTGCCTTGCTACATTAGAGAGTTTCTATTTCTATCTCTCGAGTGATTTATCATTGCCCTACACTTATCATATATATATCTATGTGGCTTACCCCCTGTATAAGTATGTTCTTGTCATGTGGATTCTATCTAAGTATGTATACACATCAATATTCTCTAGCTGTCCTTTCCCATGGGATTAAATAAATTCGACAATTGGGTTCACTCTCAATAAAATGCTACAATGGTATTTTATCTCGTGCGCTTTTATGGATACTCATTTATATTTAAGATAGTTGCATGATTTAATACCACACCTCTTATGTCGCTGCTGGGGATGACAACCCGGTGTAATTGCATGGTGGCTTAAGAGGTGTCAACAATGTCCAAGCTATGTTAACCCAAGGATGCCGCCAGGACAGTTATACATGCTTGCCCTTAGTCTAGTATGCCACTTCCTGCGAATTGCCCGATCACCCCCCGCGTCCCTAGTTGCTTGAGTTGAGCTACTTGGTTCCACGGTCGGATGGTCGCATCCTTCCAGTTATGTGAGGGGCTGCATTCAACATGATCAAGGACGAACAACGCTTATAGTCCTTAATCGACACAGACAGGGTCCACTATCCCTGTCTGGTCTTCCTTTATATTAACACATGATTCATTTTCCACGATAGCAAATATAGCCAATCGTGACTAGATAAGTAGCCACCCGATATCTCATGGATGATAGGAAATCTTTCGACTTCTATCGGGTCTAATCATGGCGAAGCATTTATTCAGTCCTAGACCTATATAGGATTCTGGTATATATAACTGGACAAGGATAGGATATATATGCAGCAAGTATTTCCAATCAACTTCTATAACTTAATGTAATAAACAATATAAAGGTACTCAAATTGCATTTTGTAAAAGATGGAAGGCTTAGAATGCTCCGAGACTTACCTGGAATACGACACAAGTCGCTTAAGTTAGCTTGCACCGCCTTATGGGACATCTCCACTCCATGCATCATTCTAGGGTCCTTCCATCTTCAGGTTCGATTCCTATATCTCGTCCTTCATGTAGTTCACCTAACCTACCAAAATGAGATGTACAATGCATATGTATGAACACATAAAAGTGCAATAGACGATATCGATGCATCACATAAAAGCATGCAAGACAAACACAAAGTTACACTAGATGATATGAGCACATTAGAGAGCAAGCTATTCATATCATGCCAAACATAGAGATAACAAGCATATCAAGCATGACAAAAATCACAAGATATATAATGTGTTAACTTAACCATCATCGAAAACATGAGTCACGCTTAGCCACATTCAACATACCAACAAGAACTAGAATCATCAAATTTCTAGACTGCACACAAAGCAGCTGTATGTTTTGATCATAACTAAAGCTATGCACATCCAAATGACATGCCACAAGACAATCTAGAAAGCTTATAAAATTATCTACAAATTATTTTTAAACATCTCAGCATGATTTCTAAGTTAATAGAGTTAAACAAGCATATTTCTTAAATCTATCTAGAAAATTCCAGAGAGCACCACTTTCTAGAACCTGAGTTTAAACAGCCATAACTTAAAAACTACTTAACAAAATACTCTGAAAATTTAATACAAGCTAGATAATAAAATTATCTACAACTTTGGTATTGACAAGTTTTCCAAAAATTATCATTTTTGATCATGTAAAACTTAAAGTCTTACAAACTATCCAGGAAGGCTAATTTTTAAAAATAAATATATTACTCATGTTGAGACTTATAATTTGAGCATAACCAATGCTACCAACAGTTGACATACATCAAATAAAAACTAGAAAGTATAATGGTCATTCCTAAATAAATTCTTTTCATGACTTTATTAATTTATTTAGTTAATTAGGTGAAATAAGGAGCATATATATGGAACATATACTAAAAGTGCTCAATAAATCCTAATTAAATTACAGTAGCTTACACGTACTCCCAAAAGTCTACTATACAAATTTCATGCCAATTGAATAAGCATAGCAACCTCTACGAAAAAGACAATATGCTACAAGAAATCATGTTAGATCAAAATAAATTTAAAACTCAACATTTTTTTCAATGTATGGTCATGCTAAGTATCCAAAAGTCACAACAATATCATTCAAAGGTAGTGGAAACATATTTTCCATTTTTACACTTTTATTTTAATTATAAATCAATTAAAACTATTTACTAGATATCAAGCAAGATAAATCAATAACTCAAACATACTGCACCCAATCAACCAGAAAGTTTTACCATAGTACGCACATAGCATTAGTAGCTTACCATTCAAATTTCACATCATTTAGAGCACTACAACATCAGATATGAATTTTCCAAACTCAAATCCTAATTAGCAAAGGTCTAATTTTACCAAAAAACTTTCTACTAAAACATATAATATTATTATACCACTGCATGGATTTACTCACAAGGATTCTAAAAAGTCCTCACTTGCTATTTTATGATTTTTTTACTAATTATTATGAATTTCCAAATTTTCAGCCGATTTAGGAATAAAAGAAAAGATAAAGGAAAAACCATTTTGCATCAAGACCCTGAAATTCCTTCTATTCAATTCAATCCAAGTTCTGCTAGTACTGTGCACTACTATTCACATGAATCTTGCACTCTGCACTTAATACCCTGCAATTTGTCGAATTTACCCACGAAGTTCTTCCTTCCCTTCACACGTACAGAGATAGAAGAGAGGCGTCGGGGCGCCTCTGGATGGCCGATCTTTGGCTGCTTGGCGGCCGGCAGCAGCAAGGGCAAGCCGGCGCGCCAACCCAGGGACCCACATGCGCCGGTGGATGGCCGTGGCTCACCACGTAGTGGCTCAACATACCCTGGCCGTGAGTGCCAGCGGCAGGGAGGTCGAACGGCCCGGCGGCGAGGCACCTCAGCGTGGCGATGGCACTGACAAAGGGCATAGGGAGGCGCGGCGAAGAGCGGGGAAGGTGCTGGAGTTAGTGGCTAGGGCTGAGGAGGCTCTGAGCAAGTAGCAAAGGAGCTCCACGTAGCTGCCATGGAGCTCGAGCTCCTGGCGTCCATGGCGCCGCATTCTGGAGCGAGCGGGAGAGGCATGGAAGGGCAGAGAGAGCTCTGGGAGAGGGATGGAGTGCTGAGAGACGCTCTGACCATCCTCATTTTGCATCAGGGAGGGCAGGCATGGATGGGGAGGGAGTGGCCGACATGGGCGCAGAGCAGGGGAGGCACGCGTCCATTTTGTCGGGCACTTGGCGTGCATGCAAGTAGTAGCTTTGGGTCTCCGTTTTGTGCCGGTTCTGGTCTGAATTGGGCCTGGTGCCTTGAAGCAAAGTTGCTCAGCTCTAAACCATCTTCAATTTCATTAAGGGCCTACAGTCATAAGGCATCCAGATTAGCATGTAATTAGCTCCAAATATGACAGTGTCAGCGTGTCGATTAGGGTTAAGCCTCGGCTCATTTGATCTCAAAATTGACAGTCCAAACTTGCTCAAATTGAACTCAACTTTTGGTATGCTCTTCTTCATCACATTATCTTCAACTTTTATTTTTGCATGAAGGCAAGTTGCTTAACAAAAACATAAGAACACGGCACGCCAACATAATGACATTCACTAATCAGCTCCTAGACTTAGAAAAATTTTCCAAGTCCTAAAAAACCAGCTGCTGATTCAAACTTTGAGCTTCTTTTCTACTTGCTTCCAAGCTAATCTTGGGTTGGGTCCTAAAAGAACATTTCTTGCTCATGACTTAAGCTCCAACTTTTATTAAAGGTCAAAACTCAGAATATGAATATAAACTATACTTTTCTATTGGTCAAAGCAGCAACATGATAAAGCTCCTAACTAGGGTTTTAGTCCAATTGATGCATTTTCTTGATATTTGCTCAACACGAACCCTTCCATGACTTGTTCCTAAGTCCAGTTAGAGTTCTTTGGGAAACATGGCTAGTCTTGGTTGACACTCTATACACTCATGCACTTGATAAAGTCATTCAAGCAAGGATATAGCTTATCATTTCATGTGAATTCTAGATTCCAATCTTCATGAAACTTTTTAGGGATCACTATAGATAGAGAGTGATGTGAGACACCTGAAAGAAAGTTCATTATCATTACTCAACATATATTGCTTAAGTCCAATCTTGCTGTTTAGCTTGTGACTAACACCTAGGGTGTTATAATACTTGGGGAATTTGTTTTGATAAAAATATTATAAAACCATAGCATCACATACTCCTCATTGGTGAAGCAATTCCCACCAAGGCCAAATATGACATGCATCTTGTAAGTTTTAAGCCTGCTACATATGCTGCTTGTTATTGCATTGAGTTTGGTCAAATCCTGTGACCTGTGTTGAGAGAGTTATTATGCTTCCAAGATCAAGATCACACACACACACACACACACACACACACACACACACACACATATAGGTGCAGCTCCTACACTAGAGTACGCAAAAACATGCCTTCCATCTAGATCCACCAGAAATGTTCTATTCTTACACTAAGAGTAGACATAAAAAATGTTTATTAGATAAATACTCCATGATTCTAAAAGATGGTGATCTCTCTCGCTGCATTTATGTTTTAGTAGAAGAGATATGGGCTATGCAAAAGTATGTAAAAAATATAGGGACATATAAAGGTCCCAAAAATATATATATATATATATATATATATATATATATATATATATATATATATATGGACACATGAAGGTCCAAAGTATTGAAAAAATGAGTACATGAGGGCTCATGTATTCAAAAAAAAGGAGAGAAAGAAAGAAGATAACCATGTCTCAAAATAATTAGTAGAGAGACATCATATCTAGAAAAGGAGTATAGATTTAGTACACCATTTTCCGCAACATGCACATCTTGATCTAAGAGTATGACACTTCTCTCCTTGGATCCTTGATTTGACTTTACAACATATGCAATGCAAGTATGCCATCTTGTTTATCCCTACCCAAACCTCCACATAAACCTTTTTAGAGGTAGGAAAGAACAAAAGAAGGAAAAGACTTTGCTATGCCTTGGTGAGGAATCATACACAATGAGCGATTTGAGAGTGCCATTTGAAGAGTATAAAGTGAGCTATGCTTTTTCATTGTGAAAATTTTCAAAACTCCAAGTTGCTAAGATGTGAAATTGGAAAGATAACTTTGTTTCGAGAACCGTTCCACTTTTCAACAACCCAAGGAAACATGTTAGCCAATGCCACATACCCCACCAGTGTAAGAAATGTGATGGAATAATTTTCATGTATGTCGTATATCTTAGGATTTTATGCTCATGATTACTTTTGTCTCTAAGTTTTGCTCGAGGATGAGCAAAGGGGTAAGTGTGGGGGAGTTTGTTGGTGGTCCTTGATTCCTTTATGTAATCACTAACATTCACCTAAAATCAAAGCATATGAACGCCAAACTTAGAAATAGGACTTATAACTAACCTAGTTTCATAAGTTTGGTGATTCATTATTTGCAGGAGGACATCTATGGAACCACCATATATGGGCTCAAATACATACAAAATATACATCAATATAAGCCCAATGGGATAAGGCCCAATTATTCAGGCAAATCTGGGCTCAAACAAATGGAAAATAAGCTCAATGCCCAAGCAAATCATCTCAACTCTGCGAATAACTACCGCAGGCCCACTCTAGAACATCATAGGGGGCTACCCAACAAAGTTGGGCCGGTTTGGGCTCACCCATGGTGCGGCCACACCATGGTGCGCCCGTACTACCAGCAAGCCCAAACAGGCCCAGCTTTGGTCGGTTGCCTCCGACGGATGTTCCAAAGGCGGTTGCGTAGGGGGTCCAGTGCATTGTACCGGATGGCCGGTTTGGGTGGATTTTTCCATTAAACCCCCTCCTCTCCACTTATAAAAGGAGGGCTCCCCTCTCCTCATTCCAACAACACTCGAGGGCAAGGAGCTACAACACAAGAGCTTCACCCCAAGTGGGCCTAGGCCTTGGCCCTAGCTGGCTAGTTGAGTTGAGTAGGCGAGATGTGAGGGAGAGTTCGGGAAGCGCCAGACTTGTCGGTGTCTCCTCGAGTTCGGGGAAGCATCGAGCGTGTCAGTGTCTCCCCAAAGCTTGTACCTCGATGAACACATCACTACTAGATTCTCACCCTATTGCAACATGACACCATATGCAACGCTACAAATTGTGTTGTAATAGGGGGATGTTTTGCAACAATTGTCCAAAACAGTGGCAAATAGGAGGACTGTGTTGCCACAAAAATAGTGCATTGCAATATTTACTTTCATCGTTGCAAGAGGTGAGATCTATAGCAACTCGTTTATTAAAAATGTTGCTATAGGTTCTAAATATTGCCGTGATGACATTTTGTTGCAATAGTATTGATTGGTGTTGCAACTATCTAGTGCTCTTGCAACCATGTAGAATGGCGTTGCTATTGTTTCAAATTATTGCGACGGTTGTATTGGATTGTAATATTTCTCATGACCATTGCAATAGGTAAAACGTGTATTGCAACTAAATTTCTAAAGCGACACAATAGTGTGTTGCTATTGCTATGGTTTTGTTTGGTTGCAATATTTCTCATTACCATTGCAATAGGTAACTATCTATTGCAACTAAATAGCTAAAGTGATGCAATAGTATATTGCTATTGCCACGAGTGTTTTTGTTGCTATTGTGATTCGTTACAATATGGTATTGTATTGCAACACCAGCATGTCTAGTACGAGTTGGATGCACCTAGATAAATCAAAAATTGAGTGGCAAAGAGGATTCAATGTTTTGTTCAAAGTACATTTTGGGGCACATTTAACGATGCAAGTGGGATTGATTGACCCAAAACATAACTCACTCAACCCAACTAATGTTTTTTAGGTTTTGGGTCAACCAACCCAGTTTATTCTTGGGTCTTGGGTCTATTCATTGGACACCAAGAGCATTAGATTACCTGTAACCGAGAGAACTCATCATGCATCATGCTCCCCGGCTGCCACTGGAGCACTAATGCTTGTGTTGAAGGTGGCACTGGCCGCCATGATAGTCGCCACGGCAGTGTGTGACTTGTGCTTGGCAGCGCCTGTAGATTGGGCGAACGAGGTGTGGCGGATCTACGAGGCATGGAATTAAGACAATAACCACATGGTGGAGACAAAAGAGTTTCTCTTGGGTAGCCCACCCATATAACACCAAATTATTTTTGGGTTGACCCTATAATGTTTTCGCACTACTTTTTTTTTATGAATTGGGTTTTGGGTCAATGTGTTGCCCCAGAAAAACCTGCACCCCTAGGCATTTGCACAAATCAAAATATAACAATTTAATTTTTTGTACATGAGATAAGGTTCATAGAGCAATAATAGATAACTATAAACAGTAGTCCCTTGCTTCTTGGTCAACCTCATGCAAAAATAACAGCTCATGCAACAATGAAAGAATAGGCAACACCTCAACTAGAAAAAAAAAAACTGTACATTCCTTCATATGTGTCTTGTCTAAAGAACTATCGGTAGTCTACTTGAATGCATGGACACATCACCGGCCTCATCACAAACAATTCCCTTGCCATGTTTGTTTTCTTGTCTAAAGAACTATCAGTAGTCTACTTGAATGCATGGACGCATCACCGGCCTCACCACCAACAATTCCTTTGCTATTCCCTTGCCATGCATGTAAGTTCTCATTCTTCTTTATCCTGAATCCTACGATACAAATTTGTTATATCAGTATACAAACAAATGAAAGAAAACAAACAAATCAAGCATGCATAAATCCTCATTTGGGTGTATATGTCTAGAACTGACCCTCTGATGAAGCAATATAGAGTAATAAAACATCAGCACTTCATTGTATATGAGGTGGTTAAATAGTTTATTCTCTAAATAGGACACCGATTCCATAGGATTACTAAAGTAAACTTCTATATTGATTATAAAATGTGATTCATTGTAGAATATTTTTTTAAAGAAAAATGAAATCGAATGAGTGAACTCATATTACCATGGTTTCCTTTTATTTGATCCAATACTGAAATTGGAGACAAGAGCCCTTCTAAGAAGAATTTAATTAAAGAGCATAGAAGTAGCATCCCAAAATCCCAACTGTGATTTTTTATTGAGAAATCAGCCATGGGTCAGATCTCAGTTGCAAGGAACAGAATGCAAATGAGAAATTGATAAGAATCCCTCCACGCGTGCTTGGTACCTTCACAGAATCATGGCTATGTAAGTGTTCATGGTTCTTAAGGTCTTTTATGTCTTTTGATTAGTTGAGCTTTACCTGTACTTGTTTGTGGGTTCATCGTCCACTCTCGTAGCGAATGCTCTAGTAGAGGGTCTCTAATACAGATGGATCGCCCTACGTGATGCTAGATTAGCAGTCAATAGTGTAGACGTGGTGTCTAGGCTAGAGGCAACCTTCGTTTGCCTTGTATCCTCTGGTTGAGGGTAGGCGGCAGGAGGTGACAGCCCTGTCCGTCTCTTGCACTCCCCCACGTTTGGGTACGACGTAGAGCTAATGGCTGGCATCACCTGGCAGACTAGGTGCAATTCAATGCCTGAAGTAAGCAAGTAGAATATAGTTTGTCTACCTTTAGACCGTGAAGCCATAGAAAGCCTCTCTACCCTTTTCAACTCTACCCTTGTGTTGTCCTTGGGCGAGCTAGATAGAAGAAGTTCCTCTGTTCCCTATGGAAATACGATACCCTGGATACTTCTGGGTGAAGTGCTACGACGGTAATTCCGTGCGCTTGCGGATTCTTTCGCATTGCGTTAAGAAATAACAACAGACATCAGATACCTCCACCGGCTTTAAAATATTGCTCCTTCTATGCAAAGGATGTCTAGAGATTCTAATGGAACAGTATACCAAGGAAGTCTACCAAATGGTGAGATCCCTCCAGGGTATCACATTGTTTCTGACTATAATGCTATGATAGTTGTGCCACACCTAGGATACCAAGGTGGACGGAATACTAGTGCCCAAGGAATTTCTAATCAACCAGCTGGCCAACACAATCAACAGATAGATCAACTGATGGACGAAGTAACTGACATGATGCAGCGCCAGTTTGGTTTGAAACCAAAGAATAATGGGATTTCTTACAAGAAACCTTACCCATAATGGTTTGATCGGGTGGTTCTCCCACCACACTACAGGATTCCAGATTTCACCAAGTTCACAGGAACAAATTCGGTATCAACCATGGAACATATTAGCCAATATACTGTTCAGTTGGGAGAAGCTGCCGCTAAACCAGCATTTAGGGTGCGGTTCTTCCCTTTGTCTCTATCAGGGCCTACGTTCTCTTGGTTTTCATCTTTGCCGTATAACTCCATTGAAAGCTAGGAAGATTTGGAGAGCAAGTTTCATAGTTATTTTTATTCCGGCACAATGGAGAAGACTATTGCAGATTTGGCAGATGTAAGATAGGGGAGCAATGAGATAGGGGCATTATATTCAGAGATTCAGGGAAGTCAAGAGCCAATGCTATATTTTGAATCTGACTGATGCACAAGTCATTGGCCTTGCAATTCATGGCTTGCAACCAGCACTTAAGGAAAAGGTGACTGGTTTGGAATTTTAGAGTCTTAGGTTGCTAGCTAGTTGAATAGCCAGCATTGAAGCCAAGAACAGATTCTTAGCTTCACCAATACTAAGAGGACCAATGTTGTAATTCATGATTATGAGTCCTCTGATGATGAGCAAGATCTTGTGGAATGGACATGGAAATCTTCAATGTTCTGTCCATGGGCAAAGAGTGCTATTGAGAAAGTTGGTGACAAATACAGTTTTGATGTCACGAAGGCCGACAAGGTCTTTGCTATGCTGCTCGAAAGAGGGCATATTAAGTTAATTGGAAATCATAGGATATCTTCAGCCGAAGAGCTTAAAAGAAAGAAATACTGTAAGTTTCATGGTACTCAGACTCATCACACTAACAAGTGCAGGGATTTCTGTGACTGCATTCAGAAGGTCATCAAACAGGGAAGGATCGCTTTTGACAAGAACAAGAAGATGGCTATTGAAGATCATCCTTTCCCTCAGAATATGGCCGGGATCTCACTATCCAAAGGAAAAACCAAGATGCTTACATCAGATAAAGCTAAGGAAGCTGGTACAGTTGATCCTGAGTCATAGATGATAGCAGAGGCATACCGTGAACTCAAAATGAAGCGCGATCGGCGAAAGAGCCGATTTGAATAGGGTGAGTCTTCAAAGGCTAGCGCTATGCAACGCCGTCCAACCTCTCGAATCCTTTTGAACAAATGGCAATGACACAAGGAGAAAGATTATCAGAAGTGTGTAGAGGAAGAGGAGTGCAGGCATCGCCATGAAGAAGAAAGGTATGAAAGAGACAAACTAAATCACATTGGAACTGTCCTTTCTTTAGGCATTGCTGGAACGAAGGTTTGAAGTTGCCTACTCGAAATAACTGCCTTGAATGCAATGAACAATATTGGGAGTATAGGTAATCTCAATCCAACCGCCAATCTGTGTATATGTAAAACATGGATCAGCATGAAAAAAGAGAAACTGTTCATAATCGGTTAGGCAAGAGAGTTGTCAATCAAGATTGGGCCAATTATGAAAAAGAGGAATACATTTGGCAGGAAGGACAATGGTGTCTAGGTGGTTTGACCAAGAGCCAGAAGAGGAGAGTTCAACGTTTGAGGAACAAAGAACTTGAGGAAGAAAAGAAAAAGATAATGAAACGCAAGGTCTAGCGAGCCAAGCAAACAGCCGACAAAAATACGCCATCGGCTGATATTAGTATGGTTTTTATGCTACCAATAGAGTTCATGGCTCCTGAGCAGAAAGATGAAGTTTATTCTGACTTTGAAGAAGAGGTCATTGCTCGGTTGGTCCTGCAAATAGAAAGGGCTATCTTCAACAAGCCAGAGAAGCATCTGCATTTGAGGGCTTTATACCTCAAAGGTTTTGTTGATGGGAAGCCAATGACTAAGATGGTGGTTGATGGAGAGGTAGTTAATTTGATGCCTTACACTATATTCCAAAAGCTTGGTAAAGGAATTAGTGATCTACTAGAAACAGACATGAAGCTTCGGGATTTCAGTGGGAACATATCAAAGACCAGGGGGGCAATCACTGCTGAACTAACAATTGAAGCAAGACCCTTCTGACTACTTTGTCTTTGATGGAAAGGGTTCTTGTAGTCTACTCCTTGGTCGAGATTGGATTCATGCTAACGGCTGCGTACCATCTACCATGCATCAGTGCCTCATTCAGTGGATAGGAGACACCATTGAGGTGGTTCAGGCTGACACATCCGTTAGTGTTGCAGTAGCCAAATCAACCGAGTGGGATTTTGAAGGGATTGAGTGTTTCTCTGGTAGAACATGGGGAAGAAGGTGCCATCAATTTTGGTGGTGACAGTTAACGAACGATCCAAACAACTGGTTTAGAAAGCTTATTCTAGATTTGTTATAGCTGATTGTCATGAGACATCAGGCTTTAATAGCCGATATTGTGTATATCGCCTTTAGCAAAAAAAAATGAAATAAATTCAAGCCTTGATTCAGGGCAAAAGCCGATGCGATATGCATCGCCTTTAGTGCAAAAATATAAAAGTCACACAGTTGTTCAAATTACAGATTCTTGTTGCTCAATGGCAGTGATGCAGGGATTACTAGATGGAAATCTTTCACGAAGAATTGGACAAATCATGGGTTAGAACAAGACTATATTAATAGATAAATTTTTACAGGTTCTGGCCAAAGGGAAGAATATAAGAAAACAAAGTTTGTTCCATCTGCACAAGTTGCCATCAAGATCAAGAACTTCTTTGGCAAGCTAACTAAGGGCCGAGGAAGACTTTGTTGACAACATCCTCGGCCATGATCGTCCCCGCTACTGCGTCACCGAGAGGGGCGAACACCTCCACCAGATTGTCGTAGTCATCATGATGATGCTCATCGACAAAGTGTGGAGTGAGGCTTCCGCTAAGGTTCACCCCATTCCAAAGTTGGGCGGCAGCCAATGCGTGGGCGGCACCTTCGCGGACACCGTGGAGAGCCACCTCCTGGATACGCATCCTAGTGTTCAGGAGATGCTCAGTCTCTGTGTCACCATGAGCATTAACAGCTGTGGTAACATTGGTAACAACTGACTTTAAGGCTTCGTGCTGCTGCATCAATTATGCAAGAAGAGGATATGGAAATTACCAAGGAGAATAAAGCATCAGATATTTGATCTCGGCAAATGAAGGATTCTCCCCAGAAGAAAGCTTACCGATAGCCCTGGCATCGGACTCCGCTAGTTGCTCGTTGGCGGCGCAGGCTTCGGCTTTGGCGGTGTCCAAAGCAATCTTTACCTCAGCAAAGGTGTTCTCCAGCAGTGTAGTTCACTTGCACTCCTCAGAATACAAGCCCCTCACCTCGTGCATTTTGCGCAAGATTTCCCAGCCTTCGTCTCTAGCGAATCGGGCATCAATCTCGTCCGTGTTTGAGGAGCTGGAAGGACCTGAGCCACCAGAACTTGCCGTTTCTGCTATGGCTGCCGCATTGGCAGAATACCGATTGTCGGTAATAGAGACCGTCCTACAGCTAATGATGAAATCAGAAAGCTGATTAGAAGTGCAGTTCTTGATGAGGGTTTTCTAGTGAAGTTTCATCTTACCCTGGCACACGGCGGCGAAGATGAGGTGGTTGATTCACCTCTTCTGAGGTGACTGGGCGCTTCCCATGATCAGCCATGACAATGAAAGATGGATCGAGAAAGATGAAAAGATGTTCTGGATCCAATCTGGAGTAAGGCAGAACTGCAATAGCAGAGAGAGCGAGCGTGTTCTCCTTTGGTGACCTCGGCTCGGGTTCATAGCCTGGGGACACAACGTTTGGAAATCTGTGTGGATGCAGTTAATTAGCAGGCGACGCATCTCCATCCTAGGAATCGAGGTGAAAGTGAACAGTTGAGCCGGTGGACGTCAAAATTTGTCAACCACAGTCGTGAGTTTTCCTTTGAGCAAGGACAGTTTTTCTTGAAAATTCCAGATCGGCTGAATTACGTAACTTTGCCGATCCGGTGAAATGGTGGTTTACCTGACATGTTGGAACAGTTGACCCACTTTGCTGATCCAATGGTTTGTCGATTGCACTGAAATAGCCGATTCGTGAGAAGGATAAAGAAGTTTAAGTGAAAATCAGGAATCGGCTAACTATACAGATCGCTCGTACATGAGGGACAGAGTGAAAATTAAAATGTGTGAGTTACAACTAGGATTGCCAAGTATTATAACAAGAAAGTTAAGTAGAAGCAGTCAAAAGGATTCAAAGTCGTAATACTTGGGCATTCAAAAGGAAGAAAACTTATTGGTATGAATCCTAGTTACAGACTAAAGGCTGATTTATTTCCTTGGCCAGGGTTACATATGCCTCCGCATCATTGAGGAGGATGTTCAATCTCCATGTCACCTTGGGTGTTCGTGATTGCAGTACCAGCCTATGGCAAAACCTCAAGTTGTCGTATCAGTTCTGCAGGAAAAATACAAGGAAACATCAGAAGGGAAATGACTGAAAAATCAGTAACGAGGAGGAAGATACTAGAAAATTACCTTGGGTCCTTGCATTGGCTGCATCCAAGCTTTCTCTAAGAGATCAGACTTTGCCTTCAAGCCTGTCATGGGTATCTTCTAAGTGATTGATGAGAAAGTGCGCCTAGCCAAGATCTCGGTTGGCGTCAAGAAAAAGAGCGCGATATTCATTTCTCTCTTCGAGGAGGCATTGAGCATCCCCTGTACTGGAAACGGAGAAGAAAGTTTCAGGGGACATTGATCTAAAAAAAGAGGAGAAATTCATAGAGGTTGAAATCTTACCCTTGGATCTGGCGGCGTTAGAAAGGTGAAGCTGTATCTGGTGGCATATTGTCCATGGCGAGCTTTTTGTTCTCCATCTGCTTAAGGAAACAAAAGCAACAAGAAGAAGCAGAAAAACAGAGAAAAGCATGTTCTCCTGGAGGGATCTATCGTTGCCATTTATAATCCTAGGAAGAAGATAAAACCGCTTGGAGATAAGGAAGGCAAAGGTTCTATGAGATCAGATCAGAAATAACGGGAAGTTTGTTGCCATATATCTATATCAAAAAGCCAATCGAGAATCAAAAGGAAAAGATTAGCTAAAATGTATTTCAGGAAGCAAATCTCTGTACATTCCAATATTACAAGGTTACATCTTGGATTGAAGGGAGATCTGATAATTACAAAAAGAAAGATACATCTCTTTGGAACAGGAACCACCCAACGGTTACAAGGTGAATTGCCGGAACACGGCGAGCACCCTGACGAAGCCAAAGAAGGTTACCGTGGCCCTACTTCCAGATTCAGCTTCAAGTTCAAGATGGACGATAAAATGAAACTAGAAGCAAAGCCCCAGAATATCATGCCGCACAGCCAGTGGCCATGCGAAGCAGTCGCTGAGCACATGGGTTGACATGATAAAAGGATGGAGGGCAAGCACAACCTGAAAAACCCACAACAGATTGGAGAATTCGGACCAAAGGCAAGAAGAACCATCTCACAAGATTTCTTCTAGCCACCTTGGCCGATTGCTAGGGGCTCCAGGGATGTGAATACCCACATCCTTATCACAAGATTTCTTCTAGCTACAGAAAAAGGTAGAAGGAAGAACTCCGGGCCATGGAGGATCAAGCATGTTGAAGAGCTCCCGGGAAGAATAGAAGGAGGGAGAGAGTATCGAGAGTATAATGGCCACTATGAGGGGTGCTAATGCTAAGTTTCCACTGTGAAGGTAGCTGATATTTATAGGCACTCGGAAAAGAGAGGAAGAAGATCAACAGGCTGCTCGTAACTCTTGAGATAAGAATGATGACTTGGTTGCTGTCGACGGTGGATAGCATCAACATTTAATAGTGCAATAATCATGAGAATTGATCCATACACGTGCAAATGTAGTAGTTTAGGGATTTATCTAACAATTTCCACGAGTTGTGGTGAATTATTATTTTCTAGGGATTATTCCAAAAAACCGCGGAGAAGGACGTAATTATCAAATGAATTATCGGAATTATCCGCAGGCAAAACATATACCATTGGACTCTAGAAGGATCAAGAAATCACCACGACGATGATAGGCCCGAGAGGCCAGGATGGAGGGCTGGCCGGCATTGGGCCTTGGGCCGGCCGGCACCCCACTATGGCGCCCTGCCTCGAGCTTATGGAAGCTTCCTCTACCGCCTCCAAGGATCCATATCCACCGTACCTTAAGTCGGTTTAATCCAAGGGCTCATGTTCATCCCACCGGGCTATAAATACAGGGCCAGACCCGCTGGAGAGAACACATCATTATGGAGTTGTAGAGGCGTCCCTCGAAAGGATGATCTCTCAACTCTAGAGAATTAGGGCTAGACTTTCTAATGTAGTAGATTAGCTCTAGGTGGGAGTTAGAGAGAGGCGAGCTTCGCTCAAGATCTGGAGAAGTCTTTAGGGATTTGGTATGCCTTTGTATCTATTCTTTGTAAGAATTATGCTTTAATATATTCTATCGTCTCTGTTTATTTTTATGCCCAGCATTTGATTAGTTAGTATAGTTGTTATATTTTAGCATAGGATCTCCGTCTGTATTAGGTGCTCTAGTTATCATATGTGACTAGAGTAGTAATCGGTAGTGTAGACATAGTGTCTAGGCTATAGATTACCTGAGATTGCGCCTAATTCTTATGGTTAATTGTGGTAGCCCCAAAGGTGACAGCTCTGTTAGGCCTTTATAATCCACCACGTCGGAGTTGGTGTCTCATAGAGCTTTTGGCAGTATTCTCCCAACTACTTTCTTCCTAGTCTTTTTCGAGAGTTGGAAAGGACCTGCTGCTCCAAAGTGTTATTGTGCGATCGCTTATTCTACCCATGAATCAGTTATTATAGAACCCTAATAATAGAGAAGTATTTAGAAACCTTAAACTCTCCTGTTGTACTCTCACTTTAGCTATCTACTCTTTTATCATGGAATTCTTCTGTGTGTCTATGTCATTTACGCTTAACTCCTATCTTTTATTATTTACCCCTACTTTAGTCTAGTTGGTGTATTAATTAGTAGATACATGATGGTGAACTATCAATATCTTTAACCATTGTTTCCCAATGGTAAAATATAAATAATGATACCTGGAATACTCTCGGTAAAATGCTACAATAGTATTTTGTGCGCTTGCGGAATCCTTCATATTTTAATTGTGCATAAGAAATACCAACAGTTGCGAGAGCTCAATGGTGGGAATCAATGCTGATTCAGAGCCCTAGGAAAACCGTGAGCCTCGATGACTGAGATAGTGGAGATATTTATGCGCCTGGAATACACTGGAGCAGTCGAAAAGGCATTTCAAATTTGTTATGCAGGATGGAGATAGAAACACCAATGTGGCATGGTCATTTTTCGGTCAAAAATGCAGTATCCACAGGTAAATTTTGGAATAAAATCAATTTTATCCCAAAATTGGGGGCACGTGTTGACACCAAAATTTGGTAATGGATTTTGCCTATGGAATCCACGGACAAAAAGGTACAGAAACAGCTAATTTTCCCTGGATCGGCTAATTCTCGAAGGCATCGGCAAAGACAAAGATGACGACGACAAGAAGAGGTCAATTTTCTCGATGCCTACATAAGAAGAACAAAGACATGTCAGACTCTACCAAAAGGGAAAGATTAGAGTCCAAGTTATCATGTATCTTTATTTTTTTTTCATGTTTTATAGTTGTTCTTAATCTATTAGCACTCGTGTCAAGCCCTGGGTACAAATATAAGCCCCGACTATTGTAAGAAGGACAATCCAATCAATACAACAAACCTTTCGACTCCAGCCAACCCTCAAGAGTAGAAGTAGAGTAGATTTCGGTGAGTTCTTCGATGAGTTAGACTGCATCGGCATTGACCGACCTTTGGCTCGGTTGTAAGTATTTTCCATGGTTTATATCTCATTTGTAAGGCTGCACTGGTTGGACCAACCTCGTGCAAGCTTGATATAAGCTAGTTATTAATTTATTGATTTGAGTATGTCATCTGGTGGACAGATGCAAATCATGGCATAAGTTAGTTATCGGCTCTTTCTAGATGTGGCACTCTAGTAGATTCATTAAGTTACCGATGATATTGTTTGCTTTTAATTATTTATTTAATTACAGCAATATCAATTTGCCTGATCAAGATTGATAGAGTTTGGCCTTAAATCTTATTGAGAGTTATCGTCTTTTTATGCTTAGTGTTCGATCTTTATCATGACGATTGCTTTTCTAATCTTATTTGCTAAATTCATTCAATCTTGATCGTCCATATTGTGGGTTCCAAGCTTACTTGATCTCGAACAGAACTATAGTTTAGATAAGCTTGGTTTTGTGTTATTGTTATGGCTGCCATCTCCGTGATCCCCACTCGTCAATAACATTAAATTAGGTTTGTCCAAGTTATCGATCGATTCACGATCATGTAAGACTTTGTTCTTGCTTTATGGTTCCCATTGGCTAAATAGCCGATGAGGCAGAGCTTTACACGTAACATGCATGCATTGGCTCGTTTAAGCATTAATTGATCTGTTAAGTTTATTAGAGGCGTTCTAGCATCATTATTATGGTTGTCTTGATCCGCTCGAACCCTATTGTTAGTGATGTTAGGGTAATTTTGGTAACTGGGTAGATCCGTTAAGCTTAATATGAATTTTTGATTGCATGTTATCTTTATGTTCGTATCGATTAAACTAGATCGCTTAAAGGCTTTGTGCTTTCAATACATATCATGATAGCTGTTTTAGTTTATTCTTTACTGTTTTAACATGGATATTGACTCTTTAGTCAATAACTTTCATCATTGGCCTTTGAGTCGTATATTGGAACTCTCTGGCAATAAAACCGGCACGTTCCGCCCTATGTTACTAATCGTTTCATCCTTGTCAATTGCAGGGGTCAAATTGATCGGCACGCCAAGATTCAAGATCCGATTCAACCGGCATCCGAGGTCATCGAGGGGAATCTCCAGCGTCCTATTTCCAATAGATCTCCCCGGCCTCCAAGTGTGTTGCGTAAGACCACATTTTTGTGCCAACAGTTTGCAACCTAGGTGAAAAGGATTTATTTGGTTCCTTGTGGTATTTTTAACATCACTACATACTAAGTTGTCATCCCTAACATGATACCAAAAATAATAGTAAAAAATAATCTACACTTGATAACCCTAAAATAATAATACTATAGAATATATATACAAGCATATAGATAATTCACCCATTGTAGCATTTCACCAGGTGAGATTCCGAATATCATTGATTTGTTTTAACCAAAAGGAAAAACTTTTATTCACATAGAAATTTTAATCTACGAGGCAGAAAAGAATTTATTACTACAACTATAAATGTGCAAGCCTATGATAACCAACCACTCTAATGCTTTAGTAGGGATGAGCCAAGATAAATAATAAATATGATGATAATTGTTTATGATAAATAGTATTTTAGAGATAGAAAACAAAGATTCAACTAATACAGTCAGGCTAAACTCGAGATTCGGCTAAAGTGAAAGACTCCTAAGTCATTCCTAAATAATAAGTCTACAGATTACACCAATATATATACTCTCATCTATAGTATAACTAACTCAGAAAACATCATAAGGAGCATCAACTAACGAGGGTTTCAAGACGCATCCATCACCTCTGTCGTGACTGCGCTCTACTGGTCCTACGTACGAGGGGATGGACTACAGAGGACTCAATAGACTTGTCACATCTGTGATCTACCACATGACCCGGTACATCAGGTAGCAATCGTAGGTACATATAATATCTAAGCATCACGTTTACATTATACGCACTACCTAACCCGCTCGAGTATTGAATTAGGTGTTTTACGAACATATGAATATAATCATCATCGATCATAACTATATCAAATATGAAACTAGAGCAAACTATGAATATAATAAGTAGCAAATAATATTGAAATAGAACAAAGTCATAATGAGATTCAAGGCAAATTACCGATCTCTAGACGAACAGATTTAGAATCTCGAGCGAATCGTCCAATTCTACTTAAACCTTGCCAGAAAGCCTAAACTAAAAACTTGAAGAACTAGAGCTCTTTCTCTAATCTCTGGAAACCCTAATTTTTGGACTACTCTTGACAATTGAATAGCAGAATGCAAGATGCCCCAGGGGGGTATGTCTCCATATTTATAATTCGGTGGGAGAAACGATGGCCGTTTGATCAAACTGACTTGACCTGGGGCTAAGATGAATCCTAAAGGTTGGTGGAGGAATATTCCGAAAGGGTGTAGAAGGTGGCCGCCATAGGGGGCCAGACGACATGTTGGTGGGGCCGGCCGGCCCCACCTATCAGCTGTTCACGCTCCGCTTTGTTCTGGTGTCTTCTAGAACCTTTCTGAGTCTGATGCATAATATTTCGTCGCGGTTTATTTTGTCTTTTTTGGTATTTTTAATCCCCCTTAATATTTTTTCTAGAATAACCATGCAGAAAATATAAAATCACCAAAACTTGTGAAAATTGTTAGTTAAAACCCCTATCTTTCTATTGGTGACCTCATTTATGCATTTAGTTGACGGTTTGTGATGGACTGTTGGCACTCCTTAATGTCATCATAAAATACCAGGTTGTCATCCCTAGCAATGACGTCGAGGAGTGATATTTTACCATGTAACTATTTTAGAATATAAACTTGGTGTCCACAAGCGCCTATGAGATGAAATACTATTGTAGCATTTTACCTAGAGTATTACTAGGTTGTCGATTTATATTTTTCCACTGAGAAGGTCTGCTAGCTCGTGTGTAGGAATGTTGTATGACTAAACTTATGATGAATATGTATAACCATGTCCTCACTACTCAATGCAGGGGTAAGTCACACGATAAATAATAATGATAGGTATAAATCATCAGCATAAATAGATAGAGATTCCTAGCTATATCATTAGGGTTACTAGTAGAACATCAAGAGATATTCCTAAGTTATTCCTAGCTACATGTCAATGCATAATATGGTTAGTGCAATTATACTTAGTAGTCATCGCTAAGAGTTAGCATTGTATCTATACCAATCCATGCTCTTGATGGGATCCGAAATCCAAGAAAGTGCTTGCCTCCCTCTTGTTCTATCTAGCTATATAGGCCCTAGCTAAGGAGCTCTGATTAGGGTTTCTGGCTGATGATCTGACTTGAATGAGAGATGATTGAATGAGGCTCTCCTCCCCGGAGGGGTCCAGCCGTTCTTTTATGGCCCGGTGGGATGAACGTGAGCCATCGGATCAAACCGACTTCTGTGGACGGCTAAGATTATTCTTCAAAGGTGGTGGAGCAAACTGGGAGAAGCAGGTCACGAGCGGGCCCCACCAGGGACCGACCGGTCTAGGGGTGACCGGCCGGCCCCCTGGCTAGGCCTCGGCCCATCTTCGGCAGGTTGTCTTCTGGTGCCTTCTAGAATGTTTCTGCGTTGCCGCGGTGTCCAATTTCGCGTCCTATGCTCCAATATCATTCTGGGATTGTATCTTTTCCAGTTTACACCTACGAGAAACAAGAATTCACCAAAACTCATAGAATTCTATCTTTTCTAGTTTACACCTGTAGAAATAGTAATTCACCCAAACTCGTGGAATTCTTTTAGTGCAAACCCTATATCTATGTTGGTGATCACGATTGCATTATTTTTAATAGCCGGTTGACGGTTAATTTAGGTACTTAATGACCGTCAATAACTCCCCCAAGCTTAACCTTTGCTAGTCCCTTAGCAAAGAAAACTTAGAAAAGCTATTCAAAGATATATATATATATATATAAGTTTAAGCATCGTAGCCATCTTGAAGCAACTCCTCAAAAGTATACCTGCATTCAGACAAAAATTCTCCTCCAAGCTTAGGCAATAACTGCGCTGATTTTCAAACTTACTAATGTTACTTTTGACTATGGGGCTTACTAGCTCTTACTTGGGCAATCAAAAAATAGAAAGATCCAGCCAAGCACTATGTCTCAAGTTCTTTGTTCAACTATTATTCTAGAGTTCTTTAGGGGTTTTCAAATAAAACTCGAGAGTTTCCCATGTATGACACTCTCAAATCTCTCTCGTATATATGGTATTTGTGGATTCTCACCAAGGCAGCAATGATGTTATGTCTTTCTTTTCATCATGTAACTAAAGCTTATGTGGAGCTTATAGGTATGGAGAAAACTTAAAAGAGCATACTTGCAATGCACATATTGTAAAGTCAAATAATGGATCCACAGAGAAACAAGTCATACAATCAAATCAAGATGTGCAAGGGTATGGATATGGTGAATATTTGGTCGAAGTGGTGAAACCTAATTCTGTTATGCTCCTTGATAACATATCTCTCTTTGGAATTTGGAACTTGGCCAGAGAGTATGAGCTATCTTATTCTTTCTCTTCCTTTTTTCATCAGGGAGGCGGGCATCTAAGTACCCATTGTTTTCATATCTTAGACACATATCCATTTTTTCAACTCCCTTGTATATATTTTTTAAGATAACTTTTGCATAGCTCATAACACTCTTTTTGTCACTTTAGGATTTTGAGAGATTGCAACAAAAACTTGGAGCATTTACTTAGTGGCTAACCTAACAGAATATTTTTGGTGTTTTCTCCTAGTATAGAAGCAAAACATTTTTGAATGGATCTAAATGGAATGGTATGTTATTGCACTTACTCCAGTGTAGAGTAGCGTATATGTAGGTGGAGTGTAAGTGGATCTTGATTCAAGAGTATGACAAATCTCTCACAAAGGTCACAAAGGTTGATAAAACTCAACGCATGACAAGCAGCCTATACGTGAAAGTTTAGCTAGCCTATCTCATCATATTTGGCTCTGGTGGGAATGTAAGCTTTATCATACAGGAACTCATCATGTAAGGTTTTGCATATTTCAAAAGATAAATCTCCAGAACTCTAGTGTCACTTAGAATAAGATAAATAGTAGCTCAAACTTTCTCAATCAGATCAATCAATTACCTAGACTTAGCTTAAACATATGCATTTCACAAGTTTCAGGCACAGAGAAAATCTTCATGTCAAAACAATTGAAGTCAAAACTTCGAGAAAATTTATGTCTAAAAAACTAGGCACTTGGTAATTATTATGACAGAGCAACTTTTCATCATTTTTATTCAAGATCATCTCAAGAGCTTCCTTTTTATTGACTCATATCTAGACAAACACTTTTATTTCATTTTTATATTTCATATTTTTTTAAAATTCGTACTATAAAGACTCTACAAACATGGACCTTCATGTGCCCATATATTTTTGGTATTTTTAGGTTTTCTTATGATACTATGGTGAACTTTCATGTGCTCACATATTTTTGGTATTTTAAAGATTAATCGCGTAGGTATACTTACCTAGGTACCTAGGGGAAGCTTCCCCCAAGCTAGTTGTTGTCATGGTTGAGCATTGAAGCTGAGTGATCCTCACAGAGGAGTTCATGCTTATTACAGCAGGTGTTGCCGGGAATCTTGATCTCATCCAACAAGAAGTTACTTCCTCCACACAGTGAGTGGCTGTATGTCGAGAAGGTGTACTTCAAGGGATAAAGATAAAGATGCCTAGGTGGACTAGCTCTTGGAGTCATCCTGTACAAAACACCTCACAAAACATCAAAACTCTTGGAACGGATTAGGATAAACAGTTAGTGGTTAGCCGTTTCAAGGACTGGTTGTTGGGAGGGGATCCAAAATATTTTCATGATAGCAAAAGGTTGCAGCAAGATGCTCATCAATTATTTTTTGGATTTTCTTTTTATTATGTAGGAAGAAATATGCATGCTATGTTTATTTTATTTTATGCCACCACAGTGATTACTCCTTCAGCTTTTACACCGCAGGGGATTTCACATGGGGCTTCCAAATTTTCTAAGATGCATAAATATTTTTGATATTTTCTATGCAATGCTAAAAAGTGTGGCGGCCAAAAATAGCTTGCTAACTAAATGTGCAAGAAGGTAAATATAGACAACTACTAATGTTACCTCATGGCAAGGGTTTGGAGTTTAGAGTCCACTGGACAGGACTTCTCATCACAATCACTCTTGGGGTGCTTCGTCGGTGATGGTGGACCTTCTTGCGATAATGACTCAGTTGAGGGGGTTACCTTTTCCTTCCATACCTTTGTAGGCTAAGGATGTTCTGGTGTAGTAGATTCTTCCTTAATTGCTTCCTCCTCAACTTTGCTCTTTAGGGAGCGATTCTTTCGGTGTTGACGTCTCCTCTTGGATTAGGTAGAGTTGGGCTGTCCAGAATTATAGTTACTATTAAAATGATAGCATACATTCTCTTCTAGGAATTGAAAGTGGATTTGGCTAGATCCATTGTAGATGATGGCGTTGGTGGTGCTAAGGAACGGCCCCCAAGGATGATAGGTGTATAGTCTTCTTCTCCCATGTCTAGGTACATGAAGTCGGTCAGGACATAGTGAGTGTAGATTTTTACCATGATGTCATTCGCTATTCCCTTCGGAAACCATGTTGTGTTGTCCGCCAGTTGCAGCTGCATATATGTAGGGTATAGGGGTGTATCGAACAATGTATTATATACCTCTTTTGATATTATATTGACAGCTGATCCGGTGTTACAGAAAGCATGGTAGAAGGAGTTCTGCCCAATAGTGCACTCGAGTTCTCAACTGCTTTAACTATCAAGACTGTCTTCCTTTCTTGCCACCTGTGCTTATTCTTGCTCCTTCTTTGAACAGTACTTTGCTTTACTTCTTCTACTTCATTTGTTGGCTTGCGTGGGAAGTAGGCTCCCTGTGGATTGGCAGGAGCTTCAAGGGTTTTGTGAAACTGAACTTCTCCTTATTGCCCTTGATGTTGAAATAGATCTTTGCAATGTCCATGTACATGACAGCCTTTGTGGTACTCAAGAATGGTTGGCCTAAGATGATAGGACTCTTAGGATCTCTGCTAGTATCCAAGACCATAAAGTCTACATGGACATATAAGCATCCAATTCGTATGCACACATCGTCTAAGATTCCTTCGGGGTACTTGACCGTCTGGTCTACAAGCTGTAAGCACATATTTATGTACAACAAAGATGCCCATGAAAAGATATGGTCAAAGATTACCTTAGGTATGATATTGACATTAGCACCAAGATCACAGATGACTTTAGAAAAATCATGTTGCCCAATAGAGATGGGGATCACAGGTCTCCGTAGATCTCCTCTCTTGAATGGCATGGTCCCATCCTTCCATCCTCCCGATGATGCTTCAATATAGTAACCTGCATGTACATCAACAAGATTTGCGGTTTTGGGCTCTAGAGGTTTCCTAGGAATCTTACCTTCATTGGTTGCTGGAACAGTGGCTGCCAGCTGAGCTAATTGTTGTTCTATTATTTTATTAAAGCCAAGCTAGTTCTTAACAGTAGAGCTAAAGCTATCCATTTTAGTGTTTATGTTTTCTAGCATTTTAACATTGGATGCTACCCTCCTAAATAAGCCCTCCACAATTTTATTTTGGTTGGAGATTACTTCTCTCAAAGGCAATTGAGCATAGCTATTGTAATTATTATTGCCTTAAAAGTTACCTTGGTAATTACCTTGGTAGCTGGGCCTTTGCTGATTCCATCCTTGATTTTGAGGATGATAATTGCTGTTGTTGATGAAGTTCACATCCTCTCAGGTCTCAGGACAATTGTTGTCTGAGTGTCCTATGTTGCCACAGACTTCACATGTCATGTGTTGACACCTATTAATGTATAATTTTTATTAGCAAATATCCCTGTGTCATACATGAATATCTACTAGAATACGGTTATTACTAATAATTTCCATGAGTTTTGGTGAATTGTATATTTTTCAGGGAATTATCCAGAAAAGCTTAAAAGAGGGATTAAAGTGCGTAATTATCACAAAACTTGATCGCGACAGGAAATATCGCCAACAGGACGTGGGAAGGATCTAGAAGACTCCTAAAAGCGGCGGGGGGGCCCGAGGAGCCCCTGGTGGGGCCGGGCGGCCCCCTGTGGCTAGGGTTTGCTCCCCCATCTGGAAGCTTCCTTCACCGCCTCTGAGGAGTCATCTCAGCCCCTTGTTAAGTCGGTTTGATCCAACGGCACGCATTCATCCCACAGGGCTATAAATAAAGGGCCAGACCCCCCCTGAGAGGAGGCCAGATCAAGAGCTGAAGAGCCAGAGCATTAGATAGATATCCACTAGATCTAGGCTAGCAATCAAGATAGAGATTAGAGAGATAGAGTAGAGGAGTAGAGATTCGGAGGAGTCCCTACCGTCGGAGCTTCTTTGTAGTCGTATTCGCCTCGATTCACTCCCTCGCCTCGAGCCGCGTTCGAGGTACTTTTGTATTCGCCATTCTGATTCAAGTAAGCAACTTATTTTTATTCGTTCTTAAGTTTGCAACTCATATTATATTGAGTACTTTGATTTGGGTAGCTCCTAGGTCGAAGTAGTGATTCGTAGCATAGACGTGGTGTCTGGGCTATGGTTGCTTGTAGATGTCCCCTGATTAGCAGGATAGTGGTAGCTCGTGAAGGTGACTTTATAGCTTCGTTGAATCCTCTGTAGTCCACTTCCCGTTGATAGGACTGATAGGCTTATAGGTGCTTGGTAGGAGATTACTCTGTTTCTTCTCCTATTCGGGTTTGTTTGCCCGCTTAGACGGTATTATACAAAGCTTACCTAAGTTATCGGAACTAGAAGACATTAGCTATTTCCTCGTTCTTAATAGTTTCTAGATTGTTTGTACCCCTTTAGATTAAGAGTCATAGACTTAGTTATAAATCACTGCTGTTCCTTTGGGTTCGATATTAAACTGGGTTGATCTTGGTGAAGTGCTTGATCAAGATATGTCTCAGGCGCTTACGGATAATCGATAATAATTACAATATAGGGTGCGCTTAATTTATACCAACAAGCTTTTTAAAGCGCCGTTGCCGGGAACGGTTTGCTGATTTTGACTTTAGTTTATCTTAATCTATTATTATCCTTTTATCTTGAAAAAAAAAAAAAATATATAATTATTCTTTTTGGGCCTTGATGATAAAAATAAGGAATACCTAAATTTAGCCGCGGGTGGAGCATTTATGCATATTATTAGCTGATCATGCTAAAACTATTCTTACTAATATCTTAAATGACCTTCCCGAAGAAAAAAGAAGAGTTATTAGAAGAAGAATCTCTGTTAGCGTAAAATAAACTTTGGTCTAATTCATCTCAACCTTGTAGTTGATTTAGCACCTAAACTAGCTAATGAGAAGGAGATAACTCCAATTTCTGAATGGATGTGTGAAATTGAGGATGAGTTTTTTGATGATTATGGAAATACTACATTTTATCGTAATATTATTCAACCTCAACAATCTAGAAATTTTGATCCAAATCTTTCACATCCCTAAGATTTAAAATTTCTTAGAGAAATGACAGGAGAATTAATTTTGTTTTTGGGTGATGAGTGGTTGATAGAATCTGAAAGCAGTCTCGGGTTGTAATTCGCCTTAATTCTCCCACTGTCATTTTATGGTTAGAGAAGGAATAGTGTTAGGACACCTAGTGTCGAGGAAGAGGCATAGAGGTAGATAAAGCTAAAATTAAAGTAATTGAACAACTACCTCCACCGGTTAATATAAAAGGAATCCGAAGCTTTCTTGGTCATTGTGGTTTTTATCATAGATTTATAAGATACTTTTCACATATTGCTAGACTAATGACTAGATTATTAGCTAAGGATGTACCTTTTGAATTTGATGATGAATGCTTAGATTCCTTTAATATTCTTAAGAAAGTACTTATATCAGCACCAATCATTCAACCTCCCCGATTGGTCTTTACCTTTTGAAATTATGTGTGATGCTAGTGATTATGTTTGTAGGAGCAGTTTTTAGGACAAACAAAGATAAAACGCATCATGCAATTGCTTATGCTAGTAAAACAATGACGAAGCACAATTGAATTATGCAACAACTGAAAAAGAACTCTTAGTCATGTCGTCTTTGCTATTGATAAATTTAGGTCTTACTTAGTTGGAGCTAAAATAATTATTTATACTGATCATGCTTCTCTTAAATATTTGCTCACTAAGAAAGATGCTAAACCACGCTTGATAAGATGGATCTTGTTACTTCAAGAATTTGATTTGGAAATAAAAAGATAGGAAAGGAAGAGAAAACCCCTGTTGCTGATCATTTGTCTAGGATGCATTTTAAAGAACCTCTGGAATTACCTATCAATGACTCATTAAGAGATGACATGTTGTTTAAAGTGACCAAGTCGACCCTTTGGTACGTGAATATTGTCAACTTTATGGTTGCGTTACGTACCACCAGGAAAATAAAAAAAGAAGCTTATTTATGAAAGTCGTCTCCACATATAGGATCCACCATACCTCTTTAGGGTTTGTTCAGATGGGCTACTCAGAAGATGTGTACCAGTGGAAGAAGACATGCAGATCATTCAGAAATGCCATTCATCACCATATGGAGGTCATTATGGGGCATTCCGCACTCATGCAAAAAAAAATCGGCGGATCGGTTTCTTTTGGCCAACCATGTATGAAGACACCAAAGGTTTCATCCGAAGATGTGGGTCGTGTCGGAGGCACGGGAATATTAATGCTAGAGATGCTATGCCACTCACCAATAATCTTCGATAGAGCTCTCTGATGTCTAGGGAGTAGATTACATGGGACCATTTGTGAAATCAAGGAATTATGAGTACATTTTGGTGGCAGTTGATTATGTATCCAAGTGGGTAGAAGCTATGCCATGCAAAAATGCTGATTCAAAACACTCAAAGAAGATGTTTGAAGAAGTTATATTTCCAAGATTTGGGACACCAAGCATGGTTATAAGTGACGGAGGAACACATTTCACTGACAAGAAGTTTCACTTATACCTACAAGCTCATGGAATACGACACAATGTCGCTACTCCATATCATCCTCAGACAAGTGGCCAAGCAGAAACATCAAATAAACAAATAAAAAATATTCTTTAGAAAGCAGTGAACAAAATGGGAACTCTATGGAAGGATCGGTTACCTGACGCACTATGAGTATACCGTACAGCTTACAAGACACCCTTAGGCATGTCACCATATCAGCTGGTATATGGCAAAACCTGCCATTTACCCGTGGAATTGGAGCATAAAGCCCATTGGGCTATCAAGAGATGGAACATGGATTTGGAAGCCGCTGGAGAGAAGAGAAAAATGCAATTATCAGAATTAGAAGAATAGAGAGAGAAAGTCTATCATAATTCAAGATCTATAAAGAACGAACAAAAAGATAGCATGATAAGAGGATCAAGAAGAAGGAGTTTGCACCAGGAGATAAGGTATTACTTTTTAATTCTAGGTTTAAATTATTCGGGTTTGGAAAATTGCGAAGCAAATGGGAAGGACCATTTACTGTTGTGAATTCATCACCACGTGGAGCAGTAACTCTACAATCAAACGAAGGTACGTTATTCAAGGTAAATGGACATCGACTTAAACTTTTCTAGAACCATTTGATTCAGGAGTGGTTGACAAATTGGATTTCATCCAATTACCAATTTATTAAGCTCTATTCCTTTCCGGTACAAAAAATTATCTCGCAACATAACTAATAGAAAGTAGTTAGAGTCCGAAGGCGCCACGAGGAAGGGCACCCCGAGAGGACCCCTGGTGGGCCGGGCGGCGCCCCCCTGCCTCCTCTCGTCCCGACTCTCGTTTCCTTATCCTTCTACACTCTTCCTACGTATATCCGCGTATAATCCAATCGTGTGCGGATATTCTTTCGTACGAACCCCTAGAACCTAGGTTTGTCCTCATCATATCTCCTGAAAACCCATATAAATACGTACGTAGACCCCCCTCAATTGTATCCCATAAACAGCAACCTCTCTCCTCCAGAGAAACTCTCCAATCTAGATCTAGCAGCAATGGCGGACAAGGCGATCGTCTCTTACGGCGCGGACTTCAACAACATCCCCAGTGATGATTCGAAGGCCCTCGTCCTCGCGCAGCCGAAGCCTCTCGTCGTCGTGCCACCAAAGCAAGTTGCTACGGTACCTCAGCGCCGCGAGCAAGCCTACTACGTACAAGACCAGCCTGCTCTACCACCGCCACCTGCAAGACTACTGCTAGAAGCCGATACCAAGGGGAAGCAGATTGCTATTCCCCGGGGTACTCCGCTTCTTCCACCTAGGGACAACGAACGACTCTTGTCGGTCAAGACCGACAAGAACGGGACGCTGGTGTGTGCAAAGTACACCAATGCTTGTCCCGCCGTCAGGGGAGTTCGTGCAAACCCAAGCGAGGTTTGCTACACTGAGTTCATACCGCCTCCGTCCAAGAGAAAGAGAGCTGCATCTGCGCTAGCACTAGAGAAGGCTCCGAATCAGCCCAAGCTTTCTTTGCGCATTGTCAGTGAGAGGATTGAAGGCCTCTCTAACACTGTTAAAGGCTTAGAGAAGACTGACAAGCTAAGGGATAAGATTATAGAAGACATGACTAAGCAGATAGAGATCAATATCAAGTTAATCCGCAGTCTCAAGCGCGACAAAGACAAGCTCGAAGCAGAGGTTGAGACCCTCAAGGAAGAAATCCAGGGCCTTGCCAATGAAGGGCAACATTAATTGTCTAGTTATACATGTAATAAGGCACAGTTCGCTAGGTTCGGTTAGTTAATTGAGTCTGTCGGGTCATAAATTTTTTTCTTAGAACAAAGCCTAATGAGCTAGGGCAGTCGTTAGCTCAGTCGTTGAAGCGTCTGTCAAGTTATACATTATCACCACCATTTTGAATAAAGTGTCTTATCTTTTATATTAATGTTTTATTATCTACTCTCCTCTCTATTTTTTTTGGTATGTGTTTGTCTCCACATATTGCGCAGAAAAGTATATAGGAAAACAAGTGTGGGGGAGGCACATTGCAACCACGGAGATAAATTCGATCGGAAAAATATCATAATTCGAATACAATCGAACCAGGACCACGCACGGCGAAGCGGACCCCGAGGGCCACAAAGGCCCGCCGACCGGCGCCCCACACTGGCCAGCCCGGCGCCCCCACCCAGCCGGGCGCCCTACTACCCCTCTCGCCTCCTCGCCTCGGTTACGGTCGGGGTTTGAGTCCGATACAATATAATTGCATACATTCTACTTTGATTTATTATTCGAATTATAACTTTTTCACATTAAACGCTTTTAAAGGATGATAAAAACCGTTTAATCTATGACTTGAAAATAAATTGTATAGCACTTTTCTAGAAATCATGATTACTGTTAGAAATTATTATAGGTACATAATGAATGCTTAAGTTATTGTGGAACATGAGATAGTAGAATAATGAGAACTTAATTCCTGATAATTTGTCTTTGGAGGTTTTATTTCAAAAATTTAAAAACAATTAGCTTCACTTCTCCTTGTGGTGGAAATAAATAACAAACACATTACTCTATTACTTATAATTTTGATGGCTTTGGTTGAGAGATTTATCATATTCCCTATATCAGTAAAAAAAAAAAAATAAATAATATAAATAAATAATCAATAAACTCTCTCTTGAGTATCATTGTGAAGGAGGCATGAGCTATTTAAAGAAAAAATCCGAGGAAATAAAAAGGGACAAGTGTCCTAAACCTCAAAAAGATACATCACGAGGAAATAAAAAGGGACAAGTGTCCGGGAACCTCGATTTAATAAAAGAAATTTGAACATGTGCTCAACAAAGAGAATTAGCCTAAATAGCTCATGGTTCCTCCGATATAATATGCCAAGAGTAGACAATTTTCTTGATCCGGGAATATGATATTCCTCTTCCTAGTCATGAATATTAATTAACTAATATCGCACATTCTATTACCACTACAAACAGGAGAAGGTTGAGCTAAGTTTTATTTGCAAATTTACTTGCTCTCCAACCGATAAAATTAAAGAAAAAGAGTGATCTATTTCAAATTATCCTGCTCCTCAATCACTCAAGGATTCATGGTAGACACTTTAAATTCCACAAAGGCATGATAATTGGACTAGTTTCATATAATTCGATTCTCAAGTTATGCGTTAAATGTTTATTCTTTCTATAATAAAACCAACCTTTTTCTCGGGACGAGTAAAAGCCTAAGTGTGGGGGTAATTGTTGACACCTATTAATGTATAATTTTTATTAGCAAATATCCCTATATCATACATGAATATCTACTAGAATAGGGTTATTACTAATAATTTCCACGAGTTTTGGTGAATTGTATATTTTTCAGGGAATTATCCAGAAAAGCTTAAAAGAGGGATTAAAGTGCGTAATTATCACAAAACTTGATCGCGACAGGAAATATCGCCAACAGGATGTGGGAATGATCTAGAAGACTCCTGAAGCAGCGGGACCGGCAGAAGAGCCCTGGTGGGGCCGGCCCCACCCCTGCGCCGGGTGGCCCCCTGTGGCTAGGGTTTGCTCCCCCCTTCTGGAAGCTTCCTCCACCACCTCTGAGGAGTCATCTCAGCCCCTTGTTAAGTCGGTTTGATCCAACGGCGCGCATTCATCCCACCGGGCTATAAATAAAGGGCCAGACCCCCCTGAGAGGAGGCCAGATCAAAAGCTGAAGAACCAGAGCATTAGATAGATATCCACTAGATCTAGGCTAGCAATCAAGATAGAGATTAGAGAGATAGAGTAGAGGAGTAGAGATTCAGAGGAGTCCCGGCCTGTCGGAGCTTCTTCGTAGCTGTATTCGTCTGGATTCAGCTCCCTCGCCTGGAACTGCGTTCTGAGATACTTTTGTATTCGCCATTCTGATTCAAGTAAGCAACTTGTTTTTATTCGTTCTTAAGTTTATAACACATATTATATTGAGTACTTTGATTTGGGTAGCTCCTAGGTCGAAGTAGTGATCCGTAGCATAGACGTGGTGTCCGGGCTATGGTTGCTTGTAGATGTCCCCTGATTAGCCGGATAGTGGTAGCTCGCGAAGGTGACTTTATAGCTTCGTTGAATCCTCTGTAGTCCACTTTCCGTTGATAGGACTGATAGGCTTATAGGTGCTTGGTAGGAGATTACTCTGTTTCTTCTCCTATTCAGGTTACTTGCCTAGTTAGACGGTATTATACAAAGCTTACCGGTTGTCGGAACTAGAAGACATTAGCTATTTCCTCATTCTTAATAGTTTCTAGATTGTTTGTACCCCTTTAGATTAAGAGTCATAGACTTAGTCATAAATCACTGCTGTTCCTCTAGGTTCAATATTAAAACCCAGGTTGATCTTGGTAAAGTGCTGATCAGTATATATCTGTGCGCTTGCGGATAATCTGATAATAATTACAATATAGGGTGCAGTTAATTTATACCAACAAGCATTTCTGGCGCCGTTGCCGGGGAATGGTTTGCTGATTTTGACTTTAGTTTATCTTAATCTATTATTATCCTTTTATCTTGAAAAAAAGAGAAAAAAAATATATAATAATAAATAATATATAAATATAAATATGGAATATGAATCTTAACTTTTATATCAATACGAACACCGTCTGGATCGTACCTCCACCAAAAAGAATCATCTAAACCTATTACATCATCTCGCTATGAGCTACGCCGAGATTAATCAAATTAGTCCAGAACATAATTTTTTTACGGTAATTCTAGCGAAAACCCCTATTCCCATTTAACTGATTTTGAGCAAACATGTTCATGTCTAAGTATTAAGGGCATGGCCGACGATACTTTAAGATGGAAACTCTTTCCGTTTTCATTAACGGACAAGCTAAGAAATGGTATAATCGCCATGTTGAGAGTAGTCAAGGAGATTGGGAAATATTACGAAAAAACTTTTGTCTTAAATTTTTCTCTATAGAAAAAGTCGCTAAACTTCGTTTTGAAATTATAGGATTTAAACAATTAGATAATGAATCGCTAGGCAAGGCATGGGATCGTTTTGATGGCTTTGTGAATTCTGGACTTAATCTTGCTTTTCCAGAACCTATGCATTTACAATATTTTTTTTTGGACCTTGATGATATAAATAAGGAATACCTAAATTTGGCCACGGGTGGAGCATTTATGCATATTACTGCTGATCATACTAAAACTATTCTTACTAATATCTTAAATGACCTTTCCGAAGAAAAAGAAGAGTTGTTAGAAGAAGAATCTATGTTAGCATAAAATAAACTTTTGTCTAATTCATCTCAACCTGTAGTTGATTTAGCACCTGAACTAGCTAATGAGAAGAAGATAACTCCAATTTCTAAATGGATGTGTGAAATTAAGGATGAGTTTTTTGATGATTATGGAAATACTACATTTTATCGTAAGATTATTCAACCTCAACAATCTAGAAATTTTGATCCAAATCTTTCACATCCCGTTGATTTAAAATTTCTTAGAGAAATGACAAGAAAATTAATTTTTGTTTTGGGTGATGAGTGGTTGATAGAATCTGAGCAGTCTCAGAAAGTAATTCGCCTTAATTCTCCCACTGTCACTATAAAATTACAAGTAGATACATATCCATTTGAGACTTTATATGACCCAGTTGTAGGAGTTAATATTATGTCTTATACATTTGCTAAAGAATTCTTAAAAGATATACCATTAATTTCTACAAATAAATTATTAAAAAACTGTTCAGGACACATTATTTCTAGCTTAGGAGTTCTAAGTACGGGAACAATCTGTTTTTTGTTTTATTTTCTTATGAGCATGCCTGTTTCAGAGGTGCTAATTAATTTATCATTTCCTATAATAAAACTGATCTCATATTTTCATAGCATGCATGGTCTTCAACGTTCAGTATTGACATTGTGTTTGCCATCCCACTATTAACAGGTACTATTGACATTCAAACTAATAGGTATTTTTACTTCATAGTATGAACAAGAATGACAACAGTGGTTATTGCATTTTTTATGGAACAAAGTCTTTAGTTTAGGAAACCTGCTGAAATTTTGCACACATCATTCCTGAATTATGATGTCATTTTTGTCATACACATGCAACTCGGCAGCCTATTCTATTAAGCAACACCTACTTCATCTAAAGAGGTTTATTGGAACACGATGAACCTGAGGTTAGATTTTGTAGTGCTTGCTCTTTGTCCTGCAGATTTACATACTGATTGAACAGTACAAAATGAAAATGAAGCTTATTGGATCTTAATTGAATTAGGTGAGCATGTACTGGGATGCAAACTCAAAGAAGATTTAACTAGAGAAGGGTTCTTGCCTACATAGTTATAGTTCTTATAAGATATTATTTATTTAGGCAATATCAACTATATGGAATGTACCCAATAACCAAAGATATACAGTTCATCTCCTCCTTGAATGATAAACTGATTTATTCTTCTTTCCAGAAAAGTGTCATGTGACAATTCTAACTTGAATTCAATGAATAACTCGTTGTCAGTGAGAGAGATTTAGTTTCTGCCAAAGTTCTGATACAGTTTTTTAGGAACCATGAACTCTCATTGTCAAATACAATAAATAGGTGGTTCATCTCCTCTACTGGTGACATTGATTTATTCTTCTTTCATAATAAAAACATGTAATATTTTGCTCAGCCCAAATGATGATGACATTATTTCTTATCTTTGTAATCATCATTAAGCCTTCCGATGTTAAAATTGCTAACGAGTTTCATCAACTCATCCCAACGTTTGATTGACCATGAATGTTTTAATGTCTTATAAGCATATTCTCAAGTGAATTGTCTCCAAATATGCAGTTCAACAAAGGAGCTTGAGAAGAGAATGCTCTAAAGGCACAAAGGTAATGAAATAGTTGTGATTCAACTCTTGCACCACTAATTTGCAGATAAGGTGCCAGCATAATTCAGCAGGCGATATTATTTAATCCACAGCTTGCTAAGTAGTACCTTTATGTTCTCTCTTGGTACTGATTTCTCTACTCCTGTAGAAGGATGTGCATTTGTGCATTAATGTTAATAGAGACGTCTGACTTGGCTAATGTAGTAATGTACTACATTTGAGTTGTCATAGATCAACACTTCCCTCGTATGTGTAGATAATGAATAGTTTTTCTACAACTATGAATACATGCCAGAGAGTACCGCTCTACTCAATTGAACGTTTTGGACTATATTTAAACTACACAAATACATATACCACAAACACAGGCGCAAAGACCAATCGCCCGCGCGGCAACGCGCGCGTATCCTCCTAGTTAATATATAATGCTCAACTCATAACACCTACCGAGATCTATTCAAGCGAATTACTTGAATCTGGTTACCGCAAAGGAGGCATGAGGGTGAGCTAAACATTTTTAAGTAGCACACTTGCTCGTACATACAGCTCAAACGCCAAATTTAACAGATATCCGAATTTGACAGCCAGGAAAACCTCATAACTAACTTAACACATAACAGTATACACACGAAAAAAGACACCCTTGGTTTAGGAAGCCTGTGAAGGTCCAGCCAGCCAGTCCATGACCTTCAACTCCACAAAGTCTGGGCAGCACTGGTTCACATGCAAGAGGACGTCATAATTTATCAAACTCTCATCCGCTGCCATGCCTTTAAGCGTATGAAGTCCATGTATCGCCTTACAGAACTGATCGCAAGTCATACAGGTGCTAGGAAGGCTGAAATAGTGCAAGTCTGGAAACCTAGTGAAAAAAAAAAAACAGAGAGAAATAGGATTAGCTTTAATGCAGACATTACATAACCATAGTCCATAGCCACATAGGAAAATAAATCCATGTGGAAGTGAAACGAAGAGCATATTTTGCCACCTGCTGACGATGGCTGTTACGAAAATACATAACAATCAGAATGAAGCAGAAGGACAAGAAAAAAAACAGCATCAAAACAACGTAATTGATCTGAAGAAAAGAAAAGTGTGGAATCAGTCTTGCAAGTTTGGGTCTGCAGCAAATTTTGCCTGAAAATATCATTCACACCTGCAGCTTGCCTGTGCTCTAACAAAATTTATAAAATGAGTTTGTAAACTTGCACTGGCAACAAAATTCACAAAACTGGCAACAAAATTCACAAAAAGAAAATAGTGACACCAAAAGCGCATCTATAACAAATATAAGGTATTCTAGGTGAACAAACACTCCATGCCTGAAGGAAATCAATAACCAAAGTTTCTTGTAGTGTCGAACTGCAGAGGCACGGTGTAATATCTTTGGTTGATCCAAACAAAAGATAGATTAGATCTGTATATGATGGAGAGTAACATTCGAACTGCATACTGAATTTGAACATCCTTTCGCCACCTACAGATATCAAAGGAAACCTGTTTGGACATGTCTACTATGATGCAGGGGCAAACTAGACCAAATAACACCCTGTTTCATACTTTTGATTCAACCTTGCTACTCTGTTCCCTTTTAACGTACAAGGTGTTTTTTATCTACATTCTCCAATACCAGTGTTCGATCTTCTCATGGTGCTTTTCTGAGCCAAATGTCTGTTAGAGTTGTACCTGCCAGGACAATGTGGGGCTCCCAGCTAGTTATCTTTGATCAACTTAAGTACTTAACAAGTCAACAATGTCATTGGTACCGTACAATACGAAACACAAATGTCTCCGTGCACCACACATAGGCCTTCATTTACATACCACCGCCATAAACACAAAATATCAACAGAGTAGCAAAAGCACAGCTCCACTAGGCCTCAAGCCGATTTATGGTGTTGCCTTTCCAAATTTCTGAACTTGTCCTTCAGATCTACCTGCACATCAAACACAAACCTTCAAGGCCAAGCAAGTCTTAAACCAAGGCAATAAATGGAATGCCAGCAGAATGTATACCGTCGATCTCTCCTCAAAGACATCAGGGTAAGCTAATTTGATATCTTTCCAGTTGCCTTTGCCATACCTTCGAGACACCATACAGAATGCAAAATACATCAATAAGGTACAAGGTTTACTTACCGAAATTAAATTAAAAACAAAAAATATGCTAACATAGTAAGAGTGATAAGGCAAACAAAAATATCAACTCACTTCTCCACCCCTTCCACCAAGGTTTTTTTCTCTATCTCACTCCACTTCTTTCTGATCTTATAAGTGCATGTAGGAGAAGGATTTGATTTGCGCTTCCGTATTGGCTGATCATCATCAGAGCTATCCCACTGCACCCAAAACGATGACAACATATCATCACCGAACTGCACACATGCTATTACAATGTTTCATGTGCTTTGCCAAACAATATCCCAAAATTCCAGATAATACATAAAGAGAACAACTTCCTCATTCATAACTAGATGTATTTGAACCAAGAGATACGCATAAACATACTTAAACCAAAAAGGAAACTTTAATCAGAAACATTGGTAATAAAAATGGCAAACTAAGATGCAATCAAAGTTAATAGAAGATGGGTACTTCTATATGGGATTGATAAGAGCATCTCCATGAGTCTTGCTATAACTCACTTTTCATGTAGTCTAGAGTCATTCTCGCTATCTATTTTTAGATAGAGAGAACCAGAATGGAGGATGGCTATATTTAGATGACCATTTAAAGAAGTTCGGGGACATTTTTCTATCAAAATCTCTATTCCCAACAATTAGAAGGGATTTAGAGTCTCTTGGAGTTGCTCTAAGCTTCATCGTCTAATATATGGCGGAATGCGAATAAAAGCACAATGAATTAATTACTCTCTCTCCCAAATTGTAAGGCATTTTGGGTTTTTCTGCTACGCACTTAGATAATATGTAGTGAAAGCAATGAATCTAATGTAGTAAAAGCAATGAATCTAGAAAAGCCAAACCATCTTATAATTTGGAAATGGAGGGAGTACCTCATCAGTGCTTGCATTGGGATTTCTCTCCATAAGACTGCATTTTTTAAAAGCAGGAACAGACTTCTGTGGAAGCTGATCCTCTGCTCCTTTAACCGATGAATTTTGGTGCCCAGCCATACCTTCTTGACCATGATGAGCCTCTTTGTTTGCATTAGAAGAATGGGCCTCATCATCTCGCCGAGCACCACCAGCTTCATTTGCATTCCTCATGTTATCACCAACTTCCGTCAGAATTGGCTGATGAGAAGTGGATCCATCCTGGACAAGCTTAGCTGAAATCTCACTTTCCGTTGACTCCCCTACTGCAAATGGAGTAACCACAATTTCATCATTCATCCATTAATTCATTTTTCTTGTCTTAGATAGTATATAAGCAACAACATTGGAAAAGATAAACAGGACAATTGTTTGAAAAAAAATCGAACAGGATATGGACAATGGATATGGAAAAGATAACCACAATTTCATCATTCATCCACATTTATCAGAACAATGGCATCAAAAAAATCCCTACTCAGAAACTGCTAATTAATCACTTCCCTCCATGCCTTGTTTCCTTGATGAACTAGATAGATCAAACCTGAACGTTCAGTCAGCAACACAGACAGGTTCAAAAATCAATAATCTCAACACTCATCACTCATCAGGTATTGTATGGACAGGTGCTGTACGAAAATAAGCACTACTGTAAGCTTATTTAAAATGCATAGATGAACATGTGCTGTATGGAAATAAGCTAACATTTAGACAAGCATATTGTACTCATCACTCATCAGACAATAAGACAATTAGTAAATGGCAGTACAGCCAGATGAATAAGCTACTGTATGCATGAGTTAATTCAAAACCTCTTCGTCTGAAAATAGCACTAATTTCAGCTATCATAAGTTCTGCAATAATAGCAGAGGATTTCAGCAGGTTATCTGAAATTAGCATCAGGTTGATCCAGCGAAGGATGCATTCAGTCAGGACAAGCAGATATTAATTTATCTAAACGCAACTTTCAAAATTTTCCAAAAGATGAAAAAGTGATCCCAAGATCATCCAGTGTCATCAAGGAACAGCACATTGCCCCAGAACCAACTCAAACTAAGATGCTTTATTAATCCTAAATTAGGACAATATTAACAAGAGATCTATCTGTCAGATTCAGACTACAAGCCACATAAGTGATATGTGAAAATATGATACAGACCAAGATGCACAAAAAGGAATAAGCTAGAAATAGAACAAACTATAATTTAGCAACATGAACAGAAACATGATTTTCAATCATTGCAAAAATAGATGAATCAGCAGATTAATTGCTTCTCTTGAATATTGCATTAGCAATTAGACACACACACACATAAACACACACCCATCGGCACTAAATTTGGATCTTCCTTCCAAATCCAACACGAAAATTGAACACATACCCACCTGTGCACTAATCCATCCGTGAAACCCACACCTGGGAATTTCCAGTACAAATTCCTTGCCTGCTCAAAATCCAAAACACAGACCCAAAAATCTCCAGCCCATGGGGCACAGCCTGGAGTGACCCAGACTCCACACCATAGGCGGACCCAGGGCCCGGCGACCCTGGGCGCCTGCCCGGGCTCCTTCGCGAGTCGCGCGCTGTGGAGCAGTACGTGTACGTGTATGTAATGTAAGGCAGCAAGTGCAGTACATGTACATGCATGTCAAACGAGCAAGCGGTCGGCGGCTTGTGCTGGACAGCCAGAGCGTACGTGCCACTCAAGAATAATTGATCTTTATTTGTTCGTGCAATCAGTAGCTACTTCTCGTGGATAGATCATCATTTGATTAATAATGCCCTATTTACTTATTATTCACAGTTTTTTCTAGAACAAGAGGTGTGTTTCTTGGTTAACAATAGAAAATTAAACACTATGGGTAATGTTCTAACGAGTTTAGCTGAAATAAAATCCTATGTGAGTATTATCTGATAATAGTTAGCTAGCTAATAATTTATTATCTAATTTAGTCTAGATAGTGGTTAGTTGTTATGTAAATGTCTAGTTAACAATTAGCAAGTCTATTATCTTATCTGTTTGGATCAAAGAGATAATTGTTAGAAGATAACTACTATCTATAGGGATTCAAAAAGACTCGATCCTTAAAAATAATAATAATAAATAATTAATGTGCATCGTAAGCCTTTTGAAGACAATTATCCCCTTTGAAGACTTTTGGTGGAAAATAGTAGCACACAACAAATTTTAGTATCATATAACATGACCGTTGAACTGCTAATTTTATTTTTATGAAAGAAAAACACTATTGAAACAGCTAATAAGCTGAAGCGAGCGGAGCTCGCCCAGGCTCTATAAAATCTCTGGGTCCGCCACTGCTCCACACCCACCATGACCTAGCCTGTGTAACTTGAAGTACGAGCACCCTATACATCTCCCTAGCCCCAATTCGAACCATAGTGAGATGGGTGATAGTAGAGAAATTACCTGCGACGTTCTGAGTCCCTGAGTGCTTCCTTCCCGGAGCCATCGCGGTGCTGCCGAGAGGAAGTGATCCTGGCGTAGGGTAGGGAAGGGTACCTGGACCGTCAGCTCCCCGCGCCGCGCACCTCCCGTTCCGGTCCGCTCCCGCCGACTGAGTCGGCGGAGGCTGTCGCCGACCCCGTCCCGCCTCGCTTCCCTCGCTCCACCACGGCGCCTCGCTTCGCACAGAGCTCGCGCGGCCCTCCTCTGGCTGCGTGAGCTGCGCTGCGCTCGTGTGTGTCTGCCTGTCTGGGACGCTGGGAGCGGCTCGCGGGGACTCAAGAGGGACGGCGGCAAGGAATGAAACGAGAGAGCGGATCTAGGGCAATTCATGAAACAAGTTTACTGTTCTACCCTCCAGATCGTGTGGACCAACTGGCTCCATCCCCTTAGCTCAGTATACAAATTTGGTATTTTATCCCAAAACATTGTCCAGAGCAGGCGGGCAAGCTGAAATTCTGCTGGCGCGAAGATGGAAATTGGCGCGCGGATGGAAGTAGTGACGCGAAATATGTGCGTGTGTTGCAACGGGTAACAAAAAGTTATTTATTTAATGTTTGCTCAACAGTAAAAAACTAGATAATATATTTATGCTTATAAGCGTATTGATACCTAGTATGCACTCTCAATAGGGCGCACACCAACTATTCCTTTTGCACCTCCGTATCATAATAGCTTGCCATCTTCTAATCTTTTCCATGCATCCAATTTAGAATGCACTTTTATATAAGTGTGTTTAATCCTTGCTATTACGATTCTTAAACTTTAGAGATCTATTATAACAATTCATCTATTCTAAAACTTATAGTTATAGTTATGTCGGTGTTTAGCCACCGATAGCCTGCCACGGGGTTCCCGTAGCAGTTGATTCGGATCTCGGCGAATACTAGAACTCGGCGGTTGCGCAAGAAACACTCGGTTTATCCTGATTCGAACTCTCGTCGTCGAGTAAAAGCTCTACTCCAGTCGGCCTTGGCCTTTTCCATTGGATTGACGTATGATTGTGTGTTGTTGTCGCTTGTTACAAAGAGGGTGCTCTGGCTTCTTTTTATGAGAGAAGAGAGCCGAGCTTTGGTTCTAATCCTAGTCGGACTTAGTAGAGAGTTACGTTCCTATTACAGAAGTTACTTTCTATCCGTCTAACTAGGACATGACGTCTTCTTCTTGAAATCGGTCCTTCTGTTTCTGTCTTGTGGGTCCGACCCGACGGGAGTCACATTGATGGGGAACCGTCTTGGTCCCGCATCGACAAGCCCCCGAGCATTTCGAAGTTGAACTCGGGAGACGACTTGTATCGTGAGTGATGCTTTGAAGTGGTCTTTCTTGAATTTTCTCCTCCTCTTCGTTGTGCACCGTAGGTGCACTCATTGAGTGTAGCCCCCGAGCCTCTTGCTATTTATTTATAAGTAGGCGGAGGGTCTTGGAAAATTTAGAAAAAAAGTTGAGGGTGTATACCACAGCCCCCCCCGAGCCTTTGTCCGAGTTCTTTTTCTTAAAAGTAGTCGGACGATGGCTTTTGGTTGTCGTGCGCCCATAGGTGCACTCAATGAGCTGGAGGGTCTTGAGTAGCATGATGGCTTTGAAATTGTAGCCCCCAAGCCTGAATTCTTTTCCTTAAAAGTAGTCGGGTGGTGGCTTCTGGTTGTTGTGCGCCCATAGGTGCACTCAATGAGTGTAGCCCCCGAGCCTCTTGTTTTTTGGGACAAAGAGCTGGAGGGTCTTGAGTAGAAATAATGTCTTGAAACTGTAGCCCCCGAGCCTTTATCCGGGTTCTTGGTGGTTTGCTCTTTCATTGTGGCTTTTATGTCTTCCTCTTTATGGCTGGGCGTTAGCAGCTGGTGCAGTAAAGGCTATATGCTTTTACTGCAATGGGATATTCTCCGGATATGCTCCTTTACTGTTCTATTTACTGTCCTCTTTTAAGTTTTGCCAGTGTCTTTCTGTCTTGGTGAACTTGGTTCATATACGCCGATCTTGTCCTATAAATAGGTCTTCTTTCTTCCTACTCTTTCAGGGTCTTGAAGTTTGTTGCCTTCTGTTCTTGTGAGAATGATTGTTTGCGAGATGGATCAGCCTCCGGGCTTCTTTCTTTTTCTTCCAGTATGGTCTTTTTAGTGGGTAGAAGAATTCTTGAGATAGGGATTAGGGGCAGACTAATCCCGAAGTAGCATTGTGATTGGAGGCTCGTTCTGGTAGGTAAAAAAGTCTTGAGATGTGCCTTGTGCTGGGCCATTTTGCAGTCTCAGTTCTTCTTTTCCACTCTGCCAGACATATGCTCTGCGTGGAAGGGTTACCGAGCCGCACTGTCCTCTAGCTGTGCGGTGCAAAGCTGCAGCCGGCCAACGCAGAGCTGGAGCCCTCTTGTTCACATGGGGTCCGATTCAACTTGTGGCTAGAGAGGCCCGGTGTGATGCTTAAGAAGTCAGTGCTACTTTTGGCGATCTTGGATGCCTTTGTGTTGGTGTATCTAGGTTGCTTTGGATCCGCTTTCGGCCGGACTGTCTCGGAGATAGTGCAGGTCGGCAACGGCTATCACCTTGGTTGTGCGGGGGTTACTGCGTGGTTGTTTTCTATGGCGAGAATTCCACTTTGGTTCCTTGTAGCCGCTTGTTGCTTTAGTTTTTTTTTCTGAATTCGATGGGTCTTGTAAGACTTGTATCCTTGTATTTTGATGAGAATATGAATTATTATATGGATCTGGGTTCTTTGGAACTGTATCTGTTGGACGTCTGCCTTCGAGCCGACTTGTTGTTCTGCTCTTGACTTGTTGTTGGTAAGCCTAGCTTGTCAGCTTCCGAACCGACTTGTTTTTTGTTTCCATCATTGTAACGGTTCAGAATGTTACCGTTGGCCAGTGACGGGATAGAAACCGTTATCCCGGATTTTACTGGGCCTTTCCGTTATTACGCCATGTATCCGTTGGCCTTTTACCGTTGTTTTGTTGAATGGGCCTTAAGCCAGGCCCTTCTTCCATCTTATAAATTGGTGGTTTTGGAGTAACAGTTCCTCTCCTTCGCTTTGTCTTCCGCATCTTGAAACCCTAGAAAAAATCCCCAATCTTGATTGTTTGCCCTTGCTTCCTCCACCTTCCATTGCTCCCCGTGGTTTTAGCCGTTGCATGGGGAGGAAGAAGATCACGAGCAAGAAACCATTCTTGACAAGCCTGTTCTTGAGGAGGAGGTTGACGAGCGGCTAAATCCAGTACGCCGCGATGAAGATGACGGCGAAGTCGTTCCCCTCTCCGACTACCCGGGAGAGGCACCGGTTAAGTTGGAGGAGCTGGGGATGATTCAGTCCAGGGAGCTGGCTGGGTGGTCTATTCCTGGTGAGCATCGAGTCCTTGTTCCTCGGCCAGGCGAGATTGTTCTTTTTCTTTCCTTCGTCCGCGCTGGTCTTTGCCTTTCGGCGTGTACTTTCCTTCACAATTTTCTTCGTTTTTTCTGTGTGTCTCTTCATAATCTCACTCCTAATGGGATCCTTCATCTTTCTGTTTTTGTTCATTTTTGTAAAACTTTTCTTGGCATCCTCCTTCCTTGAATCTGTTTCGCTTCCTTTTCCGTCTTAAACCGCAGCCCCGCTCGGATTGCATCCATGCTCTTGGTGGATGTGGGATCCAATTTTGGCAGGGGCGTAAGTCGAGTCATTTCTTCGAGTATGATCTTATTGAGTCCGTGAAGGAAGGGCGTTCCGAGTGGTTTTATCTTTGGCAATCTTGTCGGCGTTCTTTGCCCCAAAGACTTACAACCTTCTCTCGGAGTTCCGCTTTTTTCTAATGATCGGTGGGAGAAAGAAACGACTTAGTCTTTGCCGAGTTGTCTCTGCTTCAACCGCTTTTTTGATAGGATTAGCTACTTGAAGCGAGCGGCTTGTCGGGCTTTGCAATAGTAGCTAGTTATCTTCGTCGCCGAGTACAGCCGTTGAAGGCTCGGGAGCATTTTGACTTCGAGTACTCTGGTGCCGAAGATCCCTCTCGGATGGTGGCTACCACCGAGTTGTCCGAGGATGAGGTGTTTCTGCGCCTTAAGAGAATTTTGAAGGGTGCAGTGGTGGTCTCGACGACCAGGTTCGAGTACTCTACTGGGAATCTTCCCCCTGCTGTAAGTTTTCTTGCTATATTTGTTCTTTTGTTTCCGAGTACTTTTCGACTCTGACTTGTGCTTGTGTTCTTGTAGCCTTTTGGTAGAGATTTTAACGCTGATGCTTCTCTCTTCGTTGACGGAGAGATAGCTCCTCTTCGGCTCCTCCCACAATTTGGTCATGCGGTGGTTGAGGGTCGAGTTGTTTTGCTTGGGGGTTTCTAAAAGGAACATGCTCTTCAAGTATGCTCCTTATCAGCCTATGCCGCTTCCCCGAGCTACTCGTTCGAGTGGAAAGAGAGCTGCGCCTGGGGATTCTTCTTCTGCGCAGCCGAAACGAGCTCGTACTTCTTCTACCCCTCAACCTTCAGGTAACATTCTGATAGGTGAGAAGCTGCTTTGTTTTATCCTGCTTCTTTTATTTGGTGTTTGGTCTTGATTCTTCATTTCTGGTAGATGGTGATGCCGTCCTCTTGTATGAGGATGAGACTGAAGATGTTGATGATTATCCTCTTCTTCGTGGGTGAGTTTGTTGACTACTTATGATTCTGGCATAGACTTTCCTTCTTTTACTTGACTTTTAGTATTGTTTTTTGCAGCCCCCGGGGAACTTCTACTTCTTCCCCTGACTTGGAGTCCTTGCCAGGCCCGACTCTTTCTTCTGCCGAGTTGTTGGCAGGCCTAGATGAGGTTATGCCGCCTCCTCCTTCACGGCCTCTTCTTGCTCTTCGGCGAGTTCCCCGGTATGGATTTCTTCTGTCCGAGTTCTTTTTCTTCTTCCGTTTTTCGTTATCTTAATAATTTCTGTTTCTGTAGGCCGTCTTCTATAATTTCTTCTGCTCTGGCTTCGATTTTAGAGAAGACCGCGAGTGTGGATGTTGCGGGTCAGGTGCCTTCTGCGTCTGATCCCCATCCAGCTATAGAGTTGGCCCTAGTGGTGGCAGACGTGGTGCCGTCAACCTCTGCGGCTGCGACTTCTTCTCTTCCTGTTGCGGAAGTTGTCGTCACTTCGGGGGAGAGCGGCTACCCCTTGCTCAGCCCTTGTCTTCTTCACCCCCTCTAGTTGGATGCTCTTCTCCTTTGTCTCCTCCCCTCGCTCCTTGGTATATGATTCATGATATAAAGTTGGTGCAGGAATTGGAGGCGGAGTTTGATCCGAGTTCTCGCTTACGAGGACTTGAGTCTGACTAGGGCTTAGTTCGGGCCTCAGTTCAGTCTTTTGCTCAGCGATTCCAGATGAGTTTTCTTGAGCTTTATTTATTCTTTCTTTGGATATTCTCCTTTTCTGATTGCTTGGTTCTTTTTGCTATATAGAGTTTTGTCAGTGATTTCGATCTCTTTTTTGGCTCGACTGAGTCACAAAAGAAGTTGTTGGAAGAGCTGGCTTCTTTGAAGTCTGAGCTTGACACTTAGCGCAAAGGGCGCCAGCAATCGGAGAGTGCCTTACGGGCACAGATTGTTGAAGTTGAGCAGCAGAAGTCGGCTGTTATAGAAGCTGAGAAGAATACTTCGAGGAAGCTTAAAATTCTGAATAATGATGTCCAGGGTAACTTTCTGACTGCCTTTATGCCCTATTTTCTTGGTATTGTCCCTTGCTGACTTCTTTTGTCTTGCTTTTTTGAAGCTTTGAAGAAGTACTCTGAGGAGACTGAGGCTTTGAAGCTTGAGGTAAAGACTTTCCGTAACGAGTCGGAGAAGGTAAAAGAAGATGCCAAAGAAGTCCTTGCCAGAGCCCAGTTGATTAGGCGTGGCGCTGATCGAGATCTTTTGCAGGCCAAGTCGTCAGTGGAGGACTTGTCGGCCATTTGAAGGCTTCGGAGGAGAGGTGGGAAGTTCTCCGGAGCTCGTCCGAAAAAACTTGCTTTGGTATCTTTGAGGAAGCCCGAAGATGCCGGGCTTGACACAGGGTTCGATTTCTTCCTCGGTGACCACCCGGGTTGTTGGCTTGGTGAAGGATGGAGTCCTGGTTGGCGTTCAAGGCGTCTTGGGGCGTATTCGGTTGATTAATTCGGATATGCCCCTAGATAGGATCTTGGAAGGTGTAGCGACTCCTGAAGCTGAACAGGCTCTTACCCAGGCTGAAGCTGCCGTCTTAGATTTGGCTCGTCAATTTGTTGAGCTTGTAGAGGTTGATTCTGTAGTTGTAGGTGATAATCCTTCGCAGTAATACTTTGTGCCTTGATTGAGGCGTTTTTGTATAAACTCTTTATTTTTTCGACTTGTTCTTGCTTTCTTCTGAAAGTTCCTCAAGTTCTTGTTTGATAAATCGAGCTTGTTTCTTGTTCTCATCTACGTCTGTGGAGACGTTAAGGTATTTCGGACCGTAGGCCCTCATCCGAGTTCTGTATCTTAGAAGTCGGAACAGGTCAGGCTAATTTTGCTCTCATCTAGTTCTAAAAAGAAGTTAGGACATTTCGGACCGTAAGCCCTCATCTGAGTTCTATGTTATAGAAGTCGGGATAGGTCGAGTTATCTTTTGCTCTCATCTAGTTCTAAAAAGAAGCTAGGATATTTCGGACCGTAGGCCCTCATCCGAGTTCTATGTTATAGAAGTCGGGATAGGTCGAGCTATCTTTTGCTCTCATCTAGTTCTGAAAAGAAGCTAGGATATTTCGGACCGTAGGCCCTCATCCGAGTTCTGTGTTATAGAAGTCGGGATAGGTCGAGCTATCTTTTGCTCTCATCTAGTTCTGAAAAGAAGCTAGGATATTTCGGACCGTAGGCCCTCATCCGAGTTCTGTTATCTAGAAGTCAGGATAGGTCGAGCTATCTTTGCTCTTATCTAGTTCTGAAAAGAAGCTAGGATGTTTCAGACCGTAGGCCCTCATCCGAGTTCTGTTATCTAGAAGTCGGGATAGGTCGAGCTATCTTTGCTCTCATCTAGTTCTAAAAAGAAGTTAGAATATTTCGGACCGTAGGCCCTCATCCGAGTTTTGTTATCTAGAAGTCGGGATAGGTTGAGCTATCTTTGCTCTCATCTATTTTTGAAAAGAAGCTAGGATAAGTCTCTTCTGAATGGAGATTTTATTGATAATTTGGGGTACATTGCTTTTGAGTTTTATGCGTAGAATCGCCGCAGCTGAGATATGTGCCATGAATTCTTTACTGGTGCTCCATCCTCGGTCATAAGCTCGTAAGAACCTGGTCCCGTTACTTTTGCTATTATGAAGGGTCCCTCCCAAGGACTGAGTAGTTTATGCCTTCCATCTGGTTTCTGGATTCTTCGAAGGACTAGGTCTTCGGCTTGTAAACTTCTCGGTTGTATGCTTTTATCATAATGTCTTCTTAATCCTTGCATATATCTTGCTGACTGTAATGTTGTGTTGATTCTGACTTCTTCTAGACTGTCAATTTCTAGTCTTCTTGTTTTTTCTGCCTCTCCTTCATTATATTGTTCAATCTTTGGAGATGTCTAGATTAAATGTGCTGGTAGTACGGCTTCTGATCCGTAGACCAAAAAGAAAGGTGAGTAGCCGGTGGCTCTACTTATTTGAGTTCTTAGTCCCCAGACTACTTTTGGTAGCTCGTCTATCCACTTTGATTCATAATCTTTTAGATCTTCATATAATCTTGGTTTTAAACCGGCTAGTATGAGGCCGTTGGCCCTCTCGACTTGTCCATTTGCCTGAGGATGAGCGACTGATGCATAGTCTATGCTGAAACCGCAATCTTGTGCCTAGCTCTTGAATTCATTGGCCATGAAAGGTGATCCTAGATCTGTGATTATCCTATTTGGCATTCCGAATCTGTGCATGATTTTTTGGATGAATTCTTGTGCTTTGGCTAAACTGTACTTTACCAAAGGTTTGTACTCTATCCATTTGGTGAATTTATCAATGGCTACGAAGATGTATTCAAATTCTCCTTTAGATTTCTTGAGTGGTCCGACTTGGTCAAGGCCCCAGCATGAAAATGGCCATGTAGGTGGTATGCAGATCAGATTGTGGGTCGGAACATGTGCTTGTCTTGCAAACATCCGGCAGTTTTTGCGGTGTCGACTAATTCTTCGGCGTCTTTTAATGTTGTTGGCCAATAGAATCCTGATCGAAATGTTTTTCCGACCAGTGTTCTTGAAGATGCGTGATTTCCGCGATCCCGAGTGCATTTCGATAATATTTCCTTTCCTTCTCTTTTTGGAACACATTTTAACAGTACCCCTGATGATGTTGCTCTTTTGTAGAGATTGTCCCCTACTAGGGGCGTAGTTTTTGCTTCTTCCGATAATCCGAGTTGCTTCGTTTTTTTTTTTCGGTAGTTTTTTTTCTTTGATGTAATCTATGAATACTTGCATCCAAGTTGTGTTGTCTGAGTTGATTGTCAAGACTTGTTTTTGTTCTGTCTTGTTTTCTGGTGTTGCTTCGCTGTTCTTTTTTATTGATGGCTTTCTTAGCTCCTTGACAAAAATCCCAGCTGGCACTTTTGCTCTGTCTGAGCCTAGTTTGGCTAGTACATCTGCTGCGACGTTTGAGTCTCGTAGTATGTGATGAATTTCTAGGCCTTGGAAATTTTTCTCGAGTTTCCGTATTTCTACGCAGTAAGCATCCATGTTTTCTTTGGTGCAGTCCTAGTCTTTATTTACTTGATTAACAACTACTACCGAGTCTCCATAGACAAGTAGTCTTTTGATTCCTAGTGATGTTGCGACTTGTAGACGAATGATGAGAGCTTCATACTACGCTTCGTTGTTGGTGGCTTGCCATAAAATTTGTAAAACGTATTTGAGTTGCTTTCCATCTGGTGCGATGAGTAGTACTCCAGCTCCCGCCCCTCCTAGTTTTAGAGATCCATCGAAGTACATTTTTCAATGGTCTAGGATGGTTTTAAGGGGTGGGTTGTTGTATCTCGATCCATTCCGCGATGAAGTCGGTCGATGCACGAGACTTGATTGCCTTTCTTGGAGTGAATTCTATTTTGAGTGCTCCGAGTTCTCTTGCCCATTTTGAGATTCTTCTGTTGAGTCCCGATTTCTTAGGATATCTCTACGAGCGGAAAGTCTGTTACAACAATGATTTTGTGTGCTTCAAAGTAGTGCCTGAGCTTCCTTGATGTTATCAGGATTGCATAGAGTAGTTTTTGTACATGAGGATATCTGATTTTTGATACTGTGAGTACTTCGCTGATGTAGTAGACAGGCCTTTGGACTTTGTAGACGTGTCCTTGTTCTTCTCTTTCTACTACGATGGCGGTGCTTACTACTTTGAATTAGTTCTTTGTGATGTAAAGCATGAGGTCTTCACCTTTCTTTGGTGGCACCAATACGGAGATGTGGTGATGTATGCTTTTAGTTTATCGAAAGCTTCTTGTGCTTCCTCATTCCGGTGAATTTGTTCGTCTTCTTTAGTAGTTTAAAGAAAGGTAAACATTTTTCTCCGAGTCTTGAAATAAATCGGTTCGGAGCGGCCATGCAACCTATCAATTTTTGTAGATCTTTTATATATGCGCAAGTGGGCCCATATCGAGTTATTGCTTTGATCTGTTTTGTGCTTGCTTCGATTCCTCTCTGGTGACCAAAATCCAAGTAGTTGTCCCGATGATACACCAAATACGCACTTATTTGGGTTGAATTTCCACTTCCATCTTTTGAGATTGTCAAAAGTTTGTTGTAGATCTTCTATTAGTGAATCCGGGTTCTTTGTTTTGACTACCACGTCATCCGCATATGCTTCCGCGTTCTTTCCGATTTGGTCTCCCAAACAAGTCTGGATTGCCCTTTGATAGGTTGCTCCTGCATTCTTTAGTCCGAAGGATATTGTCTTGTAACAATAGGCCCCGAATGGGGTAATAAAAGAAGTCTTGCTTTGGTCTTCTTCTTTTAGTGCAATTTGGTGATATCCTGAGTAGCAATCCAGAAAAGATAATAAGGCTGCTCCAGCTGTTGAATCCACTATTTAATCAATCCTTCGTAACCCAAACGGATCTTTTAGACGGTGTTTGTTGAGGTCGGTATAGTCGGCGCACATGCGCCATTCATCTGTGTTCTTTTTGTGTACCAGGACTAGGTTGGCTACCCAGTCTGGATGTAAGATCTCTCTTATGAAGCCGGCTGCTAGTAATTTAGCTATTTCTTTCTTTATTGCTTCTTTCTTGTCGGGTGAAAAACGCCGTAATCTTTGTTTGATTGGTCTTGCTCCTTTGTTGACTTCTATTTTGTGCTCAGCCAACTTCCTTGGGACTCCCGGCATATCACCGGGGTTTCCGGCAAATATGTCTTTGTTGTCCCTTAAGAAGTTGGTGGCCGAGTTCCTATTTGATAGGTAGATGAGCACCGATAGTGGCTGTCTTGGATGGATCACCGGTCTCGAGATCAATCTTTTTGGTTCCTCCTTCTGTTGTGGTAAGGATGACTTGTTTTTTGGTGGAAATTTCTATTTCTTCTATTCTTACTTCAGCTGTTGCTGAGTTGATTTCTCCTTGTACTTTTGAAGATATCTGTATAGCTTGTACATCGCACTCGTAGGCACGTTTCAGGTCTCCTTTGAGAGAGAGTACTCCGTGTGGTCCTGGCATCTTGAGTAGTAAGTAAGGGTAATGTGGGATAGTCAGGAATTTTGCCAACACTGGTCTTCCCAATATTGCATGATAAGATAATTCAAAATCTGTAACTTCAAATTTGATAAGTTCTGTACGATAATTTGTCGGGGTTCCAAATGTTACTGGCAGAGTTATTTGTCCGAGGGGCATTGCTGGCCTTCCGGGTACTATTCCATAGAAAGGTACACTTGTTGGTGTAATCATTTTTGAAAATTCTGGCCCCATCTTTCTTAAGGTATTTGCAAAAATGATGTTGAGCCTTGCTCCTCCATCGATGAGTACTTTAGTTACTGTTATAGCTGCAATTGTTGGTCCGAGTATCAGTGGATATAGCCCTGCGTTTCCGACGCTTGTCCATTGGTCTTCACGTGAAAACCGGATTGGATATTGAGACCAGCTTTTAAATATCGTGGAACGACCGGTTCTCTGCTGCCATGATTGTTCTCCATGCCGGTTTGTCTTCTTGCTTGCTTCGAGACCACAGGACTCCCGAGAATATTATCGCTATCTTGTTGCTCTTGGATTTTGAAACCCGTTGTCTGTTTGGATTGTTATCTTCTTCTTTCTTTTCTCTATTTTCTTCTTTTTTCTTGTCTGTCTATCTTCATATATTTTTTTTTGAAATATTCGACATTCTCCCATAGGGTGAATTCTGTTGGATGGTAGATGCATTTCATCTTCTCGAGTTCTTCAAATTTTAAATTTGGGTAGAATTTCTTTCTTTCGGCGCTGACTTTGTATTATTCGAATATCTTTTTTATTGTGAAATTCTTGTCTGCATTGTTCGAGTTGTTCCATCTTCTAGAGTTGTCTTGTTTCTCTCGAGTTGTTTCTTCTATCCGAGTTGTTTCTTCTATCTTGGTTGTTTTACATTATCGGGAATCTTTCCCGTGTCTTTTTTTTCCAGTAATCATTTTTTTCGATGTTCTTTTGAATTCTTCATTTGTTCGTGGATTTTCCTTGCAAAAATCATGGAACATCCATCTTACTTTCAGACCATATGAGAATGCTTCAATTACTTCTCTTTCGGTAATATCATGAACTTGTGCCCTCAGTTCTCCAAATCTTTTATAGAAATCCCCGAGACTTTCTCCTTGATTTTGTTTTAAACCTTTCAACTCGGCTTGTGTTATTGGGTGTATGAGTATTCCTAAGAAATTTTTGCAGAAGACTTTCTGAAGGTCTCCCCATGTTTTGATTGACCCTGGACGTAATTTATCGAACCACTGTAGTGGTAGAGTTTCAAGTGCCATTGAAAAGAATAACGCTTTGATGTCGTCATCTCCACCGGCTAATTCTATTGATTGGGAGTAGATTCTGAGCCACTTCATTGGTTCTGTCTTGCCGTTGTATTTCAAATGGTTTGAGGGCTTAAATTTGTGAGGCAGTCTGACAGTGAGTAACCTTCCCGCGAAGCGGGGAATCTGTCGGGTACTTTTTTCTCGGTTTGTAGTCGGAATCAATGGGTTTGTTATATCTTGTAATAGATCCGGGAGGGCTTCGGAGAAGGGGTGTGTCGCGATTTTCTCCCGTTCTCTCACCCAATCGTGATGCGGTTGAGTTCTTACGCTTTTGATTTGGGACCGATAACCTCTCGAATGCGAGAGACTCTCCGACTTCTTTGACTCGTTTGCTCGGATGGAACTTCGGCGAGGAGGTACTCGGTCGCCTTGTATCCTTCAGCGAAGTTTGTTACGTGTAGGCTCCCCGAGCACGGCTTGTTCTTCACTTGGTCGTTGTATAGCGTTGATTTCGTCGATTAGTTCTTGTATCTTGTCGATGGGATCAAGTCTGGCCCTCGCTGTGGCTCGTCTTTCTTCGACTTCTTTTTCAGCTCTTCTTTCATTGTACTCGGCTAGTTCTTCTTCATATTTACGCCACGCTTCCCTGCGTTCCTATACTCGATTCCTTCTTTCCCCTTTCTTCTTGTTTCTTCTTTCCCTTGCTGCTCTTTGACTATCAGTTTCTCCATCCCTGGTTACTGAATTAGGCGGAATATCGGCTTCTGATTCTTCTGAAGACCGGTAGTCGGGTTGAACTGGTGGTACCAGGGGTTGTCTGATCATGTAGACTTCTTTGTGTATACCGAGCGAGTAGTCGGATCCTTCTTCATTTAATGACCTTCCGTATTGAAAAGGGAGAGGAACTGGATACTTATCTTGCCCTGAAGTTATGCCGTTAGATTCCATCGTGCTCTGGATGATGTTACGATACGTCCGTGCGGTATTGTTGAGGCCGAAGTAGAAAGAACTTCGGCGTGTTTCGAGTACTTGGTTCTGGAATTTCCTCTTCCGTCGGCTTGAGTTTTGAAAAAATTCCGAGATATCTCGGCTCTCAGTTACGGAAGAAGTCGGCCAGGTGGAGAGCTCCGTGATCGTGCGCCTCGCCATGATCCGGCTCCCGAAGATGAAGGGCGATCCTCTTGGAAAAAACATCATGTGTAGGTCCGCGAGCTCACGTCGTTGAATTCGCCGAAAGCTTCTACGGCGGCGTCAAATGGTCGGTGTTTAGCCACCGATAGCACGCCACGGGGTTCTGTAGCGATTGATTCGGATCTCGTCGAATACTAGAACTTCGGCGGTTGCGCAAAGAGACACACGGTTTATCTGGTTCGAGCCCTTGTCGTCGAGTAAAAAGCTCTACTACGATCGGCCTTGGCCTTTTGCGTTGGATTGATGTATGATTGTGTGTTCTTTGTCGCTTGTTACAAAGAGGGTGCTCGGCTCCTTTTTATGAGAGAAGAGAGCCAGAGCTTTGGTTCTAATCCTAGTCGGACTTAGTTGAGAGAGTTCTGTTTCTATTACAGAAGTTACTTTCTATCTGTCTAACTAGGGCAGGACGTCTTCTTCTTGGAATCGGTCCTTCTGTTTCTGTCTTGTGGGTCCGACCCGACGGGAGTCACATTGATGGGGAACCGTCTTGGTCCCGCATCGACAAGTTCTTCTTCTACCTAGTCCTTACTATTTTCTACGTCTTCCAAGTACTTAGGCCTAATGTCAGACCGCATCTTTCGAATGGACCAAAACACCTCTGTGGCTTGTCTTCGTCTAGTCGCTAATATGTGGGACTTACATGTCAAGTTCTTAACCTCCGGCCATCTTCCTACTTCGATCTCCTTTGTCGGAGAGGAAACGGCCGCTATAGGCCCAGTCGAAGAAACTAAATTCTGACCAGCTTCACTTCGTGCTACAACAATCAAGCTAATGCGTGTGCACCAAATGCAACACTAACATGTCACCGCCATGATGAACGTCGTGGACTTGTGGCCATCGGCCTTGACCTTTCCACTCTAGCAGCCTTGGGGATTTGGTCCCTGGCCTCGCATCATAAGGACCACATCGTCCAGGAGGGGCGATGCATGGTCATCATGGAGTATGAGTGTGAGCCCCCGCTCTCGGCCGAGGGGCGGTGACAATGTCAAGGTCAAGCGAATCACCGAATCCTGCTCCCCGGATGCGCTCGATGGTGTCGAGGGCAACAGCGGGTTGTTCGATGAGGTCTCTACGAAACACCGGCAAAGTGAAGGAGAAGGCGTTAGACATCTAGCATGGTGCAGTCGAAGCATCAAAGGGCAGGGGCCACAGAGGAGCACGCAGAGGACGCCGCCCCGAAAGCACGTGGCGGACCCCACGAAGGCCGAGGAGAAAGTGAAGCGAGGCGAGGGCCACCGGTGCGTAAGAACAGGACGGGACATCGTGCGGCGGGCGTGAGCGATGTGGTGTCGAATGCAGCAAAGATACCTCCTCAACGCGCCCGAGGCGGCGCACCGCAACAGCCGTGATGAACCTCTTGGGCTTTGCCACCACCTACGGTGCTGCGTGTGGGGTGACGTTCATGTCCAACCACGTGCTGATCGTGGCGCCGCCACGGTAGCGGCTGGGCATGCTTTGCAGCAAGCTGTTCCCAATGTACTTCCGCCTTTGTGGCGTCGGCGTCGGGCTTGCGCTGGCCGGACACCAGCTAGGGGCGCGAGCGGAGGTCCCCGGCATCGCGTGCCGCGAGTTTAAACCTTCTCGCCGCACTTCGGACTGGTTCTTGCCAACTTGCTTCTTTGCTGGGCCGAAAGCCACCAAAGTATGATGCAATTTCTCTTCATCTATCTATTTATTTATTATTTATTTGATTATTTCTCTTCTCCTTTTATCTCTATGTTTAAAATTTGTTACGCGTATTGAGAAATAAATATTTCTTTTTGGAAGGAAACAGCTAAGAAAAAAAAAAACACGAATTTATCAATCAAAAAGTTGGTATTTAATTTATATTGATCGGTTGTACTATTTTATTACATATAAATAGCCTTTATTTAATAGAACATTTAATTTGTTTTGATTAATATTTAAAAATGAATCGTTGTCATATTAAGACTCCTTTCTAGTAATTATCTAGTTTTTATTTAAAAATAGTCTTTGTGTAATAGAATCTTTGTCAGAGTTGTATTCCAATCCGTAAGTGTTAATGAGTACTATCCTGTTCTCCTCTCAAGACTCCTTTTCTAGTATGCAAAGAACTCGTTCTCCTCTCAGGACTCCCTTTCTAATACTATCCTGTTCTTTATAAGGAACGGCAGGGACAAAAAAATTCAGCCAATGTGATTAGATGGAAGAAAGGGAGATGGACCAAAGAAATTGATGGACGAAAAAAGATAGGCTGAAATTTTGTCTCTTTATTATTATACTAGCAAAAATACCCGTGCGTTGCTACGGAGCATACAGTTTGTAGTCTGGACATCTGGACGACATAAAGCGCTCGAAAGATTTTTTTAACAATCGTGTCATGCTTTCTCATTCGTCTTGAAATCAAACTCTATAACATGTCTGTATGCGCTCTAGTCGCATTCACATAGATAAATGATGATCAAAGATTTATCCAATAGTAATGTTCTGGTCATGCATTTTAATTTATGTTGGGATTGAACTCCACCATCATAATTGACAAAATACTCCAACTCATAAAAATATGGGTAGACATTTTAGGAAAATATAGTTAATATTTGGAAAGTTATCCAAAGCACTTTATTCCCGTACTTAAAAGGTGAGATCAGATTAAAAAAGAACTTAACAATCTGCGTGCGTGTCTCTTCCACTTATCATGTACAAGACTCCACAATGCAAACTTTGGTGGAGATAGCATATTGGCAAAAAAAAAATGATTAATTACTTAATCTTTCAAAATTAATTGCTTAATTATTTGATTTTTTGGTTGTTATATAAGGCAGGTTACAATTAAAGAGAAAGACTTGGCAAAAAATATGACACAGCAGTAGTTTGGTGGTGAAGTCTTTTTGTCCAAAACTAAAGGTATTAACTCAATTCTCTATTTTACATTATAAAATTTCTGTTTTATCTTTAGTTTCCATCTCTAGTTACAGGGAAAAGTAGAAAAAAATAGAACCAAAATGATGGAACTGAAAAACAAAACAGATAAAGACTGACCTGTAACGAATATGCACAAAAATAGAAAGATGAATTGGAAAATAAATAAAAACGAAAAGGTACGGTGAAGAAATTCATTGCTCTTCTATATCAGACTCTCCTCCCTCCTGTATGCGGCTGCTACTCCTAGTCAGATACATACATATATACATACTACACCTGTCTTTTTCTACTTCGATTTGAATTTTAATTAGAATTTGGATTTCTGAGTTATTGATGAGTCTGAGTCACAAATACGAACCAATCCGTTTTAGAATCGTACTCCAGCATATCATGCTAGACAAAAGCTATTCTACAACTCATATAAGCATGGGTTATTATATATATAAGTTTGAGTCTGAGTCACAAATACGAACCAATCCGTTTTAGAATCGTACTCCAGCATATCATGCTAGACAAAAGCTATTCTACAACTCATATAAGCATGGGTTATTATATATATAAGTTTGCATAGAAGAAATTCTTCATTGTCCGGTATTTAGAGAGAGACGGACAAAAAAATGGATGGACCAAAAAAAATGGGCTGAAATTTTGTCTCTTTATTATTAGGTAAAGATATATAGGAAATATGCCCGTGCGTTGCAACGGGAGAAAAAAACTACAGAAAAAATAATAAAAATCATAACAGGAATGCTAGAAAATAAGCTACGGATATTCATTTATGGAAAATGAGAACAGGCTTTATAGCCATTATATTTTATCCTTCTATATAAAATTTTGAAACTACAATTTTATTTTGATCATGGCATTCATAGTATCTAATATAAAATTTAATATTGACAATATTTTATTTTTTAAAATGAACAAGGAGCTAGTTGTTGATATGTCAAGTATTGTCTTGTCTAATGATTATGACAGCATACACCTCTCTATTATCTAAGTGGCAGATACATTAGAGTTGTATTTATTTAGACTAACCAGGCGACAAATTGGATTGAACCATGGTCTAATAAGAAAAGTTTTATTCTAATCCAAAATTGTATGAACGATTTGAAGGTAAAAATATTTATTTCATAGAAATGGGTCAAGGGTTTAAAGGTATTAATTATTTCTCTTTTGATTTGTGTTTTAGCATTTATGGGAAACAAACTAAAAAAGAAAATAAGAATCTGGTTACGTTGTTATTATTTCTATACCTAATATTTAAAAGAGAAGAGTTTCTCTCCCCCTGATTTTCGTCCGGCCCATTCTATTGGCCCAACGACCTAACCTCGTTCATCCGTCTTACATCGCGCACCATTCAATGGCCCGAACGGCATTACCTCACCCGCGGCCCAAAGGCCCACTCCCCTCCCGTTTGTCTCCATCGCCCCTCCCGTTTGTCTCCATCGGGAAAAAGAAAAACGGCCCGTCTCTAGAACACAAGATGCCGCCGCCGCCCGTCGCGGATAGTGCCGCCGCCACCCGTCGCGGACGCCGCCGCCATGTGCCTCCACATCTAGGCACCTCCCTGTGCCGCCACCGCGAACGCCACCGCTGCCACCACGAACACCGCTACTGCCACCGTGAACGCCGCCGCCGCCGTGTGCCTCCTCCACATCTAGGCACTTCCTGTATCACGCCATCGTCTACATCAGGCACACCGCCATCTACGTCAGCCACGCCCGGCCCCACTTGCCGACACGCTCCGTGCAGCCCGCCGCGTTCGACTCCAACATGGACGCCGTCGTGCGGGGACGGCTCTGGCGCCACTGCCCAGCCAGCTCGCAAGTTCGCGGTTTTTTGCTGCTCTCCCGGCCGGCACAAGTGGAGATTCGAATCGAACAGGGGTTGGATCAAGACTCCAGCTCGTATACTCCTATCTGGGTATGGTATACATGAACTCAATTTCGATTCGATTCCGTTCTCTGATATATGAACTCAAGTTCGACTCGATTTTTCCGGTTTTTTGCTACTTATCTATATATTGCTGATTTTGGTTTTGGTTGGCTCATTAGATTCTCGAGACGTGGAGGCCTTTTCTCGCCGTACACGCGTTCTTGATCTCGCCGAGCTGAACAAAGCCACCGAGTGCCACGCCGTGCTGCTCCAGGCTGCTCCAGGACGCCGACGCCCATGGCCAGACGTGACAGCAGGTATGACGAGTGCCACGCCATCGCTGCTCCAGGACACCGACGCCTACGACCAGACGCCAGAGCAGGTATGACGCGTTCCTGTACTGATTTTGCTTATTGGTGTGGTGTTGTTCCGTGTGATTTCTTGCATTGCATACGATGGGTGAGCATGTTGAATCGATGTGGTTTTAGTTGGCCATCCAACTGGAACGGCATGTCTGCCTACACGATAAATTGTCTATTGCAAGAATAAAAAATCACTGTGTATTTCATAAATTCAATACAGATGTTTTCTGAGAACCATAGATCTATTATTTACAGATGATGAATTGTTAACCTATCTACAAGTCAAATTGGATATTATTGGCTAATTGATACTTTCCTCCGTAGCTTATGCTTGTCCTGACACTTCTAAAAAAATTATTTTTTTCAGTTGTGACTATATGCCTTCGCACTTGATATATTGCACTTTTCTCTTTGAGTTATGTTGAGTGGAACTATGGTAGTGCAGTTAAGTTATGTTGGTCACTATCTCTTTTTTTTTACATTCTATACTAAGTTTTATTTGTCTTGCAAATCATGAATTATAGAAAAGTGTGAGTGTTAAGTTGGCTTTGGCCTGCGGCAAGCTGCACACGAATCCGGCCAGTGCCTTCTTATCACAGGCCACTGATGTCGAGGTTGGTGGTGAGGGCGTAGGGCACAAAGGGCCACATCTCAGCGTTCATGCCGGTGGCCGGAATACTATTTGTTATCACGCCTTGGATTACTTCTGAATAGAATACTGCTTAGCTGTTGCCGGTATGTTATCAATATTCTTTGTTTTCCACATATAAACTCTGATACAGTATGAAGTTCATTAACCTACCTCATTGTATCAATACTATACAGTTTAATATGTGAGAGAACCCTACTGTCTAGATGATACTGTAGTTTCAAATATGTTCGAATATATCCTGTGATAAAACTGGTTGTGACCTGTAGCAATGTGCAGTGGATGGAAGTTGTAAACATTAAATGTTCAGTGCCCCGGTTTCTTTTAGTCAAATTGGATGGGCATAGTTTTTGGGTTTCTTCCAACTGCAGTAAAAGTGGTTCTTTTTACTTTGGGTGCTCGTTATGGCTCCCCAAAGTGAAAGAAATGATCAAGGTGATCACCATGGTTGCTCATTTGTGACTCCATGAATGCAGGGTCAGAGGTGACAAATTCAAGCTTTGCAAAGTTTTACATTGAACCACAACCAAATTAGAGAAATCGGGTTGGTATGTGCACTTATCTCAATAGCAGTGTGTTGTTCTCTCCCCAGCATTATCTCCCTTTCTACATCCCGCAATATAGGATAGATGATTTACTAAATCTATGTTCTAGAGTTTCATTGGGAAGGAAGAAAACCTGCATCTTCCCACACCTCTAATTTTACAGTTATGTTAATCTTTACCTCCTGCCAACACTAAATACTATCATATATTTTTTTTTTTCTTGTCTCTCAGTTGCCCATTTACATCAAATCAAGTGGCGCCTTCTTTTTGATTGGAAGTGATATGTGTCTGAAATAGAAACTGGTATACTCACAGAACAAAGCCCTAATAGGTTTGAACTCTGTTGAATATTTACTTAAGCCTTATAATTCTTGTTGCATGCTTCTATTCATCTTAAAATTTAAATATGGGTACAGTTGCATTATTATGTTACTTGTACTAGGTTTACGTATGCTTATGTTTGCTGAAAATACAGACTGGAATTCAGTGAGCACATACCTAGACGTAGCTGCAGTGCATGTTTCTCCAAACAGATAGGGAAGCTCGAATTTGTATTTGTTTTTGGCAAATTCTGTTTGGAATTTGTAACTAATAGTTCATATAATTGAGTATCAGTGTTAAAAGCACCGAGCATTGCTATATTTGTGGATTCTCTTATAGCTCAATATCATTGTGCTTTTGGCACTGAACTACTGATATAATGACACTATTTCCTGAACATCTCTTTTGATGAATTGCACATGAATTCTATATGTAATCATTGTGGTCTATAGTTTTTTTTTTTTTAAAAAAAAAGGACCAAACTAAGAGGAACTATGTGGCTTTATGTTCAGAAGGAACTAGGCACCCAAATTGACTAATTGTTCCTTCTAACTGAATGTGACCTTCTAACTGAATTGGGTTTATGCTTTCTGATGCTGCCTCTGACAGGGACGCATTCAGAGAGAGAACCACATACTGTTAGATGCACATCTGCCAATTCAAAATGATATAGGTACTTTATATGAATGAATTATACAGTTCTTATACTTGACAATATTAGTATAATACCATAACTATATTATGAAGCATGATGGACTTTGTGTCTTCCTTGACTGTCGGCTTAGTGTTTGCTCTTTGGTGGCCTATTATATCGCATCTTGCTTAGCTTTTCATGATTATGGCCTAAGATTTATGTGTCAATGTAGATTAAGATTTGTATGTCAATTTTACTTTTAAATAAAATATGATAAATGGCAGCTGTATCTTTGTTCGAATCTTATTGTCGGCCGCTGCCTCTATCTCTGTTTTTCAGCGAAAAAAAGTACCATGGATTTGAAAATGAATGTGCCATGTCAAAACAAAGATGGCAATATGCTGCTACATGATTGCTTCTGTAGTTAGCTGTGTTTCACTTCTCAACTCGAAAAGACAAAACTAATCTTTCATTTGCTTAAATAAGTGTATACTAATGTTGGGTGATCTAATCTCTACTGGTGCAGCACCATGACAAAAAGAATATGTTAACCCTCATCAGTCAGCAGCATGGCCGTCGATGGTGGGAGCATGTAGCAGAATATCAAGCGTGTTGCAGGGCTGGTGCCTGGTGGAGAAGTTGCCCTTTTATGAATATCAATATGACCATCACCAAGAAGACAAAAGGCTGAATGGAAACTACAAGCGATGAGCTGGTCATGGTAAAAGTCGATTTAGATGGGGCTGAATGGAAACTACAAGCGATGAGCTGGTCATGGTAAAAGTCGATTTAGATGGGGCATTTTGGTGAATGCATAGCAACATGAGGTACTTGATATCAGCTCTGGTGATTTTTTTTGTTTTTTTCCGTATATAAATGTCAAAAATAAATAATAAATATAATATCATGGACATTCCAACCATTAACTCCTTTAGAAGAAATAAAGATTTTTACTCCTCAATTGTTGATGTAGTTTTAATTAGAAACAAAACATATACTTATTAAACCTTGGAGCAGTCGATGGTCCAACTAATCCAATTCTAAACTGAAATGTATATAAATTTCTTGTTTGCTCCAGTCTAGACAAATGTATCTCTATAATCACCAACGAGGACTATCACATGGAAAAATTGAGACAGGTTTTTTGTCATAATAATCAGCAGGCAAACTAATCCTTGACAACTCCTTATTTAATTTAATCAGTTATTAGAACTATGGAATTTCATGATCCTCAAAGGAAGTCATGAAAATTGATATTTAATTGTAGCAACACATGAATATTTATAAAATTAAAGTAACGGTATTTTATAAATGTTTATGTATCGCAAGAAAAAAAAATCTACCAAGGTATTTAAATTCGATGTAGGTTCAGACATCATATTATTGCCAGTATATTAACTCAAAATTGTGGAGGTAAAACATAAATAGACATATGGCATTCCCTATGCTCATTTTCTATAAATGTAACTGAATTTTTTTCTCCCCGTTGCAACGCACGGGTATATTTGCTAGTAAATTTTTATAATTTCTTTAGTATCCCATTATCTATTTATTTGTTTATATTTTAATTATACGGGGATATGGATAACGTTGCTAGATTTGTATTTTTATTGTTTTTCTTTTCACAGGTGTGGGTGGTTTTCTCGCTAGGACTTCCCAGGCCTGCTAAAAGCGGACTAGATCGAAGGGAACAATGGCTACAGGGCGGACTCAAATGAAAAAAATAGAATAGACTAATACGGACTGAATTAGGACTAATACGGGAGGGGCAGGCACATAAAATAGGGCAGAGTTATGAGGTATAGATAAAATAATCTTGGAATTTCTACGTAACGACAGAAAAGTAAATTTGAAACTTGAAACGTCTTCGGATCAGAGTTTGGCCATGGAAAAAAAGTGTAACATCCTTGATTTCAAAGGAGTTTTATTTTGGATTGGTATGCGATTTAATGCGTATTAGAATCGGATGGCTAGACGCAACACATTCAAACTCCCGAGTATGGATCATATAAGTCCGGACAGAAGAACTCTCAATTATCCGGTAGTTACGGAACATTGGCCTAAAAAAATGGATGGACCAAAAAAAATAGGCTGAAATTTTGCCTCTTTATTATTAGGTTTAGGTATAGATTAGGTAGAGAAAATATACAGAAACAAAATTTTACATGCCCCCCCAAAAATCATAAAATCATCAAGCAAAATTAGCATATTGTTTTTTAAAAAATCTAGGGTCTACATGGTGGCGTGTCACAAGTCACAAGTTGCATGGTTTTTCACACAAACAAATATGTGTCCTCCATGCCGACAATATTCGAACCTAACCTTCATAAGTAGCTCTTTTTTGTTAACTTTATTAATGTGAAAAACCAATGTAAAATGAACCCTGGCTGCGATTGATTTTTGTATAAGTTAATTCAAATATGAATTAACCAAATTCTACACCACTAATTTGTGATGGCAAAAAAATTTATCAGATGTCAAAACATAAATCTCTTGAGAAAGAATGTTCATCGCAAGACACGATGAATTCATCTGATAATAGAAAATTAGGTGTGGTCGGTCACAAATGATCTCTACGTCAAATTTAATTGGTTAAAATATTTCTACGTATTAGTTTACCACGATTTTTAATGTCATCTTTTTGTGTTTTGCGAAAAAAAATTTGCGTCACAAAAATTTAGGTCACAACATATTGCAAAAATTTCAAGAGGAAATGTCATAAATCAGCGACAAATTCTTCTTTTGTTACAAGAAAAACGTTACAGAAGGCTAGATTTCTTGTAGTGTTTGTACGCTTGATGTGGTCGGTGGTGGCCCTCGTCCGGTGGGAGCCATCCCTAGCGGTCATGTCGGCAGCGCCCTTGAGCGTGAAGGGTGGGTGGTTGGCCCACTCAAGGTCGAGGAGGCGCTTGAGATCGGCTATCGTGGCCGCGGCCACAGCCCTAGCCTTGTCGTTTTCTTCATTGTATGTAAAAGTGATGTAGTGGGGGAAGCAAGCGGCTACGTCGGGGTCAACGAGGACCTTTCACGCCTTGTGGAGGAGGTTGGAGGAGCAAGAGGCGGCGACGTAGAGGGCGCGGAGCACTAGGGTTGGTCGGAGGCGCTGTGAGGTGTTGGGGTGGGCGGAGGGTGAGGATAGGGAGGCGAGGAAGTAGTGGAACACGTCGTCGGGGATGTAGCAGTTGCCTACAATGAGCTCGAGAATGAGGAAATCGGCGGCTGTGGCAGGGCCGGTGGCGGCATTGGCAACGACGCCAACACCGATGCGAGTCGACGAGGCGGTTTTGGCTGGGCTGGGGCTGGGGATGGGCCTCTTGGGCTGATAGCTCACTTCTAACCTCTCCTTCCCAAATTATAAGTCATTACAAGAATTTCAAAGAATCAAAATTTTTAAGCTTATACATACATGCGTTGTGGTGACAGAATCTTACATTCTAATTCAGTTTACAATTCAAATTCTCTTCAGCTGACTACGGCTGCTCTTCCTCCACCACATTGATCACGGCTCGTCACGTTGACGGTGAAAAAAATATGTTTATAATAAGTTATATATATTTTTCTAAAATATTATGCAAAAAGTTTTGTTCAAAAATAAAAGAAAATAAAAGGTGACGGAAACATGCGTTGTGGATGTTCGGCCTCGTACTCAGCACGGACTCGTGTATCGTGCTCGAACTCCAACTCGAGTTCGAACTCACCTCGGGCTTTGCCTATACTTGTATAAACAGAAACGTCAATCGTCTAGGGGCGACGAATTAACCCGGCGTATGGCATATCATCGCGGCGAATTCGCAACTCGTCGTAACACCACCGGTCCCGCGCCGCCGCCATGGCGGAGAAAGAGAAGAAGGAAGAGCAGGCCCGCAAGGCTCACGCGCTCGCCGAGAAGTGCTTCCTCGCCGGCAACGTCGCCGCCGCCAGGCAGTGGATGCAATCGGCGGTCAGGCTGGCGCCGGACCTCCCCGGCACGCCGCAGATCGTAGCGGCCTACGACGTCCACGCGGCGGCGGCCAAGAGCAGCCGCAACTGGTACGCCGTGCTGGGCCTCAAGCCCGGCCGCGCCCTCACCCACGACGACATCAAGAAGAGCCACCGCCGGCTCTGCCTCCTCGTGCACCCCGACAAGAACCCCAGCGCCGCGGCCGACGGCGCCTTCAAGCTCATCCATGCCGCCTGGGAAGCGCTCTCAGCCAAGCACCCTCCTCTTGCCACCGCTGTGCCCGCTGCACCGGCCAACAAACCCGCGCCGCCGCCGCCGCCCCCGCAGCAGCAGCGCCGGACAGCACCACCAAGGCCGCGGGAGCCGCAACCGAGGCCGCGGCCCCGGCCCCGGAGACCAGCACCGCAGACGACGGCGAGATCTGCAGCACCGACGCCACCGACCCACTCGCAGCAAGCGAAACCGAAGCAGGAAGGCGAGTGCCCGCGCTGCGGCGCGCAGAGCTTTAACGGCAGGAACAATCACCGGTGCATGAGCTGCCGTTGGAGTTCGATGGACGGCAGGCCTAAGCCGCGTGATGAAGATGGGCCGTATTATGAAGACGACTACTACGACGACGACGATTTCTACGGTTACTTTACTAGCTAGACGCTCAAGGTCTTCTTGGACCCAGCTAGAATAGGTTTCGATTTGAGAATGGACATTGCTACTTATACTGGATTTCGCAAATTTACTATTTTCGTTGTGGACTTTGATAAATCACCATTTAGTATATATGTTTCTTTGTTATTCCTGTTGCAAAATCACCATTTAATATATTGTTTCTCTAGTATTCCTGGCATTCCACTATATTCAGTTTAGCATTTTCTATATTTCTCTCTCCAAATTAGCCACTCAAATTCTAAATTTGTTTGTAGATCTAATTGTCACACTACAAGTTTTTTTTTTTATCATAACATGCAAGTCACAACAGCACCATCCTTACATCATACCACTAACTTTCAATGCGCCATGAATTATAATTGCTATTTTCAATATCTAAGAAATATAGAAGACGTTTGTTTATTACAACAATTGTTCTCAGTTCCATCATCTTACAATCCGATCTAATTTTGTTAGTTTTTTATTGAATTCTGTCATCACTTTGTTCATTTTGATAACAATGGATGTAAGAACATGTATGTTTAACTATTATTTACATGTCTTAGTTTTTTATTTCTAATAAGGAAGTCCTGTAACAACGTGTAGTAAGGACTCTCAGGATTAACTTATTCTACGTTAGGTTAATTAGTCCAATCCCAGGGGCAAATTTAGAAATTCAGGTGGCTATTTTGGAGGGAGCATAAATAAAAATAAAAAAAGAAATATGGGAATGGTAGGAAACGTGTGTATGATGTATCGGTGATTTGGCGAAGTCCGCCGTTAATAATGGCAAATTTCCAATTTTCTTCATTGATGTAAAAACTTATGTAGAGAAGTGAGACTAAAGACCAGGATGTAAAGAAGTGAGACTAGACCAGATTCCTTGTTTCTTGGGAACGGGAACGTAGCATGCGTGAAACACATTTATAGGATTTGAATCATAATTTCACATATGACCCGCTTTTGAACAAAGAAATAGGCACCCATCGATTTTACAAAATCAATATTAAATGCTATCGCCGTTTTCGAGCATCCTATGACCGCGCCCTCCACTACTGCAGCATGAGCCAGCACACGAAACCCCATAGGAGTCAAGGATGGCGGTGGCAAGGCTGTGTAGCTCATGTGTAGATCGAGGATGTCAACTTCGAGGTCTAGCTAGACCTATGGGCCCAATCATGGTGGTCTAGGTGTGTGGAGTTGCAGCCGGTTGCTATGCAAGGTGGCCGGCGCAACATGCCCTCCTTGTCATCCTCCATGAGAGGTGACATTAGAAGCGGTCAGAATCCACCTCACTATCGCTAGACATGGAGTGACTTCATTGCTTTGAGCTCCTTATTCGTCGGACATGAGAAAGGTTATAATGCGATGTGGGAATAGCCTTTCCAAACATCCTCGAGCTCCACCCCCTACTTAGCGGCGTATCTGCTGCCGGGGCTCCCCCCCAATGATGACAGTAAGAGGAGGTTTAGGTCTTAGTTTTGTTGAAATCATAGCTTCATATCTTCTAAACGGTCTAGAAAATAGCTCCCCCCTAAACTTTTTATCTACCCCTACTTATATGTTCCAATGATCCAATCAATCTCCAAGTCTTTGCTGTCGTCCTCTATCACCACCACCCTTCCCTGAGCCCAACTATGTTGGTTAGCTCCTCCATCTCAATCTCATTCTCGCCATCCTCCTCCCCTGCCTCGCACTCATCAAGAAATGCTAGAATCCTCTAAGCTCTTGTCTTCTCTCTCTCTCTCTCTCTCTCTCTCTCTCTCTTTTTTTTTTTTTTTTTTTTTTTTTTCAGCTCTTGTCTTCTCTCTTGCCAGAAATTAGCTCATTCACCAAGATGTAATGACGCTCAAGCATTGGAATGTTTAGAATGCACAATCTTTACTCCACATATATCCGCATTTTGTCTCTTATAGTCTTATTACGCAATGAAATTTTCACTTTCAGGAAAAAAAAAAGCAATATGTATCGAATCTGATCTGACCCAATTACAAGTGTAGTGTATAAGTATTATGCTTGCATTTTTCTTTTTTTTTCCCAAAAATATTGGGTCTACATGCCTATTGTGTACACGCATGTCCACCGCTCGGTCCAGCGGCCCCTGCACTGCACCGAACCGAGAACCGACTCGGATTCGAACGCTAGCCCCCGTTTCCTGACCTCACGCTTGCCCATATAAGCAGAAACGCTAGTGTCTAGGGCCGGCAACCCGGCGTATGGCACATCGCAAATTCGCAGATCGTAGCACCGTTCCAGCGCGTCAGGAGCCATGGCCATGGCGGACTCGAAGGAGAAAGAGAAGGAAGAGATGGCCCGCAAGGCCCACGTGCTCGCCGAGAAGTGCTTCCTCGCCGGCAACGTCGTCGGCGCCAGGCAGTGGATGCAGTCCGCGGTCAGGCTGGCGCCGGGCCTCCCCGGCACGCCGCAGATCGCCGCGGCCTACGACGTCCACGCGGCGGCGGCGCGCCGGAGCCCCACCGACTGGTACGCCGTGCTGGGCCTGGACCCCGCTGGTGGAGGCGGAGGCGGAGGAGGCGTCACCCACGACGACATCAAGAAGCAGCACCGGCGGCTCTGCCTCCTCGTGCACCCCGACAAGAACCCCTGCGCCGCGGCCGACGGCGCGTTCATGCTCGTCCAGGCCGCGTGCCACGCGCTCTTGGCCAGGCACCCTCCTCCTGGGCCTGGCGCTGGCACCGCCGTGCCCGCGCCGGCCAAGCAACCCCCGCCCCGCCGCCGCCGCAGCGCCAGGCCGCGCCAAGGGCGCCGGAGCCGCAACCAAGGCCGCGGCCTCAGGTCGTGCAGATGGCTCGGAGGCCGGCACCGCCGCCGACGCCGTGTCCTGCGGCGCCGATGCCACCGACCTACTCGCAGCAAGCCAAACAAGCAAAGCCGCCGGCGCAGAGAGGCAGGCGGAGGAAGGGTTCGACGCCCCCGAGGCCCCGCTTCACTTCGTCGATCGCGGGCAAGTGCCCGGTCTGCGGCGCGCGGGTCGGCGGCGGCGGCGGGAGCAATTGCCGGTGCATGAACTGCGAGTGGAGTCCGATGGACGGCAGGCATGACGACGACTACGGTGACGACTTCTTCGACTACTAGGCGCTCAAGGTCTTTTTTTGGATCGAACAAGAATAGGTTTCAATTTGGTGCTGGGAGAGACGAATGGTTACTTAGGGTTCATTAGTTCACTGATTGTTGAGTAATTCTTCGCTTTTTTATCTACGCTCTGTAATATGGGAAGCGTTGCAACTTATTACAACAATAATGTAAGCCAAAATTATCCTCTACAGATCTTCAACTTGCTCCATTTATGAACAGACTTTGTTCGCATTTTTTCTGTGGGAAAAGATACATGCATTGGGCTGTGGGAAAAGATACGCATTGGGCTGCCGGCACTAAAAATTGTTGTATGCTTGTAAACATTGATTGATGGAAACTTTTGCAATGAAATGAGACTAGAGCAGCTCTGTTTTTTTTGTTCTCTTGGGAACATAGCATGCGCAAAAGGAATTTGTAGGATTTGAACAAAAAATTAGACATCCATAGATCTTGTGAAATCCATACTGAATTCAAAAGTTGTTAACAACATATATAATGCTCAACTCATAACACCTACCGAGATCTGTTCAAGCGAATTACTTGAATCTGGTTACCGCAAAGGAGGCATGAGGGTGAGCTAATAAACATTTTAAGTAGCACATTTTCTTGTACATACAGCTCAAACACCAGATTTGATAGAGGTCCGAATTTTACAGCCACGAAAACCTCATAACTTAACAGTACACACACACGAAAACAGATGCCCTTGGTTTAGGAAGCCTGTGAAGAAGGTCCAGCCAGCCAGTCCATGACCTTGTGCTCCATCATGCACTTGCAGGGTTCTTGAGGGTTACTGTTGTGCTCTCCGCAGTTGGAGCAGTCCATGAACTCGCCAAGCTCGAATTTCGAGTTCCAGAGGAAGACCTTGAGCCGTGAAGCTTTCTCAAGAACCGAGCTTGAGATGGATGACGTCTCATAACCTGAGATGTCCAGGTGCTCGAGTTCCTCTAAGCAATCAAGGAACTTTATTATTGCAGCCGAGGACATGTCAGAACTTGGTATCTCCAGCTTCCTCAGATGAGGAAGAGAGTTACAGATGACTGAGGCCATCTCTTCATCCACGTACAATGCAGACACCTTCAGCTCCACAAAGTCTGGGCAGCACTGGTTCACATGCAGGAGGACGTCATAATTGATCAGACTCTCATCCACTGCCATGCCTCTAAGCCTATGAAGTGCACCTATCGCCTTACAGAACTGATCGTAAGTCATACAGGTGCTAGGAAGGCTGAAATAGTGCAGGTTTGGACACCTAGAAAAAAACCAAAGAAATAGGATTAGCTTTAACGCAGACATTACATAACCATAGTCAATAGCCACATAGGAAAACAAATCCATGTGGAAGTGAAACGAAAAGCATATTTTGCCACCTGCTGGCGATGACTGTTACGAAAATTCATGACAATCAGAATGAAGCAAAAGGCCAAGAAAAAAAAAAGCATCAAAACAACACAATTGATCTGAATTGAAAAAAAAAAAAAGTGTGGAATCAGTCTTCCAAGTTTGCGTCTGCAGCAAATTTTGTCTGATTCACACCTGCCATCCTGCTTGTGCTAACAAAAATTATAAAATGAGCTTGTAAACTTGTGCTGCGAACAAAATTGGCAAAAAAATAGTGACACCAAAAGCACATCTATAACAAAAATAAGGTATTCTAGGTGAACAAACAATCCATGACTGAAGGAAATCTACCAAAGTTTTCTTGTAGTGTCAAAGAACTGCAGAGGCACAGTGTAATATCTTAGTTGATCCAAACAAAAGATAGATTAGATCTGTATATGATGGAGAGTAACATTCCAGCTGCATACTGAATTTGAACATCCTTTTGCCACCTATAGATATCAAAGAAAACCTGTTTGGACATGTCTACTATGATGCAGGGGCAAACTAGACCACATAACCCCCTGTTTTATACTTTTGATACAACCTTGCTACTCTGTTTCCTTTTAATGTACAAGGTGTTTTTTATCTACACTCTGCATGCAATACAACAGTCAGACTGAAACACTTTTCATATGAATAGACCATACAATGTTAGTGAAAAGTTACAGGTTCAGGTACTTGTGTGTCATATACTAGTGCACATTAGAATTAGCAAGTACTCTCTTTCAAATGTGATTGATGGTACTTACACCTATGGATCAAAGTTTACAATGTTCATAGCATACATGACATGTAAGGCACAAATAGCCAATGAGTCTTATCTTCAATTTTCTATTGGTTGGATTCCTGCAAGTGTCACTGGTAATTATTGAGACCGCTGCTAACTTTCTGAATGTAGCCTTTTAGTTCCTGAGCTCTAAGTAGTGTCAATTCCATGACTTGAGTAATTTGGTCAATAAATACATGTTGGACTACAGATATAATAACAAAATGGTGAAAGGAAACACAATGTATAATGAACAAATAAACTTTAACAATAAAAAAACTAAAGAAACATGATAGAAAGTTAGAAACTAAGAATGCCCTTCTCTGACTTGCACAACTGAGTCACGATTAAATGATGTATGTTTTAATAACAAAAGAGACATGCTGCAAATAAATTCATGAACACTGATTTACTATCCAATGTAATACATAGAGCTACAACTAGATATGCAGTAAAGAAAGACTGCAGCAAACTGCTACTATTATAATGTTTAAAATGGTTTGCAGTGAGAGAATCAAGCTGTGAATATGCTGAAAGCCTGAAATGCACTGGTTTCAACTTTTTAGTGGCAAATATGGGAAGATATTAAGAAGAGAAGTAGGGGTGACAAGGCTAGCTGTGTGAAAAACAAGCAAAAAGCAGTAGGAAAGCGGATGCCGATTGCGGAGTTGTCTAAAGAGGTATGTAACTTGATACTCTTGTATATATTATTATTATATTAAGGTGGTCTACGAGATGGAGAAGATTGGAAAAGCAAGAAATGGGGCAAAAGAATGCACGAGAAGCAGAAAAATCAAGAACAGTGACTAAAGTGCAGGGTATTAACAAAAGGGGGCTGGGCATTAAGGAGGGAATAGGCACAATACTGGGATGCAGTTGAAGGTTGTAGACCAAATATATTTGTTTCAACACAGAAACAATTTGAAGGAAGTGATGGATGTGTGATCAAGAGGACTATCAGAAGAGGGCTGACAGCAGTAGCATGCTAGTGCAACACAGAAATATGTTTTAATCGCACATGGCTTACAAGATACTACGCTACTACTGCCTCTATTCCAAATAATAAGTCGCTTTCATTTTTTTGGTACATTGAATTTGTTGTGTACCTAGACATAGGTTATATCTAGATACATAGCAAGATACCAAAAAAAAGGCTCAAAGTGACTCGTAATTTGGAAAGGAGGGAGTAATATATACTAAGTATAGGTAGGTAACTTTGCTCCAACAGGATTACTAGTGTAAATGCAATTGAATGTTGTAGGCCAAATATATTTGTTTCAACACAGAAACAATTTGAAGACAGTGATGGATGTGTGACCAAAAAGGACTACGAGAAGAGGCCAGACAGCAGTGGCATACTAGTGCAACACACAAATACTCCCTCCATCCATTTATCGGAGCCATCTTACCAAAAAAATTTTTCTCCAAGAGTCGGAGTCGTCTAAGCTAGGGACCACAGTTTTCACATCTTCTCAGGTGCATGCAGCTCCTCTCACTGGCCTAATTAATACAGCCGTCTGCATGCGGCTCCTCTCACTGGTGGAATTAATGCAACTGTCTGCATGCGCCACCCCTCCTTGGTCACTGTGCATGACCTTAAGATGACTCTGATAAATGGATGGAGGGAGTATGTTATAATAATCGCACATGGCTTACAAGGCACCACCCTACTAATATACTAGGTAGTGGTAGCCTGGCAGGTAACTTTGCTACAGCTGTATTTCTAATCTAAAAAATGCATCTGCAATACATAGAGTTAAACCTTGCAAACTACAGGAAAAAAGGGACACAATAGTAGCTTCAACATTGCACCACAAATTACCACAGGCACAGCCTATCAAGTTCTCATGCATTATCTTCAGTTTCGACATATCTTTTTTTTCCCTAATTTGTGACTGCTTTTGACGGGCCATTCAGAATGCAAGTTCATTAACTAATGTGGCTGTTCCTAAGCTCAGTGCTAGAACTAGAAGCTCCACCATGAGTTACCCAAAGAAAAATGGCCATAAATCTTATTGCAGAAAATTCTAGATCTTTATTTTGTACTCACTGGGCCCAAGTAACATTATTCCTTGAATCATTACTCCCTCCATCCAAGAAAGAATGCACAGTGTCACGTTTTAGTATCTTAAGTTTGACCAATTATAGATAAAAAATATTAATATTCATGATATCAACTAAATATCGTTAGATTAATTACGAAATACATTTTCATAAAAAAATAATTTGCGCCATAAATGTGAATATCATTCGCTAGAAACTTGGAAATGTGAACTATTTTAACCAGCACACAACTCATAGTTGCACTCTTTCTTGGATGGAAGGAGTACATCCCTTCAATGCCAGTATATCATATCATGAGGTAAACGCATAATGTCAAGAAACATGAACTAATAAATATAATAAAGATAGAAATCGGTTCAGGTATGCTCAGTCACTCACCATCTTTTTCAGATTGTTATTGTTATGGCCATAAATAAACAAAGTGAAACTACAATTCACATATATTTTTTTCCCTGCGATAAGCATCACAAATGAACATCACAAAAACTGATAAGAAAATCAGCAAAGCATCCATATGCAAGCTTACAGGAATCTGGCACCTATAGCAAAATTGAAAAAGAAACACATCCACCTATGATGAAAGCTATCTTTAAATAAGCGAATTCAGGAGGATCTGATGGAAATATAACAACGCCTCCTAGTCCTAGTTCCATAACTTAATTAATTTTTAGCATCAATAAGGCGCTAATTAAAAGGTCAACGGACATTTCCTTAAGGGAAACAGCAAAACAAGATCAAAGGGACAGGAAGAAGAAATTTCACCTCTCAGCGAGGAACAAGAGATGGTCCTCATCAGCAAACTCGGGGGAGCAGCACGGCCTCGATCCGCCCTTCGGCCCACCTGGCAGCGACCTCCAGTATGCCGACGAGCGCGGCGTGGACGGGCACGCGGGAGCTGGAGTGTCCCGGTCTCGCGGCGCGCCGGCCGGAGGTGAGGGCGACCCAATCGCGGAGGTCGACGCGGCGCCACGCGAGCGGGTCCCGCGCCGCGGCGCGCCACGAAGCGCAGGCGCGGGAGGCGCCGCCGGAGAGCAGGTCCGGCGCGCCCACGCGGGTCATGATCGCCACCAGGAGGTCGTGCTGCAGCTCCGCCCACGGACGGCTCGGCGGCATCGCCATGGACGGATGGGGAGCGAGAGCCGAGACCGAGAGGCTCCGTGCTTTCTAAACCGAAGACGTAAATGGGCGTGCTTCTTTACCTGGGCTTATATACATAAATATAAGCCCAATAAACTAAGTGGGCCGCCAAACAGTCCGGCTTGTTGGGCCAGCGGGCGGTAGGGTTCCCGCACTTGTCGTCTTCCTTCCCTCGACGAAGACAGCCGCCGCCGCTGGAGCTTCTCACGAAGAACTCGCCCCGTCCGGCCCGTCATCGTGGGTGTCGTGGCCATGGAAAAGGCGAGTGCCGAGCGTTGAGCTGTTGAGGTGCAACGGAGAATGTCCGAACGGCGGTAGTCGTACTCGGCTGCCCAAGTTTGATGCTGGCGGCGGCGGCGGCGGCGCCGAATCGCCAAGCTTCCTCATTCAGGTAACAAAATAGGGTATTGTGTTTCTATCAGTTGATTCAGTTCGACTTGGTGGATTCTTTTTTTTTACTGAAAAACGAACAACTGAGCAGATCTGCAGTTTTGGAGGTGACTGATTATTGATTGACCTGTGTGCCCACGGATGGATTCCTCCAAGAAGAGGGCCAGAGCCGCAACTGCCGCCGCCAACCTCACCGATGACCTCATCGTCGAGATTCTGTCTCGTCTGCCAGTCAAATCGATCTGCCGATTCAAGTGCGTCTCTCGCCACTGGCACGGCCTCATCTCTCACCCCGAGCACCGCAAGAAAATTCGTCAGACAATATCTGGCTTCTTCTACCCTCACTACCTATTGAACCAAGAGAAGGAGATCACTTCTATTCCCGAATTCGTCGGCATCAGGAGGACTGAAGAACCTCCATTTTTGGATCCTTCGTTGCCCTTCTTGGCCGGCTACAGGAGGATCCGTCCTAAGGATTGCTGCGGTGGCCTTCTCCTCAACATGTGCTGGAAGGTGAACCACCCCAGAGATAAAACCAATTACGTGGTGTGCAACCCCGCTGCTGATAAATGGGTGGTCCTGCCTGAGTCCCTTGACAAAAGCAGCTCGGTATCTGCAATGCGTCTGGGTTTTGACCCGGCCGCCTCCGCTCATTTCCATGAGTTCCGGCTCCTAGAGGATGTGTGTGGATATATCAGTGGCCTGGAAATTTACTCATCGGAAACTGGAGAGTGGAGTCACAAGGAAAATGGTTGGGGCGATGATGTTGTGGCAGTCGGGGAAAGAGGTGTCTTTATGAATGGAATACTCCATTTGATCTCCCTTGATTACGCTATATTGACAGTGGACAAGGAAGGGAAGACATGGAGGACCATTCCTTTGCTGGAAAGTATGAGTTTTGAACACAATTATAAGGGCCCTGTTGCTTTTATTGGTCAATCACAGGGGCACTTGTGCTATTTAAATACTAGGAGACATCTCAGTTCTAAAATATCAGTTTGGATTCTTGAGGACTATAGCGCGGGTCAATGGATGTTTAAGTATAATGTTAGCACTTCCCAGCTTTGTGGAGAGGCAGATCTCAATTTCATGCTTGAGCGGGATTATTCCTTAATCGCAATCCACCCAGAATGCAACATGATTTTTATTGTTTGGAAATGTCTGAATCTGCTAATGTCATATGACATGGATCATGGGAAAGTTTGTGTTATATGTACTCTCACAGAACCTATGTATGATGCATTTCTACCATACTTCCCATATGTTCCTTTTTTCTCAGACTCACTGGCTGATCAAAACTAGAAGCACAACACAAAAGGTGAAGATCAACAATTGTGGCTCCAAAATGCTATGGACGACTTCTCATGAGCTGGGACTTCGGTTGTGACCAAATTAAATTATGAGGATGGGTTATCTACTTATTTTCTCTCTTTTCATAGTTTGTGTTTATGGTAGCATGATACATTCCTGGTCTTGTTTTGAAGAATTGCTATGAATCGACAATTATAAAGAGGTTGTAACCTGATAGTTCAGAGATTACTTCAGTAAGTCTGCATGCTTTTCATTAATGATATATTTGCTGCCATTTGATATCTGTTATGCCATATTTCGACTGCATTCATCTAATTCTTCATCAAAGCTGCTCTCCCTCCGTCTTGGAACGTAGTTTGTTGTGACTTCTAAAATTTGTACCGGAATATGATGCATGCTATGTGGTGTGTCATACTTAAATTTGGCAAAGTTTGCTGAAAAGGTAACCATAATTTGAGGAGAAACTCCTTAAATGAGTTTAATCTATAGGTACATGCTTCATTTGATTATTCACTCAAGTTTTCTTAAAATTTTATAGGTACATGCTTCATTTGAATATTCACACAAGTTTTCATAAAATTTAGAATGCGCTATATAACAGGATAGAGGGAGTAGTTTATTTTATGGATATATTTGGCCGCCTACAGTTTCGAGTAAGATGTATCCTCAGTTCCTCACTAGGTGAAATCATTTTAGAAAACCAAATTGTTGCATCTTCAATTTAATAAATGGTAAGTAGTTGTGAAGAATGGACATTAAATACAGCTGTTGTCAACCATGAAGATTCTGCAGCTTAAGTATACAAACTGTTGTCAACCATGAAGATTCTGCAGCTTAAGTATACAAAAACTACTTATAAATTACAGCTGTTGTCAACCATGAAGATTCTGCAGCTTAAGTATACAAAAACTACTTATAAATTTGTCTCTGCTTCTTTTAACTAATTATATATTTGTATTTGTTGGGACTAGGATAGTTATGTGCACTTGCATATTCCGTAGAAACATTCATTTTCAGGACCATAGCACATCTTTATACCCAAGAATTGGTGTTGGAAAAGTAGAGGTTAGAATGATCAGAATCAGATGAAATCATGAAAATGTCAAAAATGTTTCCTAACTCACCTTTTTTTTGGGTCAGAAATCAAACTAAAAAACCATAATAAAGCCAAATATAAATACAAAGTTAGCGTTATTAATCTACAAATGGGATCTCTTTGATTCTCTACAGAATTGGCCTAACATTTAGGCCCTATCTTTTGTGCCCGATTCTAGCGAGGAAAAGTGTTTCGCATCTTCAAACTCACCGCTTTGGAGTAGATTTTCACCCCACGGCCAAGCAGATTCACTTTTCCCATCACGGTCTCAATCTTCCTCTTGCGCTCCTGCTGACACTGAGCTGCTTCGTGTGGCGTCCATCCTTTGCACCGCTGCTGAGCTTGGTCCTTCGAGCGATGCTCCTCCTCCTCGTGCTCCTTTGTACCATTAACAAGGACTTGCTTTGTACGATGATGCCGACGTTGTTTATAATAAGGGTGCATTTTTTTATCCTATGAACTGAACCTTGTCCAAGTAATAAGATTCCAACAATTGCTTTCGAGGATGGTAGAATTTTGTTGGAATCTAGTATTCTTGTCTGGATGTGATTATCCTCAAGAATGATAGATTACAAAAGCTATTTGGATAAAAGAAAAGTCTTTTTTTTAGAGAATGTGACAAGCATGGGCTTTTTGTAGTAGTTTGGTCTGGGAGAGGCATCACTGGGCCCAAAAGTGCAACTAGTCTCATCGTGTGTGGTAGTAAACCTAGAGGCCCAACACTGTGGAATTGGAATGGAGGTTGCCGGGCAAGAGCGGGGCTAGCGCTCGAAGGTAAGTCGAATACCACAGAGGGTGAGCGTGGATCATCTGTGAACTTTAACTATATACTAGTAGATATGCACGTGTGGGCACGCACGTGCTTTGAAACAATAAGGATCGTAGAAATTTTGATAGTAATCTTTCATATTATCCTAGAAAATCATTATGTTGCTGGTAACACTTTTCACAAGTAGTACTTCCTTTGAAATTCATATTAGTAAATAATTTGTGATTACCAAGCTCTAAGCTTAAATACATAACAAGCTTTAAGCTTCCGAATATTAGAACATATTTTATTTAACCTGGACATTGATTAACATATTTTACAATCGTATAAATCATTTAGTGATGAAGAATCATGAAGAGGCGTAGTTGGGGTCCTTTACATTGAAATGATATCACTAAATCATTATTTTGTTATAATTAATCTCAAACTAAGATATCTTGGGAGATAATAATCCCATAAAACATCTATACTCATTAGGTTCCCTCAAACCATTTTGAAAAGCTCAGCAAAAATAATAGGTGGTTTAATTTTACAAATATATATTGTTCATCATTTCATTACCTTGATATAGGATGATGACACGGGATCAATTTAATACAGAGACATTCATAGTTCAAGAATAATAATTCATACCAACAACGAAAAAGTCAAATACAATTCGTCACCATGCAGCCATGGATCTTATCACAGGGGTGTACAAATCTACATCTCGCCCATGCAGTAGCTTCAAGTTTAAGCATGAAAAACATAAGCAGAAAAATTATCTATCACAGCTGTAGGACTGATGAACATTGAGTACGGCAGAGCATTATTTACTGGAATAATTAATCGATGTACCAGGAGCTAGTTGTCTAAGATTTTCAACTGTTTGCCGGCTCGGAGGATGGAGAAGAAAGACCTGATGGATGGATCCAAGATAGGAGCTGATTAGCGGATAGTAAGAGGGGCGCCATCCAGCACGCCGCCGTCCATTCCCACGACGATCGCCGCGGCCGCCACGCTGTCGCCGTTGCCGCCTACCTGCTTGGCCGCGCCCACAGCCACAAAGCATGGAGAGGCAGTTGCCCAGGTATTCCCACACACATTTATATATAAAGAAATCAAATAAGAATATCTCCAAAAGACTCGAAATTCTTCTTAATTGTTAGGAATAGAGATTTTGATAAGATATATAAAAGTTGTTGGAGAATAAAAAGATACTCCCTCCATTCCAAATTATAAGACGTTTGACTTTTTGAACCCAAGTTTGACTAATCGTCTTATTCAAAAAAATTGTGCAAATATTATCAAATTTAAGGTATTCTTGAAGAACTATCATTAATAAAGCAAACCACAACAAAAAAAAAAATATTTTACAAAATTTTTTGAATAAGACGAGTGGTCAAACTTGGTATAAAAAAAAAGTCAAACGTCTTATAATTTAGGATGGAGAGAGTATAGAAAACTATTTTTATGCAAATGATTCTCTAAATGACAATTTAAAGAATAAGTTATAGAAAGACTCTTGGAGATGCTCTAAGCCATCACAAAAAGTGATGCATACAGGAAGATTGTCATTTACATACATGTGATGTTGGTGATATTGCCTAGTGGATCGCGTGTATCTCTCAGCGTAGATACTGTCAACTATCTGCAACGAAAATTATCATTTTTTTTTGAATATTTTATTATAACTATGAACTGCAGCCCACCTTAAGGTCATTGCTAATTGACAAGTACTGTACAACTTGCAAAAGGCAACCCCCAGCGGCCCCCTCCCTGCGATACCGCCCGGTGGTCACCCCGCCCCGAGTCCACCTTCACCGGCCGCCGGCGTCCGCCCCGCCATGGAGCCGGGCTCCTGCTCCCACGGGTCTTGGGCGGATGAGGTCGAGGCGGAAGAGGCCGCTGCAGCCTTCCATGACTCCGTGTGCCTTCCTTCTGCAGGGCAGCACGCTCAACCCCGATGCTGAGCCCTTCGTTGGCTCTCCCGGGGAGTTATGGCGCACGACTCAACCTCTCCGTGCTGCCGCGGCGACGCTCAACCCCGATAGCCGAGCCCTTCGTTGGCTCTCCGGTGGTTATGGCGCACGGCTCAACTTCTCGACTCCGAGGCGGCCGCTCTCCGACGCTGAAGCGGCCTGCCCCGGGGGAGGGCGAAGCCTCACCCACGTCGCCGCCACCGCCGACGCCGCCACTGCTGCCGGCACCTACCAAGAACAGATCGCACCATCACCTCCGGCTCCGGCTGCTCGCTGGCCTCGGTTGTTGTCCATCCACCCAGGCTCTCGGCCGCGCCTCGACGCCGACGGGTTCCGGGGTTGTCGAGAGTGAGATAGCGCTGGCGGCTGGCGCTTGCCAGGCCGAAGCCGCCCGGTGCCGCGAATCTTGTGGGGAAGTGCTTCAACCGCTTGGGCGGAGGGGCACGCTTGGGCGGATCAGATCGCCCCCGCCAAGTGCTTCAATCGCTTTCAGCACGGCCACTCCGGCCCCCACGCCTTACTTCCCAGGCGCGCTTTCGGCCGGGACAAATGCGGCCGCTCCCCAGGTCTCTACCTCGGCCGCAATGGGCGGCCCTGGCGGCGGCGCCCGCGTCGTTCTTCTTATTTGCCGGATACCGCCTGGCCGCTTTCGCCTCGGGACGTTTGCCGCCTTTGGTACCGCCAAGTATGCCCCACCCCGTCGCCGCGGCCTTTTGCGGCGGACACAGGTACCATGGTGCGGGCCTACGATGATGCGGGGGCGCGTCGTCGTCGCCGCGGGCAGCGCGGACCACGCCCGCGGAGGACACTCTTGCCCGGCGAGGCTGTGCGAGGAAGGCGATGCGGCGGGCCACCCCGGTCCCGCCTGGTCCCCCCGCACTTCCCTCGCGCCCCTACTCTGGCATGCTCTTGAGCCACCTGCTTCGCTTGAGACCAGGGCCAGGGCTCCGCTCCTTGAGCTCATCGTCATGCCGTGTACACCGGCCATCCAGGCGGCCGAGGACGCCCTCTCATCCCTGGCGCTTCTTGCGCTTGTGTTGAGGACCAAGGCCACCGGTTGCGGTGCGGATGATGCTTGGACCGCCTCCACGATCACTATGCGTACCGGAGGAGCATGTCTTTGTACGGGAGGACGCACCCCAACGACTTCATCGTTCGGTTCTCGGGAGGGAGGACCTCGGCGTGTTCTTCGCTGCCGGAGCCGCCGGAGGGGCTTCGTTCGCCCCCCGCGTGGCGTCGGCATCGCATCGCGATCACTTTGGGTCCACGGGGGGCATTCCGCTACCGTGCTCGGGTCGGCATGCGTGGAATCCCGTCCCATGCTCGTTCGGTGGAGGTCGCTCGATCCGCTCGGCTCCTCCGGGGTGAAGGTGGTGTTCGCGGGGCCGGAGGCCATCAACGACCTCGGCGACGGCGGGAACTCTTCGTTCTTTGTCTGGTGTGCACACCCGGACTTGATTCCGACGAGAAGATCCCCGGCTATCCCCGACCCGGAGGAGGAGCATGACGGTGGTCCACCTCTGCTTTCTCCGCCATGGGAGATCATTCACACGGAGGTCCCGGCCCGCTATCTTGTTCGCCTGAGGATCGTCGAGTTCCAAGACTGGCATACGCCGCCGCCCTCCGACGACGACGACGACTTCCCGGGGCGGCGCGACGATGGGTCTGACAATGAGATAGCAACTTCAATGGCTACCGGCGGGGTGGTGAACTCCAAAGAAGGGCGGATCGCGGCCAAGAACAACGCGGTAGGGTGGCGCGGCGGACCCGAGGTCGGGCGCTGGGTCTGACTTCCAGCCACGCCGATGGCGGCCCCTATCTCGGTGGGGGGATTTCCGCCCGGCCGTGTCGGGGATACGCAGAATCCTACCACATCAGTCTCCACGAACGCCCGCCAGGGATTCCCGTGCAAGGACAGCCAGGGTGGCTTTGCTCCTGCTCGGGTGCGTGGTTGACCCGGGGCTCCGTATGCGCTCGCTCTCTCCTGTCAAGCTCCTGGCTGCAGACCCGATGACTGCCGAGGCAGGTCTCGGGACTCCTCCTCGACCTGGCGCCACTGCGGTGTCCGCGGCGCCCCTGCACTCCGTGGACAGGGACCCGAGGCCACGCCATGCTGCGGGAGACCGAGGCGAATCTAAGGTGATCCTGGATGACGACATCTTCGGCGCGGGGGAACTTCCTGCGTTTCGCTTCAGGGGGGTCGATGGGCCGGGGTTCCTGTTTATGCCCAGCTCATCGCTGCAGGAACCGGCCCATGTACCACTCATCGAGTCTGACTTCTACCTGTCCGGGCCGGATGACTCCCTCAGTTCTGGGCCTTCATCACCCAGGCTGGCGCTTGATGTCTCCGCGGACGACCCTGACGCTGAGAATGACTCTGATGGACAGGTGCTAGCCATTGCAGCGGCGCCAAGCTTCGCAGACACACTCAGGAAGCCTTTGCGACAGCCGTTGCTTTCCACCCCACCGCCTCGCATGTCAAAGACGACGCTCACCGACGATGACCAGTTCGTCCCGAAGCGAAGCGCCCGTCTTGCGGCCAAGAGTCGTTTCAGGGCCTCCAAGCCGGAGGCTTAGGCGAGGAACGTGATGATGAAGAAGCTTGGATTTGACGCGCCGACCGCGCTACCTGATCAGGCATCTTTCGACGAGTTCCAAGCGGCGCTCAAGCTCCCACTCACGCCGTCAAAGCAGGAGGCCATGGCGTTCTTTGTTCCGAGGTCGACAAATTAAAAGCGCTCACCACGCTGCGTCGCCCAACTAGGGCACCCTAAACATCACAACAAAGCTCTGCCTATGTCTAGTGCCAGTTTCTTTGTTTGGAATGTCAGGGGTCTCAACTCCAGAGCGCGTCGATCAGTCGTGCGCGAGTTCCTCCTCCAGGAATGCGCTTCCACGCTCTGCCTTGTCGAGACTAAAGTCGACGTACTGTCCGTGTCCATGGTTCATGAACTAATGGGAACTGGGTTTGATTATGTTTGCATGCCGTCGTCGGGCGCTTCAGGCGGGATCCTTGTCGCCTGGCGCCGGGATGCTTGGTCAGTGTCCGCGCATGTTTGTCGCTCGTGGTCTATCACGATCACAATTGCTGCAGTGGATGATACTGCAACACCTTGGACCCTCTGCGCTGTTTATGGTCCGGTGCTTCACGATCTAAAACCTGAGTTCCTAGAGGAGTTGCGAGTAGTGCACGCTAGTGCAGTCGGGCCATTGCTGGTGTGTGGTGACTTCAACCAAATCTACCGAGCAGCTGACAAAAACAATGATCGACTGCATTTGCGTTCCATGAGGCGCTTCCGTAGGGTGCTTGATGACCTCCAGCTGCAAGAGCTCTACCTAAACGGTCGCTTGTTTACGTGGTCCAGTCAGCGACGCCGGTCGACGCTGGAACGCATTGACCAGGCGTTCGCCAGTGTGTCATGGCTTGAGGCGTTCCCGTCGCACCATCTCTGTTGCCTTTCCTCTGACTGTTCTGATCACTCACCGCTCCTGCTCCGGCTATGTGCGCTGCCCTGGGCAAAGCAACGGTTTCGCTTTGGGGCGTTCTGGGTGAAGATTGAAGGGTACCACGATGTCGTAGCTGCGGCGTGGGGTGCGAGCCTGCCGGGGGCCGATGCATGCAGACAGCTCGACCACAAATTCAGAGAGACGGCCAAGGCACTACAGAGCTGGAGTATGAAGATGATTGACAGCGTGCGGCAACAGTTGTTCACTGCTCGGGAGTTGGTCGCCTAGTTTGATTTGGCTCAGGAGTCTAGAGTACTCAATGATAATGAGCAGGCATTGCACCGTTGTCTCAAACAGATGTGCCTTGGGCTTGCCTCCTTGTCGCGGACCATTGCACGTCAACGTTCGCGAATCCGTTTTCTGGAGGAGGGCGATGCAAATACAAGATTTTATCACCTGCAAGCATGCCACAGAGGTCCAAAAAACTGCATCCCCCAAATCTTGCACGATGGAGCCCGGGCTGTCCCAAGAACCTGCGATGGTCAAGCAAAGATACAATTACTTCAATGCCATCCTCGGCCAGCCATTCAGTCGCCAACACTCCGTCGTGCTGGACGGCCTGTTACCTGTTCTCGATCTCGCCGGCCTTGACTGCTGCTTCTCTGAGGAAGAAGTTTGGGCGGCAATCCGGGACATGCCGAGTGACCGTGCACCAGGCCCCGATGGCTTCACTGGCCTATTCTACAAGGTGTCCTAGGGCGTTATCAAGGTTGACATGAACGCGCGCCAACGCGGGCTGCGGTCGGGATGCCGGAGCTTCCATCTCCTCAACGATGCTTTTCTAGTACTCTGCGGAAGAACAATGCACCGAAAACATTGAAGGATTACCGGCCAATCGCGTTGATGCACAGCTTTGGCAAGCTCTTCACAAAATGTCTTGCCAGAAGACTAGGCCCTCGGCTAGGGGAAATGGTGGCAATCAATCAAAGCGCTTTCATCAAAGGGAGAACACTACATGACAACATCCGAACCATCCAGCTTGCGTGTAGATGGTTACACTCCAAGAAGTCTCCATCTCTGCTACTAAAGATTGATATTGCGAAGGCCTTTGACTCGGTTGGATGGCCGTTCCTGCTCGAGGTTCTTGAGCAAATCGGCTTTTCACGTCCACCGGGCGGGACCGGATCTCCACACTGCTATCCACCGCAAGCACTAGAGTGCTGGTTAATTGGCGCCCAGGAAAGCGCATCTTGCATGCCCGAGGTTTACGGCAGGGAAACCCCATTTCGCCAATGCTATTCGTTCTTGTCATGGAGGTTTTAAACTCCATGATCAAGGAGGCTGACAGTCGCTCCGCACTCACCCCCCTGCCGGGTCAGGTTGTGCGCCACCGTGTTTCACTCTTTGCAGACGACCTCGTTCTTCTCATCGCCCTGATTGAGAGCGACATGCTCTGCCTCGCACAAATCCTACAACTCTTCGCCGATGCGTCCGGCCTGGTCACCAACAAAGAGAAGTGTGTCGCCACGCCGATTGCTTGTGATGATGATGCCATCACAAACGTGCAGCAGGTCTTCCCCTTTGTGATTGCTCCTTTCCCCACCCGCTACCTGGGCATTCAATTGTCCATCAAGCGCCTATGTCGGGCGGACGAGCAGCCGCTAGTCGACGCGATCTCGGCGCGCATTCCGACTTGGAAAGCGGGGTTGCTCACAGTGGCGGGGCGTGTGGTGCTCACCAAATCCACCCTCTCTGCGATCCCGGTGCACACCTCAATTGCTCACGCCTCTCGCCCTGGGCAATTCGTCAGATCGACAAACGTAGAAGAGCATTCATCTGGACAGGTACTGAATCGTGCGGGGGGAGGGAAGTGTCGTCTGGCCTGGCCATCGGTCTGTCGCCCAACTGAGCTTGGTGGGCTGGGCGTGATCGATCTCCGTTTCTTCGGATTTGCTCTCAGGTTATGTTGGGAATGGTTAGCGCGCTCCGACCCTGACCGTGCTTGGGCGTCGTTGCCTTCGCGGCCTGAAAAAATGCGTCCGCGGGCGATGCTCGCTGCTAGCTTGAGCGCGTCGTCCAGTCGGCGACGGTGCTTCGATCAGGCCGTGGACGGACAACTAGGCTTTGGTCGGGCCGCTGTGTTCCTTCGCACCAGCTTTGTTTGCAGCGACGTCGAGAGCCGGCAAGAAGCGCTCCCTGCGGGACGCCCTGCAAAATAACCGCTGGGTGTCGGACATCAATGGGGCTTTGACAACTCAGGTCATCTGCGAGTATCTGCGAGTCTCTCGAGATCCTCCACGACGTCGTCCTTCAACCGCAGGCTGACCGTTTCATCCGAAATGGTCTTCATCATCCGAACATACTCGGCGGCTTCGACTTATAGAGCGTTCTTCAACGGTTCAACGAAACTATCGGGTGCCGAGGGAGCTTTGGCGCACAAAAGCTCCACCAAAAAGTTAAACTGTTCTTCGGCTCTCTCTTCACAACAAAGTTGTGGGCCGGCTGCAAGACGCAAGCGCCATGGCCTGCAGGACGAGGGATACGTGTGTCCTATGTGATCAGTGGCAAGAGACGACACCGCATCTTTTCCTCGGCTGTGTGTTCACCAGGCAAGTGTGGCAACACATGCTCGCGCCACTGCATCTGCAAGACCTTGCACCAACGGGTGAACATGAGCTGGCAAATTGGTGGATCACTCAACGGCGCCGCATTGACGCCAGCTCACGCCCGGTGTTCGACTCCATGCTTCTTTGTTGGTGGCCTGGCGCATCTGGAAGGAACGGAACGCAAGGACGTTTGATGGGGCGCCATCTTCGGTCGATCAGGGTGCTGGGCGCCATTGCCACGGAGGGCGCGCCGATCGGGCCTCGGCTGGCTACGCGCCGCTTGGAGCCCCGGAGGCCTACTGGGTCGCAAATTGCCTTGTGATGTAAACGAACACTAGTGTATCCAGTAGTTTAGGTGTTCCGGGGTGCTTTCCGAGGCCGCTCGCCTCTGATGCGCCGTCATTGTGGTTGGTTTGTGCACATTGCTTTCCCTCTTAATGAAAAACGGGCACAACCCGGTCACGAAAAAACTTGCAGAAGGCATCTAACTAACAAATTAATTAATAATACCAAAGCATATATAACAAAGACCAAATATTTGGTTAGTTTTTGCTTCTTCTTTGTACAGCACTTTGTAAATATTTCAGCTTTGCTCTGTATACAACTTTGGTCTCTATACAAAATAAATTTCTTGTCCTGTTTGTTAACAGGGAAAAAAATTCACCTGACAAATAAAGTGCCAAATGCGAAGCTGATTATTGGGATTCGAAGCACAAATTAATGAGATTAGGGAATAATGTGCTTCATATTTTAGGAGTCTGCATAGTGATTATCAATTTTTGTCATGGGATTTCAGGGAAACTCTTACTGAACCAAGCTGGTTTTTTAGGTGATGGGTTTGAGTTGTCCCAAATTTCTTCGTCAATGGGAAGCTTCTTGGCGCCTGTGATATGGTAAGCCTCTTTATACAGTTGCAAACCAAATCATATAATCTACGCCTGCTAGGTCATCTTTCTGAAGTTACCTGACATGTTTAGAAGCTAGTGCCTCTGTTCACGCCTCTGTTCACGGATGATGAATTTGCAAGTGCTGAACACTTGAACTCGCATCTATTAGATGCTATATGGGATTGACTCATTCCCAAAAAAAATGAAGATGGTATATGCACATTAACTCAATAGTTTTGGGCTAATCAGAAAGCACAAAAGCATGGTAACCTGCGTGTGGTGATGAAGATGGTGCTGGAGATCGGCTGGGTCGGGGTGAGGTCTACTCTACGGCACCGCGGCAGCGCTTCCCTGCTCATAGCGATCATGTCATCCTGGGCGTGACGATGGTGGGGCTGTGCTCGCGCTGGATGCCCTAGGTGCAGCAGTGACCAATTGCTGAGGGCGCCGCGACCATGGCGTCTCGGTTGTTTGTGGCCCGCGATCGCACGTTACAATTAATGCCCTAGAGAAAACGGTGGAGGCAGGTGGATATGCGTGGGTACGGCATGCGGGTAGGATGGATGGTGGTGAGGAAAAAAAAATCCAACGCAAAACGCGTTGACAAGAGAGAAACACGTGTCTATGTTTATAAGTTTACGCACCAGGTCCGTATAATATATACTAGCGGCGTGTCTCACGGTTGCCATAGAAATAGAAATTGCTAGTGATTTAAAATAAAATTATTTATATAAAAAGATAAATAATTATCAATTAATGTTAATAGATGATGTGGCATGCTGATATGGATAAGAAAATGTATATATGTTGGTGGAAAATATGTTTTGTTGATATATAGATAATAGTTGGCATTCGGTCAATTTTGTTCGCCAATGATAGTTGACGATGAATACATGTGATAGTGGACTAATGAGATGGATACCTTGCATGTTAAGAGAAATATCTAGTAGAGTTTAGCTAAGTACAAATATCATATCTTAGAAGGTGGTTGTTGTTGATCAGGAAAGAATGCGCGGTAGTTTACGTGGCCTTTCCTTGCTGGCTTTCTATGTCATTTCCAAGTTACTAGTTGTAGGATATGATGAGATGTCCAACTTGTTCGTTTCAGCTAAAAAAGTTATTTCAGCTTATAAACAAATAATATTTTTGTTTCACGTAAAATTAGTCGTTTATATAGTGCTTTGGCTTATCACCGGCTTTATTAGTTCTGCTGAACAACCTCTATGGAACAAATAGCTCCTTATAATAGTCTATGATCGACATGTATTTAGTTCTCCACAAGACTGTAATAATTATCATCATTATTATCCTCTTGTGGAACAAATAGCTCCCTATAATAGTCTATGATCGATGTATGCTTGACCATGAGGGTCACCCACTATATATTACTTTATCTCGTCGTTGTCTAATTTGCAGGAATGTTTACATACTGAAAGGTTGGCGTGTTATTATATCACGAGGGCCCAAATGCTTGACCGACCATGAGGGCCTGTTATTATATCACATATAGTATATACACTAACATGCATATATGTTTAGGCGAAAGGTCGGCGTGTCCTCCACTTCTCTTTTTCCGCAGACCTGCACATTCATGATGCGATCGACATGCATGTTGTCCCAAAAGCAGCATATGTGCTCCACTCTCAACCCCACTAGCTGCGACCATGCGTTCCAGTGGCAATGTGGCATGCGTGCATCCAGTATCGATCGGAATTATATATTAAAGGTAGTGAGTGCCCCCGGCCCATATATAATATAAGCCATATATAGTTGAAAGAGATAATAATCATGTCATATCCGATCCATTGACCAAAAATCAAGGTGGCCAATGCATGATCATCATCCCACGTACCACACGCACCATCGATCGAATTTGGTGCAGTCCATGTGTAGCTTATATATGCATTGTGATTTATTGCTATCCGTCCGCCATGCATCACTTAGCTTGTAGTGCAGGATAAGCATAAATGTATCCTCTCTTTTTTAATCAGCTCAAGATTAGCATAAACTGGAAAACAAGCAAGGGATAGCGCGCTCCGACTCCAGTTATATTCCCCATGTTTTAAGTGGTTGTATGTGGCTGCCTGCTTAATTCACAATTAATCTTGCTACAATCAATAGTCGATCACACACTCTTAAAAGGGTTCGCAGTCACACTCTCACATCTAGATTGAGTTTGAGTTAAGTTTGAACATTTTTATGTGTGGTACTGTACTACGCGATTGATTAATTAATTACCTTCTCTGATTGTATGTGTGGGGATTGTGTTCAATTCTAAGACTTTTCATGTTCCACATGTGACTGCTGTCTGGCAGTCTAGGGCTCTCAGTCTATCCGCACTCATTATCCTCTATTTTCACTCTATATATGTCCAGCCATCAAGATTCTCTCCTCTAAACATATTTTCCCAAGCACCCATCATTCTCTATATCTCATACTCTATATCAACTACTAACAACGGCCCCCCCACTTGTCATCTTCTATAAATTTTATCTAAATATATCCATGCGAGATCTTGTTTTGAAGGATTTATTGAAACGAATTTAATGGTGTAATCGGAATTTAATTTTGTTTTGTAATTTGTGAGTTAAAACATGTTATAGCTGCTTAAATTACTGGGGCCCGCTGCATGTCACCTCTGTCTCCCCTTGGTTTCCCTCCCCGCGCGTGTTGCATGGCATTACAGGACGCTCCGTACATAAGTTGCGGGTGCCGGGTGGGAGGCTATCCGTAACTTTTCCGGACGTGATACAGAACCCCGCTGCAAGCTTTTGGTACGCCACATGTATTACAAGGATGTTTTTACAGTATTCCAGTGCGCATAGCCTCAGAAAAGATCCATATATATGTGTGGCCACACAACGCGCCATCACATCATATCAAATGTACCGTGGAAAGGCGAAAGCACTAAGATATGGCTTGACGCGGGTGCTAGCTCTTCCTCGTCCTCGGTACACAAGCGGGGCCGACACACAGATACCAGAGGAAAGGAAATATGATGCTTCAAAGCTTTACATGGTGGATCGATCTTACTCTCTCTGTCCCATAGAGTTTATCGTTGGAAAACTATGTCCCCCTCACAAACACGTTTTTCCGGCGACATAATCCACGGGACGAAGGGAGTACGTGCTATCGACTAAAAACGTAGCAGCGCCACACGTTGCATTGGGTACAGACGAGACGATGCACACAGCTGTTTCTTTACGCGCCTAATACCTCTTGATTTGACAACACACCACACCAAGCGTACGTATATGGAATGGACCGGTCCATCACGGGAATTGGTGGGAAAGACAATATGATGAAAGCCATTTGTACAATGTACAAGCCACCATTTGTCAATATATATATATATTCTTGCCTTTCTTCAACACTGCTAGCTGCCTGCTACAGAGACATGGTTAGCTGTTCCATAGGCATATATAGAGCTGCTGCCGTGCTCACTGCAAATCTTTGCTCCGGCAGCTGCTAGCTCGAGCCTCGAGCTAGCTAGTAGCAGCTTCGAACGAATGCCTGCACTATTGCACTCCTACACAATGGCCACAACGACGACTAGTCCCGTCGCCGCCGGAGCTGCCAAGCGAAGCATGTTCCCGCTCGTCGTCCTCGTCACCCTCACCACCGTACTGCTGGTCGGCCCCGCATCCCTTTCCCACCACCACGGAGCCGCCTTCGCCAGCCCGCCGCCGGACCCCGTGCAGTGCTCCTCCGGCGGCGGCGGCGGCACGTCCGGGTCCGACTGCACCGTGACCAGCGCCTACGGCGTGTTCCCGGACCGCTCCACGTGCCGCGCGGCGGCCGCGGCGTTCCCGGCGTCGGAGGACGAGCTGGTGCGCGCCGTGGCGGGCGCCGCCGCGTCGGGGACCAAGATGAAGGTGGCCACGCGCTACTCCCACAGCATCCCGCAGCTGGCGTGCCCCGGGGGCGGCGCCGGCGAGGGCCTCGTCATCAGCACCAGGCGCCTCGACCGCGTCGTGTCCGCCGACGCCGCGGCGGGGCGCATCACGGTGGAGAGCGGCGTCACGCTGCGGCAGCTCGTCGCCGAGGCCGCCAAGGCCGGGCTCGCGCTGCCCTACGCGCCCTACTGGTGGGGGCTCACCGTCGGCGGCATGCTCGGCACCGGCGCGCACGGCAGCTCGCTCTGGGGCAACGGCAGCGCCGTGCACGAGTACGTCGTCGGATTGCGCATCGTCACGCCGGCGCCCGCCGAGGAAGGGTACGCCAAGGTGCGCGTGCTCACCGCCGGCGATCCGGAGATGGACGCCGCCAAGGTCTCTCTTGGCGTCCTCGGCGTCATCTCTCAGGTAAACCTGCTATATCTGCTCCGTCCTCTACAATACATCAGCTGAATAATCTAGCTGGATTTCACATTCCATTGATTCGTTACTTGGCATGGCATCAAGTGTTTGTGTACTGCAATTTCTTTTTTTTTTCAGAAAAAGTATTCAAAGTCTTCTATATATGCAAGTATAGAACAATGTTTGTAACTTTTTACTTTTCTCATTATCTAAAAGAAAACTTTTCTATTTTTTTTCTTGTTCAGCTATACGTGTTGTTTTTTTTCTTTCTAAAGCCGGCACGAGCTACTTTAATTTCTTCATCCACTCAATCAATCCGTGATCGTACAGTGCTAGAAGTGACTTCGTTTATTGTTTTTTTTTGTGTGCTCTTATTAGATCATACCTATATACGGCTACTTCGAATAACAGGTGTTATCTTTGGCATTAGTTAGGTTCTCTGCATAACATTTTTGCTGACATGGGTAGAAGCAATAATACTTAAAGTCTGTTTAGATCTATTGGCATTTAATATTAGCTAGCAAATTTTTAGTAAGAAGTTATTTGAATCCACCTGCTAATAAGTTGTTGGATGAGTTAAAAATTAATGTGAACTATTAGTACCTATTGGCAACTTTAAACCTGCTAATGAAGCTAATAGTTAGCACCCCTCCAGCCAATAATTAGTAGGTCTGTTTTGATCCATTAGTACTAATTTTAATTGCTATTTTTTAGTGCTAATGGATCCAAATAGGCTTGATAGCTCCATAGAGATACAACTTGGTATATAAGAAAACCAATTTTGAGAATAGAATTATACACTTTCTTTAGGCCCATTATCATAGAGATAAATCATACAACAATTAATTGGATGGTACACATTTTAAGGTTTGTATCATTACTCTCTCCTCATTTGGCATAGCATATTTGAAAGAGCATGACATGAAACAATGGGTTAGAAATAGCATAACCAAAGTACCAAACTTTCTTACCTTTTAAATGAATTGTCATAGTCCCCGTGCTCTGGTCCATTAAAAACAAACTGTACTCCAACATGGCTTGGAATTAAAAGAAAAATCGGTGAAATTGTGTTTCTAAGCAAATCGATCAGTTCCGTAAAAGCAAGATCCTTCATGTTTGAGCATTATGCCTACTTGCACACTCAAACTCAAAAGCAGTGCGTACTAGTACACGACATTTAGTGGTGGGACTGCAACATTTCGATGATTCTTGGAGTAGAAAACATGATACATCAAGTACAAATCAAGGCCCCCCTTGCCTTGGCTTTTCTGGAAAGCACATTCCTAGGAAGGGATCACTTTAGAGCTTAGAACATGTTATTCTTCTTTTCGTCACATGCCAACATTACTTTTTTTACTTATATTTTTTTTAATTAGGTATTATATTATAGGTTTTGAATTTATTGTTGGATCAATATCATATACTACGGGCCAACGCATTTGAAGCATCGTCATTGATTAATGGCACTCCAACGATGCTAGCTTTCTGCGGATGCGTTTTGAGGTAGCTATTCTATCCCACGCAAGCTAAGCTAGCTGGTTGTTTTCGAGTGGGCAGGATGCCATGATGCATCAAATAACTGCATGTTGAAAAAGAGGGAGAGAGAACCTGATCGATCGATGATCTAGGGCCTTATTTAGATGTGCATTGAATTTGCAAGTTTTTACACTCTTTCTCCATCACATCAATTTGTACCCGCATGTAAAGAGCATTAAATATAAATAAAAAAAAATAACTAATTGCACAGTTTGGTTGTAAATCACGAGACGAATCTTTTGAGCCTAGTTGGGCCACGATTGGACAATATTTACCACAAACAAACGAAATGCTACATGACTTTTCAATCTCTCTCCTCTCGCAAATTGTTTGCCGCATGTAAAGAGCATTAAATATAAATAAAAAAATAACTAATTACATAGTTGGGTTGTAAATCACGAGACGAATCTTTTGAGTCTAGTTGGGCCACGATTGAACAATATTTATCAAATAAAAACGAAGTGCTACGTAACTTTTCAATCTCTCTCCTCTCCCCATCTAAACAAGGCCTAGGTGTAACAAGTTGAACACGAATGAGACTTCCAGCTCACGCTTCCTGTTGATCCAGCTCATTCATGTCCGATTTTAATTTGTTCGTTGGGGGAAAGCGACAGAGTTATATATATATATATATATATATATATATATATATATATATATATATATATATATATATATATATATATATATATATATATATATATATATATATATATTACATATTCTTAGTAGGGTCGTTATTTTACTACATTAAATGTAGAATTTGCTTGATCATTTCCTCTTTGGGAGATTTTGCTTTGTAGGACACCGCGAAAAGTTGGAATTAGCTTTGAACACACCGCAAACGCGACTCTTTGCCCAGTACCATTATAAAATCGCGTCTCTTTGCCAGTGGACACCGCGACGATTAAAATAAGAATTTCTTGGATTTCAGGAGAGAGAAGGTACGGGAAATGTCCAAAATGCCCTCGTCTTCAACCTCCGTCTCCTCACTAATATTTGCCGTAACACATCGCCGGGTCCGCGTGCCTCCATGTCCGTCGCCGCATGGCACGCAGGGCCTGAACACGGGTCCGCGTGCCTCCATGCCGCCTTGGTGGTCATCGCCGAGCTGCTGCGAGCCCGACGGGGCTTGGCGGCCAAAGGGAAGCGCGGCGAAGCTCCGCGGTGGTGGCGCGCGAGTGGCGACAGCACTAGGGGCAGGCGCGGGCGAAGCCTGTAGGTGGTGGTACGCTAGGGCGGGGCTGCCCCGAACTCCGCCGGTGGTGACGCGCGTGAGTGGCGGCGGCGCTAGGTGGCCGCGGGCGAAGCCTGCAGGCGGCGCCCGCCCTGGTCTGAGCTTCCTAGGGCGCAGCGTGCGGCCGTCCTCCATGGCGCAGTGTGGTGGTGGCGCGGCGTGCCGCCGCCCTCCCGTAGCGCGGCGTGCGGCGGGCAGCTAGGTGCGGTGGGGCTCGTGGCCGACCACGAGGCGGGCGCGCAGCTGCCTCCAGGAGGTGCGGCGCACAGCTGGCCTCCATGGCGCAGTGTGGTGGTGGCGAAGCGGCTCTCGGCAACCGGGTCCCGGTGGCGGCGCGCTGGGCGAAATCCCACCCCGGGCACGGCGACGATGCTTGAGCGAGCCCTCCGGCCACTACAGCCAGCCGGGCGAGGTCCCACCCCGCCACGGGCGACGGCGTTTGGGCGAAGCCGTCTCCGGCCACCGGCGGCGACGCTACTGGAGAGCTTCGCTCCGGCCACCGCGACGACACGCGGGTGAGCTCCCCACGGCTCTTGCCGGCCATCCCGTTCCCCTCGCGCTCAGCCAACAGCTGAGCGAGCATGACAAATAGAATCGACATCGAAGAAAGAAACCAGGGCGGGCTAGCTAGCCATCCGTAGTTGCCTTCGATCGCCTTGAGCCATGCATCAGTGCAGGAGAACCGGGAAAGCGACGCAATGCAGCACGGCATGACGGCAACAGTATCGCCGATCAGCGGCGCTGGGGCATGAATCTCCGTCTCGGCGGCAAGTGGATTCCGGCAAGGGAACTCGCCGGCCAGAGGTTGAAGACGGCGGCGATGTGTTACGACAAATATTAGTGAGGAGACGAAGGTTGAAGACGAGGGCACTTTGGACATTTCCCCGCACCTTCTCTCTCCCCGAAATCCAAGAAATTTTATTTTAATCGTCGCGGTGTCCACCGCAAAAGAGACGCGATTTTATAATGGTACTGGGCAAAGAGTCGCGTTTGCGGTGTGTTCCAGCCAATTCCAACTTTTCGCGGTGTCCTACAGTAAAATCTCCCTTCCTCTTTCGGCAATGAAGCAACAAATTATACTCCCCTTTTCAATTCATGGGCCATCCATACGTTTGACCGCCGGTCCCTACTCTATTACTCCAATATCATCTAGTTAGATGGATACAAGTCCGTTGTCGGGTGTCAGTTCCTTTAAAATGGAGTCATATTCTTGAGAGATCGACGTTTTATTTGGCTGACTTTATTTGAATCCATCAAATTCCAAGATCTCGTTTTAAAATTTTTACCAATTTGATAACAAAATATTGAAGCCTTCGCTCGCATTCGCAGTCGGGATATATAATATAAGTTTGATTTATTTGGAGCTAAAATTAAATGATGCATGTTCGTTCCCAATGCAATGCAAGGTGACGCTGGCGCTGCAACCTCTGTTCAAGCGTTCCGTGACGTTCATGGAGCGGGACGACGACGACCTGGCGGAGCAGGTGGCCAAATTCGGGTACCAGCACGAGTTCGCCGACATCTCCTGGTTCCCGGGCCACGGCCGCGCGGTGTACCGCGTCGACGACCGCCTGCCGCTGGTCGCGCCGGGCGACGGCGTCATGGACTTCATCGGCTTCCGCGCCACCCCGACGCTGGCCATCCAGGCAGCCCGCCTCGCCGAGGACGTCTTCGAGCGCGCGGGCAACGGCAGCGGCAAGTGCCTGACGTCGCGGGTGACCCACGCGGCGCTGTCGGCGGCCGGCTACGGGCTGCAGCGGCGGAGCGGCGCGCTGTTCACGGGGTACCCCGTGGTGGGGCCGCAGCACCGGATGCAGGCCTCCGGCGGGTGCGTGGCGGGGCCGGAGGACGCGCTGCTGACGGCGTGCCCCTGGGACCCGCGCGTGCGCGGCGGCACCTTCTTCCACCAGACCACCTTCAGCCTGCCCCCTGCGCCGCGCCGCCGCGTTCGTCGCCGACGTGCGGCGGCTGCGGGACCTGGAGCCCCGCGCGCTGTGCGGCGTGGAGCTCTACGACGGCATCCTCATGCGGTACGTGAAGGCGTCGTCGGCGCACCTCGGCAAGCCCGCGCCGCGCGCCCCCGGGGAGCCGTCGTCGGGGGACATGGTGGACTTCGACATCACCTACTACCGCAGCCGCGACCCCCGGCGAGCTCGCCTGTTCGAGGACGTGCTGGAGGAGGTCGAGCAGATGGGCATCTTCAAGTACGGCGGCCTGCCGCACTGGGGCAAGAACCGCAACGTCGCCTTCGTCGGCGCCGCGAGGAAGTACCCGGGCCTCAAGCAGTTCCTGCGCGTCAAGGACGCCTACGACCCCGACGGCCTCTTCTCCAGCGACTGGAGCGATGCGATGCTCGGCATCGGCGGGAGGTCGCCGACGACGGACGCGCCCGGGTGCGCGCTCGAGGGGATGTGCGTGTGCTCGCGGGACGACCACTGCGCGCCGGAGCAGGGATACGTCTGCCGCCCCGGCAAGGTGTACAAGGACGCCAGAGTCTGCACCAGGGTGTCGTCGTAGAACGAATTCGTTGATTGGGCACGTTTCGATTTTATTTTACACTAGAAATACCGATATTTATTACTAGTTTATTAGGCCCATAGAAAACTCGCAGGAATTTGGTTGCTTTTCTCCAAGATTCCTCACAGAATTGAATCTCGTGCTATGGAGTTCAGCTATGGTTCGGCTTGTCCTCAGTTCCTCACTATATAACTCTAGATCACTACTTCACGGTGAAGAGCATGTCACTTTTATTTTCTTTTCGAAACATTATACTTTCAAAGATGTTTACATTCATGTACACCATACGGCCCAAAAAATTTACATAATTATGATAGAAGAGTCTAACCACATAAACGACTCACTTTGTAAGCACCTTAGGAGGTCTACAGGATTACAGCCCGAGGATAGACTGCCCTAGCATACAGATTCAATTTTCGGTATTACACACATGATAGAACCGAGATACGTAGTGCTGCAACCAAAGAAATGACCTTCTGTCTTCGCTGCTGCCTGCACGACCTTTTTTAAACGTCAAGAAGAGCGCACCCAGTGCTTCGACGTTGGAAGTGTTCGACTCGACCTCATTAAGCTGCTCTTAGGCCATTCTTGCTGATGCGCTTAGCGTTCAAAGCCCTGTGGGCTGTGGCCACAGACCCAAACGCTGTATAATTCCGTATCTCATCTTACTTAGAAGGAGACACCCAAGAGAAGCTCTAAATCGCCAGACACTTACTTTGCAACAGGAACACCACTTGGTAAAGCTCTCAATCGAGGAGACTAACGAATATTAGCGGGGAGGCTCCGAACCGCCAGACACTTACTTCGCAGGTGACAGCATCTTGGGAAACTAACTAATATTAGCCGAGAGGCAACCTTCTGCAGCAATCACTTTGTAAAGCTCTCAAGGAGGCGTGCGGCGAAGGTGTTACTGTCCACGGCCAGATCCGAATGGTCAATCCACGACGGGGTACTTAGCATGCCAGCATCTGCCATAGGTTCAGCTAGCCTGGATGCATTGGTACATCGGGAAAGTGTCAACAATAGTAACCTCGAGATAAAATTTTGAAACTGAGAAGCTCGACAATCACAATTTGTTTCAAACAAACTTCAAAAACTAGGAATAGTTGTGTATAGATAATCATTTTGGGGAGGGTTCCAATCCTAGCTAGAACACATGTGCAAAAGTATAATGTGAAAGGATCTCTATTAAAAGATCTATTACGAATGGCATACTTTGGCCAAGTGATTAGGAATAAAAGTGATCCTTACAAGAAACTACTTGTTAAGGAGCTAGATTACTCGATGTCAGGCCTAGTTGATTTTTAGGTTGGCAGGTGCCTAGGGTACGGTTTGCTCGCACGTAAACCTTGTGCCTCTAGTGATGAACACGATACACAAGACATATCACCGACAAGCCTCACTATAGGAGCGTATTATGCTCTACACAACAGGGAGGGACCCCGTCGATGCCTGCGGCAGCTATGGATTGTCCTATCCGATTTGACCACTCTAGGGCTTTGTTATTGTTGATCCTCGGCCATACAACACAAATGTAGAACGAGGAGAAGAAGTAGATGAAAGAGAGGGCAAGCAAGAGAGGTAACTAGTTCTCCTGGATTCAAACCGATCTAGCTAGTTCTAGTTCGTGTCCAATGTAAAAAAATCTTCCGAAAATCGTATTTACTCTGAACGAGCTGATCCATGTATGTTTTTTTATCATCTCGATAAGAGGAAGTGAGGAACGCAATATTGCAATCCATGCATTTTTGCATTTGACAAAGTTGGGGAAACCGGCTTGCCGATTTTTGGCTGGGACAGCTTCCGAAAAGCTGTTTCGCTCGTGCAGTCTCCAAATAAGATGATTCAAGTATGTTTTCTTACCATCTCGGTACGTAATAAAAACATGATGATGGAGTCTATTACGAACTCTGGATACTTTTGAGTGTGAACAACTCTATTTTTTTAATTATCTCATATGCTTTTATTCTCGAGAATCAGTCAACCAGATTGATTTTGAAAAGGATAGCGTCGGAGGACTAGATAGTACCAACAGCAGCGTCCGACATATATAAACTCTCATACCAACTGTTTGCGTCAATACAGACGAGATATGTAAGGATGCATTCATCAGCTGCCTTGAATAATCTTGTAAACTTTGCCCACGTTCATGCTAATTGCTAGTAATCAATACTACACACACACTTCACTTAGTTGAGGTCAGAGATCGATAATCCATCTGCCGGCCGGCCGCGTACATACCCACCCAGTCCGCAGCGGCGCCGGCCGGCTGGCAGCGGCAGGGCACTTCACGAGAGCGCAAGTTGCAACGCTAGCTGTAGTACCTGAACCGTAATAACTTGTATTAATCGAGCAAGTTGCAATGTCCAAGTTTTTTTTTTAAATAACCAAGTAGAAAGACAGAGACGATGTACTGCATGCGTGGATGTATCTAGCATTCTAGCTAGCTGTAGTGCACTAGTGTAGTGGTCGTTTTGAAGGTATGTTGTAATTATATCCGCGTCAGCATGCTCACTGTTAGAAGATTTGGTTAGTTGTGATGTACACGGCATGGATGTTAGGAGATCTTGGTTGTTAGCGTGATCTCGTGTAGATTGGATAGCAGTCCATGTTGACGTGAGGAGGTTGTTACTCCTTGTAATTGTTGGAGTTATTCCAAATTCCTGACCGGAATTTCCGGTCGGTAAGCCGGAGGTTCCGGACAAAGACCGGAAGTGATCTCTAGCACGCGACGGCCTGCATCAGCTGCCCCGACCGAAATTCCGGTCGAACCGAAAATTCGGTCAGCCCGAAGTTTCGTCCATCTTAAGCCAACAAATGAGATCTGTTTGCGTGAGATAAATACCCTTGCTAGGGTTTCGTGGAGAATAGTTCTTTTGTGAGATTCTCTTGTAAGCCGCCAACGGGCGTGTAACCCAAAACTCTTGAGATAGTGAGATTGTTGCCGGCCGGGTGCCGTGGTTTTTCCCCTTCACATTGAAGGGGTTTTCCACACGTAAATCGTGTGTCTCCGCTTGTGATTGAATTTCGTTTACTTCATATTTCTATACGTCGTTCATAACAAGTGGTATCAAAGCTTTGGTTGTCTGTTAGGGTTCATGACGACGTCGATGAAGTTCGATCTTCCGCCGCTGAACTACGACACGGTTCTCGCTATGGCAAGTCAAGATGCGGGGGATTCTCGCGCAGACTCATAACTATGATGAGGCGCTGGATAACTTCGGCAAGAGGGAAGGCCGAGTGGACTCCGGATGAGATCCGCAAAGGATCGGAAGGCGCCGCCCTAATTCACTTGCATCTTCATAATGATATTTTGCGGGAGTGTTTGAAAGAGAAAACTAGCCGCGTAACTATGGCTGAAACCGAATCGATCCAGTATGTCCAAGGATCTAACCAAAGAAGATGCGTATGAAGATGAAGTTGTTCACTCAAGATGAAGGAGGAGGATTCGGTGATGACCCACATCGCTGAATTCAAGAAGATCGCTGCCGACCTAGTGTCGATGGAGGTGAAGTATAATGATGAGGACTTAGGTCTTTTATCGCTATGCTCTTTGCCAAATTCGTATGCAAATTTTCGTGACACCATACTTTTGAGTCGTGATGAACTAACCATAAAGGAAGTTTATGAGGCTCTCCAGTCAAGGGAGAAGATGAGAGGCATGGTGCGTAATGACGGAACGCCGCCCTCCAAGGGCGAAGCTTTGCATGTGAGAGGCGTAACTGAAAAACAGATTCTCCAATGATGGCAATGATGGTAGAAAGAACTACGAAAAAGGAGAGGCCGTTCAAAGTCCAAGCCGCATGGTAATAAAAAAAGTTCTGTGTTTATTGCAAGTTGACAAATCATAATGTTGAGGATTGCGTAAAAAAGTACGTAATAAGGAGAAGAGGAAAACAAGACGGCCGGTAAGGTCTCTCAAGTCTTCGCCGCCGCTTCGATGATGATTCTCGAGATTGTCCGGGTAGTATTTGCTTGGTTGTGTTGCCGGTCATGATGAATGGATTCTTGATTCCGCATGTTCATTTCATATTTGCACTAACAGAAATTGGTTTAGCTCTTATAAGCCTGCGCGAAAGGGGATGTTGTGCGGATGGGAGATGATAACCCATGTGACATCGTGGGGATTGGATCGCCTCGGATCAAGACCGATGATGGCATGACACGCACGCTGAAAAAACGCCGTATATACCGGGGATGTCCAGAAATCTTATCTCATTGAGCACACTTGATGCGTAAGGTTACAAATATTCCGGTTCGAGATGGCATTCTAAAGGTATCAAAAGGTTCTCTTGTCTGCTTGAAAGGTGATCTTAATCCCCAAAGTTATATGTCCTTAGAGGGTGTACTTTACCTCGTTCTCGATTCAGCCAAGGGGCGCCGTTACTAATGATGAACCTAGTAAAACTAACCTTTGGCACATGCGTTTGGGACATATGAGTCACCATGGTATGGCAGAATTGATGAAGAGAAATCTCGCTGAATGGCTGCACTTCGAGTAAGATCAAGTTTTGTGAGCACCGCATATTTGGCAAGCATAAGAGGGTACAGTTCAACACTTCGCTCACACCACTAAAGGTACTCTTGATTATGTTCATGCTGATTTATGGGGTCCTTCTAAGAAGCCCTCACTTGGTGGTGCTCGTTATATGCTTACAATTATTGATGATTACTCTAGAAGGGTTTGGCCTTATTTTCTAAAAACATAAAGACGATACTTTTTTTTTGCTTTTAAGAACTAGAAAGTAATGATAGAAAGGCAAACCGAAAAGGAAGGTAAAATTGCTTCGCATCGATAATGGTGGAGAATTTTGTTCGCATGCCTTTAATGATTATTGCGATGAAGGCATTGTTAGGCATCACACCATACCCCATACTCCACAAATGTAATGGTGTGGCCGAATGTATGAACAGGACCATCATATCCAAGGCCCGTTGCATGTCGTCAAATGCAAAGATGAGCAAGCGGTTTTGGGCTGAAGTCGCTAATACTGCCTGTTACTTGATAAACAGGTCACCTTCTATTCCACTAAATAAGAAAACTCCCATGGAGGTATGGTCCGTACGCCCGCTGATTATTCACGCTTAAAAGTTTTTAGATGCACCGCTTATGCTCATGTTGACAATGGAAAATTAGAGCCTAGAGCTGTTAAGTGTCTTTTCCTTGGTTATAGTTCGGGAGTCAAAGGCTATAAATTATGGAATCCTGAAACAGAAAGACTTTTATGAGCGTGAGTGTTGTATTCAATGAATCTGTGATGTTTACTAATAGTTTGCCCTTAGAACATGTTTCAGAAAAAGAGTCAGCAGCGTATGCGCATGCAGGGGAGCATGTTGATGATGATACAGTGTGTGCGGTGGAGCCTCGTTGATGAGCAGATGACCGTAATAATGATGTTGCCGATGTTGATACTCATGATAATGTTCAAAGAAAACTCCTCCTATTTTGCAGCTAGAGGAGGAATTACCTATTGCTCAACGCAAGTCAAAAAGACAAGTAGCACCTCCTAAACGCCTCATTGAAGAATGTAATTTGTCTTACTATGCTTTGAGTTGTCTTTGATGTGGAGAATGTTCATGAGCCAAAGAACCTATAAAGAAGTCGCTCGTTGTCCGATAGTGAGAATTGGATTTACGCTATGCACGAGGAGATGCGATCTCTTGAGAAGAACAAGACATGGGAGGTTGTACCTTTGCCTAAGAAAAAGAAGACCATCAACTGCAAGTGGATCTTCAAGAGAAAGGAGGGTTTATCTCCAAGCGAGCCTCCAAAGTATAAGGCAAGGTTAGTTGCAAAAGGTTACAGCCAAATTCCGGGTGTTGACTATAATGATGTGTTCTCTCCAAAGGGTAAAACACAGCTCAATTCGTACTTTTCTTAGTATTGTTGCTTCACATGACCTTGAGCTTGAGCAGCTTAGATGTGAAGACTGCATTTTTGCATGGAGAGCTAGAGGAGGACATTTACATGGACCAACCGGAAGGGTTCACAAAGGCCCGGCAAGGAAAAATATGTGTGCAAGTTGAAGCGCCCCTTGTATGGTTTGAAACAGTCCCCCTCGTCGGTGGAACAAGAGGTTTGATTCATTTATGTTGTCACACAGCTTTTAAGAGATCTAAATTTGATAGTCCGTGTTTACATCAAGCATGTTAATGGATCACCTATATATTTGCCGTTATATGTTGATGATATGCTGATTGCTGCCAAGAGTAAGATTGAAATCACTAAGTTAAAGAAGTTGTTGAGTAGTGAGTTTGATATGAAAGATCTTGGTAGTGCTAAGAAAATTCTTGGTATGGAAATTAGTAGAGACAGAAAAAATGGGTTTGCTATTTCTTAGTTAACAAAATTATATCAAGAAAGTTCTTCAAATTTTCAACATGCAAAATGCTAAGGCTGTTAGTACCCCTATTGCACCTCACTTTAAGTTGTCACCGCTTTCGGTGTCCTAGTACGCATGCAGAGATTGAGTACATGTCAAGGGTTCCTTATTCTAGTGTTTGTTGGGTCTTTGATGTATGCCATGGTTTGCTCGTCCGTTTATCATATGCTATGAGTCTTGTTAGTAGATATATGTCTAATCCTAGCAAAGAACATTGGAGGGCGCTCGGTGGATTTTCGTACCTCGGAGGGCACAGCAGATTCCCGCTTTGAAGTTTGGAAGAACCGATAAGGGTCTTATTGGTTATGTGGATTCTCGATTATGCTTTCCGATCCGACACAGCGAAGATCACTTACATGGGTTATGTGTTTACCGCTGGCGCTTGTCTTTGTGAGTTGGAGGGCTACTTTACATCTGTTATTGCATTGTCTACTACTTGAAGCGTAATATATGGCTATTTGTGAAGCGTGCAAAAGAATTGATATGGTTGAAAGGTTTGTACGCCGAGCTCGATGGAGTTGAATCTTGCATAAGCTTGCACTCGCGACAGTCAAAGTGCAATTTACCTCACTAAAGATCGATGTTCCATGAGAGAACTAAGCACATAGATATTAAGTAACATTTTGTGCGTGATGTGATTGAAGAAGGTAAGTCAAGGTATGCAAGATTAGTACTCATGATAATCCTGCCGATATGATGACAAAGCCTATTCCCCTGTTGCTAAGTTTGAGTTATGCTTAAGCTTAGTTGGTTTAATAGAATAGTTCAAGAGACTATTGTTGGCACCAAAGGGTTTTCTATCTTTGTTGATCAGATGATGGGTTGATTTATGATACAAGATGAATTTGTCTCAAGGTGGAGTTTGTTGGAGTTGTTCCAAATTCCTGACCGGGGACCGAAATTCCGGTAAGCCGGAGGTTCCCGGACAAAGACCGGAAGTGATCTCTAGCACGCGACGGCTTGTGTATCACCGCCTGACCGGAAATTCGGGCCGTGGACCGGAAATTCCGGTCAGCCCGAGTTTCGTCCATCTTAAGCCAACAAATGATCTGCTTTTGCGTGAGATAAATACCCTTGCTAGGGTTTCGTGGAGAATAGTTCTTTTGTGAGATTCTCTTGTAAGCCGCCAATCGGCGTGTAACCCAAAACTCTTGAGATAGTGAGATTGTTGTTGCTGGTGGTGCCCGTGGTTTTTCCCCTTCACATTGAAGGGGTTTTCCACGTAAATCGTGTGTCTCCGCCGTGTGATTGAATTTCGTTTACTTCATATATCTATACGTCGTTCATAACAGTAATCTATCTGTAATCAACTTGTTGTACAAGCCTAAGGGCCCTATATTAATATGTACCGAAAAGCCGTGGTAAGGTATCTCGTTCCATTATCTTTTACATGGTATTCGAGCCTTAATCCTAACGGAGAAAATCCATGGCGTTCCCCACCTTGCTTCATCCTCCAATGCATCTGTTGTTCCCTCCTTCGGCTACACCATAACCGAGAAGCTTGGCAACAACTATCCTATATGGAAGCTTCAAGTCATGGCTGCCCCTGGGGCGCCCGAGGTGGCATCCTACGCCGATGCATCTATGGTGCCACCGCCCGGTTTCTGAAGGAGGAGGGAGATGGCAAGAGCAAGGAAGAGCCGAAGCCAAACCCCGACTACGAGCCATGGTTTGCCAAGGACCCGCTTGGTCCTATGCTTCCTTCTCGGATCTCTGGGAAAGGAGGTCTCGGGGCGTATCCCGACCACGGTGGCGTCTGCACGGGAGGTGTGGACGGTCATCGAGGACATGTTCGCGAGGCAGTCTCGCGCTCGCATCATCAGCACAAGGATGGCGCTGACGGCGGTCTCCAAGGGCACGTCGACGATCAGCGAATATTTTCAGAAGGTGAAAACCCTGGCCGATGAGATGGCTGCGGCAGGGAAGAAGCTTGAAGATGTGGAACTAGTTTCCTACATCCTCAGCGGTCTTGACGTCGAGTATGACTCGGTGGTTTCGGCGGTGGCTTCACGCGTTGAACCGATCTCACTTGGGGAATTGTACACCCAACTGGTCAGTCGTCTGCAAATCTGGCAGCAAAAGGAGGGCGCGGCAATTAGTCGCGTGGAGGAGGCCGCGGGAATCGTGGCGGCTTCACCCGTGGAGGAAAGGGCGGCCGTGGAGGTGGTGGCCGATCCAACAACTTCCTCTCCGGCGTTATCTGTCAATTGTGTGGCAAGGAAGGCCATACCGTTGTGAGATGCTTCAAGTGTTTCGATCAAAACTTCACCGGGCCTCCACAGAAAAGTGTTTCATCTACAACCACCAACTCCTATGGAGTCGACACCAACTGGTACATGGATTCGGGGGCTACGGATCATGTGACGGGTGAACTTGAGAAGCTCACTGTTCGTGACAAGTATCACGGAGGCGATCAAGTTCACACCGCAAGTGGAGCAGGTATGAGAATAAATCATGTTGGTCATACTACTTTGCATTCCCAAATTAGTAAGCTTCATCTAAATAATATCCTTCATGTTCCTCGTGCCAACAAAAGTCTAGTCTCTGTGAATCGCCTAACCCGTGATAACAATGCATTTGTTGAGTTTCATCCCAATCACTTTTGTGTCAAGGAACAGGCAATGAAGAGGACGCTCCTCAAAGGTCCATGTGAGGGCGGCCTCTACCCCCTGAAGATTCCATCCAATAAACATGTGCTCGGTGTGTTCAAGCCTACCACATCCTTGTGGCATCATCGCTTAGGACATGCTGCTGCACCTATCGTTCAGGAAGTTCTTAGGCGTCATAAACTTTTGTTTGTTAAAGATCAGGATAATAAAGTGATATGTGATGCATGTCAGCGTGGCAAGAGCCACCAACTACCCTATCCCAAGTCTACTAGCGTGTCATCGAGTCCATTTGAACTCATCTTTTCAGATGTATGGGGACCGGCACCAACATCAGTTGGCCAGCATGATTACTATGTAAGTTTTATTGATGATTATAGCAAGTACACTTGGATCTATTTGTTGCGCCAAAAATCAGATGTCTTTCGTTGTTTCAATGAATTCCAAAACATGGTCGAACGTCAATTCAATTCTAAAATCCGTGCTGTCCAATCCGATTGGGGAGGAGAGTGCAAAACCTTGAACTCTTTTTCTCACGCATAGGGATCTCCCATTTGGTTTCATGTCCCCATGCTCACCAACAGAATGGCGCAGCTGGAACGAAAAACGTAGGCATATAGTAGAGATGGGGCTATCTCTACTTGCTCATGCATCCATGCCACTAAAGTTTTGGGATGAGGCATTCTTGACCGCAGTTTTCCTCATCAATCGTCTCCCATCCAAAGTCATTGACAATCAAACACCCTATGAGCGGCTTCTTAAGAAAACTCCAGATTATACCTTCCTAAGAGCTTTTGGGTGTGCCGTGTGGCCTAACCTTCGACCTTATAACTCCAGAAAGCTTCAATTTAGATCTAAATGATGTGTTTTTCTTGGTTATAGCAACTTGCATAAAGGGTTCAAATGTCTTGATCCCACCGATGGATGGGTCTATATCTCTCGAGGCGTGATGTTTGATGAGATCAGATTTCCTTTTGAATCCCTTCACCCAAATGCAGGTGCCCGACTCCGGCGTAAATTGCTCTTCTTCCTCAAGATCTTGCACCGGCTTGTTTACTGTTTTTGGGGATGCAATTTTAGTTGACAAACATGATAGTTCTCGTCTTACTAATGGGGCGTCCAGTCCCTTGATTGCTCCCGATGTTTGCAGGTTTTTAATTTGGAGGAAAACCGTGAAGAAATGGCATCAAATGGTCCCTGATCTCAGCAACAATGGGACACAAGCCAAGACAGTCCCGGTGTTGATCCGGACGGGGAACATTCCCTTTGCCGCCGCCTCAAGGCCTCGGACGGATCGGCTCCGGATCGGCTCAGTGCCGGCGTCGGCGATCCCCCCTCCTCATCGCCTTACGTGCCAAGTGGCACGCCGGGATCCTCTACACCGCCATCCCCAAGCTTGCCAGCGTCGCCTTCGGGTTACATCGCCACAGACGGATAACACAAATGAGTCCGCAGGTGGATTTGGTGCCCGGATCAAATGCGCATAATGCGCCCGATGTGTGCAGTGCGGCCGCTACCTCTGCTTCCTCACCGAGAACAGCCTCAGCCCTCCACTCGGCTGCAACATGGTGTGACGAAACCCAAGGTGCGTACAGATGGCACGGTGGATGGTGTATGACTAGCACTGTTGAATCAGGAGAGCCAACCACGGTTAATGAAGCATTTGTTGATCCTAACTGGGTTGCAGCCATGGATTGTGAGTATGATGCGTTGATTCAAAATCAGATGTGGCACTTGGTGCCGCCACCCAAAGGCAAAAATGTTATTGGATGCAAGTGGGTTTATAAGGTGAAGAAGCATGCTGATGGCACGATTGATCGGTACAAAGCACGTTTGGTTGCCAAGGGATATAGGCAAAGGTATGGGCTTGATTATGAGGATACTTTTAGTCCTGTGGTAAAAGCTGCTACAATTCGTCTCATCCTGTCCGTGGCCGTGTCAAGAGGATGGTCCTTGCGCCAGCTTGACGTGAAGAACGCATTCCTCCACGGTGTGCTTGAGGAGGAGGTATATATGTATCAACCACCCGGGTACAGGGATAAGAAGAGACCTGAGTTTGTGTGTCGACTCGACAAAGCGCTCTACGGTCTCAAGCAGGCTCTACGTGCATGGTATGCTCGTCTTTGCAGTAAGTTGGTTCAGCTGGGCTTCACACCTTCTAAGGCAGACACTTCGCTCTTCTACTACAACAAAGGGAACACTGTTATGTTTGTTCTTGTGTATGTAGATGATATTATCGTTGCAAGCTCATCCGGTGAAGCAACAACAGCTCTGCTCAAGGATTTAAAGAGGGACTTTGCACTCAAGGATCTAGGAGACCTCCATTATTTTCTTGGAATGGAGGTAAGGAAGACAGAGAATGGCTTGGTGGTGTCTCAGCAGCGTTACGCAGTAGATATACTGAAATGGACAGGAATGGATAAAAGCAAAGCTGTGGATAGACCCTTGTCTGTAACAGAAAAGTTGAGCGCTTATGATGGGTCTCCTCTGAGTTCAGAAGCAGCATCAAACTATAGAAGTGTTGTAGGTGCGTTGCAATACTTGACTCTCACCCGACCTGACCTTTCCTTTGCTGTTAACAAGGTTTGTCAGTATTTGCATGCACCAAGCACTGCCCACTGGAGCGTTGTCAAAAGGATTCTAAGATATGTACATGGTACAGCTTCCCTTGGATTACGGTTTCAGAGATCGTCTTGTATGATAGTCAGCGCATTCACTGATGCAGATTGGGCAGGCTGCACTGATGATAGAAGATCAACAGGGGGTTTCGCTGTGTATCTTGGACCTAATCTGATTTCGTGGAGTGCTAGGAAGCAGCCGACAGTCTCTAGATCAAGCACCGAGGTTGAGTACAAAGCGTTAGCCAATGCCACTGCAGAGATTATGTGGGTTCAGAAGTTGCTTAGTGAATTAAAAATCCCACACTCCAAGGTGGCAAAGTTGTGGTGTGACAACATTGGGGCCACATATCTATCTCACAATCCAGTGTTTCATGCAAGAACTAAGCACATTGAGATAGATTTTCATTTTGTCAGAGAAAGAGTGGCACAAAAGCTCCTGGACATTCGGTTCATCAGCTCCGGCGATCAGGTAGCTGATGGTTTCACAAAACCGATTAGCACTGCTAAGATGAAAGAGTTTAAGAGTCAATCTCAACCTTGTAGGTGGCTGAGATTGAGGAGTGTTAGAAGATTTGGTTAGTTGTGATGTACAAGGCATGGATGTTAGGAGATCTTGGTTGTTAGCGTGATCTCGTATAGATTGGATAGCAGTCCATGTTGACGTGAGGAGGTTGTTACTCCTTGTAATCTATCTGTAATCAACTTGTTGTACAAGCCTAAGGGCCCTATATTAATATGTATCGAGTGCCGTGGTAAGGTATCTTGTTCCATTATCTTTTACACTCACAGGTCCTTGTACTCTTCCTACGCTACTAAGAGGTGCAATGAATGAAGTATGCTCACACGTCATTGCTGCTCCGTGTGTTCTCCTATGCATGCATCTATATATAGGTTCATCGTGACTGATCGAGCATATACATTAGCCAAGGGATAAAATAGCTATACACTTCATTCAGTTATTCACTGCAAGGTCGATGGCAGTGACGACGATGGCTAACACTAACAATAAGGTGGTAATCTTGGTTGTTTTCGTGACGGGCCTTGCGACGACGACAATGGTGTCGCCGGTCGCCGGGATCTCAGGGACTGCAACTTTCTACACGCCTCCTTACACACGTACGTACTCATATATCTGTACCCTACATGAATAGATAATGTTGCTGCGTGCATGCGTGCTTTGAGATGACACTGCCCCAGCAGATAAATGATGCTTTGCTTGGAATGGATATGCATTTGCACTTTTGCAGCGTCGGCGTGCTTCGGGACCGCGGCGGAGGGGACGGCCATCGCGGCGGCGAGCGAGGTTTTCTGGGACGGCGGCGCGGCCTGCGGCGACCGGTACGTGGTCACGTGCACCGGCGGCACCAACCAGGGCGTGGCGCACCCGTGCACCGGCAGCAGCGTCACCGTCAAGATCGTCGACCTCTGCCCGTCGGGGTGCCGGGGCACCATCGACCTCTCGCAGGAGGCCTTCGCCGTCATCGCCGACCCCGACGCCGGCAAGATCGACATCGAATATCGCAAGTACGTACGTCCGTCGTCGCGTGTGTATATGCTGCCGCGCAAGCATCTGCGTGCCGTCTGCTTCATTTCTTCAGCAAGTTCATAACTTGCATCTCCTTTTTGCCCATTGTCTGGTCCTAATCGATCTGTGCTTGATTTTGAACACTGCAGGGGGTCTAATATTATCCAGCAAGCTAGGTGACGGCTGATTACCAAGTGCTAAATACAGCATCTTCAGAAGTTAATTACTAGGGCTCGGAGCAAAATCTATATTGTACGTACGCTCCAATCAGTAGCACTAAAGAGTGGAAGCGTAAATGAAAAATTGAATTTTCATACAGTAGTGTATATAAAGTAGATACATGCCAGAGATCTGTGTTGACAACCAAATTTGACACATTTCATAGCCTGAGCTTTATAGTATACTTCGAAAACTAATCGTACCGCTTCTACGAAAGTGAAACAATTAATTATTGACGACTCCGTGGCGTCAACAATCTGTACCGGCTTGCTAGTATATATATATATCTGTATAAGCACTTCTCTATTTGTTAAGGTCTGCTGCTTTTCGCCATAATGCGGCACATGCATGGAATCCAAAAAAAAAACTTGTGTCATCGAACAAATTTCATTCAAATTTGGCAAGATTCCCAAAGTGTGTACGACAGAATAGTCGGCAACAATTCGAATCACGATTACCTTCAGGACCTCAGGGGCTGGTTCGGTTGCCTCAAAAAAGGCCCGTTCTAGGCCCATTTCGGGTGGATCTGAGCGGCCCCTGTTTTAAAACAGACCGTTCCTTCTTAAAATCACAGTTTAATTTGCCAAAAAAATAAACATGTTGAGAACTAACTTTTCACTTCCTTCACGGCTTATTTAATATTAATAATAAGGCTTAACATATTTTCTCATGAATCAGTCATCATCTGTGTAGTTAATTTTATAATTAGTCTATATTTAATACTTCAAACTAGTATCAAACATCCAATTGAGTATCTCCAAGAGTTTGCTAAAATTCATTTGGTAAATCTTGTGATTTGGCAACTCTATAAAATATATGGCAAGTGAAAAAATAGGCTCTCTCCAATATTTTGGCATAATTCACTTGCCAAACACAGATCAAACTTACATCAGGAACCCCGAGACAGAAATAAAATTATGTTTATAGTTTTCCACCTCTTGAAAACTTACATCGGGAACCCCGAAGCGTAAAACAAAATTGTTTTTTCATCCTTCCACCTCTTCTAATACGGGTCGGATGCGCGCGAGTTGAGCGAGCGCGCATATATGCTTGGCGTGCAAAGGCTCTTTTCCCAACTTGGGATAAATGGCAACTTGAGTTGGGGAACTGTTGGAGAAGGTTTTTTCTATTTTTGCCAAAAAACTAAGAATGACAACCTAAGATGGGAAACTATTGGAGATGCTCCACTAAGTGTAGTCCTAAGAACCAAACACTCTTTGAATGGAGCTAAAGGGCATGGGCATCAAGATGTGTCAATAGGTACCCAATCTCGATTCCCCGCGGGGGCATTTCCCTATTAGAGGATGGGGATGGGACCAAATTAAGCCCCATGGGAAGCTTAACGGAGACAAAACTTTATCCATCGGGTCTGGCGGGTTCAGTGATAGGAGAGCACTCCTCATAGTTGTTCCCCATGAAGCACCATTTACCTAAAACAATTCTATTCGTCCATCTTTCTAGGTAATATCATTGGTCCATCCATTCACTCCAAACCCTAACAATTTCTTCCTTCAGACTAACCCCCAAGCACCTGCAATCCCCCCTCTCACTATCCCACACGTGCCACCGCCCGTCCGTCCATCTCGGTCTTGCTCTCACTCTCGCAAGTCACAACTACTACCCACCTCTCCCTATCTCACCGGTGTCGCTCGCCGCCTCCCTGTCTTGTCAACTCCATACTACGCGCGGGTGTTGCACTCCTGCAATCTTGTTGCTCGTCGGATGTAGCACTACTACATAAAAGATTTTGCAAGGCACTTCAAAATTGCCCTTGGAGCGCGGTTATCATAATTTAACCGAGGCTGTCACGTAACGATAACCGCCTCGGTTAACATGTATTAACCGAGACGGTTATCATAATTTGACCGCCTCGATTAATATGTTAACCGAGGCGGTTTCCCAACCGCCTCGGTTAAGGCCACGATTAATCGTGACCTTATGTTCGAGGCGGTTAGGAAAACCGCCTCGGTTAACTAAAAAAAACCGCCTCAGTTAAGTTTTCTGTAGTAGTGTAGGAGAGGAGATGAGTCGGCTAGCTATGTCGTCCAGTCGCTCGTCTCCAACTGCTAACCACTGGGAGGCCGGACTGCTGGAGCCCGGAGCATCCCAGGTTGCGCCGCCACACGAGGACCAGGGGTGGAACCGGCTACACAGTCATGCTCGTTGCACATCCGGACCCCGCAGCAACCAGGGCTTCACCCTCCCCTCCTCTGAGCTCAGTCGACGATGGTGATGGGGATCCTTGTGGGGATTAATTCCCCGAGCAGGGACAGGGATGGATAAGAAGTGCTCCCTGCCAGCCTTCATGGGACGGCGATGAGGGAACTTTGCATCCACTGAGACATGGATGGGCGAGTACCGACGGGGAATTCCCGTCGCGAGCCCCAACAACTGGATGCGTGGAAGGTGAAGCATACTTGCATGCATGCATACAGTGGCACTTTAGTCCGAATCAGTCACAAAATGGTGAAACAACTTCCTTTTTGCTACTTCGCTTCTCGATCACCTTACAGTGATATCTTTTAGGAAACGAAAGAGAGTAATATCTCACTAAAAGAGTAAATTGCACCCATATACAACAATTTGGAAGGTGGTGCAAATTGATCCAATAACTTATAGAATATTCAGTTAGTATATCAACTTGGTAAGTGTGTGCATATTAGTCCAATAACTTATAAATTGTCCAATTTAGTGCATCTATAGTCCAACGTTAGAATGTCTACGAAACATTATGATTTGACATAATAACAAACAATGTCTATAAAATATTAGAAGCCTAATTTAGAGGATCTCCAAAAGACTTGACTTGCCTATATATTCTAGCTTCCAAAAACGACGAAATAGATTACTTGGTATTTTAGAATTTCAAATAGCAATAATGTTGGAAACTTGGAATGTATTTTCTCTTCCCAAAAACTCCAATATTACACTAGATACGGCGAGTCTCTTATGCATATTCATATGTTGTATGCATAAAAGCAATATTTTCTTTAATTTGAACTATAGTTACAATTCTAACCGGTATTTATGTTCTAATAAGTTAAAGACGTCAATTGATTCATAAGGGTATGTTCACACCATACATTAATGTTTAGTTATGAGTGGAATATTCTCTCAAAAAATTATTTTTAAGCTATTTTGGCTTTTACTAGTCTTTTAAATTAATTACATAGTGGAAAAATGAAAAAACTGAAAAAAAATTAAGTGTAAAAAATACAAGCAAATATTGCAAAATCAATTTGAAAAAGATTGCAGAACCTGAAATTTATTTTATTAATGGTATTAGGGAAAAATTCTAAGACATATAATACAAACCAAATATATCGTATTTGTAACGTTTGGACCGTAGATGCACCAATTTGCTAAGTTGTTGCACTAAATCGAGCAATTTACAAGTGTTTGTACCAATTTACACCAACATGACAAGTTGTTGTACTAATAAGTTGTTAGACTAATTTGTAGCCAACAACCAAGTTATTATATCGTACATGCAATTTACTCAAAAAATAATGAGCTAACTGTGTAAAGGCCCTGGTGCCACTGCCACGAAATGCTCGGTTGTGCTCATTTGGCGGCAGTTGCAAGCATGTAGTGGCTGACTGGCTGTTGCCGTCAAACTAGTGCAACCATTGCAGGGATCAATTCCTACGCTCGCTGTCACGCTGTCCCATAGGCAGTCGGCCGCCCTGTTCCACCATCCACTTGAAGATCGATACTCCTATAGCTAGCCTAGCAGGTGCAGGCACCAATGCAAAGACTACACATTCAATTAAACTTTAGTTATCTAAAAAAATTCTTAGCTAAACTTTAGCTAGAGTGTTTGAATCCTCTAACTAATAGAGTCAGCAATCAAATTTGGTTGAGGTTGAAATAGCTAAACTGTAGCTGGTGTTTTAGCCGCCTCGTTAAAATCCCTAACAGGTAAAATTAGCCAACTATCCAAATAGACCTCTCTCTCTCTCTCTCTCTCTCTCTCTCTCTTGCGACTCACGGACTTCATTCATCAAATGCAACCGCGATTACAGTTTGCAATCACTGGGTTAACAATGCTTGCTGGGCATTCACGCCACAACCCAAATTGAGCATCACCTGTGGCATGCTTAGCTAGCCAATGTGCTACACTATTACAATTTCTACTAATGAAAGTAAATTTGATGTCTTGGAGTCCCGCACACAAATCCCGAGTTTCCTTCAGAACCGTTGCCATGCTTGATCGCTAATTGACACCCGCGCTCCACAAGCGTACCAATTTCTGACAGTCGGTCTGCAACTAGAGTTTCGAGACACCAGCTCGTTGTGCCAAAGACGATCCATCTCGAGTCTCGACAGGCAAAGGCCTCCATGGTTAGAGCATCCAAGCCATTGTCATATCACCGAGCCTCTCGATCTCCTCTCTGAAAAACTCTAGCTTCATTACGTAGCACAGCTCTCGTCGCCCCTTTCCTCTGATCTTCATAGAACGCTCCATCTGCTGGTGGCCTAGCCCAATGCGGCACATCCCTTCGCCGCTGCTCCTTTTGCACTTGTGTTTTTGAGAGCTGCCAGAGATCAAAGGCTGTGTCCACTGACCACTTGACCGCCGCCAAGACCGGCAGCTTGTGCTCACCGTGTCTTCTTTTCTGTTTCGTTGCATCCAGAGTGAGTACATACCAATAATGATCGTAGCCTGATCTTTTTCAGGACACACACTTGCCCAAGTCTCAGGGCGCAGGTCCGGGATCCTAATCCCGGCCTATGAGCTCCTTGATACGTTCCCAGAAGACAGAAGAGCCGGGCCACTGTGCATGACAGCAGAATATGTCTAATTGACTCTTGATCGGCTCCACAGGTTTCACAGTTCGCAATAGGCTCCAGGTGTCTACGCTACGGTGTAGTATCTGACGGGCCGAGAGCCGATGAGTAAGCCAATTGATCTCGCTGATCCCACATTGCTCATCTTGGAATATATCTTTTAATTATCCGTATCTCACATCCTTTTTATTCTCAAGCTGATGAATATATCAGATCGATTTGAAAAGGACAGCGTCCGAGGATACAATTACCACTACTTTTAGATGGTAGCAACAGGTAGCTAGTAGCTAGCATCCGACATAAACAACCATCTGTTTGCGTCAATACAGCCGAGAGGGAAAGACGCATCCAGCCTTGAATCGCGTGTAAACTTTAGCCCGAGTTCATGCTAAATACTAGTACATCGCTAATCAATAATATTACACACACTTGACTTAATTTAGTTGATGCCAGGTCGATAATCCTTCTGCCGGCCGGCCGGCCGGCCGCGCGCGCATATGTATATGTAGCCCGAAGCGGCGGCCGGCCGTCAGTGACGACTGCACGCACGTAAGGCGCGCGCTGTCGCGGAGAGAAGCCAGCAATGCAAGCCGGCACACAAGGTAGTGTATGTGTAGCTAGCTAGTAGAGATCGATCAGCTGGTCGTTTGGAACTTCGAAGGTATATGTGTGTGTGTGTGTGTGTGTGTGTGCCTCCTCGTCACCGCGCGCGTCAGCATGCTCACACACGTCCTTGTAATAATCTTCTGACGCTTATTGCCTACAAAAGCGTCTTTGCTCCGTGCTATAGTTTCATTATTATCCGTGCTATATATAGAAGCCACATTCTGAGATTCCCAGCACACGACGGTCGATCGATGGCTAATAATAAGGTCCTGGTTGCTTTTTTGGCCGTCGTGGCCGGCCTTGCGACGACGACAATGGTGTCGCCGGTCGCCGGGATCTCAGGGACTGCAACTTTCTACACGCCTCCTTACACACGTACGTATAGTATATATATACTTCTATGTGTATAATAATGTACAGGCCTATTGGTGTCACAGCTTCGCATTTTATGAACGGAATGTTATTACGTTGCTGCGTGCTTCGATATGTATGCGATGCAACGCAATGCAGCCGCGGCGTGCTTCGGTGACGCGGCGGAGGGGACGGCCATCGCGGCGGCGAGCGACGTCTTCTGGAACGACGGCGCGGCCTGCGGCGACCGGTACGTGGTCAGGTGCACCGGCGGCACCAACCAGGGCACGCCGCACCCGTGCACCGGCCGGAGCGTCACCGTCAAGATCGTCGACCTCTGCCCGGCGGGGTGCCGCGCCACCATCGACCTCTCGCAGGAGGCCTTCGCCGTCATCGCCGACCCCGACGCCGGCAAGATCCACATCGAATATACCAAGTACGTACGTACGTCCGTCGAGCAAGCATCTGCGTCTGCTTCACTTTCTTCAGCAAGTTCATAACTTACATATCCATTGCTCGTCGGCCGGCCAGTTTTAATTTGTGTTTAATTGTTAATTTTGAACACTGCAGGGTCTAATACTATTCAGCAAAAAGCTAGGTGACGGCTGATGAACATGGTATACCAAAGGCTAAAAATACTGCGTCTTCAGAAGTTACCAGGGCTCGGAACAAATTTATTTTGTTGGCTCCAACTCCAAAGTCCAATCTCAGCACAATAAAGAATAATGTTAGTACTCTGTTAAGGTCTGCTGGTTTTCGTCACAATGCGGCACATGCATGTAATCCAAAAAATAGTAAATTTAATTTGTCATATGCTTTTATAATATGACAAGATTCCCAAGTGTCTACGATTGAATAGTCAACAACAATTCACGAATCACGGTGACCTTTTAGGACCTCAGCTAGGTTGCAAAGACATGTACATACCCTAGTTATTTGAACCGAACCGAACCGGCGGTCCGACCGGTAAAAGACCGAACCGAAGCCTCTACCGGTCCGGTTCACTTAAAAGACCATCATGCAATCGAACCGCTATAAACTAGTTGAACCGGCTGGTTTTTGTTGAACCAGTGAACCGACCGGGTTCTATTTGAACCAGGTGGTTTTTTAGATGTTCAAAAAATACACTTTGCCTACTTAGGAGAACCTTATCTAATCAAGTGTATTATTAGAATTTCTATGATAAATACATTTTATATGAACTTTATGGCTCTACTATTAAATTATATTGTTTCATCTGTCAATTGCCAAATTATATATCATGTATATATACTATTTTGATGTCAATTATTAATTATATCATATATATATATATATATATATATATATATATATATATATATATATATATATATATATATATATATATATATATATATATATATATATATATACCGGTTCAATGTTTTTTGTGGCCGGTTTGATTTAACGGTTCAATTGTAATTGAACCAGCGGTTCAACTGGTTCTAAACGGTTGGATCAATGAACCATTGAACCGACAACCTCGCCGGTTCGATCTTCGGTCCGGTCCTAATAACTTGGGTACATACCCTGTATGTGGCTATCTGAGTGCTTGACGCGTTTAGTTTATGGCTTCACTGCACTCATACTAATAATTTGAACCAATATGATTTTCACGATTTTATTATAATTATTCTTTTATCGCTAGATGAGGTGCATTTAGAGACATAAGTGCACGTAAGGTCCAAACAATCACTCATAGTGACTTTGTCAATCTTTAAAAAAAATACTAATAAGACAAGCTGACTAGTTTATTGTGAGAGAAAAAGACTAAGACAAGCAAACAGGACAAAGTAGGTAGTTCTCAATTCCTCATAAGTGTACTTAGGGTAGACGTGTGTGTTTAAGGTAAAATTTGTTGAAGGACATCCTTCAGGTAATGTTAGTTTTTGTTACAAGACACTTTTCAATTGTGCCAACAGGCTCCTAGGCACTATGTCTATTAGAACAATATTTTCATGGAGTGAAGGGGAGGGAGAAGAAGTTAAGTCACCATTATTCCCTTATTATAACCTTTAATTAATAGTTACTGAAAAATTTAAATTAATTGTTGACACTATAAATTATTTCAATTAAAAAATATGTCAAATAAGAACTTATAGATTTCACTGGGGCCTCTAATTTTAATGTAAAAATCTTCTTCATCCAACTTTATATAGGCAATTATGAAACTTTTAGGTAACTGAGTTGTGGTATCTACTTAGGGAGTGTATTTAAGGAAGACAGTATTAAATAATGTTTTAGCGTTTGTCCGCAAATATGAATATTGAAGAATTAGTGTGAAATAAAGGTCAGTATTAGGCCAGTCTCAATGGAGTTTTATGGGATGGGAAGTTTCATGCACATTAAATGAGCTGCCACATCAGCGGATGTGAAGTTTTTGCATGAAACGAGTAGGAGAGAGAAGAGGAAAGTTTCATCCCCACGACACGAGTAAGCGGCGTTTCCAACGTCTGGGAAACCGAACGAAACTCGCATTGAGACACTTCAATCGTTTCACGCTGGTCGCAGGAGAGCAAGCCGGCGGCCAACGAGACCTCCGCCGCCACGAAGCGTGGCCCCCGCCCCAGCTCCGGCCGCATCGCAGTGTGGCAGTCCGAGAGGAAGCCGGGCGCCGACGAGTTTGAGTACCCCCACCGCCGCCCGGGCCGGGCGCCGAGGGGCGCGGCGCCGCCGCCGGGTCGCGAGCGGCCGCTTGCTGCGGGGCGGCTCCGCTGGGCGCCGGGGTGTGGGCGCTGCTCGCTGGCGCCGGGGCGCGCGTGCCGGCCCGCGAAGCGCGCCCAGGCCACCGTTGAGGGCGCATGCGCCGCTGGGGCAGCGAAGCCCACCCGCCGTGGGCACGTTCATGGCGCGTATCGGCCGCCAGGGCAGCGAAGCTCTGCCCGCCGTGGGCATCGGGGCGCGCGCCGGCCGCCGTGGCTGCGAGCTCCGCCCCGCGGTGTGGGCTCCATCGGGCACGCCGTGTGGGTGCGGTTCTGGGCGAAAGAAAGGAAAGTGGGGAGACCGGTGGGACCCACACAAAAGGTGAAATTGTCCCATGAAACTATGCACTGAGAGTTGGTATCTATTTCATGTGTTTGTTTCATGTCTTGGAAACCGGGAGATGAAATTTTGTATTGAGACTGACCTTAACTATGATATGAGCGTACTAGTATTTTTAAAAAGTAGTGTCCACATATGTTAGTGTACAATAAATGTTGAGTACAATAAAAGTAGTGTCCTCTCCTCCTGCCCCTTCACTAGTGAGCTCCGGGCACGGTTGCTGACAGAGCCGGTGTGCCGCACCTCTCACCAAACCAATCCTCCACGCTGATCAATTGGTGGTTGCAGACGCGCGAGGCTTTTCACAGTGACCTCCGCCGAGGATTCTTCTCGGTGGTGCTCTCCCTGTCTTGGATCATCTGGAAGGAGCGCAACGCGCGTCTTCGACAAAGTCGAGCGAGCAACATCGCAAGTCCTACAGCTGCTTGCGAGCGAGATGGACGCCTGCATCGAGGCAGGGTACAGAGGGGTAGCCATGTTCTTCGCCGGAGCATAGATTACCAAGGAACCTGGTATCGCGCAATTAGTTATTCAGTTAGTACAACTTATCTGCTCCGCTGTTAGAGCCGGCGATGGTTGTCGTGTGTGACCGGCAAGGCACCATGGCATCTCGCCATGACTGCCGAGCCTTGTAATGGAAACATCCGTTTCTCAATGAAACACGTGCAGCGCATGTTTTTTTTAAAAAAAGAAATACCTGCATCCCCACGATTGACGTTTGTTCCTGATGCGTTGATCTCGGTCGATTTCTTTCTTGTTATTATCCTCCCCACGATTGACGCGTGGTTAGTTTTTCTGGAAGGACTGAACTGTACTTGGACTTCATCCTCAGATCCTCTCCCCACGATCTTCCTCTCCGGTAAGTATAAACCGTCGCCGGTCTCGCCGCCGCCATCTTCCACGTCCTCGGTGAGATCCGCGCCGCTGTCCAGAGGTAGGCGCCGCCTCCGGCCGTCGTCTTTTTTCGCGATCCGGTTTTGACTTTTAACCTCCGGCCGTCGTCTCATCGCTACATCTTTAAACCCTACTTATCGCAGTTCTTTAATACACATAGTATTTCTTTTTTCACATTTCCATGATCTGCGTAAGTAGGCACGACGATCGCCATGGCACGGCCGGCGATCGGCCGGGGCGAAACGGACGCCGTTCTCGAGCTTTGCCGCCGGAAAACCAAAACCGAGTACGACTGCGAGTACTTCTACCGCTACGATCTGGACGGCGAGGGCCGCCTGAAGCATCTCTTCTGGGCCGACACCGACTCCCTCATCGACGACATCAAGGGCTACGGCGACGTCGTCGTGTTCGACACCACGTGCCGGACGAACAGGCACGGCGTGCCGTTTGTCCCCTTCGTCGGGCTGAGCCACCACCGCACGCCCATCGTCCTCGGCTGCGGCGTCACCTCGGACCAGTCCCTCGACTCCCTGGTCTGGCTGCTGCGCGCCTTCAACCAGCGGAACCGCGGCGAGAACGGGCCGGCGTCCGTGATCACCGACGCCAGCGACGCGGTGGCCGGAGCCGTCAGGACGGTGCTCCCGAGGGCCACCAGCCACCGCTTCTGCTCGTGGCACGTGGAGCGGGGCATCGAGGAGCACCTCTCGTCGGCGGCGGCGCGGAACGAGTTCCGGGCCCTGATGTGCGACGACGCGTGCTCGCCGGCGGCGTTCGAGGACCGGTGGCACGGCTTCATGGCCAAGCACCGGACGGCGGCCAACCAGCGCTGGCTGGACGCCATGTACGGCAAGAGGGAGTTGTGGGCGGCCGCCTTCGTCCACGGCAAGTTCTTCCTCGGCATGGAGAGCGACCAGAGGACCGAGTGCCTAGCCACGGCGCTCCACACGGGGCTCCACGAGGGCATGTCGCTGACGGAGCTGTGGCGGCACGCCGACGCCTGCACCCACGCGCTGCGCGTGGACGTCGCCGCGCTCGACCGCCACGCCGCCATGTCCCGGCTGCCGCTCACCACCGAGCACCGGGGACTGGAGGATCGCGCGGCGCGCATGTTCACGCCGGCCAACTTCCGCCTCCTGCGCGAGGAGATCAGGATGCTGGGCGAATTCGACGTCGTCGCCGAGACGTCGCGTGGCCGCCACGCCGCGTCAGCCGGCGAGGCGCGCTACGCCGTGGGGTTCAAGCAGCGCCGGGGCGTGGTCTTCGACGTCGAGCGCTCCGGCGACGATGTCCTCAAGTGCAGCTGCCGGAAGATGGAGCGCGACGGGCTCCCCTGCCGGCACATCTTCTGCGTGATGCGCCACACCTCCATGTGGAAGATACCGGACGGCTGCGTGCTGAGAAGGATGAAGAGGCGACTCGATGCCAAGAACGAGAGGCTCGACGAGATGAACGACCTGGGGCATCTGGTGTTTGACCTGGCGTCGGAGGACGCCCAAGAGTTCAAGGAGATCATGAAGTTCTTCCAAACCTATCTTCAAGATAGGGGTCGGTTCTGTCCCATTTTAGTGGATGATGATGATGATGATGATGATGGCGCGGACGCGGAGAGTACCACGCCGGTGGAGAAGAAGATCAAATTGATGGACGACTGAGGTGAGGAGCGGCACGACAGATTTCCATGCAGGCTGAGTGCATTACAACTTACAGGCATGCATCTAGCTTTATTATTGGTAACTGAATCATAGTTTTCTTTTTTTTCATGGTGAGGAACATGTGCTGTGGCACTTTCAGTGGCAGTGGCACTTCCATGGGTTTTTTGTTCTTGACTCTGCGCAAGAAACCTTCTTAATGCAATGCCTCTGAGAATCTTCTTTCTTCAGGGATCGAATTTTAACTTGTGTGTGTCGTCGGTGCAATGTAATGGCAAAGTAAATTTTGCATTCAATTCATGATTTTATTCGATTCCTCTTCCTCTTAACGATAATTCATAATTTTGGTTTGTTCAAACCTAATGATGGACATATGCAGTTGCTGTCCCGCATCAGAATAATACTAATAATATTTAATCTAAATCTCAAAGAGTACGCCTAGGGCATCAAAGAAAGTAAGTATAGATAGAGATTATTGTCATCTCAATCTCAATAAAGCAGGATCATATCCCATTTATTCTTTAGAAATAACATTAGCTTGTATCAGCCGAACTTGGGGTGACAAAAAAAAAAAAAAACCCTCCTTTCTAATAAATTTTAAGCTGCTTTGACTTTTCTGGAAACAAGAGCTGAGAGAATGATCAAATGAAACCTGTTTTCACATCCAGATCAATTGAACCTCTATTATGTCTGTAGTTTTACTATGGAAAAGTTACCTAGCATTGACAATCAAGGAAAAATTCAAGTTTATAGAGACTCACGTATTCATCAGATGGCAAAGGACAAAATTAGTGACAGGTGAGTACCTTCTGATTGTTGGTTGTCGGACATATATTTAAGTAACATCACAGAATTAGAGTGATAGACACACCTAATCACTGAAGAAAGATGCAGCAGAAGTGAAAACAAAAAAGAACCAGGAGAAGGCTACGATGACTTGGTTTTTCTTCTTTTTCGGTGTTTGGGAGCTCTCTATGTGTCGAGGCCGTTGACCAGAGTAGGTGTCCGAGTTGCAGTCGATGTCGATCTGGCAGGGGCGCTGAATTAGTGGATAGAGCAGTACCTATGGGATCTGAGTCTGAACATTATATCAAACACCAACGTATGGTGATTTATATAAACAATCAGATTAGGAACCTAATGAATTGATTCGATGGAAATTGAATTTGAAGGCAAGTGTGGGAACCATGTAGAGTAGATTGAGGAGCAGTTTCAGATGCATGAGTGTTGAGTAGTTCTTAAGATTGTGGAGGAGAAATTGAATGTTGCCGGTTCGCCTCCTTGGCAACGTGAAGATAATGTGCGTCTGCACTAATCATGGATGCGGCTGTTTATCTATGTGCACACACCTGCCTTCCTCATGCGGTTCTATGTGCACACACCTCCAGGCAGCAGCCCCCAACACTGCGACTTCCTCCCTCCAGCTTCTATCGTGCACACATCCCGGCAACACCTGCACCCAGCAGCCCCTGCCAATGAGATCCTCATTTCAGCTTCCGACCCCCAACCTCCACTCAACTCAACAGCCCCTGCCAATGCATTGCATTACAACTAGGCTATCTTCAACAGGAGACACATTAGGATACCCAATCTCAAAATAGATCTCTAACACAATACCTATAACCTCTAATAGAATATCTATACAAAAGACTCATTTAGCTTAGGTGTCGGGAGAGGCATAACCCAATTATGAGTATCCTTTCTCCTGAAGACCTATTTGCAGAAAAAAAGATGTCTTTTAATTCTTGTTATTGGAGAAGACTAGAAATAGGTATTGAACTCTTTTTCTGTAGCACTACTTAAAAGACGAATTGGTCTTATATTTTGGATAGTGGTTGTTGGAGACAATCTTACAATGCTTAAGTCATACATCTAGCCTGTTTGGCTGCACTTCTCGTAGCCCTATAGCTGTGTCTGTTTACTATAGCATAAATATATTTTTATATAAGCTAGCAACCAAACATTAGTATCTCTTTTTTAACCTGGTGTAATCAACCGAACACAATCGTATGGCATACGCTCAGTCTGTCCTTGGGAGTACAGCTTGAGCAATGGCTTGCAGAGCATAGGCAAGTTCCGAGAGAACTGCCACGGGCGTTTTGACGCCCTCTTTCTATTGGTCTCCTGGCTGATTTGGAAGGAAAGGAACAACAGGGTCTTCGACAGATTCGCGACAATGCCTGCCTGGTTGTTGCCTCTGATACACAACGAAGGCAATCTCTGGGTGCAGGCCGGCTTCAGGAGATTAGCTCCACTACTAGCGTCGTGGTCGCACAACTTGCTTGTAATCAGCCTGTAGCTTTGGCAGTCAGTCTCCTTTTCTGCTTCTTTTCATTTCTTCCTTCCGGTTTCGTAAGCCATGACTTTACCCTCTTAATAAAATACGTACTCGTTGAGTGCGGTCGCGAAAAAAAAGAAGTCTGTCCTTGGGAGCCTGACTCTTAGATACGCCAGTTTCCACTCGTACGTGAACCAAACACCCCGAAGTCTTGATCCTGACACCGACCTTCGCCTGAAACTTGCTACCGGGAATGAAGTCAAGCTGAGTTAGGTGTCCCATCGGTGTCATCATCAAGAAAACAAATCACACCGTACGTGCAAGCTTCACGAGTTCGTACGTGGCCTTTCCTGGATATATTATTTTTCGTTTCCATCATCTGCGAATCCATGTCGTCGAAGTGCAAATCAACGTCATTGTTAATCGGTGGTGGCCTGTGCAAATCCACGTCACCATCACCTGCTCCGACCAAATCCAAGTCCCATTTGCCGCCCACAAGCTGAACGCTGTCGTCGTCGTCGTCGTCTCCCGCGGTGGAAGCGAGCGAGCGAGCGCGCGCGCTCACCAGCAACACCACCCCAAACAGCAAAGGTGCGTTTCGTGTCATCCAGCCATGGATCCGCGGAGCGGCTTCTGCCCGAGCACGAGGACGTTCCGCAGCCTGCGCCCACCGATCCCGCTCCCACCGGAGGACGACGCCGACGCCGCGCCGGTGTCATTCCCGTCCTTCGCCTGGTCCCGCCTCCCGTCCCCGCTCCCCGCGCACCCGGCCTTCGTCGACGCGTCCACCGGCGCCGCGCTCTCCTTCCCGGCGCTCCTCGCCCGCGTCCGCTCCCTCGCCGCCGCCCTGCGCGGCGCGGTGGGCGTCGCCAGGGGAGACGTCGCGCTCGTGCTCGCGCCGCCCAGCCTCGACGTCCCCGTGGTGTACCTCGCGGTGCTGTCCCTCGGCGCCGTCGTCTCGCCGCTCAGCCCCGTGTCCACGCCCGCCGACGTCGCCCGCGCGTTCGCCCTGTGCGACCCGGCCGTCGTCTTCGCCACCGGGGCGACCGTCGGCAGAGTCCCCGCCGCGTCAGGGAACAACAACAAGAAGAAGGTGTCCGTCGTTCTACTGGACTCGCCGCGGTTCCAGTCATTCCTCCACGGCCACGACGAACCGGGGGCCGAACCGGTCGCGGTGCGTCTCTCCGACGTGGCGGCGATCGGCTACTCGTCGGGCACGACGGGGCGAACGAAGGCGGTGGCGCAGTCGCACCGGCGCCTCATCGCGTCGGCGCTGCAGCACCGCCCGGCGCCGACGCCCGCCGGAGGCCCCGCGGTCACGGTCCTCGGCGTGCCCGCCTTCCACTCCTACGGCTTCAACATGCTCCTGCGCGGGGTGGCGATGGCCGAGACCACGGTCGTGGTCACCGCGGCCCGCGGCGGCGCGGCTGCCGTGCTGGACGCGGCGGCGAGGTGCAGGGCCACGCAGATGTTCGTCGCGCCGCCCGTCGTGGCGGCCATGGCGCGGGGAGGCGTTGGCCCGGAGGGGTTCCCTGATCTTGTTCGGATCGTCTGCGGCGGTGCGCCGCTGAGCACCGCCGCCGCGTTGGCGTTCCACGAAAGGTTTCCCGACATCGAGCTGTTTTTGGTACGTAAAGTACGCATCATCTCTGCCAACGCCATTAATTTGTGCCTAATTAATAATTAGTATAAATTAGAGGTCCGTGTCAGAAATCTCGTGGCCGGCCCTTTTGATTTCCAAGCTAGGTTATTTGTCGCCAGTGAACACGTTATACACGTGCTCACAGTGAATTTCCTGTGTGTCACAGCTTCACTTTTTTTCCCTTCTCTTGCAAAATATAGCCATAATACAATATATTACTCCTGTGCTGTATCTTTGATGGGTTTACGAACTACGTACAGGCACTAGGCTCAACTGAGGGTGGCGTCATATCAAACATGGTCTGTCGTGAGGAATGTCGTCGTATAAGATCAACAGGTCGGCTATGTAGCGGTGTTGAAGCCAAAGTTGTTGACATTACGAGTGGTGAACTCTCATCAACCAATGAGCAAGGCGAATTATGTATCAGAGGCCCAAGTGTCATGCTAGGTATTACTATATCACAAGATTCCACAATACATCATTTTCCAAGTCCAATCAAGAGTTAACAAGTAAATTAAAATACAACTAATTACAGACAAGGCACCCTAGCTATCTTTGTAAGATTGAAAACTCGATAAAACATTGAAGGAATACTCCCTCGTATAGAAAAAAAGAAAGTCATTTTGGACAAGATTTGGGCCAAACACTAGAAACATAAATTATAACTAACTTTTAAGTTGTCGAGTTTAAAAATATGAAAACCATGGGAATAGATTTATCTTGAAAAATACTCTTATAAAAGTATAAATGTATCACTTTGTGATGAGTGTTTTTACAAAAATACGAAGTCAAAGTTATACTTTGGAGACTGTGTGTGTCACTTTGTCTAAAAACGACATCTAAATCCTATACAGAGTATATAAATAATAATTGGATGTCGTATTTATCTAAGGATAAACTTATTTAATATCATTCATAAAAACATAAAAATAAAAATGTCTACCAACCCATGCTCCTACATGGGTTTGAATCCTATCTAAGTATGATGTTCATGTTTAGTACCCATGTTTTGTACCTACAATAGTAAAATCAAAATTACTTATCTATTCGTGTGCATGCTCTTGATATATGTCATTGAAGTTAGTTTCTTTATATATTATAGCAAAATATAAGTGAGTAATTTAGAAATACAAACACATACCTGATTTATTTAAACTTTTCTTTTCATAATAATGTATTAACTTTGGTGATGTAGATGTACATTTTTTGGGAGTATTTTAGTTTAATATTAATAATAATGGTAGTTTAGGGAATTTAGATGTTCATTTAAAGGGTTACTTAGATTATATATCTTAATAGTGGTAGAGTAATTTAGATTTTAGATGAAATGTAGCCATTACTTTATATTATGTTTTATAATGGCAAAGTTAGATAATTTATATCCAGATTTAGGAGCTTGTCATAATTGTGTGGAGGTGAATAATTTTAAGAAAATAAAATAGATCTAGAGGAAAATTTTTAAGAAAACGGAATAGATCCAATAGCTATTTTATCAATGGTGACTAAAGTCTACCGAACCGATAGGTAGATTTTTCTTATTTTTATGAGCATGTCTCGATTTATCTTTGTTCTAACATGTCTCATAAGTATAAATGTGAAGGTTTCATTGGAAGTCTCCAATTAATAATAGTAAGATACTAAAGTAATCATGTTCATACATTTCTTTAGTTATTTTGAATATAGTAATGTTTGTTTGGTCATCACATAACATTATTTAGTAGTTAAAATAGAAAATATCATTTAGTTTCAAATATAACTTTTTTGATACAATATCATATCCACTCAATGGTCCAATATAACGTAGTACACATAAACAAAAATCACAAAGGAAAATTTCAATAGAAAAAATAGTAGCATAGGAGAAAACTATTGTTGTTAGATTATTTGGCAATTAATGCACATCATAACAAACAATAACAATCATCAAGGTATTTAAATAATATAGTAAATAATATCAATCAAGAATTTTTTTTGTTACGAGTCTCAAAGTAATGATTGGTTGCCATCTTTTGCTCCATGATAATGTTAATTTTCCACCAATCATAGGATATGTTGGTGGTAATGAAACAAACAATCATGCATTTGACTCGATGGTCGGCTTAAAACTGGTGACCTATGCTATTTTGATGAAGATGGTTTCCTTTTACGTTGTTGATAGACTAAAGGATATAATTAAGTACAAGGCATACCCGGGTATTTGACTTGTTTCTCTTCTAGAAACTTATTACTTTCAACTTTGCTCTATTAACTTCATGCTTAACATGGAATCCTTTTATTTGACACATATAGGTTGCACCGGCAGAGTTGGAGGATGTTCTGCATTTGATCCCCGGGATTTTGGATGCTTTGCAGTTATCTCGTATGTTTTCTTGAAAATAAATAGGAAAAATATCTACATATTGTTTATTCCAATGAAACATTGTTTCAACAATGTCTAATTGAATTGCATTGCGTTGAATAGTATCCTGATAAGCATATAAAATTTTAGTATTTTGTTAAAAAGTAAACTACTAACACTAATGATTATGTTGGAAATAAGAAATATCAAATTAGAAAAATAATACATATATCAAAATAAAAAATATATGAGTATGAGTTAGAACAAGCCTATATTGTTATGATTGGAGGAAGTATAAACATAGAATGAGAGTTAGAACAAACCTATATTGTTATGATTGGAGGAAGTATACACATAGAACGAATTTCAAATGTTTGCTGGCCAAGAATCACAATTTGTTTCTTACCCAAAGTCTCATGTTTATGAGATATTGAGATTCAAGTCTATTCCATATTTTTTTTCATAGATACCCGGATGAAGAAGTAGGACAATTACCAATGGCATTTGTTGTAAGGCAAAATGGGAGCAATAATCTTACAGAAGACCAAATAATGGAATTCGTTGCCAAACAGGTACACACTACACCGGTGACCTAGCTACCAACACGTTCTACTTAATTTCTTGATTCACTTTGCATTGCACTAATTTTCAGCACTTACGTATAGTTTTTATATATGTACATATATGCTAATTAAATCAACTTTCATTAGGTTGCTCCTTACAAGAAGATACGTAAAGTTTGTTTTGTTGATTCAATACCACGGTTGCCATCGGGGAAAGTTACTAAGGCGTGAGCTGCATAAATACATGACGCTTACCGGTAGGTTGTAAAACATCATCCACCTCTCGGAATCTGCACGAGATGTATTGGAGGAAAAGGCCATATATATGATACAATATCAAAATGGATCTTTCCATCCCAAACAAATCATTGTCATCTGTAGTAGGGTTAGAGAACTCCTTCAGAGATGTGTGAAGTCAATAAATACTAGAAAGGCTCGCTGCGTTGCCGCTTAGGGCTTCTATTCCATCCTCGCAGTGTTGTAGTTTTTACAGATTTTGTTTTGTACGTAGAGTAGTAATAATTGTATGTAGGGTAGGTGTACTTTTTTTTAAGCGATGTAGGTAAGATAAATCCATCTTTTTTTTATTTTCGCGTAGTTGTCATGGTATGTGTTTTGAATAATTGTAGGTATTGAAACGGGAATATTTTTCTATATTTGTTATAGGGAAAGAAATGTTTAAAGTATTTTTAAGAGAGAGGAGCATCTCATAAGTAAATGGTATTTTTTTTGATGAAATGAATAGTTTTATTTTATATGTGGTATAGGTATGGTACGATTAAAATTTCATAGCAATTTAAATGAAGAAACTAACTCCATTGATTATTTTTTAGGAAGCTGTAGATAAATCTAGAACTATATTTATAGCAATAAAATTGAAATAAAGCATACGATGTTATGTGTTTAAGTGCTAGTTGTGTAGAGTTCAACAAACTTGGTTTGGTATTTTTCTGATTTTTATTTGATTTGTTATGATTTTTATAAAATTTCAGCCGGTTTATGTAAATAATAAATTCAGGGAAAAAGAAAAACAGAGTTGGGCCATATTCAGCCCAATGAAGCCCAAGTGGGGAGGGAATCCGGCCCAAAAAAAGGCCCAGCCATGGGAGGAGGCCTGGCTGGACCGCGGGTTGGTTTTGGAAAAACTTGAGGGCTTTTTTGAAAGAAAATCTGAGAGAGGGGATAGGACTGCGGGTTGATTCACCTAAAAATAGAGGGTCTTTTTGTAAAATGATCGAGAGAAGTCCGATCTAGGCCGTCCGACCGCCCGATCGGACGGCCGGGAACGGCCCGCGACGTGGCCACTCTGGCCGGGCCTCTTTTGGTGCAAAGATCGTAAGGTAAAGATGCTCTGGATCGATTTCAATCTTAACAACGCCTGACGCCCTTGTACTATATAGGCTACAAGGATATGCATGCACCTTGCATTGACCATTTTGTCTACCCTTTGGACTAGGTTTTAAAATTGTTTCGTAGGACCTCTCTTCCGGGGCTCATTGTGGCTCCTCTAATAAAATGGCTCATGTTCCTTGTTTTCTCACTGACAAATAGCTCCTACGAATCCGTTTGGTAGGACTCATCCATTGAAGTAGGAGCTAGAACCGAAGAGTAGCCTGACCACACGGTATTCAGCTATCCTTCGGGCTCGGGGGGTCCAGTTCAAATAGTTGTTGCCTCGGGGGACGGTGTTGTCTTGTAATAATCTTTGCTTGTTGTCCTATGTTCCTGAACGCTTTTTTTTTTTTTTTTGAAACCTATGTTCCTGAACACTTTAATTTGGCTACAGCTTTGCTTGCTCGGGGCATCGAATCGTGGAGCCATTAGAATGAGAAAGATATATTGTTTGACGAGTGAGTGATATTACACTGCTACAAAAAAAGCATCACCATTGGGTTTCGTGCTTTGGTAGTGAAGGTGAACGATGATACTTATCTTCATCACTGCTACTCCCTCCATTCCAAATTAAATCTCAAAGCATCTCAACTTTATGGCGAAAAAAATTACATGATAGAGGATAGACCATTAGTTCTATCCTTGAAGACAAGGACAAAGGTGAGGAGCTTTTATACTCGGAGTAGCTGCGCACGGGCCAATTTGTTTGCTTAATCCAACGACGCAAACTCTAACTCAAAATCCTCCTATTCCAGTTTCCATGCCTGTCAGTGCCAGATATGAAAAACGTCACTGGCGTAATTCATATTCTGTCCTTACTGCCTGCGGCGCGCGAGAAGTGATTTTACCTCAAATGCAGCAGGGACTGTGTGCCTTGCAGTCTGCATGGCGGTGGCGTGCATGTGGTTTGCCACATGCAGAGTGAACTGTCACAAGCATTTCGAGGCGGACGCAGCAGGTCCCAGGCAAGCCCATGCCCATGCATTAACGAAGGCGCCCTTGAGTGCACCCAACTCTACCTGACCCGTCTCTAAAACCGGAGCCGCGCCGCTCATCCGATCCCGAGAACGTACACATCGATCTCCCCACGGCCACCGACCGGTCATCATCATCTCCACTACCATCACATCATCATGGCCCTGCTGCTGCCGCGTCGTTCCCTGCTGCTTCTGCTGGCCCTCGCGGTGCACGCCGCCGCGGCCTCCGCCGCGCTGCAACTCCACTTCTACGCGCGGTCGTGCCCCCGCGCCGAGGCCATCGTCCGCCACGCCGTCCGCCGCAGCGCCGCGCTCGACCGCTCCGTGCTCCCCGCCCTCATCCGCCTCCACTTCCACGACTGCTTCGTCAGGGTACGTACGTCTGTCGTTGCACTGCTACCTGCACGTCCACAGTCCACACATTCTCGTCGCCTAGCTCGATCTGATTCTGATGGCCTTGTGAAATCACCACCTACCAGGGATGCGACGGCTCCGTGCTCATCGACAGCACGCCGGGCCACCCGCCGGCGGAGAAGGACGCGCCACCGAACCAGACGCTGCGGATGCTGGACGTGATCGACGACGCCAAGGCGGCTGTCGAGAGATCCTGCCCGGGCGTCGTGTCGTGCGCCGACATCGTGGCGCTGGCGGCGCGTGACGCGGCGGCGATGGCGGGGAAGGTGCGGTACGAGCTTCCCACGGGGCGGAGGGACGGCACCGTCTCCACCGCCGCCGAGGTGAACCTGCCCAGCCCCTCCCGCGTCGTTCGCCGACGCGCTGTCGGCGTTCCGCTCCATCGGCCTCGGCGCGCTCGACCTCGTCACCCTGCTCGGCTCCCACACCATGGGGTTCTGCCACTGCGGCCTCATCACGGCCAGGCTCTACGGCTACAATAACCGCACCCGCGACGCCGCCGACCCGGCCATGGACCCCGGCCTGCTCGCCGTGCTCCGGCGCCGGTGCCCGCCGCGGAACGAGTCGCGCGACGCCGTCGTGCCCATGAACTTCGTCGCGCCGCTCGGCCCGTTCGGCCTCGACAACGCGTTTTACCCGAGCGTGCTCGCCGGGAGAGCTGTGCTGCAGGTCGACCAGGAGCTCGTGACCTCGGCCGTCGCCCGCAGGATAGCGGCCATGTTCGCCACGCGGCCGGGGAACTTCCGGAGGCAGTTCGCGAGGTCCATGGTGAAGCTCGGCGGCGTCAACGTTCTCACGGGGAGGGAAGGGGAGGTCAGGCTCAACTGCCGAAGGTTTAACAGCTGATGACGATGGCCTTGTGGAGTCACAATTGCAATGCAATGCAATGGCCGAGCCTCAGAAATTCTCAGTGTCACTGCAAGAGTAGATAGTATAGCCAAATGTTTCTCGTTGTTTTTTAATTTTGTTCATACATAGCCATATACGTATAGTACAAATACAAATGCTACAGTCCTGAGAGCAGCAGAGTGTTCCTCTGCTTATGATGAACAATAAACTGCAGAGTTAAACCGTGACGAAGAATAATCATGATTTTTTTTGGGATTTTTACTTGTGAGATGAGACATGAGGTAATTATCGACAAACGTTTTTTGTTCTTTTTTTAATAATGTATAAAATGAATAATAAAGCAGAATGGATAGGAACTTCTAAATTTTGTTTTTCCTACTCTACGGGAAGTGATATATCTCTAATTTTCAAAATGTGAACAATAAGAATATTTGCTTTAACTTTTCAATGTAATTTTTGCATTTGAAAAATTATTTTTGACACAGTAATGAATGTCAGAATGATAAAGCAAGATAATTCTAAACTGATCCAAATCATCGCATGGGTAATGGGCTTACTGGGCCACGTCTTGATCGAAGGATCGGAGCCCTTTAAGCCTAATATCCTTTTCTTTTTTGTTTTTGCTTTCTTTTCTTTTCCATTTCCCCAAGACATACAGAAGGAAAATTTCCATGAACACACAGATGGCATTAATTCTTTTCATATCTGCTAACAGATGGAGAACTAGGGATTTAGGCTCACAATGGCTTCCTCTACCCAATTATAAGGATAAATAAACATGCGAGAACCAAGTAATAAGGATAAATACAAAATGAGAACCAATAGATTGAATGGTTAAGGGGTCATCACCCATATCAACTTAGGATCAAATCCTATGTTTGACACACATATAACATACTGTAGACAATGTCTGCATCGTCCGACAATCCAAGCTGGACTGTTTTGGATCTACACTAAAGAGTTTAAACAAGTTTAGTGTGTCCTTAGGAGGTAGGTTATCATGGCCTAATCCGGGAAAGTTTTCAGACCTGCCGCGCATTTTAATCTCTTTATTGGAACAGGACTAAAAATCAGGAAAAAAACAAAATAGTAATATGTTAAGTACAAAGGGGCAATGAGTACATCCGGAAATAATTATATAGAAGTTTTTTTTTTCCTCCAATATGTATACATGTAGCAGCACTCAGAGTAATGTGTTCCGGCCATGTATGAATTGTCCCCTTTCTTGAAGGTTTTCTTTTCCAAGTAATTCATATATATATATCCAAGACATCATCTAGTTTTCAAAGAAGTCGGGGGCACATCCAATTAACACTCTGTTTGGCGGCTTCAGCAATAGCTTCATAATCTGTTGTGAGTTTTTTTATCAATAGATCTTTTGACAACTTCACTCATAAACCTTCTTAAATCGTGCGAGAACAACTGTTCGACTGTGTGGGAGCATGTTTTAAGGAAATCAACATACAGAGTTGTTATTTTGCCAACAGTTCACCAAAACAGCTTACTAGTAGCTGAAATAAAAAAAAAACTAATTCAATGATGAGGTTGAGTTGTGCCAAATAGGGCCTAACAACAGTTCATACCAATTTGAAAGAAGTTATTAGTGCTGTAAATTGTAATTGACTCAGCAATCAGTTACTTTTTGAAATAGGGCAGTTTTCTTTTTTTTTCTGCACACCAAAGAGTAGTGCTGCAAACAGCTGCAAGTATAAACAGACTTCATTATGAGCAATTTGTACAAACACACTAGTTTAGAGTCTAAACTTTAGACCTTCGAAGCATACTAGTATACAGCAAACACCTTTTCTAAAGAGAGTACAGCAGTATAAAGTATATCAACTCAAAAAAAAAAAAAGACCACTGTTTCTTGTGCAAAAACAAAAGCTACCATGGTCGCTTGTTATTTTGCCAACTGAGGGAAAGCTGGATAAAAGTGAAAAAGAAAAAGGCGCCTTTTAAACAGCAAAAACAACCGCGCGTGAATGCATGCTGCTCAGCCTTTCTTACGGGAGCGGAGAGCTTATCCACTCCACCAATCACTCGGCATTGTCTGAAAAGAAGGGCGCACTTTAACGAGTGGATCCTTGGCTCTGTTCCTCATATCCTGCTGCACTACACTCAAGTCAGCCAGCATATTCCACTCCCTGTTTGCTCCAACTTTTTAGGGTTTCTTCTACTACAGTTGTTGTTCATGGAAGAGATATAATAGTATAGTGCACTTTTGTCTTCGCTTGTTTCCAGATGATCCTCTATATAAACTTGCTATTTCTGAGTCAAAACAGTCCAGATCCAGACCTTGTTAACTGCTTCCGGTTTTCTAGGGTTGCCCACTTCCACACACGACGCACGCATCGTCATCGCCGGCCTGAAACCGCTAACAAGCAAGAAGCAACAGAACAACTATGAACAAAGTATTACTAGAACAAACGGTGTCCGTCACCGTACGTAAAGAGCAAGTTATGTTTTGTGTTGATTGATTTCGTTCACTATGCGCGTGCATGAACCCACGCGTAAATTAATCCACTGTACGCACGTCAACGGTGGATTATTAATTCCCTAGCTAAGTCACAACTTGCCATCGCTTATTTAATTTTCAGGCACCAACGCTGAGAAAAATAGGTAGAGTGTCTTTTCTGAGCAATAGCAAACGTATCCAGCATTCCAGTGCAAAGAAAGAAAGAAAAAGGATAACAAACATTCATGGTAAATGGAGACGACGTCGATGCTCCCCATACATATCTAGTTATTTTCCCCATGTCTGGAAGATTTAAGCGCTATAAATTGTTAAACTTTATATGATTGTTCATACATAATTTGATCATGCATCCTGTTTTGAAATCATAGATATTAATATTTTTCCATACAAATTTGATCAACATCAAGATGTTTTTGACTCATACTACACTCAAATTATATTACTTTTTCTTAGCCAGTGGGGGAGTGTATTAGAAATTACATATAGTTTCCCTTCTGCTCCTAGATTTGTGGTGTGTGTTTTTTTTTTAAAAAAAAATGTGCCTCGAACATTTCGGGATGGGAGGTGTGATTTGGGAACGTGGGATGCGATTTTAGTGGACGCTGAGATTTATTGACTTTCAATATGAAGGATAGATTCATGTACATGGTATAGTCAAATTAAGCCATTTATTTTCCCTTCGGCCTGAAGCGATCACTAGCGGCTAGGCATGCAGTTAATCTACAGAACCTGAGAATGGAATTATATATGATCAGTTAAAAGCTCAGTGAGATCTGCTAGCCCCTTCTTTTCTTCTAGAAATAAAGTAGTGAAGGGATAGATTACACAATATAACTGACCCCCGATGAGTACTAGTGCTACTAGTTGCTTGTTTCTGCTGGAGAAAGAAAGTCAAACCCAACATCCCCTAGCTGGTGCATAATTTGTTGTTTTATTTTTTTCTTCGATCTAGTGAACACTTGGGGGGGGGGGGGGTGCATTATTATAGGATGGTTATTACTTTAAAACTTTAGTTGTTATCTAGTGAACAGCAGTAAAAACTTGGTCAAAGAATGCCCTAAACAATGCCGCAGGCAAGCTGCCCCAGATAAGATCAGGGCAGCAATGAGATCTCCAATTATAGAGCTCCAGCAAAGCAAATCCCCCTCCGACCACGTGATCGGCACTTGGGGGGGCCTAGAGAGTTGAGAAGCCCGATCCCGTCACCATAATTCTAAACACTGCTGATCTCTGACAACCTGATCTGCTCTTTAGTTTAACCTGTAGTCTAGTATACAGTGCCGACCCTAGCTAATCAACAACTACTACTCCTTGCATTGTCAGGAACATCTCCCGTGCAATGTTTGTTCCCAAGTAGTAGTAGTAGTAATAGTAAATCATTGGTAAATGACACCTGTAAAACTATGACACCTGTAAAACTCTGTGTGCTCAGTGAAACGTACTACCGTGTACCGCCCTTATCGGATACCCATCTGATCTGCTGACAACCATCGCATTCACATGACGAGGATTGCGTTCAGAGGCGCAGGCGGCAAGACATGGCAGCACGACAATAATAAGCTCGAGCTTTCTTCCTATACTGCCTATATTCTTTCGTTTACAGCAGGGGAAATACAAATATATATACTCCCTCCATATAAAAAAAATTATTTTAGAAAAGATTTAGATCAAGAAACATAAATAAAAAATAACTTATAAATTATTAAATTTAGAAATATGAAAACCATATAGATAGATTTGTCTTAAAAAATATTTTCATACAAGTATATATATCACTTTGTCATGAATATTTTTATAAAAATATAAAGTCAAAGTTATATCGTAAAGACTGTGTTGTAGTCCTAAACGATTTCTATTTCCAATGTGGAGGGGGTATGTTAGCAGTGGTAAAAGATGATGCAAGACTCATCCCGTCCATGGTACCTATACGTATACGTACACGGTACAGCCACCCTAGGTTAGCTAGGAAGAAGCCGGAAATCCATGGCCAATCACATGGCATCATGCAGCCATGACAGCCGGGAGAAACGACGCTGGCAGCGCTGCCCGAGATCTCGCTGACCGATGTGCAAGGGAAGCATGGCATTGGCAATGGCAATGGCATCCACCCACACTCCACTCCAGTGATCCACTTCCACTCCCACGCATCGGCCGGCATCACTTTCTCTTCTACTCCTCCTCCTATATAATACTCCTCCTATCCCGCGGACACCGGCCGCCCGATCAGCACTCACTGCCCTGCCGCCGACCTGCTCTGCTCTGCTCATGTGCGCAGCGCGAGGCTCGAGCCACCAAACCAGGGACGCAAATTAGGCGCAAAGCTAAGCAACCGGCCGCCCGGCCGATTTCTCTCTCACTCCAAGTCCAAGCCTTTTGCTAGTAGGCAGCGGCGGCGGCGGCGGCGGCCTGCGCTACACTCTTGCCATGGCAGCGCGACCGCTTCTTCCCCCGCTGACCCTCCTCCTCCTGCTACTGCTGGCTGCTTCGTCAGCCGCCCATGCCTCCGGCGGCTATGGCGGCGACGCTGCTGCTACTAAGCTCAGGGTCGGGTTCTACAAGGACTCGTGCCCGGACGCCGAGGCCATCGTCCGCAGGGTCGTCACCAGGGCCGTCCGCGAGGATCCCACGGCCAATGCGCCGCTGCTCAGGCTCCACTTCCACGATTGCTTCGTCAGGGTACGCTTCTTCGTCCATTGCTGTCAGTCTTCTACTTCTAGGAGTATTAGAGCGCCCGGCCCTTTTCTTTGGTACTACCCTCTTTTCTTTTCTTCAAGATTCAGTGGTATCCAAATCCAATGCAGGTTCTAATGATTTTCACTCAGTTGTGCACGAACTAATCTGACTGAGACCTTTTGTTTTTTCTTTCTTAACGAAAAAGAAAAGCGTCTCTGAAACTTTATCTGGAGAAGAGAGGTAGAAAGCAAAGATTCCCCACGCGAATGTCCCTCTCTCTCAAAAGTGTCCCCTTTGCTCTGATTGCTGGATGTTGTTTCGAGTTTAAACAAACTCCATCATCCACTTATTTGGCCATCATCAACATCAAGTGATACTCTGATAATCCCTTCCCTGTCCCTGTTCCCTGACCCTGACCCTCCCTCCCCATTGGCCATTGCTGCAGGGCTGCGAAGGCTCCGTGCTCATCAACTCCACCAAGGGGAACAAGGCGGAGAAGGACGCCAAGCCCAACCTCACGCTGGACGCCTTCGACGTCATCGACGACATCAAGAAGGCGCTGGAGAAGCGCTGCCCCGCCACTGTCTCCTGCGCCGACATCCTCGCCATCGCCGCCAGGGACGCTATCTCCCTGGTATGCTATATCTACGATAGCTGTGCTTCCTCCTCGCTTCTTTCTCCCTTCCTCGAAGCAAGTCGAGCAATGACTGAGTACTGCAAATTAAACCAACAAATAAACAGGCGACCAAGGCGGTGACCAAGGGAGGGTGGAGCAAGAACGGCAACCTCTACGAGGTGGAGACCGGCAGGCGGGACGGCCGCGTCTCCAGTGCCAAGGAGGCCGTCAAGAACCTGCCGGACTCCATGGATGGCATCCGCAAGCTCATCAAGAGGTTCGCCTCCAAGAACCTCAGCGTCAAGGATCTCGCTGTTCTCTCAGGTACACTACAGTACAGTACCACCATATTAATCTAATCTAATCTGCACGAGCTAGTTGCCTAGCTAGTAGACAATTTTGACGGGCTTTTGTTTGTTAAATCGTACTCCAGTACTACTGCATTTCAGCTCATAGTAGTACGCAGAGGTCTCTCCTTTTAAATGAAGTTGATTTCTTTGGCTGGTGGAGACCTACCAGTCACCTACACGTGTGTTCCACACTTGCACTGCTGCTCAGTGAATGTGAAATGAAATCGAAATGTGGAAATAACGAACTGCCTTATGTTAAACAGAAAAAAAAACGTTTTTTGGGGGGCAAACATGAGGTTGGTCCTATATTGAAATTTTACTGAAGAAGTACCAAGAAAAGAGAGAGAGAGAAACTCTACAAATTAGGTAGAAACGTGTCACTGTCCAAGACGACTTTTAAATCCGATATATAGAGAGACTATATCGTTGAATTGCGCACTTCTTAAATTCGTATGAAATATTCGGATTCTCTATACTCTATGTTTTTATGTTTTTTGAAAAATATTTTCTTGGAAATGAGATGACCTGAAAACTGTGCTGCGGCCATGCATCAACAGGTGCCCACGCGATCGGGAAATCGCACTGCCCGTCGATCACCAAGCGGCTGCACAACTTCACGGCGCAGCGGGACAGCGACCCGACCCTGGACGACGCGTTGCTGACGGATCTGAGGCAGAAGTGCCGGAGGCGCAGGGACAACACGACGGAGCTGGAGATGGTGCCCGAGAGCTCGACGACGTTCGACACGGCCTACTATGGCCTGGTCCTGAAGAAGAGGGCGCTCTTCCACTCCGACGAGGCGCTGCTCCGGAACGAGGAGACCAGGGCGCTCGTGTACAGGTACAGCGACGACGCGTCGGAGACGACGTTCCTCAGGGACTTTGGGGTGTCCATGGTGAACATGGGCAGGGTCGGCGTGCTCACCGGCGACCTGGGGGAGATCAGGAAGAGATGTGCCTTTGTCAACTAGGGATGCATCTAGTGCAGAATGTGGTGCCTGTATCTCACTCAATTTACTCGTGCATTATTATTACTATTATTACCCTGCCTTCATATGCTGCTGGAATTTCGCGTAGTTTTTGGAAAAGCTTCCATGTTATTGTTATACTGATTTAGGAATGGTTTAGGTTTTATGATTGTGAACGTTTGAGTTGAGGTCATCTGTAATTGTTGTAACTCTGCTCCGATGGAATGTGATAACATGTTCCATATTGTGTGAACTGGCTTTGACTTTGGAAGGGGGAAAAATGGATATTGTTCCCGTCTCTGTAGTCCCCGTAGATGCTGACGAGATCGATCAAACCAACATGGCCGCTCGTGCTCATCTTCGTAGTGGCTACCTGGTCGCTTGTGTCTATATTGTCTCTTCTCGGTAGATGCTTTGTCACCGCGGCTTCTTCGGTTTTGTTGGTAGCTTTGTGTTAATGTATTTTTGTTGCAGGACCAATTACTAGCTGGGGTTCAATTATATCGTAGGTGTTGAGAACAGTCGCTCTTTCTTATTTTTTTCTTGCTCTTATGTTTATTCTAGATCACTCACCACTAGCTTTGTGGTCTGTAACTCATAACTATGTTGTATAATTTACCCATCTTAATTAAAAAACAGGCTATATTTCTGATCACGAAAAAAGACAAGCAGGGCTACATGTCAGGCTTTAGTTCTAGCTGAACCCATGGCAGATGCTGGCATGCTAAGTACGCCGTCGCGGATTGACCATTCGGCTGTGGACAGCGACACCTTCGCCGCACGCCTCCTTGAGAGCTTTACCAAGTGATTGCTGCATAAGGTTGCCTCCCGGCTAATATTTATTCATCTCCCAAGATGCTGTCACCTGTAAAAAAACTCCCTCCATTCTAAAAACATGCAATTATTGGAAGCTTCCCAGTCAAATTATGTTAATTTTGATCAAATTTATAACAGAAAATATTAGTATTTTATGTCTTGAAATAAATTTATTATGAAAATATATTTCATAACCAATCTAATGATACTTATTTTTTCTCATAGGTTTAAGTATTTTTTTCATATAATTTTAATCAAAGTTCGTAATGTTTGACTCCTCAGGATATAAGAATTGGATGTTTTTTTTGGAATGGAGAAAGTAAGTGTTTGCGATTCGGAGCCTCCTGCAACTAATATTCGTTAGTCTCCTCGAGAGCTTTACCGAGTGGTGCTCCAGTTGCGAAGTAATTAAGTGTCTGGCGGTTCAGTCTCTCTTGGAGTTAATTACTTTATTAGTTGCAGCACTACATATCTAGGTTCTATCATGTGTGTAATACCGAAATTTGAATCAGTATGCTAGAAAAGTCTAACCTCGGGCTGTAATCATGTAGATCTCCTAGGGTGCTTACAAGGCGAATCGTTTGTGTGGTTAGGCTCTTGTACCATAATTATGCAAATCTTTTGGGCCGCATGGTGTACATGAATGTAATATAACTCTATCTTTGAAAGTATAAATGTTTCGAAAAAAATAAAAGTGACATGCTCTTCACTGTAAAGTGGTGATTTAGAGTTATAGTGAGGACAAGCCGAACCGTAGCTGAACTTCATAGCACCAGATTGAATTCTGTGAGGAATCTTGGAGAAAAGAAATCAAATTCCTGTGAGAACTTAAGCAGTTTTCGAACAATGGGCCTAATAATAAACTAATAAATATCCGCATTTCTAGTAGAAATTAAAATCCAAAGATGCCCAATCAACGAATCCGTTCTACGACGACACCCTGGTGCAGGGACTCAGATTGGGTAACGTTCCTTCGGCAAGTCACGGCTTAACTTGCGGCCCTGTATCGGCGTTAAAGTGCCATCCGGCGGCTACCAGCGTTTTTCAGTAGATATTTTACCTTTCCTCCGTGAAGATGGCGGGAGCGGCTGGCTCATTCGCGCTCCGCGCTGGTTTCCCCGCTGGCTGCGCCCGACGGCGCCCGCTCCCCGTCGTCCCAGTGAAGCGGAGCAGTCCGCCGCCACTGTCCACTGCTTGCCGCTTCGCCGCTAGGGAGGAGTCGAGCCACCGAACTGCACAGCACCGACGCCAGGGCCGTGCGCCCGCGCTGGTTTCCTATGGCCCGCACTGACCGGGCGCCCGTTTCCGCCGTCCCGAGGGGTCAAGGACCCTGCCGCCCGCTGGCCGGTGGAGTCGAGCCATCGAATAGCAACACCAATTCCAGGACACTAGTACGGTGCTCAGCTGCATTGCTACTGGCCCAGCACACTGTCGAGAAGCTCTGTAAGTACTTCGCATCAGAAAAAGTAACTGTCCTCTTCCCAATCACATTCGTGTATCTTGGGTTCACTGCACATACAACAATCTTTCCATCGATACCTGCAATCGAAGTACATGTAGTTTTTTGGATGTGTGGTTTGCAATCTTAGGATTAAATTTGCAAAATATAATCAACAATGCAGTAGTTTAGATAGTGTCAGAGAAAGCTCTAGGTATACAATGCAATCTTTAGAAAGTATTCACATGAATTTCAGATAGGCTCACTTGTTTAGTGTTTTAGAAAGGACTTGCTGATTATTGTTTATAGCAGATGTTTTCTTGATTAGCAAATGCAAATCTGAAATCATGTGTTGTCCATTATGTGTAGTAAATTTATTCTTTTTGATAGAATTTGAGAAGAGAATTTTGGTTTATGTTAAAGGCAATGGCAGAACTTCACAAGGGAATACCTCAAGTTGGTTTGAAGTTTAAAAATCCAGACGAGGCTTGGCAGTTTTGGGTGGCATATGGGGGTTGCACGGGCTTTGATGTGTGGAAAAGATATACAAATTTCAGGAAATATGATCGCAAGGTAACTTCTTGCAGATTTGTTTGTGCCAATGAGGGTTATCGAAGAAAAGTGGAAAGAGATCATGTGACAAAGTTTAGACCTGAAACAAGAACAGATTGCAAAGCACGAATGACTATTACATTGGACCGAGGGGAAGGAAATTATGAAATCACTGATGTTATCCTTGAACACAATCACTTGCTTCACTTGCCTGAAACTCGACACTTGATGGCATCACAAAGAAAAATTTCAGAATTACAGGGCTTTTGAAATTGAGACCGCCGATGATTAATTAGGCCAAAAAGCTGCCCATGAGTTGGCTATCCGTCAAGTTGGAGGGCCATTTAACCTTAGTTACACTTGTCGTGATCGTAAAAATTATTTACAAAGCAAAAGGCGTAGAGAGTTAGCTTTTGGACAGGCTGGTAGTATGTTGAAATATTTTCATGACAAGATCTCTGAAAATCCATCATTCCAATATGCTTTGCAAGTGGATTGTGATGAGCATATATTTTGGGCTGATGCCAAAATGACCCTTGATTATGCATATTTTGGTGATGTCGTGACATTTGACACTACTTTTGGCACAAATAAAGAATACCGACCATTTGGTGTCTTTCTTGGGCTCAACCATTTTAGAGAAACCACTATTTTCGGTCTTGCAATTCTCTTCGATGAAACCGAAGACTCATTTATATGGCTTTTTGAGACCTTTCTAGCAGCTCACAATGGCAAGCAGCTTAAAACCATTTATAGAGATCAAGATGCAGCTATGGGAAAAGCTATAAAGAATGTATTCACTGAATCATATCATGGGCTGTGCACATTTCACATAATGCAAAATGCCATTAAGCATTTATCAGTGAAGGGTCAAGGAGAAGAAGAGGGTGACAAGGAAGATGGAGAGGGTGACCAGGAAGATGAAGAACCTAATATTCTCGCTGATTTTAGTTCTTGTATGTATGGTTACGAGGACAAGCAGCATTTCAAGAAGCATTTGACATTATGAGAACAAAAAGTGAACAAGCAAACTTGGCTGGATAGTATCTACAAGGTGAAAGAAAAGTGGGCTGAATGTTACATGAGAGATGTTTTTAGTTTGGGAGTGAGAAGCACACAACTAAGTGAGAGTTTCAACAATGCACTGAAGAACCATTTGAAATCAGATTTTGATATTGTTCGATTTTTGAGGCATTTTGAGAGGGCAGTGGAAGACAAAAGAACTAAGGAGTTGGAATCTGAATTTGAGGCAAGGAAGAACATACCTAGAAGGCTAATGAGCACTCCTATGTTGGTGCAAGCAAGTAAAGTATATACACCAGTTATTTTTGAAGCTTTTCAGAGCGAATATGAAAGATCTATGGCTGCATGTACAAGAGTATTAGGAGACAACAAATATGTTGTTGCTGTTGGGAATCTCCATGGTGATCTAAGATTTGAGGAGGAGCGCATAGTAACAGTGATCTTGTAAACCAGACAATTTCCCTGTAGGCGTGGCATGTTCAATAGGGTAGGAATATTATGTGCACATGGTCTGAAAGTTCTTGATTTAATGAACATAAAGATGTTACCAACACATTACATCTTAAAGAGATGGATAGAGAAGCGCCGCCTTTGAAGTTTACAAGATAGGCATGGAAGAAATGTGGTAGAAAACCCAAAACTGGAAGCTCAACTTCGATTCAAGTTTTTGTCTCATAAATTCCACAATTTAGCATACAAAGCCTCTAACTCTCCGAATGTTGCTTGTCTGCTCGACAATGCACTTGACTGCCTTTTGCACACAAGTCGAGGATAAACTTAATGTATCCAGTATTGCTATGAATGAACAAACAACAAATGAACAAGAAAATGTTGACCCAAATGTGAGCCAACGAGGTGATTTGCTTAGTGCTGCAAAGCTGAAGAAAAAGGAGGTCCAGTCAAAAAATTCAAAGAGAAAAAAGAGTTGGATCGATAAGTTACGACCCAAGGGGAACCGCAAGCAAACAAAATCTGCCATGCCAACAAAAAAAGGAGCAAAGGTATGTGTTGCAAACCTGTAACCTACACATTTATACATTCGTACCTGTAAATCTGAATTCATCATTTTAATTTCATTTGTAGCGACAAAAAGAAAAATGTTGTTCTTCAGCCCCAAGTCCAATTGGAGAATGATGACAGCAACAAAGAAGCAACTCTGCAGTCTCAAGAATACAACACCATTAGCAGTTTTACTCAACTCATAGCTACTGCAGCTTGTGTTGATGATGACCTTCAGTTCTAGTATGTATAGGCTAGTTGGATGGCATTTTGGACAGAGCTAACTATAGTCTTTTGCGGCCTGAATGTAGTCTTTTGTGGCCTAACTATAGTCTTTTGTGGCCTAAATGTACATGTGAAATGGCCTTTAGAATGTTAAGAGTAGCACATGTGGGTGCTTCAGTAATAGCAAATATTATTGGAACACACAAATCTGAAGTGTGCTTATCTCTTTTACCAATAGCGTGCTTACTAAGTGTTTCTTTGTGTGCAAATCTGATGTATTTTCAGAGCCAAAATGGCCTCATGCTGCAAGTGCTGCTCTCTATATTCAGAGGGATTATCTCAACACATAAAGGAGACATAAATATGTTGCAAATCTGATGCAGTTCAATGTTTCAAGTTTCACAAGTTTTGCTATTGACATACCTCAAGATGAGGCCTCTTAATTTCATTGTTCTATAGACATAAAGAATCTGACATGGTTACGGTAAGTAATTTCTATACAAAATCTAATTACATGAAGCATAGACAGGTCAAGCAATGGAGCTTTAAATCAGTCCCTGCAGAGAGCTCCTCCACGGCACCGGCATGCCTGCTGGACATCCATGTCTGCTGCCATCTCCATCACAGGAGCGTGGAGCTCCATCTCCCGGACGGCGTAGTGCTGGAGAGCTCGTCCGTTGTGCCTTGGCGCGGGTCTTCCTCAGCTCGGCTTCCGCGCTCTCCGGGGAGGCGCGAATGCCGGCGTGGCGCAGGAAAGCTACGGCGTGGGACTTCCTCAGCTCAGCTTGTGCCCCCTCCAAGGAGGCGCAGGAGTGCTGCAGCGGCCTGACTTCCAATGGCGGCGCGACGAGCGGTCCGGGAGCTGCAGCGGTGCGGCGCGGCGCGGCGTCTGAAGCTTCACCTACAATACAGCGGCCGGGTGCCGGAGATGGCGTGAAAAGTTGAGGGAAACATTTTAGCCGTCGGATGGTGTTTCAACGCTGGATATAGGGCCGCACGTTACGCTGTGACTTGCCGAAGGAACGTCACCCAATCTGAGTCCGTCCCTGCTCCGGCGCGCAGTGGTCGTCCCGCGAGCACACGCGCATCCCCTCGAGCGCGCACCCGGGCGCGTCCGTCCTCGGCGACCTCCCGCCGATGCCGAGCATCGTGTCGCTCCAGTCGCTGGAGAAGAGGCCGTCGGGGGTCGTAGGCGTCCTTGACGCGCAGGAACTGCCTCAGGCCCGGGTACTTGCTCGCGGCGCCGACGAAGGCGACGTTGCGGTTCTTGCCCCAGTGCGGCAGGCCGCCGTACTTGAAGATGCCCATCTGCTCGACCTCCTCCAGCACGTCCTCGAACAGGCGAGCTCGCCGGGGGTCGCGGCTGCGGTAGTAGGTGATGTCGAAGTCCACCATGTCCCCGACGACGGCTCGCCGGGGGGCGCGCGGCGCGGGCTTGCCGAGGTGCGCCGACGACGCCTTCACGTAGCGCATGAGGATGCTGTCGTAGAGCTCCACGCCGCACAGCGCCTTCACGTACGTACCACATGAGGATGCCGAGGTGCGCCGACGACGCGCGCCTTCGCGGGCTTGCAGAGGCTGCGCGCCATGGCGCAGTACACCAAGGACCTCTCCGGCGGGGACTGCAAGGCCTGCCTGGACGCCGCCACTGCGCAGCTGCTTCCTGCTGGCCAGAGGGTGCGCGCCGGAGGGCGGCAGGGTGCTGAGCGGAAGCTGCAGCCTCAGATACGAGCTGTTCCGTTTCCACAGGTTTTGTTTCCACCTGTAATCCGTATGTAAATTATAAATTGCGGTGCCAGGCTCACATTCGATCTGTGCACAGTTGAGATTCCAACTTTCCAAGGGAATCAAATCAAATGCCACGTTTCCAGTTCCTTCCTCGATAGCCAACTCCGCTTGCATTTACAAAACCAATGCCACGTTTCATGGATATATATCCTCCCAGTCCCAGTAGTGTGTTTCAACAGTGAAATTATGACAGAATTGTAATTCTTAAAGCCTAAATTACCAACGTATCTTCAACAGATAGATGCTGAAGATTGTGTTTTTAGTCGTCATTTTTAGTGCTGCACATATGGAACCGTCGGGCGCGCTTGGGAGCGAGCAAGCGACCGATGGCCGGGAGACGATTGCTATGTACATGTTTTTTTTAAAGCCTCTGTATAGTCGTAGAGATAGAGGTAGATAAAAATCGACCGACTCCGAGGTGGTCTAGTTGCCAAAAAAAAAAAAAAAAAAAAAAAAGACTCCGAGGTGGCCTCAAAATTAAACTTATCCGCCGGCAAACTTTTCCGATCCGGCCCATTGCAGGCCGCGTGTGGCCTCCACTTGGCCCATGGAGCGCTGCCGTGGTGCTGGCAATGCATGGGGTTCGAATCGAGGACGTACGTACGCGGCCGGGATGAATTCAAGGCCATTCAATTCAACGCACGACGCACACGAGCTAGCTAATGCTGATCGACGTCAGCTTGTTTGTCTGCACATAAATACAATCTAATTCATATGATTTACTGGAGGAGAGTGCCCGTAGTGACTACTGACTAGTGGAACTGAGGTGACCGAGAGTAAGAATGGGTGGATTCAGGTTTGGGAGAGTTCGGTATTTGGTCATGAACTTTATTCCTCGGACAGGCCTTGTAAGAACCATCTATGATAATTGATTTTAAAAGGTAATTTCTTTTTTTTTTTTTTTTTTCAGAGGCAAGCATGTCTTCTAAGTATCTCTTACAATTGTGTATCTCCTAAAAATATTTACAATACCGCCTTTAAAAATAAAACCATATACTCCCTCTCAGATAGGAAAATGATATCATTTTACATAATAACATGGTCTCTAAAGAATAACTTTGACTTCATATTTTTATACAAATACTCATCACAAAGTAATATATTTATACTTTTATAAAACTATTTTTTCAAGACAACTTTATTCATATGGTTTTTACATTTTCAAACTCAACAACTTAAAAGTTATTCATGATTTATGTTCATAATGTTTGATCCAAACCTTGTCCAAAACGACATCCTTTTTCTATACGGAGAGAGTATGTCTCCTAAAATCGTTCTTTTTCTGCATGAAGCCAAAAAGAACATCCTCCAAATATCAAATCTAAACAAACTTGCTCGTCTATCTAGTTTCAAATGTGGTAATTCTATTATCTAAAGATAATAAAAATCTAGTTTCATCTCTACAATTCATAATTAATTTATTTTACATCATATGGATATGAAATTAGTATGGGGGTTTCCTCTAAAAATGTCATGTATCTATTGGTGCTCCATTTAGAGGATCAAAATGATTATACCTCCCTGATGGGTCAACATTCATCCCTGAATGTCATTGGGTACTCTTCTCTTCCACGCCACTCTTGTAACTGTAACCTACAATCCACACAGGTGTGTCCACACCCCTTGAGTGGACGGGAAAGATGGGGAAAGAAAGGATTTTTCTCGGATCACCCTGGCAGGTTCTAGACCCAAAAGTTCACATATTCATTTGAGCATTCAATACATATATAGGTCCATGGAAGAGTCAAAGGGTCACCACTACCGAGGATCTTTCCTCTTATCTTAGAAGGGTCATCTGAAGTTTCACCACGGTTCATTGTTGCTTACTATTAATGGTGAAAATGGCACAATTCTACATACTAAAAACACCGCCAATAGCCTCAAAGTCAATAGGGAATTACACAACATGAGCATATTTTATCTAGTAACAAGTTCGAGTTATACTTGTAGTATGTTTATGTATAATATCACAAACTAGAGAAATATGAGCCTATGGACCCACCATAGAGAAGTTGACCGCCCTGCTCTATCGGGCCCACTAGGTGCCCAAGCCTCCATGATCCATGTCAAAGTCTCCAAAGTCATTCTACACCCTTGGATGTAAGTTGTGTTTCTTCTCAAGGGCAAAAAATCAAGTGCCACATGGGCCCACTTTCTAAGCAAACCTACATGACAACCAAATTGGTGCATGCATCCATGCATCCCCCCTCATCCACACCATTGATCAATGGCGGTTCAAGGTTGGTCACTTTGATCCAAAGGTTGAGGTGAACAGGCATATGGATCAATGACATGGAAATGGAGTGGCCCGGCCCCTACTCCACCACTCCCTATGGCTATAAAAGAAGGCTCACACCCCTCTCTCCATTTGTTCTTTCAAGCTCCAATATTTAGTGAAGGATAGTCTAGTGTGGGAGTTAGAGTAGCCGGCTTGATGGGTTTAAGTTGTCTTCGAGAGAGTCTAGTATACCTTTTGTATAGTAATAGTCAAGCAAATCAACTGCTAGTAGCAGAATTTATTATCTATCAAAATATATAATTTAATACTAGTACATCAATGTTGGAAGCATACAAAGCCATTTTAAAAATGCTAACAAACAAACACAAGCATGTAGTACTAAATTCTTTGTTAGTTAGTAACTCTTCAAGAACTAGCTAGCTAGTTTGCAGTTCTATCTGCTACACACACCACACAAACAATATGTAATTATATATCTAACATTAAGAACAAATAGTATTGATGCAAATAGAAATAGATTGCTATAGTGTGGTACCAATGATAAAAAAGGATGCATTAGAGCAAGAATTATTAGCAGAACAAGAAGAAACAAAGAAAGGAGTAGTTACCTGCTGCCGGATGAGTATGCGGTGTTCGTCATGGTGGCGCCTTGGGGGTAACAGAAGCCGCCCACCGACAAGTCCATGTCGCACTGCAGCTTGTGGCCTGTGGCGTCGTTGGAACTATGCCGCTGCTCGCTAAGAGGAAGTGTGGTTGCGTGGCGATAAAGGCTGCCGCGCCGGTTTCACCAGCATAGACCGAGTAGAAGCATTGTGCTGCGCAGCCATTCGTAGCTGCCCAACATCATCCCTATCGTCGCATCCGTCCTCCACCTCGTCGTTGCCCTCGAAGTCGGAGTAGCCATCTGAATCGTCATCAACACCCGCGTCCACATCCACCACGTCAAGCTCGCCGTGGTCGTTGTTCTCGGCATTGGCCACCACCTCGTCCTCACTCGAGAGATCCATGAGGCCGTCGTCGACATGGTCGTCGTCGTTCTCGACGCCATCGTCGTCGTCCTAGGCAGGACGAGGAGGAAGACCCCCGCCCACTGCCACATCGAGCTATCTGTGGTCATCGTTCTCGGCATCGGCCGCCACCTCATCATCGCCCAACAGATCGGCCAAGCCGTCGTCCATGTGGTCGTCATCGTTCTCGACGCCATCGTCGTCGTGCTGGGCAGGAGGAGGTGGAGTAGGAAGACCTACGTCTGGCCCACAACCATCGAGTTCAAGCCGTGCATGGAGGCCATGGCCATTGCTGGATGGGACGCCACGTGAAGCTAGCGGGTGGTTTAGGATTCAAGTCGGAGGACGGGCAGAGAGGAGAAAGATGGCGAGGTTGGTCTGGCGAATTTGGTATGCTGGTGCAGCGTCGTGTCCACCCTCTATATATACTTCCTCGGCCAGAAGACGGTGGTCGCGGTTACCTACCGTCTCGTCTCCCATGACCGGCAACCCCTGGTGTGTCAGGTCATCTCTGCAGTAGTGTAGGTATGTCCATATCATCTTTAAAGACAATAAACGATTAGTCAAGACTCTCTAATACCGTTAACATGTGTTGAAAAATCCAAAGTTTTAGGGAACCGATAGCATAGATGACACATTTTATCCCATTCTCTCCCTCCCAATCTTATTCCCCAGCTCCGCTCCGCACGGCTTCTCCACAACGCCTATGTTGCTAGCGGCACCGCATCCCCCTTGCTCTACCGACTCCTACCCCCCTCTTGAGCTCACCTTCTCTAGGGCCACCAGACCCTTCTCTCTGCCGATGCCAATCCCCATATGCTCCCCTCCTCCCGTGGTGGGGCGGGGGGGCTTTAGCTCGCAAGCACGAGGGCCTCATGCAGCAACTTGGATCAGGATGGAGCTCGCCCACGGTGGCTAGGACCATGGCTTGACCTCACCCATGCGGGGGCCTTGCCCAATGCAGTTGACACACCGGGACTTGCCTAGGGCCTCGCCGTCGCCGGCATCCACGACTGCCATGCCCAACGCCTAATCCTTCCCACACCAGAGACGAAGAAGTGGATAGATAAAGAATGTTTGCTTGCGTCCATGGGAGCGTTGGACTAGTGTGCAAGGATGATAGCAAATAAATGGCGGGGTCTAGGTCATGTGATTTCCCATGCTACTGGCTCTCACCATAGCTAGCGATGGCTTCTGCTCTCTCCTTCGTTTCTCTCCCTAGCATGGAGTCTTTCCCTTCTAGGTCCAGTTTGCAAGTGGAGTCCAATAAGCTACTACACTAGTTGTTACGGTGCCACCAATTCAAACGAGTAAAGTTTCAATTCCAAAGGTCCTACATGGAATAACAACTTTGACCAAATATAATTATAATACTAATTATGATACTTATTATTTATAAAAATTACTTGATAGTTTTTTCTCGAAACGAAAAGTGAGAGATATTTTAGGATGACAGAAGGAGTAGTCCTATCTGGATAGTCCAAGTAAAGGATGTCTACTCCCTCATCTCAAAAAGCATGTAAATCTCATTTGTCAAAGAGTCAAAGATTCTTAACTTTGACCAAATATAATTTAAAAAATATTAATGTTTATAATGTATAATACATATCGTTAGATTCATCATGGAATATATATTCGTTTTATTGGACATCTAAATATAGATAATATCTTATATAAATTTAATTAAAGTTAAAGATTCTTTAATTTTTTTGAAAAACATTATATGCTTTTTGAGACGGAGGGAGTACTAAAAACTAAAAAGCTATTATGCTTAGTATCTTAGCTAAAAGAAGAGAAGCAAGCGCTAAACACAAAGAAGTGTCTATATATACAACAAGATAGGTTAATGCAACAAATATATATTGAGCATATTATAATTTCAGATACTCAAAAGCGTCGAGTTTTTAACGATGATGATTGGCCATCGGATATTTAAAAAATAATTGGATTAGATAGATGATTTAATATTGGGGGAATGCTTAAAGCAGCGTGCGTCGTGCACGCGCCCCGCCCGCACACCCGCCTCCCCCACGCGCCTTATCCTTCTCCCACCCGACGCGTCTCTCCCGCATACGCTCCCTCTCTCTCTTCCCGGCGACCATGGCGGCTGGCTCCGGTGGCCGGCGAGCTCCGGCGGCCGTGCTCGCGCCCCCCACCGTCTCGCGTCCGGCGCCCCGTCCCTTCCCCCCACGGCGCCTGCGTGCCATGGTCGATCGTCGCCCACCGTAGCCGGATCTGTGGCGGCGGTGGTGGATCCGTCGAATCCAGCGGCGGCGGCCACGCCCGCCTGTGGGCCTCTCTCTCACTCATCCTCTGCGCTTCTCCTCCAACTCCGGCGAGCACCTCTTTCTTCTCCAACTCCGTTAAGGTGTAGAATGGCCAGGCCGGGGGAGGCAGAAAGTAAGACAAAGCGGTAAGGACGGCTAGCGGGCGGTTTAGGTAGTCCCGGTGGGGGCGGCGGTTGGAAACCCAGTCTAGGCGAGGAGTCAGCGGACCTCCCCGGCGGGCGGGAAGATGGCTGGCGGCGGGGCACCTGGCGCCGGAGGGCGTGCACAGCTGGAACTCTAACGCGTGCGCGCGCACGCGTTAGCAGCGTCCTTAATATTGAAATATAAAATCCACAAGCACAGGCACAGCACAGTTAAGATGCTGGGCCGCTTGGGCTGTCCGAATCTCTTGGGCCCTCTCCTAAGAGAGAGAGAGAGAGAGAGAGAGGCCACAGGCCAGCCATGGCAACGCCGAAGCCGGCACCGCCGGCGTTCGTGTACCGGATCAGCACGGCCGACGAGTGGGCGGAGTTTCAGCGCACGGGCGTCACCCTCGGAGGCGACCTCGACCGCTCCACCGGCTGCGTCCATCTCAGCGACCTAAGCCAGGTAACCCCACTCTAATATGGCTTGATTTCTTCCGGCCAACGCCTGCCAAAAACTTCGACAATCCGTACCTCCGTAGAGAGCTATCTGCTTGCTGGAACAAGATTTGGGTTGCTCTTGTGTTCCTGAGTTGTATGGTACTTGGGATAGGTCAACCCTGTTCTGGAATCTATGGCTTGGAGCAGGTCAATGTTGTCTGCAGATGCCATTTCGCTGCACAGTTAGTTTTAGTTTGCGCTATGTTATTTTAGAATTTTATCCATTTGATCTGATGGGATTTGTTGGTTACAGAACTCAGGGTAGAGGTTTGGGGCATGTTTCTTTATCTTTTTATATGCCCAGGTGTTCATAGTTAGATGGTACTGGCGGTTGATGCTATTTAGGATGACTGTCAATTGACTGTAAGATAATGCTGAGTATGTTGTATGTACTATTTAAGATGCAGAGTACATAATGGGTTTTATCTGTAAGCCTGCTGGAGCCTCGTGCTGCAGTAAGACATTTCTTATGTACAGTATGATATGATGCAATCCTGCAAATGGAAACGCCCACCGACTCATTCCATGTTTGTTTTACTCACAACTTCTTCTCTTTTTTATGATAGGTTCCCTCAGTTTTGATATGTTTTATAAGACTGATATCTAGTAGTTATGTTGTGCTACTGTAAAGAACAATTGAAATTGAAGTATGGTTTACCAGATATCACTGAAGTATGCAATTTTATTCTCTTGAAATATTCTGCTCAGTTCTGATATATGTATATTATTGCACTCTAGATGTTATCCCAAATAATTGTTTGAATATCATTACTCCATCAGTAAGTACATTGTTTACTTATTGCCAACAATGTTTGAAACTTAGAATGTCAAGTCTTTCCAGGTCCTACAAGATGCATGAATTCCATTATGGTTACTCAACGTTTTTTTGTCATTTCTATTCTTGAGTACTATTTCTATATAATCAAAGCTGGACAACTTATATTTTGATTTAACTTGAATGTGATTCCTTTCATTTTTCATGCTGTCACTCATATAATTTTTCTCAAGAACTGAAGATTGTTTAATTCTTGGACCTGGTGAAGGTGAAGATGACTTTAAAAAACTTCTTCCTGGGAAGGAATGATCTATACCTACTGCAAATTGACGCTTCCAAGGTATATTTAAATCCTACCAGTTGTTGATTTGTTACTTTCTAACTACTTTAGTATTTGCAAAGATGTGGTGTCTCTTTTGTATAATGTAGATATACAATTCTTTACTGCTCGTCTATTACTTATTTTTACGGTAGGTTGCATACACACAACACCAACACACAAGTTAATTATTTGTATGTCTACATGGATAAGAAAAAGTCATGTTGTTGCTGTTTTCTATCATAGCTTTGTCAACTTATAGTTTTCCATATTCTCTCAGCAATTTCCCAATAATTATGTTCGATAATAACTTATTGTGTATTGCATACTGAGTTTCATAGTTCTTTATATTTTTTTCTTGTTTATCTTAGCTTGCAGATGGGTTAATTTATGAGGCAAGTGATGATAATAACTACTTCCCTCATTTCTATGGCCCTGATCGGAGCTTTGTACCTCTTCAACTAGATGCTGTTGTGAAGGCGGACAAAATAGAGTTTGCTGAGAATGATTTTACCTGTGGTCTACTTGATGGAAGTGATCTCCCAAGCTGATTTGTAGAGTCTTGCCTTCATCTTTGCAAAGTTCATTTGAGTTCTCTGCCGGTGGTTAGTTTTTAAGATGTCTATATGCAGAAGTCATACTCATATTAGAGTGGCAGATTGTACCATCCAAAATTATTTACAGTCATGCATACACGTTCTGGTGTAAAATATAATATGACCATGGGAAGTTCAGAACTGTTTGGAATTGATGCATCATGATGGATCAGGATGTTCATTATACTAAGGCCTTGTTTAGATTACCCTCCAACTTCCAAGTTTTTTCACTCTCTCTCCATCACATCAATTTGTACCCGCATGTAAAGAGTATTAAATATAAATAAAAAAAATAACTAATTACATAGTTTTGTTGTAAATCACGAGACGAATCTTTTGAGCCTAGTTGGGCCACGATTGGACAATATTTACCACAAACAAATGAAGTGCTTCAGGACTTTACAATCTCTCTCCTCTCACAAATTTGTTGCCGCATATAAAGAGTATTAAATATAAATAAAAAAAATAAATAATTACATAGTTTTGTTGTAAATCACGAGACGAATCTTTTGAACCTAGTTGGGCCACGATTGGACAATATTTACCAAATAAAAACGAAGTGCTACAGAACCGTCCAAAAACTCACATGAAACTAAACAAGGCCTAAAGCAAACAATGCAATGTGTACTTGCTGTCATGTTACATCCAGTGCCTTGGTGCATAAACATAAACACTCTTGTAACAATAATATGAATTCAAAAAAAGATAATGTCGTTTCAAGAATTATTTTCCTACTAATTTATGCTTGTATTACACTAGTGGATATTTTGTACCCTTTAGATGAATTCAAAATGCTTTTTCTTTTTTATGAGAAATTCCTTTCCTTTTCTTCTCAAAATCGATATAATCGCAATTGATTATCAATCTATACCTCATTAGTCTGTTCAGCAAATTATGGACCCAAGCTTGCAATTACGGCTTGTTCAGTACTGACCATTATCAACATAACCGATCAAATACCATTACCGGGCGGTATGAGGTGACCTCATTAATTTTGATGCATTCTTCTAATGCATCTTCAGAGTTCCATGAATCCTGCTCAGAAAATTTCTAAAAGAACAAGCAAAAATAGCTAACCAGAATAGGCTAGAACAATACCAGTAACCGTACCAGCTGGTTACCAGCCTGCTTACACTGGTAAATTGTACTAATCCAGTTTTCAAAATGCTCGTAACCTGGTTTTGTGAATCCTTGACCACACCCTGCTTCCTCATGCATCAACTCAGTGTACTTTCTTTCAAGGCTTCACCATTGCTTCAATCGGTTCTAATACCAGGATATCTATTGTCAGCATGACCGATTTATTGAGATTGTAATCCTCTCCTGATCCCATCCAAAATTGCCTCTGCCAACCTTTGAGTGCCCCACACTGCTGCGTTTCCATGGCATATAGGGCCCCCTTCTGTTGTGACGTTTATCTGTTTATATCTTCTCGCTTCTGTCCCACTTGAGTTACTTATTTTGCTACTTGAAATTATGCATTGCCATCAATGATTCTTTTCATGTATCTTACACATGGTAGTACTATATCAGCGTAGAATGCAAAACGAGGTACCTTAGAAAATACTCGCGAGCATTTGGGTTATGGTACTCATATCATAGATAAAGTCTAAAGATGTTATTGTATATTTTGAAGAAATAGCAGACATATTTGAAAAGATGGTTGCGTATAAGTTCTTCTGATGATTGCGTTGAGCTTTGCACATTATCATTGCAACAGGTTGGTCCTATACTATTTTTAAGTCAACATGTAGTACTATATATTCATCTAACTTGGAATAGTTAGATGCATGACTTGAAATTGTTAATGCAAGAATTGAGTGGACCGCTCTATCATCGTTTCTTAACTAAGAACCCTGTTGTGCTCGCTTCTTTGATTGACCCTACGGGCGTCAATTTTCACTGCTGGGATTTCTTTGGCGTGTATCCTTTTGGTGTGTGTCCCAACGAATTCACAGGTTATTTTTTCAGTCTAGACATGGAGAACCTCTGATCCGGAGACTTCGGTTACATATCTTAGAGGTCACCGATATGCTTCTGTACGTTTTTTTTTTTTGGAAAATTTACATCGAAAGAAAAAGTATATTTGAAAGTACCCTTCGTGCATGTGGGTTTATAAAAATTAGTAAACGATTCTAGTACACTGTACATGCCTAACTATCTGAGAACTCCAGGTGCTGGTTTGACTTTGACATGGGTACGTGACAAGAATAAATCTTCTCCGATGTGTTTATGGAAAGTCACCGATGGATTTTTCAACATTTTTTTCTGAGTGCCTTTTGCGAATGGACGATATGGTTAAGGTCCCTTGAATGCATGGAACTTTTACGTTTCAAAATAAAAAAAACTGAATTCTAATAGAATTTCTGAGTTCCAGAGGTCCTAAAATGGCCTGTTTTAGAGTTCTCTCAAATAATCCGTTCTAATTTCTGCTATACACCTATAAATATATATTTTTTGTTATGTGTCTAGATATACATCATGTGTATATAGTAAAAACTTTGTATGTGAAAAAATCAGCATGATTTATAATTTAAAAACGAAGAGAGTACCAACAAATACTCCATTCATTCTAAAATTACAAAACACTTTGACTTTTCTAGGTACATAGCTTTTGATATTTTCAGATATAGGATATATCTAGGTGCGAAATAAAAACTATATACTTAGACAAGTTAAAACAATTTAATTATAATTCAAAACAGAGGGCAGTTATCTAGTATAATTGATAAACTTTATATACTTCTAGGTGGTCGACAGTGGATGGGACTTTTGGTTGTTTAAACTAGCAAGTATTTATGTGTTAGAATGTAAATCTTGTTACCAGTCACCTAAATGACTTGCGACTCAAACATTTATGTAATGATAATGTCATTTGTTCCAATATATTTTGGGACTTTGGCTAGATACATGCTCAAATAACTTGTATGAGCACATGCCTGAAACTAACGAGAGATGTGTGAGGACATTATTATGAGAAATAAAGTATGACGGACAGGAAGAATCCGGTGACTTTAATAACAGAGATAGATTAGTAAAAGATCCCTTGAACATTTGAAACTTAGAAAATGTTGAAGTATGTTGTGGTGGCTGTTAACAAATTATGTATTGCTCGCTAAATTCAAATTCAAAGCCCTGTTGATAAATTTACGAATTCAGTTTTTCTTTTTCCTTTTCTTGGGGCGTTCATTCTAGCACCCTCTACACCTTTTGTTTTTCAGCTTTTTTTAGAAAGGTAGGTGCAGGTTACTATTTTTCAATGACGAATAATATCACAATGTTGAACATATATTTCAGGATAAGTTGTTAATGTTAGGCTTTAAAGAATTTATATACAAATCCCATTTGATCGTTGAAACGTGGCATAGGTTTGTAAGCAGAGCTGGCTGTGGAGAGGAACAGGAACAGGAAATAAGTAACAATTTTGTTTTGTATTTGATTCCCTTGGAATCTCGACTGTGCACAACTCAAACGTGAGGTCTGACAGACACCGCAAATTTACAGATTAATTACAGGTGCAAACAAGACCTAATGGAGTAATGTATGGAGTAGCTGCTATCTTAGGAGTCAAAGAACGGGGACAGCTCGTATCTGAGGCTGCAGCTTCCGCCCGGCACCCTGCCACCTTCCGGCGCGCACCCTCTGGCCAGCAGCTGCGCAATGGCGGCGTCCAGGCAGGCCTTGCAGTCCCCGCCGGAGAGGTCCTTGGTGCACTGCGCCATGGCGCGCAGCCTCTGCTGCTGGCCAGAACCGGCGGCGGCCTCCGCCTCCCCAGCGGCGAACAGCAGCGGCGACAGGTACGCCGTCCTGGTGAGCCGCTTCAGCAGCGCGGCGACGTCCCGGTCGAGCTCGGCGGCCGACCTTGGTGGTGCGGTCCGGAGCGCGACGGCGCCGTCCTCGGGCAAGAAGGCGCGGTGGTCCCGGTCGACCTCGCCGAAGAAGGGGGCGCCGCGGAGTAGCGGAGCGTGCAGGCGTCGAGCCACACGACGGCGTCCGTCCTGGACGCGCAGACGCGCCGCGCGTGGGCGCGCGCCGACCGGATGCACCGCGCGCACGCCGCGCGCGCCACGTCGCCGCGGCACAGCGCGAGGCCGTGCACGCGCTCGCCGGGTTCGCCGACCGTGGCGATGTCGAACCCGCCGGCGGCGGGGACCTTGGCCTCGAGGAGGGACATGAGGCGGCGGAGATTCCCCGCGAACGCGCTGTCGGCCGCGAAGGTCCCCGCGCCGGAGCACGACGCGGCGGGCGCTCTCGTCGTCGTCGCCCACGTCCAGGAGCCCCCCGCAGCCGCCGCCGCCGACGACGACGGCCAAGCGGAGGCGGCGGCGACGAGTGCTAGGAGGAATGCGGCGTGAAGAACCATGGTGGCTGCGCACTGTGATGCGCTGGACGGCCGGTGAGGGATGTGTGAACCTTGGATTGCAAGATAGGTAGGAGAGACCGACGGGGGACGGGAGAGGGAGACGAGCATGCATCCAAGTGAAGTGACGGTGGGCGCCTTATAAAGAAGAAGCAGCAGCAGCAGGAGGCTGCGTGCAGTGCGCAGGTCGAGGTCGACGGGAACGGGAAGAAGCTAGGCAAGATGACGCGGGGTTGAAACGGCCCAGCACAGCCGCGCGGCGCCGCCTGGACGAGGTCGTATTTGCCAAGACCGAGGGAGGCTGGAGCTGGAGCTGGAGCTGCGCGTCGTCCATGCTTTGGTCTGGTCGAGCAACGGCATAGGCAACCACCGCTGACCCTATGACTCCGCCAATACACGTACTACGTGGTATTGTCCTGCTTCTTTTTTTAATTATTATTAATGGTTGGTAACAGTTTGGATTTGGAGTAGTTGGAGATAGTTGTACTAGACTACTAGTGGCTTGGTGATTCCTACACTTAGACTGACTTCAACAAGCGACCCATACGGCTACCCAAACTCATTTTATAGTCGGCACAGTGTTTTAAGGGCCCAAAAAATCGTCTCCAACGAACACGCAAACGGAGGAGGCATTTTTGCATACGAGCAAGACCGAACGCAAAAATTGCGCCGCCTCTCTCTCCACATGACGCACTTGCCCGGGCGCCCGGGAGTGGTGGGGCCCGAAGATCCACGCCGAGGCGCCGGGGCAACGGACGACGACGCCGAGGCGAGCCCGCCGCCGGGCGCTGGCATGTTCACTACGTGAGGAGGCCGCACTCCGCCGCGCCGGTGTGTCAGAGGAAGGGGCCGCGCTCGGGCCGGAGCCTTCCCCACGCGCCGTCCCTCGCTAGTTCCCGAGGAAGGGGGGCCATGCCGGGCGGTGCTGGAGCGGGCCACGCGCCGCCATGCAGGTGGGGGGCAGTGTCGCCGCGCCGAAGGAGGGCGTGCGTGCGCGGGGGTTTGAGAAGGGAGCCGCCAAGGCCGTGCTGCAGGAGGAGGCCAGCAAGCATGCCACGGGCCGGAGAAGGGGCTCACCAAGGCGCCGGAGGGGGCGCGCGAGCCAGCGCCGCCACCGCTGGAGGAGGGGCGGCCTTTCCCCACGCCCCGCCGCCGAAGAAGATGGGGCTGCTTTTGCACGTGTTGGAGAAGGAGAAGGGGATGGGTTCGCTATTGGAGAACGGTGGAATATGGGTGCCGCGGCCTTCAGCTATTCGTGACCCAAACGGGAGATGGATCTCGTATTTGGGTCTCCACTGCTAGAGATAGCCTTACTACAGCTATTCACTAGGTGTGAGTTTTTTATATAAAAAGATAGGAAATATGATATACTAGGTCCATATTCTTCTAAAAGAAAGTGTTTTTTACTTTTTATGCAGAACAAGTCAAGATCGGACAATTAACAGCACCAATGATCGGTATGAGCATGTAATAGGCACACACAACAGGAGACAACAAGCATGTCCCTCCCTGAGCAACATCTAAGCCGGTAATGCCGGGGAACGCAAGGGCCTCCTCTTTGCTACACCAATATATTTTTAGAAAGAAAAAACTTAGTTAAATCTGAAAAGTTTGCCTTTTAAGAAAAAAAAGTAAAACATCTTGTGCACTTCAAAATGGAGGAAGTGTTGTAGATTTTTCTTAGCATCGAAATCCAGTGACACAACAATTCGACTAAATTGGACTGAGTTTATATGGTCGGCAAACTGTAGATTATTACTGAAGTTTCCATCGACATAAATTATAGTATTTTTGTATACATAATGCATGTAGCCATAGATTAATTATGCACACAAGTCATCTACCACTAGATAAGTAGTTTTGGTCTGTGTCAAAAAAAAAAAAAAAAAAAGAAGATCAGTAGTTTTGGTCCAGATTATAAGTGGTCTTGCCTTGTTTTAAAATACATATGATTAATTAACTTTAAATATGTATCTAAAAATAATGTATCGAAATAGTATTCACCTAACGTCCAGGTTCGCTGTCGACGACCAGTCGAGTCGAGGAAGAGCCAAATAGAAATCTGAAACAGAGAGGGAGGACCTGTGTGCCCCATGCATGCCGACTAGAGCTACCTTTTGGGTTTTGGTTTTGGTTTTGGCTCGTGCCGATTCGCTTACGGTGGCTGGAGACAGCTGCACTGTAACGATCGACGACCACTACAGCGAATCCGGCTCGTGCGTGGGGCTTTGATTTGATCCACCATTTTACTTATAGATTAGAGAGTATTGAAGGAAAAATTAGTTTAAATATCCTTCAATCCTCTCCAATTTCAAAGTAAAATAGATAAATTCAAATTAGCTGACATCTTTTCTTTTCCCCTAATTCTTCCGTGTAGACTATCTCAAAACGTCATCACAGTCAGTACTTTAGGCAAGCAAGAAAGCTCAAAAAAAGAAAGAAAGAAAGAAAGAAAGAAAGAAAACCCTAAATGGAAACTGGGCGAAGGATACGATTATACGAATGTATCTGGGCATCTTGCCGTTGACGCTGATGAGTGAGACTAGTAGAAAAATACACTTGATAATTAGCCAATAAGATACTAATGTTACTACCTACTACTCCTAGCTAGGGTGCAGTCCTATGTATGCCTACCTCTCTTTTGTCTGATAATAGAATATAATAATAAAGAGATTTCACAGTCACACATTCAGCTCCACCATTTGTTTAGCCTTGTTTCGGAAACTTCCCCGGCAGCTGGGTCAACCATGGCAGGTGACGCCTCACCTGCTGCCTGATGCTTCTTACGCCTTGTTCGGATGAGCTCCAAATTCCAACTTTTTCCACTCTCTCTCCGTCACATCAATTTTTACCCATATATATGGAGCACTAAATGTAAGTAAAAAAAATAACTAATTACACAGTTTAGTTGTAAATCACGAGACGAATCTTTTGAGCCTAGTTGGACCATGATTGGACAATATTTACCAAATAAAACGAAAACGCTACTATTCATCGGATTGCAATTTTTTGCAATCCGAACGTGGCCTTAGAAAGCCTTGAGGCCATCGTCTTCGTCCTTCGTCCTCGTCAATAGGGCCATACCAATCATTCAAAGCCAGCGTGCTGCCGCTACCAGTTCAAGTGCCTCCGTGCAGCGCGAGAGATATCGTTTAGAACACCACGGCGATTATACATATACTTCCTCCGTAAAAAAAAGGGCACATATAGTTTATTTATTTAGGAGTACTAACAAATTTCAAGTCTATCTAACTAAATATATATAAAAGATTCTATAATACCCCTTTATTAGGTTGATCATGTAACATTTTTCTTCAAAGTATAATCCTTTTTTTTTTTCTTCTCGAATACGCAAAAGACTTGCGCATCATTGCATTTAAGAAAGAGAGTTTTTACAAATTCGGTATAAAAGTGTTAGTGCATTCGCCCCCGGTGTGGGTTTTGGATAATTAATGACAATCAAATTAGAGACTAACATGTTCATCAAGTGATATCTACAGGTGTTGGTCCATTGGAGAAATTAAACGAAAGAATTTGGTGAATGATAGCACCCTAAATTTTATGGAGTATCGGCAACTCGGCTCAAGTGATTCACCCTCTTTTACTTTGATTTGAGTCGTAGGTTATGCCGTACTATCAAGAGGGATACAAAATTAACTAGCTAGATGGGGAACAAAAGTGCTCATGTCAATGGTTTAGAGTAGCTTGAGAGTCACCCGGTTCACTCACGCACACATAGAGAGGCGTTGCTGTTTTTACTGGGTGGACCGGAGGTCCCGGTATCCCCAGCGGAGGTTCCGGTCTGGGCGGAAGCTCCGCTCGGAGACCGGAAGGCCTTCCTCACACGCGACGGCTGCTGGGTTTCTGGCACAGCGGAAGTTCCGGTCAATGACCGGAAGTTCCGCTGGGAGCGGAGGCTCCGCTCCGAGACCGGAAGATCTTACTCGCACGCGACGGCGGCAGCCCTTCGCCCGGCGGAAGTTCCGCCGGTGACCGGAAGTTCCGCTTGAACGGAGGCTTCGGCCGGAGACCGGAAGCCATCTCTTGTTCGCGGCGCGCACTCTCCATGCTGGCTGACCCAGGAAGTTCCGGTCGAGACCGAAAGTTCCGGCCGGTGTCTCGCCCGATCTTTGCCAACGGTCGGATGCGGTTCTACCGAACTTCGGTGGAACTCCACCGAAACTTCCGGTAGGCCCTGGGAGGCCGAAGTATATAAGCTTCACACCTCCATTTTGAAACGTTACGCCAGGCAATACACTGATTCACTGTTCATCCTTCATCCCCAAAGCGTTGACTCACTCACTCTCTCTCTCCCCTTGCTTCCAAGCTTCAATCTTCGATTGTTTAAGCTAGGGTCTTGAAATTTGAGAGCGGGAGCATCGATCTTCGACTTGAGCACTTGGTTTCCTCGTCTTGCCGGTTGGTTTTGTGTTTATTACTCTTGGGTTCTTGGAACCCTAGCCGGCTAGGCGTTCTTCGTGGTTGCCCGTGTTGATTTACTTGTGAGGGCACCCCGAAGCGTTTGTATTACCCTTCATCTTAGTGGATATCTCGAGCTTTCCTTTGTGGTTGCTTGAGGGAGGTGACCTAAGTGGTCGGGCCTTGGTGGCCACCTCAACAACGAGGACGTAGGCACTCCTTTGTGGGGAAAGCCGAACCTCGGGATAAATCTTGTGTCCCGCGTGCTTTGTGTGGTGGTAGCTTCGACTACCCTTGTTATTGTGTTCTTTGCACTCTATTACATATTTGGTTGTAGGAAGAAGAACTCAATCCAAGAGGTGGTTTCCAAAGGTGTGGGAAACTGATTCCATCATCAACATCATCTAGAAGGGAGTGGTAATATGTGTAGTTGAAATCACAACTCATTTACTCTGATTTCCTAGCTTTAGGACACCCGAAGTTCGAAGTGGTTTGCAATAGAAGTTTCGGTCAAGCACCGGAACTTCTGCTCCAAACCACCGGAACTTCCGGTGAGCATTTAACTTCCGCAATTTGAGTTTGTGAATTTTAGGATTAGAAAATACGCCTATTCACCCCCCCTCTAGGCCAATTAGATCCTTTCAATTGGTATCGGAGCGTGGGTCCCTCGGATTGACGCTTCACCGCGTGAGGAGTAAAGTTGGTCAAGATGGATGCGGACACAATGAAGACTCTAGTTGAGCAAATCACCGCTCAACTTGCCGAGAAGCTCCAAGTGCAGCAAAAGGAGCAAATGGACAAGATGCAAGAGCAAATTGACAAGATGAAGGAAGTACTAGATAAGGCAAATGCCGAGTCAACCAATGAAGGTGGTGACAAGACACCAAAAGCATATGCAAGAACCAGTTATGACTATGGGTCATCAAGCAAGGGAGCCAATCCAAATATGCCAATAGTCAACCCCGGCAAGCCACCTCAATTTGATGGAGTGAGATATGTTGATTGGGCACATAGGATGAAATTGCATCTTATTGCCGCAAGATGTTGGGAAGTAGTTGAAGTTGGGGTGGATGTTCCCAAAGATCCTAGTGAGTGGACACCGGAAGATGCCGCGGATTTTCAACTCAATGCAACGGCAGCAACTTTGATCTTGCAATGTCTATCTCCGCAAGAAAACAACAAAGTCAATGGAATGGTTAGTGCCAAGCAAATTTGGGAGACATTGAGAGTATCATTTGAAGGAGACAAGAGTGTAAGAGTGGGAAACATTGAGCTTCTACAAGGAAAGATTGAAAACTTCTTCACATTGGAAGGAGAGACCACTCAAGAGATGTATGACAGATTTATGACATTGGTGAATAGAATTAGAGCACTTGGAGATACAAGGTGGGATGACCATGCAGCGGCAAGAAAGATTTGTAGAGTTTATAGAGAAAAGAATAGCATGCTTGCTTCTTTCATTATGGAGAAGGACAACTATAGCACAATGACACCACAAGAAATGCTTGCCAAGCTATTGCATCATGAAGTGCTAGATGATGAAGCTAAAGAAGCAGTGAGACATAGGAAGAGTATTGCTCTCAAGGCGTCACAAGATCAAGACACAAGTCATGGCACCAAGAGGCGTTGTGAGCGTGAAGATAGCAGCGATGATGAGGATCTTGATGATGAGCAAGCTTTACTAGTGAGAAACTTCAAGAAATTTCTTAGAATGAAGAAAGACAAGATGAGAAGAAATGGTGGAAGCAAGCCCTTCAAGAAGAGATTTTGCTATGAGTGTGGTGATATTGATCACTTCATTGCGGATTGTCCAAACAAAGGCAAGAAGTCTAGATTCAACAAGAAAGGTGACAAGAAGTACAAGAACAAGAAGGGAGGTGAAGCACACTTGGGTCAAGGGTGGCAATCGGATGATGATAGTGAAGATGACAATGAAAATGAGAAGAAGAGTGTGGCTGCAATTGCTATACAAGAAGCACCTTCTACTTCAACACTCATCACCGACAATGCTACATCGACATCTCTCTTCACCAACCTCTCTTCATCACCTTCGCTCTTCGCCAACCTCACCGGCAACGACTATCATACTCCTACTTGCCTCATGGCAAAAGGAGATAAGGTGCCTCCTAACTCTCCTACTCATACATCTAGTGATTGTGATAGTGATGATGAAAATGATGAGAACTATGCTAGCAAAATCATTAAGAAATATGGTAAAAAGGTTGCAACTAAAATCTTGAAGCTAATGTATACCATAGAAGAGCGTGAGTCATGCATTGAGTCGCAAGGGGAATTGCTCCTAGAGGAAAGGGAGAAGACCCAAGGACTTGAGGCATCTCTCATCTTGGAAAAGGGAAAGGTTGAGAAGTTGAGCGTGGAGTTGTCCATGGTCAAAGATTCATATGAATGCTTGACCAAGGAACACTCTTCACTCAATGACTCTTTAGCTCCTCTAAAGCACGATCTTAGCTTAGCTCAAGAAAGCTTCGCAAGCTTAAAAGAGAAATATGACAACCTTGAGCTAAACTATGAAACTCTTTGGAGAAGCACTTCTACCGCCTCCAAAGAAACTAAGGCTTCATCTAGTAAAGGTTGTGAAAGATGCTTTAATGTTGATGTACATGCTTGTGCAACTAATCTTGTTGAGCTAGAAAAGAAAGACAAGGAAATTCAAAGGTTGAACACTATTGTCAAAGTTGGTTGCAAATGCAAGGAGAAGCAACAAGCAAATGTGTACAAGGCATCAAGACACCCCATGATCAAGGATGGTATTGGCTACAATAGGTATGATGGAAAGGCCAATGGAAGAAACTTGGTCAATGGGGTAGCTTGTGTGAAGTTCAACAAGAGTGTGCTACTTGTTGATCTCATCAACAAAGTGAACAATGCTAACACACCCACAAGCCCACAAGCAAATAACAAGAAGAATAACAAGAACAAGCAAGTGGAGGTGCCCAAGCAACAAGTGCCCATCTCACGTAGCCACATTTGTGACTACATGTGTTGTTGGGACAAGGATGGCAAAATTGTGGTGAAATATGTGGGCGCTCTCAAGAAGAGGCAAATCTTGAGGAGTGTTTGGGTGCCCAAGCCTTTTGTGACTAACCCTTTAGGTTCCATCTCGGGACCTAAAACAAAGGTTTAAATTTGTTTTGTAGGATTATTCCTCCGGTGGATCAAGTTGGGTGCTTGATAGTGGATGCACAAATCATATGACCGGAGAGAAGAATATGTTCACCTCCTTTCAACCAAATCAAACTTCATGTGAAAGGATTGTCTTTGGTGACAATAGCAAGGGAGATATCCTTGGTTTGGGTAAAATTGCTATCTCAAATGATAATTCCATTTCTAATGTTCTACTTGTGGATTCGTTGGGATACAATTTGTTGTCCGTTTCACAACTTTGTGAGATGGGATACAATTGCCTCTTTACGGATAAGGGTGTGGAAGTCTCTAGAAGGACGGATTCCTCTATTGCTTTTACGGGTCAACTAAAGGGCAAACTTTATCTAGTTGATTTTGCAACTAGTAAAGTGGGGTCCGAGACTTGTTTGGTCGCAAAATCTAGCATGGGCTGGTTATGGCATCGCCGACTAGCTCATGTTGGCATGAGGAACTTGGCCGACCTTCAAAGAGGTGGACACATCCTTGGACTAACAAATGTTTCTTTTGAGAAAGATAGAATTTGCAGTGCATGTCAAGCCGGGAAACAAGTTGGAGCCAAACATCCCGTCAAGAATATAGTGACAACTACAAGACCACTTGAGCTTCTTCATATGGACTTGTTCGGACCCAATGCTTATATAAGCATTGGAGGTAACAAATATAGTTTTGTAATTGTTGATGATTATTCTCGTTTCACTTGGGTGTTCTTTTTGAGAGATAAAGGTGAAACCCAAAGGATCTTCAAGAAGTTTGCAAGAAGGGCTCAAAATAAGTTCGATGTGAAGATCAAGAAAGTGAGAAGTGACAACGGGACGGAGTTTAGGAACACCAACATTGAGGAGTATCTTGATGATGAAGGCATCAAGCATGAGTTTTCGGTTCCATACACTCCTCAACAAAATGGTGTTGTGGAGAGGAAGAACCGAACGCTCATTGAAGCCGCAAGAGCAATGTTGGATGAATACAAGATCCCGGAGAAAGACTTTTGGGCGGAAGCCGTGAATACGGCATGTCATGCAATCAACCGTCTTTATCTTCACAAGATAAGGAAAAAAACCGCCTACGAGCTACTCACCGGTAACAAACCTAAGGTGGATTACTTTAGGGTTTTTGGATGCAAGTGTTTCATACTTAATAAGAAATCCAAAAGCTCTAAGTTTGCACCTAAGGTAGATGAAGGGTTCTTACTTGGTTATGGTACTAACGAACATGGATACCGTGTTTTCAATAAGACCACCGGTCAAATTGAAATTACGGTAGACGTGACTTTTGATGAAAGCGACGGCTCTCAAAAAGAGCAAGTCAATGCTGAAATTGTAGGAAAAGAAGAACCATCTCATCAAGTGATAAAAAAGCTTGCAACCGGTGAAGTAAAGCCCGTTGAAGAAGATGATGATGAATCACTGCAAATCAACCATGATCCTAGCTTAAGTCATGAGTCAAGCAATACTCATGACAACACTCCAACTTCAAGAAGGGATCATGGCTCAAGAACTCATGCAAATCAAGATCCAACACAAGTAGAAGAAGATAATCAAGCAAACATTCAAGATAATCAAATTATTGGTCCTCCAATAAACCAAGGCAATGATAGTGACGATGATGGCCCAATCCAAAGAACAAGTCAAGTACCTCATCCAAGAGTGCATCATACCATTCAACGGGATCACCCCGTTGACAACATTCTTGGGAGTATTCAAAGAGGAGTCACTACAAGATCAAGATTGGCAACTTTTTGTGAGCACTTCTCTTTTGTGTCCCCAATAGAGCCCAAGAAAGTTGAAGAAGCACTTGAAGATGAAGATTGGATAATGGCAATGCAAGAGGAGTTGAACAACTTCACTCGGAATGAAGTCTGGTCCTTGGTGGAAAGACCCAATCAAAATGTGATTGGAACCAAATGGGTCTTTCGCAACAAACAAGATGAGCATGGCGTAGTCACAAGAAACAAGGCACGGTTGGTGGCTCAAGGATTCACTCAAGTGGAGGGTTTGGACTTTGGAGAGACATATGCACCGGTGGCAAGGCTAGAATCAATTCGAATCTTACTAGCTTTCGCGGTTCATCATGACTTCAAGTTGTATCAAATGGATGTGAAGAGTGCATTCCTCAACGGCCCCCTATCCGAAGAAGTATATGTTGAGCAACCACCGGGTTTTGAAGATCCCAAGCATCCCGACTACGCCTACAAGCTTTGACAAGGCGCTCTATGGGTTGAAACAAGCCCCTAGAGCTTGGTATGATTGTCTCAAGGATTTCCTACTCAAACAAGGGTTTGAGATTGGGAAGGCCGATCCTACTTTATTTACTCGCAAAGTCAATAATGATATTTTTGTGTGCCAAATATATGTCGATGACATTATATTTGGTAGTACTAATGTGGCTTTTTGTGAGGAGTTTAGTAGGATTATGACTCAAAGGTTTGAGATGTCCATGATGGGAGAGTTGACGTACTTCCTCGGATTTCAAATCAAGCAACTCAAGGAAGGCACGTTCATAAGTCAAACCAAGTACACCTCCGACATGTTGAAGAAGTTTGACATGGACAAAGCCAAGCCCATCAAGACACCGATGCCGACAAACAGACATCTCGACCTTGGAGGAGACAAAGGCCGCCGTAGATCAAAAGGTATATCGCTCCATGATTGGATCCCTGCTTTACCTTTGTGCATCTAGGCCCGATATTATGCTTAGTGTGTGCATGTGTGCAAGATTTCAAGCTAGTCCTAAAGAATGTCATCTTATGGCTGTTAAGAGAATTTTTCGGTATTTAGTACACACTCCTAATCTTGGCTTGTGGTATCCTAAGGGCTCCACTTTCGATTTGCTTGGGTACTCCGATTCGGACTACGCCGGTTGCAAAGTAGATCGAAAGAGTACGACTGGGACTTGCCAATTTATTGGTAGGTCTTTAGTGTCTTGGAGTTCCAAAAAGCAAAATAGTGTTGCCTTGTCAACTGCTGAAGCTGAGTATGTGGCGGCCGGCGCTTGTTGTGCCCAACTACTCTGGATGAAGCAGACCCTTAAAGACTTTGGATGTGAGCTAACCAAGATTCCCCTTTTGTGTGACAATGAGAGTGCCATTAAGTTGGCAAACAACCCTGTAAACCACTCTCGCACAAAGCACATAGACATCCGGCATCACTTCTTGAGAGACCATGAAGCCAAAGGAGATATCGCTTTGCATCATGTGAGCACCGATAATCAACTAGCCGATATCTTCACAAAGCCCCTAGATGAGTCAAGATTTTGTGCTTTGAGGAGTGAACTAAATATCATTGATTCTCGTAACGTGGCTTGATATCTTGTGCATACTTGATTGATCTAGTCTTAGACAAAAGATTGTGAAAAGTTGTGTGCAAATTTCAAAATCTATTTTCAACAACTTAAATGTGTCCATAGTTATGTAATGATTGAATGAAATCGGACATGTGTAAGTTGGTTCGAGTCTACTATGATGTTCACCTCTTCTTTAGCTTTTGGTGGCTGGTTTTTCACCCAACCGGAAGTTCCGGTCCGATCGGTTTTGACCGCAGTAAAGTCGGGTCTTGGGCCTTTTGGAAGTCAAACCTACCTTTTCTTCTTCCTCTCTTCACCCCGAGTCCTGTAGCGGTGGCGGCGGCTCCATCTTCTTCCTCCCCGATCTTTCTCCTCCTCCACTCCCTTCCAAATCCCTTTGGGGAGGAGCTTGCCCCGGCATTGAAGATCTCGTTGGTGGAGTTGGTTGACGCCGGAGGTCTTGGCACGTCTTGGTTTGACCCTTCACTCTCCAAGGAACAAGGTACCGGGATTTCCTCTTGATCTCCCAATGTACTTGGTTTTGGGTTGATTCCTTGCACGTGCTAGTGATTATTTGTATATATGCCTTTGTTGGAATGCCTATCATGCTATGCACGTGGTCGATCTACGTGGGAACACGTGGGTGATGTCACATTAGGGCTCAACCGGAAGTTCCGGTCCTCGGCCAGGAGGTTCCGGTTGACTCGTCTTGGCAAAGATCTCCCGTGTGTTCACTTGTCGACTCTTTTGTCGCATTCCATGGTCATGTCTAAGACTTCCCTTTCGTCGTGTTCTTGTCTTTGTGCAGCATGTCTCGCCAGCGCCAACCACGTCGTGCGGCTCGTCCCGGCGCGCGGCGGTCTAGATCCTCCGAGTATGGGTGATGGGGAGGAGGATCGTCCACGAGGCGATCGTGCCGCTCGTCGTGGTGGTTCTCGGACCGTGGTCTCGTCCGATGAAGATGAAGGTCCTATCGGTGTTCCCCGATCGCTTTTCGCACTCGTCCATGCCCACCTCCTGCTCACCGATCTATGGTTAATGATGCAGAGGCTGCTAGTCAGATTGAGGTGGAAGGCCGTGCTATCGCTCCACAGTATGTTCAGCGCTCACCCGTCACCATTGGTGCAGCCACCATGAACCGGCTACTTCCTCACCATGCACGCTTTGCTCCCAAGCCTCGCTTGCTTGGGTGACTCCAGCCGGAGTCAATCCCGAGATGGCCTATCGACTACCGCAAGCAAGCACGGGATGTCAAGAGGATGCGGAAGGAGAACCCTTTCAAGTGGACAAAGTATGAAGGTGTGGATCCTCGCTTTTGGTCACAGTTTCATAGTGACTATTATCATCATGTGTGCTTCAAGGCGGGGGAAACGGGCACGACACTTCCCATTGTGCAGCACAAGGCTCCCACCCTCAAGTCCCTCGAAGAGCACCACCACCACCTCGACATTGACAGTCCGATTCGAGAAAGCTAGAGGAGTGGCACATCTTGGGGCTCATGAACTTCAAGCACAACCGGAACAGTGAGATCCTTCTTCGCTTTTGGGCCACTCTCTTCATTGATGAGACCAACAAGGTACTTCAATTGGATGACTGAGGGTTTACATTACCGTTGTGATTACCGTCAGTTTTCTCGTCTTCTTGGGCTCACTAGTGAAGATAGGAATGCACCTAGTTTGTATGAGCACTATGTGCGTGGTGTTGGTCGAGCGGATTACATTGAGGCTGGTCTTTATCATGCTCCTGCTCATGCTACTGGCAGCACTCACAACTTGAAGACTTATTTTTATGTGCTCAACAATTTGATCCGTGCCACCATTGATCCAAAGATTGGAGATGCCACTAAGTTACAAAATCATGCTCCTGCTATTCTTGTGTGTTTTGGTCTTGACAAGAGGTTTAGTGTAACTGACCTTCTTTGGAGGAACATTGAGGATGTCTCGACTGATCCACACAAGTCTTTGCCATATGCACCTTACCTCATGTATGTGATTGAGCAAGTGGTTGGATTCTCCTTTCATCATGATGTCATTCATAAGGATTGGAAGGTGAAGAACATCCTGGCACCTACAGGCAAGGGCAAGGCTCCTATGGATAGTGACGGTGGTGCTGCTCCTGAGGATGAGGACTTGGGTGGTGCTGAGGCTGAGGAGGCTCCTCCTGTGGACCCTTCTGGTGGTGCTACAGTTGGTGGTGAGAGCAGCCGTGGCCGTGGTCGTGGTCGTGGCCGTGGGCGTGGTGATGCTACTCGCCATGCTCTTCAGCGGTTTTTCTCCTATTTCGCTACACTCGGAAGAAGAAAGATCGGCGTCTTAAATCGCTTAGAGGAGAAGGCAAATCTCACTCCCCGCATCTCCACTTCGAGACTTCCGGGACCCCTATGCTTTGAGTATGATGCTATGTATGGGGGGCATGAGTATGATGCGATGGCGGCCGGCGACATCGCCAGCAGGACCCTTCCTTCACTTGCTTATGATCCTTCTTATGGAGGTGGGCTTCCCGGATTTTACACCATGGAGGACACCGAGGCGGGCGCCTCTTATCGGGACTTCTTTGGTGCGGTGATGACGTCACGAGGTCATCTCTTTTCACGGTGCTCCCGCTTTTGGTGGTGGTGGTGATCCTGCGGCCGGGTCCTTCCTCGACCCATGGTTTCTTCGGCGACGCGTAGTGCACATTACTTTGCCCCTTTTGCTTTCTCGAAGCCTACCCTTTTGGCATTTGATGCCAAAGGGGGAGTGTTAGGCTTATTCATGATGTAATAGGGGTAGTTAAATCTTTCGGTCTGTAATAACTCTTATCTTGTGTGGTGAACAATGTGGTAGCACTTGAACTATTTATGTGTGATGGATGATTGTAGGTTAAAACTATTTATTTTTATCGTCATGTGATGTTTCTTATGACATATTGTGATGGTGGTTGTTGATTTTAGAATGGTTATGTTGGTTAAGTCCTTTTCTTTCTACCATAACCATTCATGTTCTTTCACTTTATTCTGGTGATATATCTTGTCATATGCATCACGATTTTATTGTCACACACATCTTTAGGCACCCCACGGATTGCAAAATTTTAGGGGGAGCTTCTCTAGTGTATGTCATCTTGATTTCACTCAAGATTTTGAAATTCAAATCCCATGCATACACCAAGGGGGAGCTTGTCTTAAATTTTAGAATTCAAAAGCTCAAATTCTTTCTATCATTTATAAGCCTAAGTTGGTTGTCATCAATTACCAAAAGGGGAGTTTGTTAGTGCATTCGCCCCCGGTGTGGGTTTTGGATAATTAATGACAATCAAATTAGAGACTAACATGTTCATCAAGTGATATCTACAGGTGTTGGTCCATTGGAGAAATTAAACGAAAGAATTTGGTGAATGATAGCACCCTAAATTTTATGGAGTATCGGCAACTCGGCTCAAGTGATTCACCCTCTTTTACTTTGATTTGAGTCGTAGGTTATGCCGTACTATCAAGAGGGATACAAAATTAACTAGCTAGATGGGGAACAAAAGTGCTCATGTCAATGGTTTAGAGTAGCTTGAGAGTCACCGGTTCACTCACGTACACATAGAGAGGCGTTGCTGTTTTTACTGGGTGGACCGGAGGTCCCGGTATCCCCAGCGGAGGTTCCGATCTGGGCGGAAGCTCCGCTCGGAGACCGGAAGGCCTTCCTCACACGCGACGGCTGGCGGGTTTTTTTGGCACGGCCCGGAAGTTCCGGTCAATGACCGGGAAGTTCCGGCCCCAGGGCGAGGCTCCGCTCCGAGACCGGAAGACCTTACTCGCACGCGCGGACGCCGGTAGGCTTCGGCCCCATGGAAGTTCCGGTCGGTGGCCGGAAGTTCAGCCCAGGAACGGAGGCTCCGGTCGGAGACCGGAAGCCATCTCTTGTTCGCGACGCACTCTCCATGCCTGCTGACCGGAAGTTCCGGTCAGAGACCGGAAGTTCCGGTCAGCCAGTGTCTCGCCCGATCTTTGCCAACGGTCAGATCTGGTTCTACCGGAACTTCCGGTGGAACTCCACCAGAACTTCCGGTAGGCCCTGGGAGGCCGAAGTATATAAGCTTCACACCTCCATTTTGAAACGTTACGCCAGGCAATACACTGATTCACTGTTCATCCTTCATCCCCAAAGCGTTGACTCACTCACTCTCTCTCTCTCCTTGCTTCCAAGCTTTAATCTTCGATTGTTTAAGCTAGGGTCTTGAAATTTGAGAGCGGGAGCATCGATCTTCGACTTGAGCACTTGGTTTCCTCGTCTTGCCGGTTGGTTTTGTGTTTATTACTCTTGGGTTCTTGGAACCCTAGCCGGCTAGGCGTTCTTCGTGGTTGCCCGTGTTAATTTACTTGTGAGGGCACCCCGAAGCGTTTGTATTACCCTTCATCTTAGTGGATATCTCGAGCTTTCCTTTGTGGTTGCTTGAGGGAGGTGACCTAAGTGGTCGGGCCTTGGTGGCCACCTCAACAACGAGGACGTAGGCACTCCTTTGTGGGGAAAGCCGAACCTCGGGATAAATCTTGTGTCCCGCGTGCTTTGTGTGGTGGTAGCCGACTACCCTTGTTATTGTGTTCTTTGCACTCTATTACATATTTGGTTGTAGGAAGAAGAACTCAATCCAAGAGGTGGTTTCCAAAGGTGTGGGAAACTGATTCCATCATCAACATCATCTAGAAGGGAGTGGTAATATGTGTAGTTGAAATCACAACTCATTTACTCTGATTTCCTAGCTTTAGGACACCCGAAGTTCGAAGTGGTTTGCAATAGAAGTTTCGGTCAAGCACCGGAACTTCTGCTCCAAACCACCGGAACTTCCGGTGAGCATTTAACTTCCGCAATTTGAGTTTGTGAATTTCAGGATTAGAAAATATGCCTATTCACCGCCCCTCTAGGCCAATTAGATCCTTTCAAAAAGTGCGAGGGGGATGATTGATTTTAAACATAATCGCTCTTCCCCCTTCGCAAGCTCTCATATACCTATTACTCGCGAATTAACAATATAAAGTGGCCGCCTCGGGACGCCTAGCCGCGCCGGTGCCGCGTCCCTTTCGCCGTCTTGGCTTTGGCGGGGTCCTGAAGAGGACTCTCATGGCCTCTTGATGGGACTCGGAGAGCTTGTCGGTGAAGATGCTTTGTCGTGCGCCCTCTTTTCCGCCGAGGTTACCTTTGCTCAAGGCTTGCTCGGGTAGCCCATGCGCTTCATGACGAAAATTCGCCACGCTTGGATGCCGGGATCTTCGAGAGTGGTTGTGCGGCAAGTCTTCGCTCCTTGTTGGTAACCGCACCGTTGGCGTCCGCTGAGTGATCGGGCGGCAAAGAGATGGGGGAGGCCTCCTTGATTAGGAAGCGCCGCCTAAACCTCTTCAATCGAACGCCAATGGAGCTGCGTCGGCCCCGAGCTGCTTCTACCTTTCGGATTCAGCGCGGAGTTGCTGTCCGCCGCTGCGTGCCGGGGCTCGCTGTCGAGCTGATATCCCGTGGGGGCGTGGCCATGCGCTGTCTGCTCGGCGTCGTGGCAACCTGTGCGGCCGAGTTTGTGCCCTCGCGTAGTCCCTGCCCTGCCTGCAGGCCCGCGGCTGATGCCTCACGGGGGGTGGCCCCAGGGGACTTGGCCGCCTCCCTCAACGGTGCCTCGTGCCGGTGCGGTGTCTGCTGGGCTTCACCCCCGGCTGTAGCCTGTGACCTGGGTGACGCGGGGAGGATGGATTCCTGTAGCCGTTGCTCGAACCCAGGTGGGGGGGAGCAGCAGTCATCCACGTCCCCAGGCGGCCCCTGACTAGTCGGCATACCAACCAGTGTCGTGTCAGCCGAGTCGACGTCCTGGATCGCAGGTGTGCCGATTGAGGGTGCCAGCAGTGGATCCTGCGGTGGCTTCTCGCCCTCGCCTAATGTCCCCGTGACGACAAGGGCCTCGGTGGCTCGGCTCACGGCTGACGCCGGGGCGCCGGAGAAGGCGGGCGTCGATGGCATCGTGTGCCATCCGGGAGCCAACCGAGGCAGTGGTCGGCTCTTGCCCTAATCTTTGTCGGCGCTTGGGTCGCGAACTGCGCCTGACGATGCCCGCCGATGGCCTGCCTAGGCGGGCGGCGCCCTCCCTGGTGTGTCCACGGTGGCGCCGCCACATCTTTTCGGTCGTGGGCGGCGGTGCCTCCGCCGGAGGCGCTTGTGGAGGGCAGGTGCGGCCGGCGCCCTGGCGGGGAGTAGGCGCCCACCGGCCGCGCCATCGTCGGGCAGGGGGCGGGGCTTCGCGTGGCGGAGGCCACCTCGCCGAAGTGCGTCCCCGCCCGCAGCCAGACCCCACTTGAGCTCTCGACAGCGGCTATCCCCGATGGCCGCGTCATCGCCGTCCGACATCCCCTGCGTGCAAGGGAAGTCAGTGCGATCGGGACCCCAAGCCGCGGCCAATGGTGACCTCCATCAGTATGTGAGGGCGGCCGCGGGCGATGGCTCGCGCTGACGTCCTCGAGTGGATGTCGGAGGCGCGCGGCCGAGCCTGGACAACCACGGAGAAATCGGGGTCGCCAACACATTGTGTCGATGCCGGCCGCCCCTTCTTTCCACAGGCGCCCGGTGGGCGGGTCTAGCGATGGCGAGGTCGCCGCTCGACGCCCCGCGGGGTCCCCGGGTAGCCTCGGTGCTGACAAGCGAGGCGGCCGACAGCCTGTCCCGCCAGCTCCATGGGGGCCGGGCGCGGACGCTTTCGATCCCCGCTGCGTAGTGGCTGCCACCGTTGCGCTTGAAGCAAATACGGAGGTCTGCGCAAGTGGCGACCGGGGCGTGAGAGGCGCTGAGGCAACGGTCTAGGACCTCCCGGCCGTGGCCGCACCCCCCGTCCGGGATCACCCCGCGCCTGGGCCGCCGGCCGCTGGCCCCGCGCCATGGCTCCAAAAGGCGTGCGTGACGAGCCGCCAACACCTTCCGGCCCGGCAAGGCCGAGGCGCGGGCGATTAGGACCTAGCCATGGTGTATGGGCACTCGACAGGCTTCCGGGCCAGCCGCAGTGTCGGCTTTCCGGCAATGACGCGGCGCTAGCGTCGGCACGCGGCGCGGGCAGACCCCACGTGCCGGTGAATGTGCACACCAGCGGGGTGTCCGCCATGGCGCCAGCGCGGCCGCCTCCGCCGACGGCCTTGAGGCATGTCGCATCTGGATCGGCCGGTTTGGCGGCGAAGGGGCCTACAGCTACCGTACCCACGCCTTCCCCCGCGGTTGGAGGGCGAACCAGGCAAGGATCGGCGGCTCCCCGATTTGTCGACAACCGGCCGCCCGACGGTGGGGGGCCTCCGGCCCAAAGAGGTCGTCGTCGTCGCCGCCCGAACGGTCGGTGAAGTCTCCATCCCTCCACCTCGCCGCCTTGGACCGACCGGGCCGAGGCGGGAAGAAGGGAGCGGCGTCGGGCGAGAGTGGCCGCGCACGGCGGCTGGAGGAGGCATCCCCGAGCGTCCCCATGGTCCCCAACGCGGCGAGGCTAGGCGGCGTGGGGAAACGGATGGGCGATGGCGAGGCGCGGCGCGCCCGATGCTGCGGGGAAGACCCGGGCGGCGTTGGGGGTGGCCGTGCGGCGGTGCCACGGCCGCTGCAGGTGTCGGCAAGCCGAGGCTCCTCCACGGGGGCTTCGGGGCCGGGTGACGCGTGCTCGGCAAATCACCAACACCGGGCGTGCGGCGTTGTCCAGAGCTCGCCCCAGGGGCGAGGAGAGGGTTCACCGTGGGGGGGAGAGAGGGTTCGCCACGGTGGTCGGCTCCCGCCTCGGCAAGAACCGGCGCGCGGCGCTGCAACGACAGCGGCGGCGGCCGGGGCAGTGACCAAGGGTCGGCCGGGAGGCAGCGCCGTGGGCTGCGCTGCTAGCCCGGCGCTGGGCTCTCCCGCTTAGCCGAGGAAGGCACGGCGCGCGCCGGCCCCACCGGCATCGAGGCCGGCCGCGGAGGCCGCAACGGTCGGTGGCGCATGCCCAGAGGCGAGCTCTTTGCCTCGGAGCCTCCGCGCCTTCCGAGGAAGCAGGGGGAGGGAGGGCGGTGCGCCCCGGAGGGGGCAGGCTCCATCAGCCCGGGGGGCGCCAGCGGCGGCGGGAGGCCGCGGACCCGGGCCACCTGAAAGGCCGGCGAACCGCCACGAGCGCGGTGAGGCGCCATCCGGCCTTGGCAAATGGTGATCTTGAAGGCGAAAGAAGAAGGTGAGGGAAGTGGAAGGGGAGGAGATGGGGAGGAGGTTGGCGTGGTGGATGGGCGCGCCGGCGCCGGTGTGGCCGGCGGCGGCGGCGTTGGGGCCAGGGAGGGGCTAGGGCTCACCCCGCATTCAAGCCATTTGTATACTGGATGGAGCACCTTCAAAGTATAATCCTATTTAAAGATATGTTATTTCTGTTTTTTTATACATTTACAATAATTTCTAATAGATTGATACTTTGAAAAGTGAGATGTGGAGTTCGGATCTACTCTTAGGCAGGCATCACTAAGAAATGGCAGGCAGCACAAGTCAGCATCAGCTGCTACATACTGTATGACGTGCTATAGTCGTGAGCTATTGTTTCAGCACAAGTCAGCTTCGGATGAAGATTTGCTGCAGCGACAACAAAGAGGACACGGGACGACGACAGGAGGCAAGTAGTAGTCGGGAATGTATGCGCATTGCACGAGATGGAACTGCAAATATTTACTGAATGAAGCATATAAAAACTCTTTCCATTCCATGCTTCTAGAGTCAGACGGAACGCCATGGAAATGGAAAACAAATGCTAGTACCGTAAGTACACTGTCCTTGTCCTTTCTTTCGAATAAATAATAATAATCATGCGATAACCAAGTGGCTTTGCAAACCTTGCCTCCAATCCGATTACGAGGACACATCATGCAACGGCCTGAGTTGTGCCTGTTCATCTTCGCAACGTTGACCAACAAATATATATGTGCATTTCTTCTCTCTCTCTCTTTTTTCAGCCTAGTGTATTTGTTCTTTTTAACACGAAGCTGGTAGGAGTTTAGCCAGTTTTGTATTGATATATTTAGAGGCCTAGGCCAAAAAGTAAGCAACTGTGACATCATTGAAGCCACGTGTTGATAAAAAGTGCTAACTGCGTTCTAAATTATAAGACTTTATTTTTATTTTTCAAGATACTCCGTACATTGGGTTTGGAATGTACCTAGACATATTGTACATCTAAATACATATTAAAAGCTACTTGTATCTAGAAAAAGAAAAGGCAAAACTTATAATTTGAAAAAAAAGTAGTATACCTACTAGCAAAAGCTATATATCTGCACTCACACTGGCCCTGGTTTAAGGGCTCCTGGTTCGTTCAAGAGTTATTCTTACTAACAACCAATTCAACTTTGTGAGAACCCGTAAACATTTAAACGACTCATGCGCATTACATCAAGAACGGCAGATAAGATCTTCAAATATCTGTACGACAGCCTCGCAGTTCGGATATCACAATATGGACACAACTTCCCTGGATACAACCACGAGTCCGCAAGGCCATACAGAACCTCCGAACTAGATCATTCAATGCAGCCATCATCCAAAAGAAGTAAGCAGGGCATGATCAACTAAGATTTACCATGTTGTCTTGTTCAACCAAGTGAAAGTACCACATCATATATAGGAGTTCAAAATTGGGATTTTTCCTTTAGAGTAACAGAATTGCAAGTTCAGCTAAAAAATAACTTGAGTTCTCTATTTCATACTAGAGCAGCTGAGAAACTGCAACATCAAACTTTTGGCATGTCAATTTGGACGATTCCGTACCCTGAAATTAAATAAGCAAACCATGAGAAACTTGTCAGCAGTAATATATAAGAACTAAAAGAAGAAAAGTAGAAATAACTGCACATTATTTTCACAAAATCACATCTCAATTTAAGTTTCAGAATCACTTGAGTATTGCCTCTAGCATAGAACTCATTTCCTTGAGAAAGAACTATCAACAGGTAAAATCAAATAATATCACACAAAAAGTGAACAAAACACTCACTTCCTGGAAAGTATGTAGTAGCTTCAATGCATGCTAATGCCACCTTAGCATGTGGTAGCTTTAAGAACTCACACAAAAAAGTTTGATCAAGAACAATGTCACATGAAGAAATTTTGCAGTGTCAACTCATGCTCGACACAGGGCAGCACATATCAGACATGCCAGAGCAGTACCGGAGGCAAACAAGTTTCTTTGGAGATGGCCAACCACTGAGCATGGAGGATGAGAAGTGGAGAAGGGCTGAAGAGGCTGCCGGTGTTGAAGATGATACGAACTGCAGGTCCTCAGCCCTGCCCCTCTAGTCTGCTAAGTTAGCAACATCTGATTCCTACGGAAATTAAGAGCACCAGTGAAGATGAGGGCAGAGGCAATCAATTTTGTGAGTCCAGATGCAAGGGGATGGCAGCAGTGCCTGTGCGATGGCAACAAGAGATTGGAGATGTAGTCTTGGCAATAATAGGGAGCAGTGGCAGCTACTAGCTGTGTGCCTGCGCAGGCCTAGTGAAGGTTAGGGCAAGATTTATTTAGATGGACTACATTTGCCTGTAAAAGACATCCCAATAGCATATATCTTTTTTTATTCCCTCTTTTGTTCTTTTTTCTCTCCTTTTTTAACTTGTGAGGCATTTGCTCATGAATTTGTCATGTACGGATTAGTTAAACGTGATACGATAATAAAAGATTGTACACAAGATTGTGTAAATGAATTTATTTCTTTTCTAATTAACAACAATAATAATTAATATATTAGACACACCATGAATCCTATTTTCTAGAGTTCATACACCTGCTCCCAAATCTTGACGCCGACACCCTCACTCGCAGTGGCACTTGTGTCCAGGAAACACTGGTCAAGAGCATCAATAACAAAAAAAAAAATCATAGCTTCATAATATTCTATTGCTAAATTTCAAGTTCATACTAGATACTGGAAAGTACCTTAACAAACCTAAGCAAAAACATTAGCTAGAAAGCATATAACTCAAGGGAATACACTGATGGCCATAATCCTCCAAAGGCTCATTATATGTTCAATCTGATGCACTTTTTGCACACAAGGATATATTTATTTGGTTCGACCTTGCATGAGGTAAGCAAAGCATAATGGTAAATTAATAACAAGTGACACCCATGGTACATGCAACATCAAGTCACCCAAGTTTTTGAACTTCATGCTCCCCAGCAAATATATTTTTCACTCCTCAACACCCCATTTATAAATCATACAGATATGCCATGAATTCAGAATGGATACCGCAAACAAGAAAAATTCAACAATCCCACAGGACACCAGTAAAGAAAGATACTACAAAGTAACAGTAATTCTCAAAAACAAAGAATTGTATGGCATAGCATGTACACATGCTAATGCACATGATTTTTAAGGATGAAATGACAGAACAGAAAGAAATGGAGAGTTCATATCAAGGGTAAGGAACGGAATCCAATTCTAAAATCAGTTCTCTGTCCAGTTTGCTAGGACAGGAACCTAACCCAGGAAACACAAGAAAACAAACTACTAAAAACATTCGATATCAATGCATCATCAAATAATTTTGTTTGGTTAATTGTGTACCAGACAATCTGTTAAATACTACCATCCTCAGAATGACAAATATATAAGATAATTATTGGTTTTTCAGGATGCTACAATTATTTATAACAATGCTGGTAACTGCCAAGCAAATACAGCAATCAGTTTCATATGGAGGTGCTCCACAGCATTTATTTCAATGCTAGATTATCATCAATCCAAGGTTGTTTTTGGATTTTCAAGCCAGTACATCTTTTGCTTAAAAACACATGTATGAATTACTCAATTATGCACCTATCATTTATGCTCAGTGTCACCCTGATGTTAACCCAACAATCGCGACCAATATGCCAAGTACAGAATTGGAAAGAGGTGGGATGCTATTCCATACCTCTGAAACCAAAGGAAAGAAGCATCCATCCCACTAGGCAAGAATTTCACCTCCAGCTGCTCGGGAAGAAGGTATGAATGCTATAGCCAGTCTTCCAGTTATCCAAGTAGATCACCTTCCTAACAGCCCACCATCCTATCGCCATAACAGCGAGCATCGCAAAGCGCTGCATCTGCAGGCTCTCCACCTTCACCAACAAGTGCGTCACCCCAGCGATCATGAGACCCACGAGTGTGTACAAGAACCCGACAGCAAACCCCTCGGCCCCCAGCTGCATCCCTGACCCCTGGTAGAAGAACACGAGCTTGTTGGGATCCGCGCGGTCAGTGAGGAACATGGGCGTGTGCCTGATAATCCCGTACATGCCCCCAGAGACGCTGAAGAAGTAGACGAAGAGCGCCCCAGCCATCCAGACCCGGCGGTCGTGCAGCAGGGTCTCCCCATCGATGATCCTCTTGATCATGAAGGGGATGGAGATGAGGAAGAGGATGCCGAGCAGGATAATCTGGTTGCGGGAGAGGAGAGGCGGGCGGACGATGGGCCCGACCTCGAGGCCCGTGCGGGACTCGATGAACTCGGCCATGGAGTCGGCGAGGCGCGCGAAGTGGGACTGGTCCATCTGCTCGGATTTCGACAGGGTGACGTGCTCGGGGCGGATGAGGCGGATATGGGGCAGCGAGTTGACGCCGAATTGGTGGAAGGAGTGCTGCGACTCGGCGAACTCGATGTCGGCGAAGAAGAGGTCGCCGGAATCGGGGTTGTGGGCGAGGAAGGAGGCGGAGAGGAGCGCGAACTCGGTGCGGAGCTGGGGCAGGTGGAGGTCGGGCTTTGAGTGGAGCGACGCGGCGTCGAAGAAGACGAGCACGGAGTAGGGGCGGCGCGCGGAGGGGGCGGAGAGGAAACGCGTGACAGAGGTGTCGGTGAGGTGGATCACGCCGGACGGGGACCGCGCGCGGAGGGACTGGAGCTCCGAGACAAGGTCATCGGCTCCGGCGGGCGCGCCGGCGAGGAGGACGAGAGGGAGGAGGAGGAGGAGGAGCAGGTGGCGGTGCGGTGGAGGCGCCATGGCGGATGGGCAGATCTGGGGGGCAGGAGACCGGCAGGTGGAGACTTGCGCTGAGGCAACTGACAAAGGTGGAAGAGAAGACAGAAGACTCGCTAATGGGCTACAAATGGGCTGAATCCTAGTTAAGAAACAAGTACCTGGACCGCTTACTTTTGTTTTTAGTGGACCTCGACCGCTTACTTGGTTAATATTCAATGAATCGCATTAAGAAGAAATGAAAAAGATCATTGGCTCAAAAAAAGTCCGATTCACCCAAACTAATTACCGAATGGAAAGACTCCCCCAAAATTTTAAAATCAGACAAATATCCCCACTATTTGGAAGTGATTTGTTGGATGGTTTTGCTGACGCAGGACAGCAAGAGGATCAACTGTCATTTGTGCTCTCTCTTCTCTCTTAAGCTAGCTCTGTTTGGATCCTTCAAATTGAATTCATTTTTTTTATTTTACCCTATAAATTTAAGATAAGACGTACATGTAAACTTTAAAAAATGATGAAATGTCAAATTCCAAGCCAAATGCCGTAATTTATTAAGTAGATTTCAATTCCTCCAAATAAAAGAATCCAAACAGCACCTTATATAAAAAAAATACTTACTTTTTCATGAAGTCATATTCATATAAATACAAAATTCATATCAAGAATGAAATCCCTCTCATTTAAAAAAAAATATATAATGATAAAGCCAAGAAGAGATTACAACACAACCTGCGTAAAATCTCATTGAAAACCATGCCTTACATGTAGGCGGCGACGGAAACTAAGGCATATACACGGTCAATCAAAAGAAAATGGAGATCGCAGGTGCAACCCAGGAAGTTTCATGCAAGGATTGGAAACATTACTGTCGTCTCCGCACTAACATCAAAACCACGTGTTCAAAACATCCTGAATAAAATTCTACATTAAGTAGTAACCTAAGTAATATCAATCCAGACAGAACAGAGCAGGCTCACATGACCACCGACTTCACGCTCTTACCGAACAGTGACAATGTCATCAATCTTCAAGATCATTCTAACACACTCACAGGCTAGCGTAATGGCACTTGTGCTCACCAGCAAAGGCTGCACTACATTCTCCTCCAGGATGTTTGTGATCTGCCCTTTCCTCACATTGATGCCAGTGTTCTTCTCACCTCTGGCATGGCGATTCCTGAGTTCAGTGACAATGGAGATTGGGTTGAGCCCAGCATTCTCAGCAAGTGTGTGGGGATGACCTCAAGCGCCTCAGCAAATTCCTTGATGCAGTAACTCTCCATCCCTCGAAGCTCCTTTGCCCAAGCAGCCAGCTGCATTGACATCTCTATTTCTGGAGCACCACCACCAGCAATCAAAAACCTCTTGTTGACCAAGCACCTGAAGCATCAAAAAGTATACACATAAAACTCCTTTTACTTGAATTAAGGAAATATAGAAAGCATACTATAATGCAATGTTAAAGCACCAATGATCATAACAATTTCTCCACCTTCGACATCTTCAACATATACTAAATCTAAATCAAGAAAATAAGCAGACAAACCCGAAGCATTCAAGCAAGGACAACCATCAAAACACTGTACAAACTCCAGAACAACAACGTAAAGTTCATTGTCTTAAAGTTGAATGAATTATTTTTGGTTGACAAAACTCTTGATAGTATCACCTAAATATTATCATCCATGTATTCATGAATGTTCTTCGTTGCAACAGTCACATTTGATGGTTAATAATCAAAACATGTTAACTATTCATCAAGTTCTCCAGACATATGCTAGTTAATAATTAAAACATGCTGACTATTCATCAAGTCCTCTAGCACAACATATGCAACCCTGAGTTCTTTCACTGTTTTAAATGTGCCTCTGGCAGCAAATAGAGGATGAAGGAAAACGGCTCACATATCCAGGTAAAATGGCAAGCTCAAAGAAGAACCAATGATGAGGTTTTCCAAATAATTTTGCTTTAAAAAACTATTGCATTTAAAACCACCAACTTACTAGAAAGCTACACTATTAAAAAAACTAAATGAAATGCTTTTTTATAATACATGTAAACATATCCCTAACTAAAGATGTTTATAATACAAGTGAAGAGAATGCTTTTATAAATTTTTAGATATTCTAAGGAAATAGCAGTAGCCATGATTTTTGAGGCACTGAGGTGAGGCGCCCTAACCCCCCTCACAACACCTAGCCATTTATGGTGGATGCCTTGGTGACACCATACGTATATTCTGAGCGGGCATGAAGTGCTGGGTAAGAATCAAATTGCCACTAACAATTGAGCACAAAGATTATACTTAACCGAAGCTCATGACAGCAACCAACCATGACCATATACATTTAATACGCATCAGTCATCAACTTGTGCATTGTGTTATGTAAAAGTGTAAACAAAGAGCCAGGTGGACTTCAGTCCATATGACAGGCCAGTCTATGAAGCAAAGAACACCACACACGAGACTCTCAGAACATATACAATATACTACTCCCTCCGTCCCTATTTAGATGTCGGCATGGGATACATGCCACAAATTTGACTTGATTTATAGAAAATATGTACAATATTTATATCTCCAAATAATTTTGTTAAAAAACTAGATCTAAAGATCTTTCCGATGATACTAATTATGGTACTAATTGATGATATTTATTATTTATTAAAATTGCCGGCATTTGTTTCTCGGAAGCGAAGCGACAAGTATTTAGGGGGACGGAGGGAGTACATAGCAGAGTGCCGCAACACAAAGCAATACAGTAGAGGCAAATTCACGAGGCAGAGCACAGGAGCAATCAGAGCAAACTAAAAAGCACACCAGCACCTAACACTAGGGGATGCATATACCACGAGAAAGAGATCCCCAAACGAACAAGCGGATGTCAAGGGAGTTGGATGAGAGGAACACCTGCGCTATGTGCCACCAAATCAAAATCACATATACAGGCACAATCACAAGGAGTTGCCAAGGAGAGGAATGCCTGCTCCAGCTAGTGAGTTGGGGGAGGCAAACACAGGAGGAAGCAGGGCGCAGGCTCATTTACCAGGCTGGTGGGTGGGCAAGGAGCAGAGGGAGATAGCCTCTGCCGGGATGCAGGGGACCAGATCCAGGTCCGCGGCTGGTATCTAGGGGCACCAGGTTCCACACCGCTGGGATGCCGGGGGCTCCAGGTCCAACACCTTCTCTTTCCCTCTCACCCTCTCCATAAAATGGCAACGAACCACAGTAGATGCCTATGCACAGTTGATTTCCATCTCAATGTGCATATATGCAACCAATTCCCACCCGATCTATTGAGGCGCACTCAATTCCCACCCAATTTTGGTGTGTTCCACTCAATTACCCTCAGTACAATCCCTCCTACTTGATTCCAAGCCCGGTTCCACATCCAGCATCCGCAACAAACTTCTGAGCACCTGCCCCGACACCATTCCACACCTAGATGAGGCCTAATCGCTTAAGCGAACACCATACGTAATACGTCCGTAAGTCATGGCGACCCTGACGCCAAGAGCCCATGGCATGCCTCGCCACCTAGGCGACACCTCATAAACCATGGCAGTAGCAGGTTTAATTAGTCTACAGTAGCAGGTTTAATTAGTCTACAGATACTTATATCTAACATTCAGACAACCCAACATAGTTTAACATATCATACGGTTGATAAAATAGAGGAATATATCATTGGTACTAACTAAAATAGTCATCTCACAGGATAACAAAACACCAATGTTGGAAATCAGTGTACTATATTCAAACATTGCAGGTTCCTGTTCTATTATACATTATACATTAATGTAGAAACATGGTAAAAATTCCCAAATAACCAAATAAAAACAACATAGAAGTCTTCTGGCAACTTCACTAGTGCACAAAAATTTCTATTACTACTGTCATCTGTGTATCCCAAACCTAATCCACCAAATTAAGCAATTATTGACTCTTTTGTACTCTAATTCTAGATAAACAGAATATGAAAAGATTTGCTGCAATGAAATCAAACCCAGTAGAAAGTTTGGTAAAACATTCTTAATGGAACTTGAACAGAGAAGACCTCATCTGTTGAACTTTGGATACATTTTTCAAATTCAAATATAGCCCCAATAACCAAAGGCATACAAGGAATTTAGCGAACACACAGCACAAACAGTAAGTTTTGGCCCAACAACAATAAACAAAAAGGAACATAAGACAGACTAGAATTCATAAGCAATTATGAATATAGCATTGGATTATTATCTCAGCATAAGATGAATTGTACCTTATGACACAGAGGGCATCATGGAGACTGCGTTCAGCTTCATCAATAACCAACTGGTTAGATCCCCTGACAAGTACAGTCGCGGTCCTACCCATGTCCTTGATACCAGTGATCTTCACAACCTTGCCCTCCCCAACAGAGATTTCTTCAACAACATCTGCATACCCAAGCTTATCGGTTCGGAAGTGCTCAATGTTGGCAATGGGAAGGCAGTTTAGGGTCTTGGTGATGAACTCAATCTCATCCCTCTCCACGTCCTTCACCACCAGAATCTTTGCCTTAGCAAGATAGTGCAGAGACAAGTCAGTGACCGCATCGCGCAAGATGCTCTTCTGAATGAGCAGGACATTGCATCCAGCCGCCTTGATCTTCTTGACCATCCCGAGGATGTAATTGCGCTCCTCACGGAGGATGCGGTCCATCTGCGCATAGTCAGATACAATGACGCTCTGCTCAATGTCAGTCTTGGGAGGTGAGATTTGGAACTGTATGACAGCGATCTTTGCATTCTCCACCCGAGTCGGGCCCCCAGCAGCATGGCTAGCCTTCTTGTCAAAGATGAGGCCACGGACGAGCTCAGTGTCGTCCACGGTGCCACCAAGCTTCTTGACGATGCGGATGTCACGGAGGTCCAGAAGGTCGGGGTGCGCGGGATCCACCACCGAGAGGGCGGCGTCGACGGCGAGGGGCGAGAGAAGGGTGGAGTACTGGGAGACGACCTTCGAGTTGAGAGCGGTGGAGGCGGACTTGACGAGGGACTCCCGGTCGGACAGCTCGATGGGGATGGCCATGGCGTGGAGGATCTCGACGGCGCGCGTGGCGAGGCGGTGGAGGGCGTCGGCGGCGGCGGTGGGGTGGGCCCCGGCGGAGAGGAGCGACTGGGCGCGGCGGAGGAGGGATCCGGCGAGGACGACGACGGTGGTGGTGCCGTCCCCGGCGGCGGCGTCCTGGGAGCGGGACAGCTCGGCGAGCATGCGCGCGGCGGGCTGGAGGAGCGCCATGCGGGAGAGGATGGTGGCGCCGTCGTTGGTGATGATGACCTCCTGCGCCTGGTCGCCCGAGGAGATCATCTTGTCCATGCCGCGGGGGCCCAGCGAGGTGCGCACGGCGTCGGCGACGGCGCGCGCCGCGGCGATGTTGGCGCCGCGCACGTCGTCGCGGCGCTTGGTGTCCGTGTAGGTCTCCGTCTTGCGGGATGGCGCGGCGGCGGCGGCGGCGGCGGCGGCGGCGGCCATGGTGGAAATCGAGGGGAGAGGAAGGAGATTTGAGAGGGAGTGGGGCTAGGGCTTCTCGACTTGTTTCCTGATAGATCGGCGCGGCGCGGGGAGGGACGGCGGGTGGTGGTGTTGAAGAAACTGTAGGGGTTAGGGTTGAGTGCTTCCACTTCCTTCCAGCGGGATATTTAACTTTTTACCATCATAACGGGTGGCCACTCTCGAGATCTCACCGCTCCTGTCAATATTGAATCGGCATCGTTGCTTTGTCTTGCATACATTTTTACCACTTTTGATGATGTGGCGAGCCAGGTGTGCTGTCCACGTGGGATCCGAGTCAGCAAGGGGGGCAAAATGACCTCCCCCCCTCGCCGTCTCTCCGTATAAGCGAAACGGGCCGTCGGTGGCCCATTTCGCCGCGTGCCCCCCCCCCCCCCCTTCTTCTTCCCCGCGCCCGGCCGCCTCCGCCGCCACCACGAAGCGTTCCGCCGCCGCCGCATTCCTCCCCGCCGCCGCATTCCTCCCCGTCAATGTCGATTGTGCGCGAGTCATCTCGAGCCGAGGGGGCGTAGTAGGCGAAAAAGGTCGCCAAAGCCAAAGATCGCTTGGATGGGACCGGATCCAATCGGTGAGCTCAGCTTCTTCCCCATGGTTCCTTGCCCTATCTGCGGGCCTTGCTCGAGTGGTGGAGGGGAGAACAATGAAGGAAGGTGAGAACCATGGCCGTCTCTACTTCAAGTGTGCGAGAAATGGGGTAAGTCTCGGCATGCTTTGTTTCCCCAAGTCAACTGCTAGGGTTGTAATTTTTTTTTGCAAGATCCGAAGCTTTGTTCGTACTACAAGTTCGAGAAGCGTATTTTGAAGAATTAAAGGCTGCTGGCATCATCGTGGTTCGCCCCTTTGAATCGGGCAATGGTTCGGACCGTGGTCCCGACGACCAGGATGAAGGGTCAGTTGACAGTCCAAATGGGGGGAAGAAAATGAAGAAGTTGGAGCAGAAGATGGAGGCAATGATGAGGCAGATGAACATGTTCATTGTGTGCGTTGTAAGTGTTGTTGTAGGAGCCGTGCTCATGTATGCTTTGTAAGGAAGTGATGTCGAAGGTGTTTCCTGGTTGACATGGAATGAAAAAACTTATGTGTGCTCATGGTCATGTATGCCGTGTTTGTTGGTTGAAATGGTTTGAAAAAACAGTTTGCATGTGAATTCTTTGGCTTGCAATCTTTCCGCATCAATGATGCATAGTATTGGCATATACGAAGAGGTTGAATATGTCTAGTTAAAACACACAAACAAAATTTGACAACCACAAGACAATTGTCACTCATTGAAGCAAAGTTGGATCATAGAAACAAATTCATTGGCCTCATTTAAGCGCTTTCGAGGGCATACACAGTTCTACCGCATCGAGGCCTCATTCAAACAAAGTTGAGGCCTCATTCAAGAGAATGTTCATGCCTCATTCAAACAGGTTCGGTTTGCATACTCGTAGAGTTCATGCCACATAAAAGAGCCTGCATGACTTCATTACAAGCTTGGTACACAAAATAAACAAGTTATGCAAATCATGTCCCAAAATAAAGTGCATCTGCAGCTGTAGCTCATATCTTCCCCTTCCTTGGTGGATTCTTCTTGGTGGGAGTCTTTTTTGCTGGACTCTTTCTCACCTTGGTTGCTAGTACCTTTCTCCTTGGTGTCATCTTCTTTGTAGCAACCGGGTTCATCTTCCGGAGTGTTGACAAGTTGCAATTCCATGCGTGTATTCCCCGTAAACATGCCAACCACTTAGGATACCGTGAACATAAAATGGGGTAGAAGAAATGGTAGAACAAATGTACCTTTGTAGGTGTTTTGGGGGTCGGGTGTGTGGTATACTGATCTCGAGGGGGTGGAACATATGGCACATTGGTTGCGGCCGCCGCTTGTGCTACATTGGGTGTAGCCGCCGCTTCCTCGCCGCATTGCTCGCCGCTTTTGCCGCATTGCATCTTTGCTTCTTTGGCCGCTGATCCTCGCACTGCTGCGCTTCGGCCGCATCACCGCTTCGCTTCTTTGCTTTGGCTCTAGGCTAGCTTCTTCTTTTTGGCTCTTCTTCTTTGCTTTGCCTCTAGCTGCGATTCTTGTACTTTTTTGCTCGGCCGTTTTCCTAGTTCTTCCGATGCTTCTTTGGGCCGCCGCAGCTTTCACCGCTTGTTGTTTGTTTCAAGCTATCGCCGCCTTATCTGCCGCTAGCCGAAGCCGCTTTTGGTCGCTCTAGGCTGCCGCTTCTCTTGCTACGCCAGCCTCGGTCCTTGGTGAAGTTTGAACACTTGTGCCCTCATCTGCCTGGTCCATCATCTTGGCTTTCTTTGGCCTCCCAGGTCTTGGTGCTGAGCTCTTTGTCCTCTTCCCCGCAATGAAACAAGGCAAGCGAGATGGTTAGTAAACAAAGGAAGCGTATATGGTTAGTAAACATTAGTATCAAATATTGCTAGAATGCACCTTTTCTTCTTTGTTCCCCGTGAGTGAGCACCTCCAGCTCCCCGCTCTATGTCCATATTCTCCACATCCACCGCATTTGGCCCGCCTAGTTCTTTTCCCCAAATTTTTCAAAAGGTCCCGAAATCTTTTCTTCCCCGTCCCCTCGCTGGTCCCTTTGTGGGCTTGTTAGGCGGTGGTGGCGAAAACTTAAACCCCTTGTCAACCTCGGCCATTGGTTCCCCGTCGGTGATATGTGGGACTGTACCATGGTATGCTGCTTGGAACTTCTCAACTGAGTAGTACTGGTGTACAAACCGCCCATGTTAGGTCGCCTCATGATGGTGATAACGGCCAATGCATGTGGGCATGGCTTCCCGCTTAGTCGCCACTCTCTACATGTACATGCATGTTGCCGCAAATAAACAACATGCCTCCTAACCTCTTCATCCTTGTATATTTCTCAGAACTTCGCTTCTTCCGGATGTCCCTTGGTGACTTTGAGGTGATTGGTACCCCCCGGATCAAGCATTCGGTTGGTGGATTACAAAGAGCAATATACCGATGCAAGGCAACCGAGATCCTTCTCCTCTTGCCAAACAAAGTCGAGTCTTTTCCCCGATAGCATCGCCCAAGCAAAGGCACGGGGGAGATCCTTGCAGATCCACGATCCAAGAATTCCAAGACTCGGCCAAGTTATTGTTGATGTAGTCACATTTGATCTCTGTACTAAACTTGCTCCTGGCCCATAGCAGATTATGGTGATTTTTAAGCCAATCTACAATGCTAGGGCTAGCTTGAACAACCTTGTCAAAGAAATACTTGAATTTGTGTGGAGTGTAAGCCCTTGCTGCGGCCACATATTTTTGGCATAAACATCTCCATGATAGTATTTCTTCAAATTTTCCATTAAATGCCCGAAGCATTCTCTCTTCTCATAATTGGGCCAAACATCCGCTACATGCTTTCTCTAAACCCTTACAAGCATCGGTGCATACCGCTAAATTGTCCATGGGCTCAATTGCTTTGCTAAGTCGGGTCCATAAACCAGTCCGGTTTTTCATTTGTTTCGAGACTCAAACAAGCCAAATGCTAGTGGAAACATCCAGTTATGTCCATCTAAAGCTTGGGCGGATGGTAGTCATCCATTCCAAAGCCCATTTAAGTGAGTGGAATCTATACTAATGTATGGCCTACACCCATTTCTAAATCCATCTATGGCAGCCTTGAAACAAATGAGAAAAAATCTAGAAAAATAGAACTTGCCATCTATTTCCTCATGTGCTATTTCAACAATGCTACCAGGGGATCTCAATTCTACCTCTGCCTTAAACCTGTACAACCAATCAAATGAATCATCTGACTTACCAAAGAGCTTGTCATGTGCCCTCTTTCTGCCATATACAACATTCTGGTAGGGTATGTCTATGCCATACTTGTCATCTAGATCTGCCTTCAATTCTTTTAGGCCCATGGTAGGCTTCCTCTTCAAATATGGTATAGCCCTTTGAGCCACCCATGCCTGTGAGGCCATGGAGCCAGTAACCTTGCTCCTTGAGGCACAAGTATGCACACCTTCATTTATTTGGACCTGCACATAACAAAGCAAAGCATTATTCATTCTGCCACACAAAGCATTAAGCATTAATCATGGTTAGTAAACAAAAAGTGCAAATGCATAGTACCCTAACACTCCCATCATGCTGGGTTCTAGCTCTAATGATCCATGGACATCCAAGAGAAGCACAGTGTCCCCTAAACCTTTCTTTGTCTGAATGAGCAGTGCCAAGTTCAAAGCCACTAATGATTGCATGCTGTCTCACTGCTAGCCTAAGCTCATCCATTGAGGGAAAAGAAACCCCCACAGACAAATCTGGATTTTCTCTGTCCCAGTCAAACATTGGCTCTTGAGCATCATGGTCATCAACTGAACAACCGCCTCCGCCATATCGCCTTGCATTTCAAATTTGTCATTGTAGGGATTGAATAGCCTCCCTAGCTGCTTCCTCAGCCTCTCTCATCTCGCCGCTTTGAAACCCATAGCCTCATAAACTCTCTCCTCATCGCCACTTGCTTAGCATCTCCATCATCTTTTTTCCTCTAGTAAGATTGTCAATTCATCCCAGCCTCTCTTGGTGCTGCCTCCTCAAAAAGCCACAAGCGGAGGAGGAGTGCCGCAAGTGTCACCAATGCCTTCAAAGCATTCTCGGCAGTACCAAGAGCAAAGACTTGCTTGAGCAAGTAGTACCAGTAGCAAAGACCGGCCCGAGCATTACCATTAGCAAAGACAAGCTTCAAAGCATTACCGGTAGCAACATCGCCTTCATCATTGCCACCAACAAAACTAGGACCAACACTTGTTTGAGCGTAAGTCACACCGAGGTTGCCCTAACATCATTGCTAGCATTACCGGGCTTATCATATCTCACCGACAACATCCACCGCAAGTCGAGCTACCCTTTCATCCCATCCGTCCGAGTATAAAGCTGCTGAAAATGTTCATCCCTCCTTATTCTCCATTCGGATACACTATCAACATCAACCACCCAAATCGACAATGTCCGTGCGCATCCCCGTTTATCTTTGTTGCCATTTGATCATGAAACTTAGCCGAGTGTAATGATCAGTCCTATCAATCCATATTTCGTGTTCCTCTCGCCATTTCAACTAGCCCATACTCATCCTCGGAACGAATTTAGAAACCTTTACAACTAATCTAAACGCATTGCCGGGATCAATCCCCGACACAATAACGAACACAAACACGTATGCAATGTTAGACAAAAACCTAGTGCATACCATGCCCGTAACCATGAAAACAAATAAGACAAATCGAGCAAGACATTTGGGCTTACCAAATCGGACAACCGATCAGCAAATGCCACCATTTCTTCTACCTTAACCACCGACTACATCAATTATCTACGAAACGTATGCGGGCAAACCATCATTCTCAAATACCCTAACCCTAATCTCCAATCATAACCAAGACATCGAACTAAAGGAGCTTGGAAATGTCCATCCGTCGCATACACGCTTTCCGCTAGCCGCCGACGCACACCGACATTGACGGGAGGAATGCGGCGGCGGGCGAACGCCGTGGCGGCGGAGGCGGGCCGGGCGCTGGGAAGAAGAAGGGGGGGACAGGGGCAGCACGCGGACGAAATGGGCCACCCCGACCGGCCCGTTTCGCTTATACGGAGAGGCACGGCAAGGGGGGAGGTCATTTTGCCCCCTTGCCGACTCGGATCCCACGTGGACAAAGACACTGGCTCGCCACATCATCAAAAAAAAGTGGCAAAAATGTATGCAAGACAAAGCAACGATGCCGATTCAATATTGACACTGGAATGGTGAGATCTCGAGAGTGGCCACCCGTTATGATGGTAAAAGTTAAATATCCCCCTTCCAGCAGCAAGGCAGTGCGGCGGCACCGTGACTGCGAGCAAGCCGAAGGAACAGGGTATAAGCCTTTTTATTTTAGTATATAAAAAAAACAAAATAGAGGGTATAAGCCTTTTTTTTTGGCACGTACGCCCCCGTATTTGTGTCTTCTTTATCAAAAGTTATCATAATTTTTCCTTTCTTTCATCAGACTACAGCCATGGAGAGAACTTTTTTTCGCTTTTGACTATGTTCGGCACTTGGGCTAGCTTGTAAAGTTGGCTGATAAGTAGAAATGGGTGATTTGGTGTGAGGGAAAAATTCCATTGGAATGGTTAATGAGCTGAAGCGAACCAAAATTTTGTTCCTCCCTATCTATTGCGTGTGTATCTATTAGATAGATCACCTTAAGATTTGTTTGGCTCCACACAAATATATCCTTAATCCACATGGTTTATTGGGGATTTAAGTTAATTTCACCTCAATTCTGTCTAAACCATATAGATTAGGGTGTATTTATGCAGTAGTCAAACAAAGGCCTTAGAGTTCACTTGATGGTGACTGTTTTTCCCGGTTATCAATGCCATAACTTTATTTATTTTCATATAAGGGCCTATTCGATTACACCCAAAGCAAGAGGGTTGGAGGGGATTGAGGGGATTTAATCCCTACTCCCTCTGTCCCAGATTAAACGTCGTCCAGGCTCTCTTCCAGGTACATGCGCCGTACGATGAACTTGGTCCAGTATTGTGTCCAAAAGCAAGCACAGTAGTCTCCGTACGATGAACTTGGTCCAGTATTGTGTCCAAAAGCAAGCACAGTAGTCTGAACGTGGACAGCAGTAGATAGGGCTAGAACGTCCATTAATATGGGACGGAGGGAGTAAAAGTTAAATTCCTCTCCAATCCCCTCTAATCTCTTGGTTTAGGTACAACCGAACAAGACCTCAAATGGATAGGGAAGTGCCAAATTCATACCTGAAGCTGTAAATAATCACCTCAAATGGATAGGGAAGTGCCAAATTCATACCTAAAGCTGTAAATAATCAATGTCTTTGCGATTAAGCCATGAACTCAAAAGTTAATGATGGTTGACACTATCTTTATTTTCCATTGGTTTCATATATGCAGGCCCGTACATAGATAGAAGTATTCCTACTCGCAGTTGCAGGATTCAATTATCCTCTACTTGTCTTCTCAACTTTAATCATGGTGTCCCTCCACAATTTTAGAATTTCTGAAATTATATCTCTACTGAATTGAAGACAGAGCTTAGAATGGAAAACATTGTTCAGTGATAAACAATATGTTCTCTCTGATGACTTAAATGACGACTTAATGGTTATCTGTTGTTGTTTTGAGCAGTGAACAGGCATTGAAGTGATTTGCGAGAAAAACCATCCCCGGCCTTTGGATGAACTTGGACAGCGATCAATTTCGTAGTGCTGGTTAGATATTCCGGTTTCAGTATGACCATATCGATGTATCTCCTGTCGAACATGCAAACACAAACAGAACTAGCTGAAAAATCTTCTAAGAAAGCAAACAGCACAATAGTGGGTGGGAACAACCATGAAATTCAGAAATGATTTAGACTTCAGAGTGTACTTCGTGAAAAGCTTTCGAGTTGACAGCCCACTAGATGTCTAGATCTCATGTAAGAGCATCTCTAATAGTTCCAAAAAGCAACTGGTAAATCAATGAGTTCTCTGAGTGGCTAGAAACATGTTGGGAGCACATTATTGTTGTGTTTCTCAAACCGTTTCTAAAATCTCGCTCCTAAAAGATAAATCTGGTCAAACTTTAGATGCTTTTACTCTCCAAGTTGTAATGACCTATAATCTGGAATGTAGGGAGTAGTAACTACAATGGGCCAGCACTCACAACTCACAAGTCATCTTTGCTTCTGGATTTCTACAGACAATACAATAGGGACAGCTCTTACATAGGTGCAGTGATACAGCCTTCAGATGAGCCGCACAGCATTTAAGACACATATGCTCATACAATGCTTGAAGGGAAAGCAAAATCCCTATCTCATAAACCAAAGAGCAAACAGTCTTCTGTCAGCCAGTCATCATAAAGGAACAGCGGTATCATATAGAAGGCACAGTGCCATAAAACCACAAACATCATACCAAATGGATACCACCACGAGTTATAAATATACATTAGCATTTGTGCAACACGTCAGCACAAAACTCAAGGCTTAAGGCACTAGAAAATGAATAGCAGCTAACTAAAAACAGTTAGCAGAACATCCACGAACTATAATTTTGTGTTTCAGTTTCCAAAGTTGTGTGGTTCTGCAATCAAAATATACCAAAGTGGATTACAGGAATCCATGAAGTTCTCCTGAATGTTCTTTTCATCTTCTTTGCAAGGAACATTCTACAGATAGTGAAGTAATACGGATTTTCTATTCACATGACAATGATAATACTTCCAGTTCTGCAAGAACCTGCAGCAACATTTACTTCAGCTAACCATCACCATGAAAAGCAGCTATTTTCATACACTGATACTGATCATAGACACCAGATATGCAGTCCATTTAATGTGAGAAGGAGAAGGAATCAAATATTATACTCAGTTGAACCTCTCACCTCACAAAAAGCTCTATACTGATAATCAAACTTCATGATACCCTCATTCTACCTAGTAGACACTTTTTTTTTTTGCGAGAAATCTACTAGGATGTAAGGTAGTCTTATCAACCACCTTAAAATGCTTAATATGAAGTCACTCACAAAAATTTAAGAAGAACACAATGTAAGATAGCTAAAATCTGTTGCCTCTAAAATTTCTGGATGTGAAAAATAAAAATCCTGAAAAGACTCCCTAATTATTAAAATAAAAGTAATTATAATTATAAATGTAGCATCATCTGAAAGAGCAGCAAGAATATTGTGATCATTAGCAGCTACTCAAGAAATACAGGAGCCTCAAAAGAGGATTCTCGGTGAACATGAAGGTAAGCAGCTCTCCAGAAACAAGAGAGCATCCCATATTATGCTGACTTCATTCCTACAGAGCAATCAGATAGACATCTATTACACCACTGCTGCGAAAGGTTAAGCCAATCTAGCAACCGGAAAAATTTTCATCTACTCCATCATTTACATGATACATTCTCAGGCATGCGTGTCAACGATACGTCCACTGAGGGTTGTTTATCTCTAGGAGACGACCAAAAGTTGCTAATGCATCATAATATTTGCGGATCTTGAGATATCCTCTTATCGCAGAAACATCAGATTCTCTGAATCTGGCCTTGTCTATAATTAGTTCAATAGCACTAATAAGATAATCATCCATGCCCAGATTCAACAGACCTTCAGCTAGCATACGGAAGGATGAAAACTCAGGCATGAAACCCTTATTCACCATCTCCACCAAGAAATCAAAAGCTTCTTTGATAGGCCCTCCACCACGACAGAGACCACGGAAAACAATCTTATATGAGAAGGTATCAGGAGGCTCACCCACCTCAGTCATCTCCCTGAAAAGATTAAGGGCATCTCTTAAATTATTCCGTCTAAACAAAGACTGTATCACAGGGTTGTAAGCTTTTGGAGTAGGCCTAATCCCTTTAATTCGCATGCCTCTTAAAAGCTTCAAAGCAACCTGAGTCCTGCCAGCCTTGCATAGACCATTAATGAGTGTTCCATATGTGACAACATCAATTTCAAATCCATTTGCTGTCATAGTTTCTAAAATATCAGCTGCTTTCTTGATGTTCCCCTGCTTGCAATAATGTGTTAGAATAGAATTATAAGTGATGTTATTAGGTTGTAATCCTTCCTTCACCATTTGTTCAATAAGTTCTGTTGCGTCATCAATCCTCTTGGCTTTGCACAAGCCATCAATCAGCGTATTAAATGTGACAGCACTCCTTGAAATACCTTGTGCATCCATTTGATCAAAAACCTCCTCAGCTTCTTCTATTCTCATTTTCTTGCATAATGCATCAATTATTGTGTTATATGTCACTGTACTCCGAGGGCAACCAATGGATTCCATCTCCTTCAACAAATCCAAAGCATTTACAAGCTTCCCCATCGAGCAAAGGTGATCAATCAAAATGTTGTATGTAACTTCATCAGGGGTGCATCCACTGCTCTTCATCTCCTCAAACAACCGAATGCCAAGATGAGGATCTCCTACCTTGCAAAGGGCATTGATCAAAATATTGAAAGTATAGACATCCGGAGAAAGTCCCTTCACAGTTAGCTCACGCGCAAGGTCCAATGCTTCCTCGAGACGATTCTGTGAGCACAGAGCAACAATGAGAGTGTTGAATGTTGTGGTATCAGGCAAACAACCCCTATCCACCATCTGATTTACAATTCCTTTAGCCTCATCAAGCTCTCCATTTTTACTGAGGCAGTTGATAACAGTATTGTAGGTGAAAACATCAGGATCATGGCCCTCCTGAAGCATCAGATCCATGACTTTCAAGGCGTGGCTGACATGTCCGTTCTGGCACAACCCATGAACAAAAGTATTATATGTGACCTGATCAGGTTCAAATCCATCAGCAATCTCTTGCTGTATGTAGCCAAGCGCATCCTCCACTCTCCCCATCTTGCAGTAGCCATTAATCAGAACATTGACAGTTACTCCTGTTGGTGAGCATCCAGTTTCCACCATCTTCGCCTTGACCCTCAGAGCGGCTTCAATGCTTCCTTCCTCAACAAAGCCTTGCATCAAGGTGGTGAATGTGGTCTCATCAGGCGCCACACCATGGCTCGACATCTCCTCCAGCATCAAGACCGCAGTCCTGACCTGATGCGCCCGGCACAGCGCCTTGATCAGCGTGTTGAATGTCACAACATCAGGCTGAATCCCCCGGCCAGTCATCTCGTCGTAGACCGACTCCAGGAGCTTCAGCCTGCTCCCCTCCACAAGGACATTGAGGAGGTGGTTGTACACCGCTGTGTCCGCCTGAACCCCAAAGGTGTCGTCGAGCTGGTTCAGAACGAGGTCGACGGCGTCGTCGAACCGCCCCAGCCGCGCGTAGCTCTCGACGAAAGACCGCACCACGCTAGCCCCGACGTCGTGCCCTTCCCGCCGCATCTCCCGGACAAGCCCCTCCATCAGGCCGACCGCGCCGGCGGTGCCGAGCTTCTGGATGATCTCCTCGTACACGGCGGAGCTCGGGGCGAAGTCCTCCCGCGCGAGCGCCGCGTTCAGCATCCGGAGCGCTGCCTCAGGGTCAGCCTGCTCGCGCAGGGCGGCGAGGAGCTGTTCTTGGTCGGAGACGGCGTGCACCCGGAGGGGCGCGGGACGGGGTCGACGCCGGCGAGGCAGAGGCCGAAGCCGCAGCGCGGGCCGGCGGGCATGGCCATGGCCATGGCACGGGCACGCAGCCGCCGCCGCCGCCGGTGCTGGCGAAGCGCGGGGAGTAGGGAGGCTACGTACGACGCGGCGGCCATTGTGACAATGTCGCAAGCATTTGGTGCGCGTTCTGGGCTGCGAGGGGTGGTGAGCTCGGAGGCCGGCGGTGCAAGTGAAGCAATTGGGTTAAGGAGATTGTTGGGACCTTGGGTCTTGGGAGGAGGAGCTGAGGAGAAGGCGGGTCGAGGGGAAGGAGCTGAAGGCTGAAGCTTCCCTTTCCAGCAGCAGGGAAGAGGAAGCAGTTCAGCACCGTGACTGCGAGGAAGCCGAAGGGATAGGGTAGAAGGCTTTTTCGCACGTACACCCCCTGTTTTTTTTGTTTTTTTTTCTGTATCAAAAGGCCATTATACATTTTTTTTTCCCTTTCATCAGACTGTAGGGGGCCAATGCGAACTGGGATCATCAGATATTCAGAGTTCACCTGTGCTGATTTCTGAACTACCACTACCAACCGATGGAGTATGCTCGTCGTGGACCAGGAGCTCGAATCCGAGCACCGTCGCCCTGAACCCTGATCTTCTTTTCAGATTGGTTCCTGCTGCAGACAGTCAACGCTGGCATTGTGAGGCTGCTGTCCTGCACGGTCGCACCAATGCGAATGTTGCCACTAGCCAGCCAGGCCGGATCAAACTTGACAGCTCCTTGTTTTCAGATGATAGATTAGACATAGGAAAGTGCTAAAAATAGGATGAAGAACTCAATCAGTGGCTTGCAGCAGTAGAGATAAAAAAAATAAAACAATACTATAAACACTGCTTTACACCGATACTAGTTCAGTTTGGTGTACAACTTTGCCTCTGACCGTGCATTCACCCATAGTTTTGTAATTGCTTCTTCATCACTAGTGATAACATCTTCCACTCGATTCGCAGGCTTGAATCACAGGCAAGCGCCTTTTCTTGCCTACTCTACTAGTGGTATGAAGTGCAGGAGATAATGTTGTTGAATTCCTAGAACTGCGATCAAATCCTCTACAACATATGTACCCTGCACAAATCCAAAGATAATTGATTGTGAAGTAAAACAAAATGACTTCTCTCCGTCTAAAAAATCATATGATCTTTTCTTATGAGAAACACCAAATTGTCAACAAAATGACCTTATCTTATGAGAGACACCAAATTATATGGTTAATGAACCCTAACGGAAGGGGTATAAAAATATGCTAACAGATAGCATTTTTTTAGAAGGGGGCTAACTAATAGCCTTTATTGTTAACATTATTAACATTATATCTCCAGAACTAAATTAATAGTGAGGAGTTCCATACTGCATTATGTATTTACACTTCATTGAAGCTTCTCTGTTCCAATAGAGCAATACCATATACCTGAATGATATAAATGTTGAATTCCTTCCTGCGTTTGACCTGAATAATTGATGCAATGCAATTAGTGCTTTTATTGAACCGTTGTTCATCCCATATCTTTTAAAGTGATAATATACCTCTGGCGATACTGGCTAATGATGTGCCAAAGTACACCGTACATGTTGTGAAGTTCAGAAAAATGTCCCTTTTTATTTGTATAGGTGAAAGTGTAGATGAATGATCAGCAAAAACCTAGAGAAGTGCTATATAGTTAGTCAACATCAAACAATAACTTTTATTTATGTAAGAAGACATATATATAGAGTTATGACTTTATTATAGAAGAACAAGGATGGAAAATAGTGTACCTCATTTATTTGAAAGTATGTACCATCCAATGGGAATGATCCTTTGTTTGCGGTTCGGCAAGGTATCTATTATGAAATAAATTAGTTTTGAATTATTCATAGACCTTGAAATTGTAGTTTCCTAAAACAAAAGCTTGCATTATTCTTGTAATATTTTTAAAAACATACAATTATAAGTGGTAGATGAGATTAATGCAAACCAACTCACCAGAATTGTAGCATCCACACTATGGTCATCGTAATCACGAATTATAAAGAGGTACGGGTTGCAATCACCATGAACCCTTGGTTCAAACTAGTAATCAAGCAATTCATCATCATGAGTTTGTTACTTCCATAAAGAGTAATGCATAGTTCAGAACTAATTATAAAGAATAGAAGAATGAAACTAACAACTACTAACCTTGTCCAAGATTTCATGCCCATCTGGGATTATGTACCTATACAATGCAAAAAGTGGCATATTAGAAAATAGATATGCATATTTTATGGTATTTTAACATATTTTAAGATAAATCCATACATACGCAAGGTACTCTGTTCGTAGATTGTATCTTCTTTGAATTGGGACTAAGCTGTCATGTTGATGGATCAAAACCATATCTGTTCCATGTGATAACCTTGTTGTTGTTGCATTTTCAGTAGGTTTTATTCCTCGAATATCAAACTCTAAATCATAATGTGGAACAATATCTTCTATATCAACAATATTGTGATACTCTTGTTCATACTCTTCATGATACTCTTGTTCATACTCTTCCTCACTTGATGATTCTAGGTATTCATATAGTGGAGTTGGTGGTATCTCAATAATAGGCTCAATGCTAGGCTGTTCTGTACTTTTTTCCATTTCAATTTGGTAGTGATACATGTGTACATGACTTGGTTTGACCATTACAACATCATGTACTCTTTCATCCATGCATGTTTGCCCTCTTTCATCTTGCTGACTATACTTCAGAAGGACTTCGTGCCTGCCTCTATTAAGAAAAAAAATCATATTGCATTATTTTCTTCATTAGAACAAAGTGCACTTAATGATGAACATCTATGAAAAAAGATAGATTAAAAGCAGTTTTATGAATAAGTAGGATGACTAGAAAACTTTGCATTTAGTTTCTCTAATTGAAACCTTTATATGTTTAGCTTCCCAAACTATAGAAAAATCATATATATTACAAATATGATGTATTAGATAGATTGTGTATATTGAAGCTAACCTTTCAAATTGACTTTTGTAGTATTTGCAATGTCCAATAAATGGGCAGGCGCCACAATTCGGTCGGTTTTTTTTGGTGCATATTAACTATCGTAGCAAATAAACCACATCATCGGTATTGAGAAAACAAAAAACAAATCGATTTACATACCTATTTCAAAAAAAATTGATTTACATACCTTTCCCAATGTTATGAGTTGACAATGCAATTCATACCTATATTTGTCTTCATGTTAGATTATATATATTATAGTATTCCATGAACAAAATTATAGGAAAGCAAATAAATTAACAGTTCAACTAGAAACTTACCGTATGTGTGAAGGAATTTTGCATAATAAGGGCTCAAGATACTCCTGAATTTTAGCCATGACAGGTTCTCTTTGATAAATGGACAAAAGATTGCGATGAGAATATTAAAGTTCAAGTATGTAAAGGTGCACAACAAAAACTAAAAGCTGATCTTACTTGTCCACCATATGGAACTCTATAAAATCACCTAAAGGTTCAAGTGGAACCCATCCTAGCCTTGTTACTAGGCGAGCTACATTTACATCAACCTAAAATAAGAAGAATTTATAATAATTTTGTTAGTTCTAAATGCACTCTCATATGATAATAATTATTTCAATTTGGAAGTGGTAACTTACCGAAATCCTCTCGTGCCTCAGCGATAGGAGACGGATGCAGTCAACGCTTTTAGATCCAATCCCTATTATACTCTCTAGGTACTCCCTGAATGGACAAAAAAAAAAAATGTGAATACTTATTCATCCTGTGCTTAATTTTTTTTATTTACAGAAGTATAAACGCTACTATCAATTCACTAAAATGAATATTTTATGGTCGCTACTCTTCAAATTAAAGTTCCTAAAAGAGTCACATTTTGCGTAATGATACAAGCACTAATACGTGTATATAAATGTATTTGTCTTACTTTGCTAAAGTCCCTTAAAGAGTCAAATATTTTGTGTAAACTTATAAAGCATTAATAATACGAGTATATAAATACATCTATCTTACTTTGCCCTTGCCCGGGGGATATATCTAAGCCACTCTAAGTCCATGCATCCTTGGTCTCTCTTGATCCGAATAAGCAAAAGCTGTAGAAACTATACAAGATCAGATAATAGAGTTTATGTTCATTTAATCGACTAGAGAATTAGTTTCAATATCATTACAACAAATTAATGATAAGGAATCAAGAAATTAATATTTTTAACTAATATAACTATACTGCTTGTAAAATAAAATCAAATATAAAATCTCTAGACTGAAATATCTCCATGATCTCTTGGATGCGCCTTTCTATAGTTTACTACTATCTGTAAACATATTATCTAGATAGAATCTTGGTATACATGTTAGAAAAACTAGCATTCAAAACAAATTAAGGTGTTAGATAAAAAATTAGGTGCTATAAAAATAGAAGAAGACATATATTAGAACTTTAAATGGTACAGTTGTTTACCAGTATTCTGAATGTCATCTGGCTATGAGTTCCACGGTCCTTGATGCATTCTTCAATTTCACCAAACGATGCATGTAGTAGAGCCTCCCAATCAATTGTTTCATGTGTTTCCTCCTTCCGATACCCATTCTTGTAGGCCTCCTCAACCAGGTGTTTCCAATTAGAGGTATCGTTCTCTAAGAAACGTTTAATATCCTGTAAAATTTTTATAACTGTCGGAGAAGGTTTCCTATCCTTTGGAGAAGGTTTTGTAACCGTTGGAGTTTCGAACCTTTCCTGCAACACCTTCTGTATATGCTCTTTGTCCCTGTCGCAATTTGAGATTTCTCCTGTTCTCAGCAATGCAATGAGCTCGTTTATGTGCTTATCCTTATTAGCCTGTAAAATTTCCGTATCCGTCAGAGAAGTTTTTGTATCTGTCGGAGAAACTTTTGTAACCATCGGAGTTTCAAACCTTTCTAGCAACACCTTCTGTATACGCTCTTTGTCCATTTCTCCTATTCTGAGCAATGCAATGAGCTCGTTTACATGTTTATCCTTATCGTCATGTGGTTCAGACACTCTTGAATCACACCCATCTGTTATCAAAGCTACATTTGTAGCTTGGCCAACATTATTCCTCTCATTCTTCGAGAAGGAGAACTTGGCAGTAATGTTTATGAAAACGTTGCTGAAAAATCAATCCAAAATGGTAGTTAATTAAGACTGTTTAAGCAATTAAGTTCAAATGAAAGCTAAAAAATTGAATAGATTTGATTTTGGCTTACCTTGAAGAAACGTCAGTGACATTTTGCGTTAGGAATGTGCCAACCACGGAAGTAAGTACGGATCCTTTCCAATTTGAAAACTCCCTTTTACCTGTATGTACAGAAAAAATATATATCTCAGGATCGATTTCCTTGCATTAATTAACTAACTCAAACACTAATCAATATGCATGAAATTTACGTATATGTTAGGCCTTCCTCCTTGATAAAAAAAAAATACAAAAAATGCATGCATGTTATGAACGCAGTAATTTGATACATGGATTTCATTACCGATGATTCCACGTGCAGGCCCCATGAACTTTTCCACCAAGACCTGCAAGCGCCGGCGCTCCTCTTCCAGCTCTGGGCTCTCCGGGATGCCGTCGCCCAGGTCGTCACCACCCAAGCACGTCTCGTCCGATAGCACCAGCGCGTTGTACGCCGCCTGTACCGCGGGGCTGATGAGCACCAGCTCCCGCAGCGTCTTGGCGTCGGGGAGCGGCACGGACTCGAGGTCCCAGTGCGGCACGTACACGTCCGTTGTTCCAGCGGCGGACTCGTTGCGAACGGCGAGAGCCATGGCGATGGGGTCATCATCGGCAACGATGCCGTCTTCATCTTCGTCAGCGGCGGCAGCGGGCCGCTGCGGCTTGCTCTTGTAAGGCCTGAGGACAAGTCTCGCCGCCCGTTTTGTCGGCGTTGCCTTCTTCTTCTTCTTCTTGCCGTTGGTGGCGTCTTGCTGCTGCTGCCCATCTGCCGTGGAGGTGTCGACGACGGCGAGGGGTAGCAGGAGGGTGTTCCGCTTGGCGAGGGACCTCAGGTTCTCCATCAGCTGTGCTCGGCTGTAGGAACGCAGATCGATCTCCGGTGGCGACGATGCTGACGTGCGGGGCGGCTGCTTCTTGACGATAGCGTCGCCCAAGGCGAACTTGGCGAGGGATATCAGGTTGTCCTTGAGCGTGGCCCTGTTGAAGCCGGCGCAGAGCGGTGTACCACTGCCGATCTTGTCGGCGGCGTCCATGTCGAGCCTACGGCGGCGCACCAGCAGCGGGTTCCTGTCGACGCCGCCGCCATCACCGGCTTCCTCCTCCATCATGTCGAGCCTACGACGCACGGGGTTCCCGACGACGACGCCGCCATCTCCGCCGACTTCCGTCGTCTTCTTCTTCTCCCTCGCCTTGCGGACCGCCGCCGCTTTCCTAGCTGTTAGCGGTGGCTTCGGCGGAGTTCTGACCTTTTTCTGCCATGGGCGACGAAGAAGCTTGAATCTGGACTTTCCCTTCTGAGACGGCTTCTTCCTCCACGTGGATCGTGGGAGGACCTCCGATTTTGCCATGGCAGTAGTAGTTGAATGCACAGCAGATTCTATGGACGCCGCTGCCATAGTTGGAGTTAGGAGAGGTGTAGGCGTGTTGCGTGTAGCAGATGCAACTGAAGAGCCTATCGGCGGCCGGCTACAGTATCGGGCGAAAAGAATTGAGATTGCTGATGATGACCAGGATCAAACGGTTTCAACCTCTCGTACACGTACACGTACATAGTAGATATTCGATTCTCTCGGCTTTTTCGGGGCGCGGGGGCTGGAGCCGAGCCCGAGCGTGGGCTCCGTCGGTCGGACTCGGACCCGAAGATGACTCGACGCCATCCCTTTCAAAATGTCTGTCCTCTAAAAATAACTATTGAATCGTTTTTAATAAATTTATTTAGAGATATAAATGGTACATGATTTTTCTATAAATTAAATCAAACTTGTGGCACAAAAACCAAAAACAATATTTTAGAACGGAATGGGGTATCTCTCTCTTGTTCTACAGCACTGCGACTGTGGCGGCGTGGGGAAGCCGAGCCGGCTCCACAAGATGTGCGACGTTGCGTTGCGTTTTCTCCATGGATTCTCAACACCAGCTCCCGCTACCTTCTACAGCGTCGTTCCTCCCCATCCGTGACAGCCATCCGTGACAGCCCTGCCGACTCCTGAGCCTACCTAGGTGGTGAGCAGTTTCAACAATTCAATTGCAGTCCTCACAGAATATACTCTTAATTGATCCTATTTGCTTATATTGATGTTATGGCTGGAGGAGAGATGTCTGACAGATTTTGCACGAGTTCTCTTAAGATCGGAGGCCACATACAAACTATCCCTAACTAGATGGACGCAATGTTTGCTAGTTCTTCAATTGCAGTTTTACATGTGAGTGTACCTTAAATCCATCCGCATGTGTATGCTATGGAAACCAAGCAGCTATGCAAACTATGGAAACTCTAATCAAGACCACGTGACTCTAATCGATGGCTAGAGGTAAAGATGGGTTATTTTAGCACTTAAACCCTCCCACTCGTCCCATCTAATCTCAATTTTTGCAAATCACCCCCTTCGTGGTTCCTCTTCGCGTCGCGCCCGTGCGGGCGCCGCCGTTCTCCTCGTTCTTTCCTCGTGGTCTCGATCACCCTCGATCTCCTCAGAGGCAGACAGGCCCCCTGGCCGCGAGCTGCGCCCCACCTCTCATCAAGCCGCGATGGACTTATTAAATTGTAGCATGATAAGTAGCCTTTTCGTTCAGGAATTTTATTCTTTGAGATTATTTTGGGCCAGCTTGGTTATTATATTACTGTAACTTCGCGTATGCTATACCTGGCTTGTTTCAGTTCGAGGATGTGTTGCTCTGCTCTACTCTCCGGGTGAAGTATTTGCTTTTGAGCATGAAAGAATGTAGAACTTTTGAGACGTTTTTTATGGAAGGATGTTTTTGTGTCTTTAAGCATGAAAGAATGTTGTTGGTTATAATGTAGAACTTTTGAGACGTTTGTTATGGAAAAATGTTCTTGCTTATAATGCATAACTTTTTGAGACGTTATTCATCCGGGAAAAAAAAAGAGATAGAGTAACAGCAGAAAATACCATATGACAACCTTTTATTTCATAAGTAATTAACGAGTTTCATTGCATTTGAGATGCACACACAGCTTTTAGACATCATCAAGCCACAGAGCAAAAGGAGTAGTAGTCGAGGGAGTGTTGGTTCCGGCCAGCACTAATTTATCATAACTAATCTTAAACAATTATGACAAGTTACTCTACGACATTGACACTTATTAAATTTTTATAACTAAATTTAGTTTTCAACTGAACACTTAAAATGTGTCCAAAAGAATCATGAGCCAAGAACTGGCATATTTTTTTTTTTTTTGCTCACTCGAGGAAGCAGAGGATATAAGCTAGTAACAACCAATGGTCACTGCTGGGACGGATCAAGGACGCAGCCAGCAAAGACGACGGCGCCGGACACCTCCTCCATGACAAAGAACGCGAAGGGATGGTCGGCGACGAAATCGACAGTCTCTTGTCGATAGCCAGGCGGCGCACACGCCGTCGTGTGCGCGACGTACGTCACAGCTGCGGCCTCCGTGCCTTCCTCGTTCAGCTCAATCACCGCCTTGTGACAGACGGCCTCTATCTTGGGCGACACGCCGGGGAAGCCTCTTCTCTCGGCCATGTCCGTCAGGTCAGCGGCGGTGCCTTCATCGCGAGGGTCGAGCGTGGCCTCGAGTCCCATCTCCCGGAGGTCGGCGGTGAGGTCTCTGGAGAAGGACATCTTGAACCTGGGCAGCCGGAGCTTGCCGACACAGACCTCCCTCCGGGGCAGGTGGCCGTGCAGGAACGCCGGCCCGGACACGGCGAGCCAGTCGACGAGGCGCCACAGGCCGTCGCGCGCGTCCGGCAGGAAGACGCACAGGGAGTACCTGCTGGTGACGTCGCCGCCGAAGGGGCGGAACCAGGCCAGTGGTGGTGCTCGGTACAGCAGCTTGAGCACCTTGAACCCGCTGTGCACGGCGACGAGGTAGCCGCCGCTGCCGCGCATCAGCGGCGCCGGCACGGCGGTGCCGTCGAGGAGGTAGAAGTCCTCCACCTCGGTGCTGCGCTTGGCGAAGGGCGTGTCCCACTTGCCCTTGAAGTAGATGGCGTTGACGAGCATGAGGCGGGTCATGGCGTGCGCGGCGCCTTCAGGGAGCACGTCGGTGATGAGGCCTTTGGTGGCCTCCGACGCCCAGCTGTTGATCTCCTGCCGTGCTTCCTCTGCCTGCGTGGCAGTGCATTGCATTGCAATGCATATGGGTTAACAAGCTTGCTGCGAACGGGCGGAGATCCATGTCGGTTCGGTGGAGGGAGATAGCTAGAAGATGAAAGAAGGCGCACCTTTGTCTGGAAATCCGCGGCGCGCACCTCGGCCTTGAAGCACTCGGCGGCGGTCGCCCTGAACGCCGGCTTCAAGTCCACCTCGTCGTCGTGCCAGACGCCGCACGCGAACGCGATGAGCGGCCCGCCGGACGCGGAGCCGTCGGCGAGCGCGCCGCGGATGAGCTCGGCGAGGCCGTCGCGCGACGCGGCGCCGAGCAAGGCCAGGAGCTCGTCCAGGGCGGCGCCCCCGTGCGCCTGCAGCCACCAGGGCCAGCGCGGCGTAGATGGACAGCGGCGAGAAGACGAGGTTGCCGCTGCTGCTATTGTTGGCGGCGAGCTGCTTCGCGAGGCGGAGCGCCAACGACGTGAGACCGGCGCTGGCCGCGGAAACGCGCTGCGTGTTCGCCTCCATGGTGATGGCGGTGTGCTTGGTTGGGGTTGTTTGTGTTCTTGTGGACGGATCGATGCGATGCGATATATGCGAGGAGCACGTCGAGGCTGCTGTATTTGTAGGACGGATTGACGGAAGCGCGCGTGCATACATGGAAAGGATTCTGATTCTGATTAAACTGCAGATTGTGATTAGGTGAGTTTGGACTAGAAATTCCATATACACGGAGGTCGGCGGGGCCTGGAGAAGGAAGGCAACCAAGCGCACGGCGGCGGCAGCCGGCAGTTCTGTGCACGGCCGCCTCCAGCCCTCCTCAACTCTTCTCGGAAACTGACAATGTTTCCTTTTGCTAGCATTGCGCATGCAGGCTCAAGTGTTGCATTCATGCTAGCTATTGCTGTTTCAGGGGCAACGTACTCACGGATGAGACGAGGTGGTGCAGTGCATCATGCATCTGTGGCTTAGGTTTTTGCTCGCTCCTCACCGTGGATGGCGGCCGGCCATCGAGGAAGGCTTTTGTTATTGCTGTCTCGCTGTTCTTTGAATCTGTTGTTGGGATCTCTAGTTCCTCTGCTCGAGCTCTAGCTCGTAAGGGTGCCAAGCACAAATGTAGCCGTTTGGTTGTGACAGAGTAATCAAGTTTCATGTATGCTTCGGTAACTGTTTGTGTCGGTAAAAACACAAGCTCATTCCTATGGGCACATGGGCACACACTAATAAATTCTTATAAGCACATTCAAAAGACCGACTAACCTCGCATATCTTGAAAATGACGGTCATGTTTGTCGATAGACAAACCGCTTACTACTAACAAGTATTATCAAATTTTCTAAATAATTCCTAGAAAAATATAATATTCGTGTCAAAGTCGATGAATTTAACTCGGCTAGATAGATTCTACCAAAAAAAAATAATAACACTGATTTTTTTATGTACATAAATCATGAAACTAAAAGGACCTTGATCATTTTCGTCAAGGCTCAAGAGCATGTTAAAAGAAGAATCTCGACTTGTCCACTCCAGATCATAAGATTACTCACTTAATTTTGGGTCATCCACATTAAAGTCATGTGCTCTACAAGGTTAGCGCCAACACTTTAGCGTGGTTGTGGGAGTCCTAGCCTCTATGTTGATGAGTACCCCGGCGTCACTGTTCGGCGAACACGATTGCTCGATTCAAGTCCAGCAAACGATATTTAGACATGTCAAAAGTTTTCCTTTTTAGAAAAATAACATATTCTCCCTCCCACTTCCGCACAGTGCTGCAGCTCGGCGCTCAGCCCATTTTCATCCAGTTGTGATGTCATCGCTGAGTTCTGGATGGTAGCAAGAGTTTCTAGTAGAGTTACAAGCGGGATGGTTTGCAGCTCATGTGGCAGGCTGCGTTTGTAAAGCGCTGTTGAAGCAATCGGTACGGGATTTTTCTGTTTTTATCAAAATATCGAATGAAAAAAACAGATTTTTCTCTGTTTTTATCAAAACATCGAATGAAAAAACAGTAAAATACGTCTGCACTAAAAAAAATTCTTAAAATGACAAGTTTCATGTTTTTTTTGACAAAAAAATAATAATACTACTTTTATGTTCTTGGAGACATGCAAAGGAGAAGCTCCTGATGGAGGCGCCAATGCTGATGCCAACAGCGGTGATGGATGTGGTGGTGCACAGGCCCGTGGATGAATTAAGCCTAAATCGCTGTCCAAGCGTCATGCCAATGTCAATTCAATCTGCAACGAATTTGGGAGAAACTCCAGGGTTCGGAGCACCAACTTCAGGACAAATACAACAATGCGTCGCTGAAGGATAATGGTGTAGTCGTCGATGCGCTGGAATTGGAGGAGGAACAAATTGCACAATCATCTTCGAGCAGGTGCTATCATCTTCGAAGGAGAGCAATGAAACTGACGAAGATGATACTTGGAAGAACAAGAGATGGATTTGACTCTCTGACTCTATTGCATGGTTAACCCACCCTGTTTTAGAGAAGTGGAAGAGCAAACAGAGGGAAAAACAAATGACCTCTGCTGCTCCAATTGCAGTCTAAGCACATACCAACAACCGATGAGTAGTTTGAGCTCAGTAGAACACTATTGAACGGCATATAAAAGAGAAAAACGTTTCAGGGAGTATCACTTGGAACCGATTCTCATTATTTTTACCGTTTAGAGAAATGCCTAAATCCTGATATAGTTCCAAAATTAAGAATCAGTGAGCGCCAAACATCCATTAATGATTTTGACCCAGTAGAGAAAAGCATCTAACGAGAATCTAAATCCAAAATATTTCTACGTGACTCTAGAACTACCAGATGTG